>OV815278.1:14860249-15503437 GCA_929108145.2 Limnephilus rhombicus | reverse complement strand
AAAAAAAACTATTTCGGATTTTTTGTATTTTGTACCTACATACTGTGTGGTTCAAATTCAATACCTAATATTTTTACTTTGTATTTATTTTTGTGCAAGTGTTTTAAACAGTAGTTTCCTGCACTATCTACTAGTATAATTTCGTTAATATTGTTATATATATGTATGTAAAAGCCTAAAGAGGCGTAAATAAATAAATAAATAAATAATAACAGAACTTGAATAAAACTTACACAGAATCGAAAAATTTACTTGAAAATTTGATAAATGGTTGAAATTCTGTGAAACAACTGATCCTAGGATCACATTTTTAGTCCAGTGATCAGAATCAGAAAAATAAACTTGAAATCTTCCACATATTTTTACGGTATTCATAATTTGTGAAAATACTCCTTTGGCAATTGTTGCACTTTTGCACGTCGTAAGAAAAAGTAACTTATAAGAAAGTTTTTTTTCCATTACCGCTGCAAACTTTTCCAAAGATAGTCCCCCTCAGCACAGGATTTCCTAGCGAGGAGGGTAAGAAAAATAATCTACATCTTTTTTATATTTCTATTTAATACGTACACATTTCCATTTAACACGTAAAAAGATAAAATAAAAGTTTTCATCTGCGCTCAACTTGCGTATTCGATTTCAATGGAATTTAAACAAGTTTCGTATATTAATGTTGTTTTATAATTTATACGATACTAGCGAGTTCCCGGTATGCGTTGCTATGCCACTTAATAAAGAATTTGTTTCTCCATTCGTCCCGTTCCCCTTCCGCCTCCCCTTCCTCTCTCGCGTCCCCAGCCCGCACGCGTTTCCACTCCGCCTTCTCTCTCCCCACACCCCTCTCCCGTTTCCTTCGTCCCGCGAGCCCCCCTCCCAAGTTGCCCCCCCCCCTCCCGCATTCCATACATTCAGTCCCGGTACATTCAGTTTTCAAACGGCACGTGTGCCACCTATTGCAATTTTTTAATACAAATTTCAAAATGCCAAAGCTCATCAGTAGTGTATAACAACCATCGCGGGCATTTCACATCAAATCCCTAAATTTCGCAATCGGATGAATGGTTAGCAACTTATAATTTCATGATGCCAGAACTCACTATTGTATATAAAAACCATCGTGGGCATGTGCACAATAAATCCCTATAGTTTCATCGCAATTGGATGAATGGTTTAGCAAAGCATAACATATATACATAGACAGAAGCAAGCATATTTGGATTTTTATATATACTCGTATTTATAGATCATAACAATATAGGTTTTAAAGTCTAATAAATTATTTATATTCTAAATTTGTTTTTCAAAGTAAATAATAACCAAAAACTAGTAAACTCCAGACCAAGCTCTACATGATTCTTTTTTTTCTATTCTCGTTTCTTTACCTAATATTTACTGTGTAAATATGTATAAATATGGGACGTGTGAGTTTGCACTATCCTCCCCACATCCTGGAATAAAACATTAATATTGTTATTACAAAAAACCTGAAACTTATGTATGTGGAAGAAAGCGTGATATTTGAAAAAAATTCGGCAAGTTTCGAGTTTTTTCCATGCTTGAGGAAAGAGAAAATTTTCGGAATGGCTATTATTTTCACGGTGACCCGACAATTGGTCCGGCGACAGTGGAGGTAATCGACCTCTTACCCGCCCTGGTATAAGTAACTGATGGTTACTCCTTCAAGGCTCTCGCAAGATTCTAATTTTTTGATTAAACGAAGCTACATTTATTTATTTTGAACGAATCTAGACCCCCAGTGTCCATGCATACGTTGTTAGTAAGCAGTATGCAAGTGCTTAACAGGAAAAACAAAGTGCAAAAAAATAGGTTAGTAAGACAAAGATAAATTAAACAGGGCAAAAGAAAAACTCATTCATGAGACTCCATGACGCGGCATTGCATCTGTAAAAAACCTGCAAGCACCTGCATAAAATAGAGAACATAAGAAATTCAATAAATCTCAAATCAATTGGCAAGTACCAACAAAAAATGTGAATGGCGTTCGGTCTGACCATAAATTACACTTAGCTTCCGTGTCCCTTAGCCAACCACTCAGTGAAGCCTCAAAGAATGTTGGTCCGGCGACAGTTGGTGTGGCCGACAGTTCGTCCGGCCGACATTTGGTCCGGCGACAATTGGTCCGGCCGAAAGTTTTGAAGATGTTTTCTTCAAGTAAGTATGCAAAAAGGATATACGGCCGTACAACCAAAGTCGATATACTTATATCTGAAGACATCTTGAGTGAAAATCCGCTGTAAAAATATTTTTACTAATAATTTCGACTCTCCGAAATGCGGCAATCGCAAAATACGACATACTTATACGTGCAGTCGGCTTGGCAAAAAAACGCAAAAGATTCCTACTTGCGTATATTACAACTTTTATATCGGAATATAACACAAGAGTCCCAACCGCTCCCAACCGTCTCGAGCCAGTGAGACTATGGCATCCCCAATTTTGGTATGGTTTGATGCTGAAGGTAGTGGGGAGGGGAAGGAGATGTGGAAAATGTACCTGGCTAATCAGATATAGTCATCAAACACGGCTAAAGCCATTTCAAGTAACGTTACAATTCTGAATGAATACTGACGAATAGCAAAATACGACATACTTATATGTGCAATATCTACTTAAGATTTAGGAGGCGGATATGTTTACCGCCGCCCTGGGAACAATTTTTTGGATAACCAACACCCCTGCCACAGTCCCTCCCAAGTGGTTTGCTACGTTTGGTGACCGTGTTTACGGGATGAGGTTTGTCTAGGTCTTGGCGGGGTCTGCCTTTGCCCACATGCCCACAAGGCATGGCGGGGCGGATCATAAGAGACCGGTTGAGGGAGACCTTTTAATCTCTCCAGCCTGACTCTCTCGGCCCATGCCTTGCACTGCAGTGTGGAAAATTTACCTGGCTATCCAGATCTAGTCACCATACACGGAAAAAGTCATTTCAAATAACGTTGCAATTCTGAATAAATACTGACGAATCCCATAATACGGCATACTTATACGTGCAATATCTACTTAAGATTTAGGAGGTCGTATTTTGCTATTCGTCAGTGTTCATTCAGAATTGTAACGTTACTTGAAATGGCTTTAGCCGTGTTTGATGAGTATATCTGATAAGCCAGGTACATTTTCTACATCTCCTTCCCCTCCCCATTACCTTCAGCATCAACCAAAATTGGGGATGCCAAAGTCTCTCTAACTCGAGACGGTTGGGAGCAGTTGGGACTCTTGTGTTATATTCAGATTTAAAAGTTATATTATATGCAATTAGGAATCTTTAGCGTTTTTTTGCTGAGCCGACGTATAAGTACGTCGTATTTTGTGATTGCCGCATGCTACTTCGGAGAGTCGAAATTATTAGTAAAAATATTTTTACAACGGATTTTTACTCAAGATGCCTTCAGATATAAGTATCTCAACTTTGGTTGTACGGCCGTATATCCTCTTTGCATACTTTCTTGAAGAAAACATCTTCTAAATTTCGGCCGGACCAATTGTCGCCGGACCAAATGTCAGCCGGACGAACTGTCGGTCGGACCAACTATCGCTGGACCAACTGTTGCCGGACCAAATGTCGCCGGACCAACTGTCATGGAACCTATTTTCACACAGCAGAGTTTGAAAGAGGTGACTCCAGATCTTCTTCCTTTTCTTAATGAGCCTCTGGCGTACAGGTTTAGATAGAGATCTCCCTCAATTTTTTTTAAATTTGTCAATGCTTAGCCTCTCACACCCATCCGAAGCCTTCAAATCTGCGACCCCTACTTTTCTCTCTCAACCTTGGATACCAACTGTTGACACTGTGAATTCAACGCTCATTCGTAAATCATGCCACATTAGACGGTTGTCACACGCAGCTATAAAATATAAAAGATAATCGCACGCCCAATAACGCTCTCTATACAAACAGACTTGTCACCCTTAGCAGTTTGTGCGCGGATCAAGCATAGACAATACAGATCTTACGCCGTAACCGCTACTGAGGTGATATGCGAAAAGTTATCTCCGCCGAACACAAGAGAGGGGGTCATTTTAATTACGGAGCTGCCTAAACGGGCAGATGACAGATGTCAAGTTGACATATTCAGTATAAAGAAATGGCATATCGTGGAAGCTTTCTAATTCATCTGACCCCCTCTCCTACCAAAGGAAGAAATATTTGATAACGTCGTGTGACGGTGCAACACATAAGCGCTCGCGGTTCAACAGATATCTGCAAGCGCTTTTATCTTTGCGTGTGGATGATGCTTTAGTAGGAGATTGTGATGATAACTCTACTAGACCAACACTATACTTTACCACTGACAGCACTGTAAATAATCATAACGTGAGTTTGTAAATTTAAATGATGCATTAGACATAAGTTTCCAGTTTAAAACTGGACTTGTAAGTCAAATAGCAGTATTATGTACTATAAATCACTTGTTCAGAAATATGTCTAATAGTTTTAACTATCTAGTTATTATTATAATAGTAGTTGAATTTTTAGTAATAAATCTTAGATGTAAGTTATTAGTTATAGGTTAATTACATTAAGTTGTAAAGCGCCCCTAAGATGGTTTTCCCACGAAAGAGGGACTAAATAATCCCAAAATTATTATTACTTAAGTCGGTTGTTATTATTATTAAGTGCAGCTTTCCCTTTTCTGGATAAGTTATTACTCGTACCATTCAACGGATTTCGTCAACGTAAACTCTCACATCATCTAAAAATATGACTACACACAGGAGTGGATCCTGACTTAGCCTTTAGTAGGATTACGCAGGAAATTAAAAAAAGGATTATGCGAATTTATTTTTGGCCACAGCAACCACTCAAATTTAAGGGTTAAATCAAGTTTCTGACCCTTTTAGTAATACGTATTACGCGAGCTGTTCTATTCTGAAATAGGGTCAACCACACGTATTATATGTGTGTATGAAAATATACAGGCTGCGCCAGTTTATGTCAGGCATTTCCGCATTCTTAAAATCCATTAATTGCCGAAGGAAATATGTTTCACTTTAACTGAGATGTTCCAGGTTTGATGATGTGAGGGGACACCAGAAGAAAATGACTACAGCGGCGCACAAAACCCTGTCACTTTATGTCAACTGACTTTCAATAAACTGATTCGGAATAAGCTGAAAGAAAATTGCATCGTTAAAATGGACTATACGTAGTATTTCAGAAAGCGTTGCGTATACCTATAAGCTTTTGGCATTATTAAGCATTGCAAGACATGGGATATCTTACGTTGCAAATTTAGCAATTTATTGCTAAATTTAACCATTTTTAAATGGTTTCCAATTTACTCTAATTTGTAATGTAGGCACAGGGTGTATTGGCTGTATCAGCACGTACCTGAAAGATTTTAACCAGCGACTACTAAACATATTGGGTACAAACAATGAACATGTCAATTTGCTATTTACTTATTAAACTTACTTATCTTACACTGATTTTAATTACTGATCCCGTGATTCGCGATCTGCTGGACAAGCCCGAGTGCCTATCACGTGAAGCATTGGTTGTAACCGTTAGAAATGTGTGATGGAAAGTTTATTATTTTTTGTTTTTAATTGAAAACAACCCACCGGATAGCAAATTACGTAGATTTTTACTCCAAAAATGCTCAGGAATCGCTGGTTAAAGTACGTAAAGTAAAGCTGGTACGTGCCAATACACCCTGTACGTTGTACATACCTATTCACAAGCAATAAAAAAACGAGTGTGCTTTAGACCACAACACTGAACACTTCACTTCAAACAAAGTTAAATTGTTATAAGCAATAATTATCAGCCTGAAACACTCATCCACATTGAAAAATCTTCCGAGAAAAGATACATGACGCCAACGGGACTTGAACCCGTGCCCTTCTGATTGCCGGTCAGCTGCTCTGCCAATTGAGCTATGGCGGCTTATCTTATACTATTGGTTTTCAATGTGGATGAGTAGTTCAGGCTGATAATTATTGCTTATAATAATTGTTACCCTTTGTGCTATGCATAAAAATCTTAACTTAAACGTTAGTTTAACAATTAAAAATAATAATTAAAGTTAAATTGTTTCATTTATCTAAAACTTCACTAACTTATATCGCCCTCTCAACTTCCGTTCGCCTCGCCCGATCACACTTTTCATAACGCTCTCGTCACGCATTCGTCTGCTTTACTCCCCAAGTCAAGAGTGCGTAAAGAAGTTTTACTTCAAAAAAATTGCAATCGGTTGGATCGACTGTCAAGAAAAGACCAGTAAAGATTCAAAATTTTAAAGAGGACAGGTTGTATCAAAATCGAGAAAATTCTCTCCACTAAGCGGGTATTATTTCGACCGTATAAGTCGAGGAGATGAATAATTGCATGACGTATACGTCTATATAAATAAAGTTACTTTTGTTTTCTCTGGTTGACCTTTGCCATTCCACTGTAGTTATATCACCCAGAAACATAAAATATTACAAAGTATCTACTACCCACCCACAGTAATTGTTTCTGGGAGTGGACGTCTACTAAAGGGAGGTTTACGTAACGCAACGGAATGTCAATTTTTACTGTTGGATTTTACTATCGCGGAAAAGGTTTGGTTCGTAATTAAATTTTTATTCACCTCGAAGTCCAATTGGCCGAGACAGAAATCAGTTCGCGTTTTCACGTCCCATTGAATCCCATAAAGTGAGAGATTATTTATTTAAGTGCATTGTTGGTAGTCGAAAGTGCCACTGGAACCTCCAAGGGAATCTGGAAATAAAATAAATGATTACAGAATTTACGACAAACTTACGTAACTGAGCTTTCTTACATTTATATTTGTGGAAAATAAAAAAAATGATCTGAAGCGATCGTACGATCCCTTGAAGGTCTTTGGAAGTCTGGAGTCGGTCGAAAGTCGAGCTTCTTTTTTGACTTTTTTCGTCTTCCAAAACAAAGGGTGGGTCGCACAGTAAATTTTGAGGTTATGCTCGCAAAAAAACATACTTGTTAAATTACTGGTATATTGGTTATTCGCGTACAAATTATTCAGATAAACTTGCAATTAATATAAAATAATTTTAGATGCTGACTGTAATGCTTTTATAAATGAAATAATTGAATTTTTGTAAGGAGTTAATGACCATGGTTTCCGAAATGATTTGACACTTTTTGTTTCTGTTTAAAGCTTAGACAAAATGATACAAGATAAACTTGTTGCATAAAAAACAAGACGAAAGGACTTAATACAATAAATTTAAAGTAAAAGACTGCATAGACGGAAATGAATGATGATGAATTAAGATATATTACATATTTCAGATAGGACGACCCAACAGCGATTAGGACATAAACTTCACACGAATAAGTTTCGTAAGTCAAATTCGTCAACGGAAAATATATAACGCTTATGCAATTACGAAAAACAATTACTAAGACTGACGCAAAAGTATTCAACCTATTGACGGTTTTTTAAACAATTGTGTAGTTTTGGTAGCTCGTTCTTTGAAAACAGTTTCCCAGTTAGCAGTTTCAAAGGTCGTATTTTTGTTAATTTGTTTGATGAGCCTTTGAAAATGTGTTGTTAGTTGTTGTAAGAAACATTCATAAACAGGGACGTTTTCGGCCGACGAGCGGATATATCCTTAGCTTTGGACCAAAAACAACCATATAAGTGTAATGTTCTCCATAAGGGTTTTAACTATCCAAACCGGACTACGGTCGGGATCGTCAAATGGGGTATGTTATGGGACTGTAGAGTAAGGAGAAGTTAAGGAGAGGCAAAGGAGATGGGAAGAAGATAGGTTTGGGAGATCCTGAAGCTGATCAAATCTGGTCACCAAAATTGCCACTTGAAGTAATAATAAACTTAAATTGAATAAAAATAAAACAAAATTAACGAACATTGGAAAACGAGCAACCACAACAAAAATATTAATATTTATAGATGGTTAGGCTCAGAAATAAATGTTTAAAATTAAATATTTGGGTGTAATACCGGACTCCAAAACTGACCTTTTCTCAAGACACAAAAGAAAAAACAGGTATTCGAAAATCAAGGAAATATTGAAAGAGTTAAACATCACGTCATTTAAGGAAATTATTTCCTTCAATAGTTTATTTTTAAACTACAAAATGTGAATGGTTATACATCTATTGATTTTCTAAAAAAATGAAAACGAGGAAAAGAAATGATATAAGACTTCTTTGAAGAAGAAGATACCAATAATAATCTAAACGAAAATATGAAAAGACAACAAGAAACAGAAAAATAGAAAAAACAATGGTCGCAACTGGGACACGAACCCAGACCTCTCTTCTTGCCGGGGACGTGCAACAAAAGTTATAAAAAGAGAGTTTTTCTTATAAAAAATTAAGACTTCTTTCTTCAAGACCCCTCAGATGATGAAAAATTACAATTACATTGTCAATGGTGGTCTTTACCAGTGTGATAATGGCAATAGAACATACATATTAATATGAATAATTTTTCAAATGATAATATTATCGATCAAAACTATTTTAACATCATCTGAATAGACTCAGAACGAAATAGGTACTGTTGTGCTATACGGTGTATAAGGTAGGTGCACATATACATGTTGGTAAGTACATTCCTTCGTTTTATGTCCTTCGCTTTAAATGATTGATTCATATTGATGTTTTTCACGTAGCTACTTGTTACAGTTTATTATGTTTATTGTATAGAGTCGACATAATCAAGACATCGCTTTCGAAATTGTCATAGTCGAATAGTTATTCGGCTATTGAATCGATATTTCGTTTACGTACCTACATCACCAGTATAATGACGGTGCAATAGAATCATTTAAGGTGATGCATCACATCGAGGATATGCATCACCTTGCATGCATATCCTCAATAAATATCTCCAATTTTGTCTACTCTTTGTGGCTCTCATCCATCCACACCTGGCAAGGATGAGAGCAAACGCAAATCCCCAAGAGCAGCAAGATCTTCAAGCTACCATATGACAAGACTTAAAATATGGCTGGGATTGTAAAAAAAGTACATTCATGAATGTATTTAATCAGGAAAGCCTTCTTGAACAGCACTGGACATGGTGTTAAAAATACACAAAACATCCGCCACTTCTTCTCTAAGATGCTTTCCAAATGTGGAATTGATATTTTTCGAAAGATGTAGATTTATTTATTTGTTTATTAAGACATACACAGTACATTATAATACAGATTATAAGGTATGTTAAATTAAATTATTACATGGTTATGTACCTATTATGTAAGTCCATAGAATTTCATTCTGGATTACGCCTGAGATATGAACCGGTCTAAAAACTTATTATTGAATGAATGAAGTAATAATAATAAAAAGGAAGAAAGGGGGGGGGGGGAGATAAGGAGACATTTTAAAATCAAGAATTATATGCTCACTAATTGTAATTGACTGATTAAAGTTTAATGAAAAGTTAAGTGTAAGTAATTTTAGAATTTTCTTGAGATCTAGTAGAAAGAGTACAGAGAAGTTTTACAAAAATATCAAGGTCGGCAAGATCGGGAACTAAGATTACCTACGTTTAAAGAAACAGAGAAAAGGGTGACTTGATTGAGACTTTCAATTTTAGCTAGAATTTATAGTTGCCCTGGCATTCTAGAAATCTTCACCATTAACAAAAATATAAATCTCAATGGACACTCAAAAAAATTAACAAAACACCTTTTGCATCAAATCCTAGGAAACACATCCTTGGGAATGGAGGATGGATTTTTTTATATAAGCTCCACACAGGAGGCCCTGAGGAAAATAATTTCCCTGAGGGCCTATGACATCTTTGGGGATGCTGTGTGGAGGTTTTTTCTTATGGAAAGGAAGGAGATGAGAGTTCTGGGAAGGAAAAGAGTTTAAGGGGTGGTTAGGAATCTGGGGTTCAGTGTGTCCTGGTCATCCGCCTGCAAGACCTAGACAAACCTCACCCCATGAACCCGGGCACCCCTGCTAAACCACCAAACGTAGCGAACCACTTGGGGTGACCTTTGGCAGAGGTGTTTGGGGGCGGCGGTACCCATTCCCGCCTCTAAAATTGCATGGAACAAACTTCCACAACATGTCATTGATGCTACTAATATAAATAAGATACTAATATGTATTGAGCTCCATTGGATTCGTATTTGGAGAGAAGGAAGTACTTATTTATGTATACATTTAAAATAACTCTTTTTATTGTTAAACAAATATTTATTATTGTGAAACAGATATGAGAATATTGGCAAAATGCTTGCTACCTGTTCGTTATTTAAAAATCATAACGAAAAATTATTAATGTATAAATTAATAAATAATTGAAACATTGAACAACATCGGGTTGCTTTCGAGCACGGTGAGCTGTAAGTGGAACTCAAAGTATTTATATCTGTTAGAAGTAATTTATTCCGCAGCGCGTATTGAGAACACTGAACACTGTTTGATAACATACTTTCATTTTAATCAAGCCACCGTAGGTAAGTAGTAAGCAGTTTGTAGGCACTGAAGGCAGTGGGCACTGGGCACTACGAGCGTATTGTAAAATGGGACGAGAATCGATTTTGTTCGGCGCGCTGTCAATTTCAACTGGATTTAGAAATGTAGTGCCTATCTGTATAGTGCTTACTCTTTTCTATATGGGAGGGAGTATTGTGTGCAATGCGAAATGAAACGTACTGTTGGATTAACTCTCTGCCTATCTGTAGTTGGGCAAATTGTTTAAAGGAGTCAACAAAACTGTGTGAAGTTTTATAAAGTACCTTTTAAAATAATCATTTTCCTAAATTGGGTATTTTACACAGACCGATTTAGTTTAAAATGTTCAGATTTTCAGTAATTCATTAGATGAAATATTAAGAATACTGTGATGTGACGAGGGGGGTGGGTGGGGGGGGGGGGGGAGTTCGAACAACGCGTTACGTAACTGTTTTTTCTTTCCTTAGATAAAAAAAACTAGGGAATTAAAATCTTCCAAGTTGACAACCCTTTTCGTTCTCGAAATCTCTCGTTTTATTTATTACCGCAAACGCGATTAAAATAAGAAAAACGGTATTTAAGCGTAGATATTTCAATTTTTCAAAATTTAGAACATCGCCCGACTGCGAAAAATTGTTCACTTCATTTTAAAAAAAAAAAATTTTTGTGTACAGACTAGGTATTATATTTATAATATTAACAAACAGAAAGATACCTACAAACTATCAACTCTTGAATAAATCAATGACGAATAGTTCAAAACATACATCAGGAAGCTATTGCAATAAGGTTTTGGTAGAAACCAAGATTTAAACAATCACGCATTCTTTTTTACATTGCGGACGGTTAAAAGCTGTGTACAAAAGTAGTTATGTATTAATCTTTATATTGTTTGAATCCAAAGGAACAAATTTTGGATATAGAGCCTAGAGCATTAAAAAAAACTTATAGGAAGTCCTATTATATATTGACAGATCGATATTAGTTTCTATACAGGCAAATTGTCTGTTTTCAGGAATCGAATGCTCCAGTTGTTCCACAAACAAAGCTTCAACTATTTACTTCGGTTAGCTGTGCTAGTTTGTGTTAGCAGTATCATGTTATTATGAATATAATAACAATCTTCCAGGATCAATTTGGGAAACCCATAATGATATTTCCTTTTTAGATGACCGAAGAAGGTAGTCTAACTAACTAACTAACCATCACGCCGTTTCCCCGCAGGGGTAGGCAGAGAGGACGGACCGCCAAACAACTCGGTCTTGCAACACACTCTTTGCCTCACTCACATTCATACATCGTCTCATACATTCTCTTCTATTATTCTGACTCTTGACATGGCCCGACTCAAGTATCTGATTCATTTGATTACTTATACCTTTGAAAACCCAAGACGTAAGTTCGTCGCTATATAGATCAAGTAATTCGTTAAAACTGATGATAATGTTACACATGAATAACACCGGATTATCTTTTCTTGGACCATATATTTCAACGGTGTCATTGCATTCTCTCCACGTGTTTTCAGAGAAACCTTCTAACTGAGATGAACCCAGAATAAAGACATCGAAGTATGGATAGAATAAAGAGCAGTACAGTGGTATTGTGGTGTGGTGGTATGTGGTATCTAGATCCGGACGTGATATGATTAATAGCCAAAAAAGTAAACAGTACGGCTGAACCAGTTTTGGGGAACCGTTAGGTACACGGTGCGGTGTGGCCTTAAGTTTTACGGGGTATTCAGAACTTCAGAAGATATAAAACGCTAATATTTTGATTGCCACTTGATTAGGTAATAGAACTCTGAATGCTTGCAAAAGTACATAACAGAGCAAATTAATAGAAAAAGTAAACAATTAGATTAAACAATAGATTCAGGAGGTAAAGCTTTACAAAAATTCAGATCTTTTAATGTGGAAGTGGCTTGAAAAAAGTATGTTTCCAATTTTCTCTTATTTAATACAAAAAAACCAAAACTTCCTTTAACATCATAATATTTGTAAGTGGGTAAGTACTTAGATACGTATCTACTTAATTGTAAACCAATTTTTACAAGTTTGGTAGTGTTATTGCGTGAGATCGTTTGTTATGTCGTGAAATTGTTATATACATTACGGCATTTGGTGAGAAACGACAATATTGACGTCCAACACCTTGCTCCGTAAGACGTAAGACTATTGAAGACCAAGACAATTGTTCGGCAATATGGGCATTAATAGGCAATGTATCTTGCTCGTTTACTAATATAATATCTAACTAACAAAAACACTCGTACACCGCAGGGGTAAGGATAGTCAATAAAACACCACACTCCATAATTTCGAAACACAAACTTTCGTACATGCTCTTCTGTACTTCCAAGTATTTAAATGTTCCAATGTTGCAGCAATGCTTGGATCACCCAGTGCCGAGTTGAATACTACGCGATGGTGTGTTCTGTTGTTGTTTTGCGTTTAAGACTATCGATTACGTATTTGCTCGTGACGCCCTCTTAACTCTATCTGATGAAACGGTGTATATAGCTCAGCACAGCATCCACTCATGGCATCATGCATTTCCACAGCGCAATAATGGCTGTTTTCAATTTACTATAATGAAAGGTATTGATGGCAATCAGTAATCTACGTTCAAAAGGCTGCAAATAAGATCTAAAAAATTATCTAGGGTGGGTGCTATAGTAATTGAACGGGCTATAGCTATTGGACACTTCAACTTTAAACTTCCAAAACAAGACTATCTCAGCATTTCTGTAAGTGTGAAAGGGACCAATATATGTGTTGTTTTCTCCTTTATAAATATGCATGTTCTAATTTTTACCACCAGATGTCACCAATGACAAAACTTCATTCATATTTGAAGTCGTGATAAAACCGTTATAACGTGTTTCTTTTTAACAACTTGGTTAAGGGACAGAGATATTTTATTCTTGATTATTTCACTCAAGTTCAGTGTATTTTGGAAGAAACATCTAAGAAAGGTTGCAAAGGGCTACAAACTGTGAGTATTTGTTGAGATTTAATCAGTAATATGAATAATAACCTCAAAATGTTGGTGTTCAATTACTATAACAAATTTTATGAATGTTTTAGTAATTGAACGCCCTGTCCTAATACTGTCTCCGCTTAAAATCTATCGATCTTCATGAAAGTTGGTGAGCTTTAATAGTATGTCAATTAGAGCCATTCTACAAAATATCACATGTCTCACATTACGCGTTCAGTAATTGGACGGGTGTCCAATAACTAAAACAAGGTGCGGTCCAATTACTAAAACATTTTTTATGCCTTTTTTTAAGATCTCACAAAATGCCAAAAAAACCTCTTTATACCAATGAACTACTGGACAAAGCTTTAGAGGAAATCAGCGCAGGGGCAGGCATAAGGGCTACATCAAAAAAATATGGAATTCCAAAAAGCACCATTCACTACAAGATGACCCATTCAAACAAAAAGTTAAATTTTGGACCCAATCCATATCTTTCAAATCAAGAGGAGCAAGACTTGGAAGGCTGGATTTGTGAATTAGGGCGAAAGGGATTTCCTAGATCCAAAGAAGATATCTTGGACTCTGTGCAGGCATTTCTAACTGCGATTCCCAGGAAAACCCCATTCAAAGACAATAGACCAGGTACCTACCTAATTCTTATTTTATGTGAAAAACTAATGGTTTAGGTTTTATTTTTTGGTGGCCTTTTTGTTCATAATTTTGTCTTTGTACTTTTAAAGGACGAGGCTGGCTTAAAGCATTTTTAAAAAGACATCCGAAGATTTCGGAAAGGAAAGGAGAAGCGGTAACTGAAGCCAGTGCCTGCGTTTCAGAAAATGACATCAGGAAATGGTTTTCTAATACATTGGACTACCTACAAGAAAAAGGCTTAGACAGTGTACTAAAAGATCCGACTCGAATCTTTAATGCGGACGAATCTGGCTTCAGAACCTGCCCTGTGGAAAGGTTTATGCAGAAAAGGGAGAAAAGAATGTCTATATTATAGATAAAGGAAAATCAAAAGAGTCGATAACGGTTTTGTTCACTATCTCTGCTGATGGGGGCATTTTTCTTCCATCCATAATTTACCCATATGTAAGACTCCCAGATCGAATAAGGCAATCTGTTCCATCAGAATGGGGAATAGCTCTCAGCCAGTCTGGGTGGATGACAGCTGATGCTTTTCAGTTTTTTATAGAGCACATTTTTCATCCGTATTTGGTACAGAAAAACATTATTTTTCCAGTAATTTTGTTTGTAGATGGACATCGTTCACACTTAAGTTATAATCTAAGCTTAATAGCGAGCACACTGAAAATTGAAATAATTGCATTATACCCAAACTCCACACATATTCTTCAGCCAGCGGACGTTGCTCTCTTTAGACCCATTAAACAACTGTGGAAGGCAGCTGTGCGTGATTGGGGAATAGAACATATGGGAGAACCAGTCAACAAACAGAATTTTGCCATGGTTTTAAACAAAGTTGTGGAAAAAATTGACACAACTTGCGTGGTAAACGGGTTCCGAGCTTGCGGCTTGCAACCCTTTGACCCAGATGCAGTGGACTATTCAAAGTGCCTTGCAGCAAAGAACCCACCGATTGCCGACGATGACGAGAATTTTCCAGACATGCCCTTTCAAAATTTTAAGGAAATTGTTGGGATAGAAACAATGAAAAAATTAAAAAGATTTACCGAAATTGTTGAGCACAATAAAAACGAGGAGCTTTCAACGTTATTTATGATCTGGGAATTTTATAAATCAGAACGAACCGAAGGATATAATGAAGAAGTTCCGCACAGTTCGCATCATTCTGAAGGTGAAATTCAAGAACAGGTTTCTAAAGCAAATACATCCATCGAACAAACTACGGCTAGTGAAACCAATTCCTACTTCGTTTCGTCACAGCATCCCACTATTAACACCGGAGATGTTTCGCAAATTTCCTTGAATTCCACTGAAGATCAAGATCTAATTCATGAACAAAATTCAATTGCAAATGCATTCATCATGCCAACTGCAACAGACCAAATTGCTTCCACAGGAATTGAAGGTATGTCAAAGGCATTCTCTTCAGCAATAAATAGATTGCCTTTGACACAGAACGATAACCCAAGTGCTGAGGACATCGAGATGAAAACTAGAATAAAAGATTTTCTTATTCGGCCTGCAGAACCTAAGAGGAAAGGTAAGAGACAAACAGCACGCATTTCCTTTAATATCTCTTCCAAAGAGTACCAAGAAGCCCTTGAAAATAAGGCACGAGAAAAGATAAGAGTCGAAGATGAAAAAAAGCTAAAAAAACAAGTACGCGATGAAAAAAAACGACGATTGGATGAAGGAAAGAATATGAAACGTTTGAAAATGGTGAAAAAAAATGTCGAAAATAAAAAGCAGGCAAAAGAAAATGAGCCTAGCACATCAAATGCTCAGTTGGAAGATATAACCATAGAATCATCGATCAATACCATTGAAAATATATCTTTAAATAGATGTAACAGATGTGAAAGGCATGTGAGAGAAATTGATAAAATTAAATGCTCTGAGTGCGTTCGAATTTTTCATGTCAACTGCATACCAAAAAAGCATTCCGAAAATGTACCAATGAGGGAGGATAATGACACGTTTTTATGTCACGTATGCTATAAGGTGTCTGAAGAATCTGATGAAAGCATAACGCATATATTAAAAGATCTCAATGACTTTAACGTTGAAATGGGTTTTTAGCTGTAAATTAGTATTTTTTTTAGTTTGAAAACATTTTTTTTAAATTTTTTTTTAAGTTTGTGAAACCTGAGCTGACAGATGGGTACGACTTTGGGCTTTCATTTTACTTGAAATTCCAATTTAAATGTAGAGTCCAATAACTGTGCCACTGATGTCCCAATACTATAAAAAGTGTCCAATAACTGTATTTTTTCCTACTTTTCAGTTTAATAAAATATAATTAAAAAAATCTTGGATATTTTTTATTTCTATCTATATTTCCTTGTAGCCCATTAAATTCTACAGCACTACATTCCTGAAATATTTCCTACATAATAATATTTTTCGAATTATACACTTTTAAAAAAAGTCATTCTCTTAACTGTCCAATAGCTATAGCGTTCACCCTATACCGTTATGAAACTCATAATATTATACTTTGTATACCTATCTATATGTTTTTATGGGAACACAGTTTTCAGATTTTGCGGAAGGTTCCGTTTGTACATTGTAGTTCTGCTAGTGTCAAATTTATATTGTCCTCGTCATGTCTTCTATCAGAATTTGCACATTTTCATGAATCTTCTGTAACCATAGACAATCAAATTAATAGACCAGTCAATCAGGGAAAAGGGAACAAACCAAGTTACACCGTGGCCGTCTCCCTTTCTGTGGTTTGTCAACAAATGAATCTGACAATGAACAGGCAACTCGCATTATAATTTCACTATTCAGTCCTCGAAAATAAAATCTGCTTACGAATTACTAGTTCTTTTACAATCGCGCAAATTGCTGGCTGCGTTATATACTTTACTACAAATCCTAAATTGATTAAACAAATTAGACCAAAATGTTATATTTTTACACTATTTAGATAAGAAACTTTCACAAAAGTGATAAAATAAACACACTTTCACTTCACTCACTTTTAGCTTCTTAGGTAATTATAATATATTTACGTCAGGAAAAATGCCAATCAAAAAAATAATGATGGTTAAAAAAATTAAAATTAATTATTTTTCAGATTTTGAACCTCAAAAATGCTCTTTTTAAACATAGAGTGCTTATAATTTATTATGATAAAATAATTTTGCCACTTATACAGATTATAAGATTTAATAATTAGGTACCATTTCCAATTTTGAAAATTGAAAGCTCATTGAACTTGAATAAATTTACGCATTACTCAAGAATTCATAGGAGTATTTCACATCATGCATACACACACCGATAACCAAAATTAGTAATTTTAATATGTAAGTAGGTACGCCTACATGCATTGTTATTAACCTAGTCGCTGCCATAAACTCATAACATTATGAATGAACATCGTGATTGAAGTTAAAGTTGGTGGTAATTTGAGTGATGATGCATGCAAGTGACTGAATCTATTAAACTGCGACCTTGTGCTTATTCCAGACTTAGAGTGTTTTTACTACGAGCCGATTTGACCTCTTTAATTCTAGAAGTCACTACGGCACCAGTTGAAACAATTACACTATCACTAACTAATGCTGCAAGCCTTATGAGGTCATAAACAGAATACTTTGTGTTTAACTTAATCATTTTACGCCCGTGTAAATGTAAATAAAAACATTATGATAATTAGCGCCGACATTTTAAGTGACAGATAAATGTAAGCGATAACTGTGCGTCCGATAAGGCCTATCCGGAAGATAAACTTTTTGAAGTGAAAACTTCTTTAGTACCGTTGTGATTTGAAACTCGATGAAATGAAAAAGCGACACTAAAAAGAGACAAACACGTACATTTATAGGATTTAGACTGTGAGAAAATGAGATAGAATAATCGGTCTCGACTTTGTGCGGTGCTTCGTAGCCTCCCCAAACTTATCTTCCTTAGTTTTCTGAAGGTTTCACATCTACCGCGTGTGTTTTTTTTTTTTCATTAGCTCCACACAGGAGGCCCAGAAGGAAAAGAATCCCTCAGGGCCTATGTTATCCTTGGGGATGCTGTGTGGAGGATATTTTTAGGGAAAGGAGGAAGAGGAAGTGCTGGAAAGGAAAAAGTTGTGAGGGGTGGATAGGGAGCTAGAGGTCATTGCGTGTAGGAGTGACGGATGTATGAATTCAACCCTTATCTGACCTGAAGAGGTCTAGGTTAGCTCTCCCTCAACTAAACTCTTCCGATCCGGCCCGCCACGCAGCAGATGGGCAAACGCTTTGACCGCCAAGACCTAGATAAACCTCACACCATGAACCCGGGCACTCCTGCCAAGTCACCAAACGTAGCGAACCATTTGGGGTGACCTACGGCAGGATTGTTATTTATCCAATAAATGGTTCGCGGTCGGCGGTACCCATACCCGCCTTTCAAATTAAAACTGATATCTTTTATTTAGCATTCGGTCACGTGGACTATAACGTGCAGACAGCATTAAAAATAGATAAAGCGGGATACATAAATAGATTTCTGGGTGAAACAACTAACCTAATGTAAGGTTTAATATTACTCTTTTATAACAATACATATACATGATGCATCAGACTTCACTAGGTTCTGTGACGGGTTGCTGGAATTTTTAAATCATGCACAAAAAGCAAGAATAAGTAACGGAATCCTCGCAATAAGGAATGCATCAATGAAACCAAAAATGGTATCAGCGCCTACACACTAAGTTAAATACTGTAAAACGTTGGGCTGGATCCATCAAATCAAGTTTCAAGTTTGCATACGGTGATATACAGTTTTGAAGACTGCAACAAAGGTTTATTTAAAATTGTACAGGTACATTAATACCACTCTGGAAAAAAAAATTCCGGGTCACAATTTTTTTGACTCAAACAAATATTTTCTGTGTCGGAAAGGGTTATCGGCTACTTATCTGATGGTTAAACCCAATAGGCATTTTGAGCAGCGTAAACACTTAAAAGCATTCACAACTTGATTTCTTCAAAATAAACGAATTCTCTAATTATAAAAAATTCAATAAATCAATCAAAATGACAATTACACGATCATTTGTCACCATTCTTGTGTTCCACATAATTTATTTTATGAATGTATGCGTCCAAAAACAGTTATTAAATAAGACGAACTATGAACATGATCCATGTCTGTCAACGCCTCGATGTCCCAGACCGCGAATTTTGGAAATATAATTATGTTAATATATAAAAAACAAATCGCCAAAGCCATAAACAAAGTATAATAGTGAGTCTTATCTTATTAGATGTCTTCGTGTGCCTCAAGGAATTCACTTGCAAACCACTTTCCAATTTTTAATCGGTTTAAAACTTTTTAAACAATTGCAAATTGCGGCCAAAGACAGAAACTACTTTCATTTTGCGACGTAAAAAGGTACGAACTATGTGAAACATGTGTATTTAACACTTTTCAGTAATCTATTAGCAGCAATGCCACTTAAAATGGTAAAATACACAGGAGCATTTAAAAAGCTTCACATTTAGTTCAAAAATCTACCAGACGTCACCATGCTAAAGTTAATGCAAAATTCTAAACAATTTTGGCAATTTGTTGCGCAAAAGCGTACTGATAATGATCTTCCAAGTATGTATTATTATGAAACTCATGCTACTAACGGCCATGATATCGCCAACCTTTTTGCCAAACACTTCTCCTCTGTATATTCTGATGCATCATGCAACATCCCTCCACTTAACTATGACCATAATATTTACTTAAATGATTGCCAAATTACACTTAACGAGGTTTACCAATCCTTAAATAATCTCTCTAACAAAAAAAGTACCGGACCTGATGGCATTCCAGAAATCTTGCTAAAAGAATGTAAATATACACTATCTAACCCAATTTGTATGTTGTACAACTTGTCACTTTCATCTGGAACATTTGCTGACACATGGAAAATTTCATATATTCGACCCATTTTTAAGTCCGGAAACAAGTCGAATATTGGAAATTACAGACCGATATCAATTATATCTAATATTCCAAAAGTATTTGAGTCGATAATTACAAAGAAAATTACTCCTGTTTTCAAAATTGTTCTAATTGAGGAGCAGCATGGATTTAGATCGGCGAAATCTACAACAACAAATTTACTTTCCTTTACAAGTACCATTGTGAAAGCCTTAGAAGATAACACTCAGGTTGATGTTCTATACACTGACTTCTCCAAAGCCTTCGACAAAGTTAATCACCGTATTCTCATGGCCAAACTTTATGCTATAGGCATTAGAAACCCTTTGTTATCATTCTTTCACTCTTACTTGACAGATAGAAAACAAAGGGTTAAAATAAATAACTTTGAATCCTTTAACATTGATGTAACTTCCGGCGTTCCCCAAGGAGCCCATTTGGCCCCGCTTCTTTTTAACCTTTTTATTAATGATATCACAAAAGTTTTTTCTCACACACGTTTCTGGCTATTTGCTGATGATAATAAGATTCTTAAGATTATTAAATCCCACCTTGACTGTTTACTATTTCAACTTGATATTGATTCATTTAACGATTGGTGCAAAATTAACTGCATGGTACTTAATGTTGATAAATGCAAAATTTTGTCCTTTTATAGAACCAAAAAACCTATTCAGTTTGATTATAAACTAAATAGTGTTTGTCTATCTACTGTCACATCTATCAAGGACCTTGGGGTCACTCTAGACTGCAAACTTTCTCTCCGTGATCACATAAATAATATCGTAAATAAATCACTTAAACTACTCGGCTTCATTCATAGAATTACCTCTGACTTCAAACATATAAGTACACTTAAAACTCTTTACTGTTCGCTGGTTCGCCCTCACCTTGAATATGCTAGTGTCATTTGGTCTCCTTTCTACGCTCTCCACATTTGTCACATCGAATCCGTACAACATCGTTTCCTAAGAGGAATTGCTTGGAGGTTGGGTCTTGAAAGAGGCAAGTACTCATTTGATGAAATTGAACACATTTTAAACATGCCTTCTTTAGAAAAACGTAGAAAGGACTCTGATCTAATTTGCATATTTAAAATTATCAACAGTATTACAGATACACCTGCATTGTTACAACTCATCCAGTTTAACATCCCTTCCCGTAGGCTTCGAAATAATGAATTGCTGTTCCTCAATCAACATTCTACTAATTACGGATACCATTCTCCCTTATCCAGAATGTCGAGACTTGTCAACGCAAGTCAAAGCATTGATTTTTTTGGTGTAAAACTAAATGACTTTCGGCAGTCGTTACGCAATATTTAAATGCTTCTTCATGCTTTGACTTGTAGTGTCTCTATATGTACTTTTTATATTTTATATTGTCATTGCTATTAATTTTTATGTGCTCTCCCTTCACTGTCATCTCTGTTTTTTTTTTATTTTTATTCGTGTTATTATTATGTTTTTAATGGACTGTTGTCCGTAAATTAATAAATAAATAAATAAATGCTTTTGGACAGAAGGTAACGATATCAGCATTTGGTTATTTAGTTACTTGGCCAAAGGGTCTATTCTAAGGCAATATTTGGGATTTTTAAATTAGTAAAATTGTGTTTGTACATTATAAAAAAGTGATGTGAATTTGTGAACAACACTGTACTTCAGGTTGAATACAAGACGATAAAATATAGCATTTTTCTGTCAAGAAATAATACGAAATAAATGGATTTTGAGCAGCGGTGGCTACCTTAGTTATAAAGTAATTATGTGAGTTGGGTACAAGATAGAGAGCGAGAGAGAGAGAGAGAGAGACAATCAACCGTGGAGAAAGAGGAAGGGTAGAGGAGAGAAACGGGGAGCTTCCCGAGAATACGCTTTCTTGGAAGTCTAACGAAAATGGACACTTGTATATCTTAGTCGATAACAACAAAATGAGGTTAAGCGAAATGGAAAAAAAAGTTACGTCATCAATAGCTTCAATATGTGCTTAATATCGGCAAAATCCAACCTGCCGGTCAGTAAAACGGTGTGAGGGAAATTGTCATCAATTAAAAATATCAATCTATTTTCGATAGTATACAGATCCCAAATGCGAATATATAAATAATATTCGTGTAGTTCTAACGCGGCGGGAATCGAACCAGCAAACTTTTGAATTGTACATTACGTAGACGTTATGGAGATTCGTAGTAAATCAACTTTGTTAAAATGGATGTAGGTAGGTTCTATGTGGTGACCAGAAAACTTAACATCATCACTCCTTTGAAAAGTCATTATTGATAACAAATTAAATAGGTTACGTTACAGGCTATTTTTTTCATCACTTTTATAGAATTTTCAAAGGGGTGTGGAAATCCCGCTTTGTTGAGTCGTCGTAGAATAGTTCAATAAATAGTTTTTTTTAAATTAAGTATTAACCAAGATAATATAATATACACCCACATGTTTTTTGTTTGTTTATACCCCCTCACTAGACTGAGCCAGTTTCAAGGTGGCAGGAATTTAATCTAATTTTGATATCTTACTCTTGGAAAATAAAATAAGAACATTTTTAATTAAAATTTAAATAGATAAATAGAACGAAAGAAAAATAAAAAAGTAAAATAAATGTATTATATTAATTTCTCCACGAAGTTCCTTTACGATAAAAGTAAAAATATAAAACTTGTTTTATTGGAAATAAATATGTACTTTTGTGCTTACTACAGATTACAGATATTTATTAAATCAAATATTATTGACTATATTATCGTATGTTTGTTGTAATAAAAAAGTCTATTCTCATTCGAGAATTTCATTACAAAACTTTCTAACCAACATTTGCCTAAAAAGCTTCATTAAATACGACGTAAAACGCACAGTAGATTTCCACGGCGTGTTGGCTCTGTGTTGTAGATTCGGACGTCGCGGCGCGTCTTGCTCGGCGCCGCGACGCAGCAGAGGGGCGCTACACTACCTCCCGGCGTCTGACGTCACCCGTGTCTGCGCAGCTACGTCACAGGCGCCCACACAACCACGTGAACACAGACACAACCGCCTTCACGAACAACGACAAAACCACTTGCACGAATACAGACATAACCGAGAATACCAACACTCGGGAGTGGCTACTACTTGACTCGCCTTTGTTCGGGTGACACTGAAAATATGCGCCTCCTGGCACGTGATCTTGGCGAAGTTTTTTGTTATTGATTTAGGGTCTTATTGTCGTCGTGGGGGAGGGTGTTTCAGATGTAGATTATGTTGTGTTTGACAGTCGGCTCATTTTAATAGTACGCATCAATTAGGGACACCCGAACTTCTTTAAGGGTTGATAAAGATGTAAAAATGGCGAACTCTTTTCGAAATATGATATAATATAACGCTTGTTAACCCTACAGGTATAAGGAAATTTTGTGGTCAAGTTAAGTTAAATGACCTTTCAAACTTATTATAAAGGTTATTATCACTTGACTTTGTTTTGTTTCACATACACAATATTATTTTAAGAATCACAAACTTTTTTGCAATGCCGCTGATGATTTTTTGGAATATGTAGGTATATATTAAAATATATAGAAGAGTCTATGCTAAACTTTTAAATACATATACAAATCGCGGTGTTAATTTTCCAACTTTATATCTCACTAATGTTGTCTTTAAGTCGTTTTAACCACAGAAGGAGTTTATTTTTATGAGTTCACAAAAATACTCTACTGCTATCGATGTACCATGTATTAAAATGAACAAAAATACCCAAGGAGTTAATTTTTTTAATTAATGTCTGATGAACTATGTATTATAAATATATATATATATATATACATATATAAATGTATACGTAAACATGTTGTAAGTAAATAAGAAAAAAAACAACTTCAGAAGACAAAGCACTCAAATCACTTATGTTGTTGTTGAAATGAGTATTCGTTCATCTTTTGTCATCGATAGAGAACTCCAGTCCAATTTTAATTTTTTTTTAATGAACCTTCTTTCCTAAATAACTGAATTTTTATTTTTATTTTTAGAGTTAGTTTTAATAGTTAAAATAATTGTCAAAGTTTTAATTTTTCAAGATCCCCCGAAAACCACCGTATGTATGGTGAATCATGTGACATCATCACTCCTGAAAAATTACTATATAATCAGGCAATCAGCTGATCAACTACCACCATTTTGAATTCCGTTGTTCGAAGTATTCTCCCTAGAATAAGCATTACTAGTTTTTGAATATTTTCAATAATAGACATAAACTAATAAGAGATACCTTTATTTTTGAAACATTATTTAAGCCTAAATAATGTTTCAATAAACACAACAACTAAATCTCTATAAATAGTATGTAAATAAACGAATAAATTAATACGATGACTTGTGTCATATCATACATTCCCATACAGTGACGTCACCACTAAAATTTCAATAATGCCAACTTGACGGCGTATTTTTACGACCCGATTAAAAATTGACTTTTTAATAATTTTTTAAAAACTGTGCGTTTAATACTATTAAATAAAATATATATATATTCAGAATCAGGGTTCATTGGTCTATATGAACATATTTTTTAAAGCCATAATATTTTTCACTGGAGTTCCTTATTGTTTAGTAGGAATAAAGGAATGCTTTAAATCTACTTAGATAATTTCTGTCTTTAATAAAGGCAGAGAAAGTAAAAAATAAACATTTATCAATCATACTATTTTTGGTTGTCAGTGAATGGGCGCATACGTGAAATAATTACGTATCTACGTAATGCCAAATTTACGTTCAATGAAATTTCAAGATGCTGTGAGGAGGTTGTTTTTAGCAAAGGAAAAGGAAGCTCTGGGAAAGATAATGGTAAAAGGGGTCGGTAGGAATCAGAGAGTCAGTGTGTCCAGCAGTGATGGACGCATGAATCCACCCCTCCCACTGCGGTGCAAGGCAATGTGTCGATAAAGTCTGCCTTCCTGCCTACCAGTCGGAACGCCACGCAGCAGGTGGGCAGACACACTTCAAACAACTTGACAAACTTCACCCTATAAACTTGGTCACCAAACATAGCGAACCACTTGGGGTGACCTATGGCAAGGGTGTTGATTTTCCAATAAATGGTTCCCGGGGCGGCGGGATCTATATCCGCCTCCCAAATTGTAAAGATTGGATAAAGGGAAGATGATGTTTAGATCTGGTCATAACTTTTTCAAGCAATGTTTTAATTATTCTGAACGACAATTTTGGCCCCTCAGCACTGTCGATCGATAAGGATCGACGAGAAAAACTTTCGGTAACTTCTCTTCGTTCCCTAAGACAACTGCAGATCGCTAACGTACAAAAAACAGTTGACGTCAAATATATTTAGAACAAAGATAAAGATAAGATAAGATAAGATATTTAGATAACTTAGAAGCTTTGGAAATTAAAAAATCCCTTAAAAATAATGAATCTATTATCAACAAACAAAAAATATTGTCATATAGCCCAATCATGGATTTGTTCCCCTACCCACCCACTCTACACTAATACCTACCCACCCAATCTACATTATTAACTAACAACCGCTCCACCCCTACCATAATAAAACATTGTTCTAAACTGTCAAATTAGTATAAGCATTCCCTGACGAAGGAACGTTTGTTCCGAAACCGGTCGGAATTGCACATTTTATAAGTGGTTTATACAAAGTTGTATTGTTTCATTTTATTATAATGGATAACCACAAAGTAATAGCTACATTCAAAAATATATATTTTGAACACTTAGTCATTGTGAATTATTACTTATTCATTAATTGTTTTTGTGTTTAATTCGCAGAACTCTATTCATATACGTATTTTAAAAAATTAATTAAAATTAAATTTCATAATATTATTATCAAGTTCTGCAAGGATATTTGTTACAGCTGTTTCGGTTTGTAAACCGTATTGTAAATGGTATTGTAATATAATTTTCATAGTTTGAGAATTGTCTTGTAAACCGAAATAGTTGTAACAAAAATATATACTAAAATACTTGCAGAACTTGATAATAACATTATCAAATTTTATTTAAATTAAATTTTTAAAAAGTTACTTATTTGTTGGCAATCTGAATTATGCTAGGGAACGATGGGAATTTACCGAAAGTTATCCTATCAATCCTTGGAAATTGGAAACATTAGTAATGCTATCAATAAATTTCGTAAGCATAATTTTTACGAGCATACGAGTATGTTCCACTGGTGAGGTCACCTAGCTAAGCCCAAAACTTCTGCTTTGTGCTTCAAATAATATTGATCTATTTCAAGTGTGTTGTTGTTGCAATTAACTTATGCGCAAAACTAACCGCTTTCAAATGTATTTCTTAACATTTCCATATAATTTAATCTTATGAGGGTGGATTAGGCCCCTGTAGTTTTATTCCGACACAATACAATAACTACGGTACTTTTTTATTTAGTTGACTGAAAAATATGACAAACGACCACAAACCTACCCGAAATAAAAGCAATTGGAAAACAATCGCGATAAGGACTGACTTAGGTGGCTGTTATGAAATATAATAGTAGAGAGAAATGTCTGAAGTAGAGATAAGTGTCTGAAGCTATGGGATATGGAGGTATGGAGCAATAGGGCTATAAGGCAATAAGGCTGTGTTTCCGGTTCATGAGGCGGCCCTCTATGCCTCCACTTCCGCCCGATTGTGTGACTAATCAATACCGAGTCATGTAGTCACGTGCAGGGCCGGTAAGAGGACATTAATTATACTAATCAGTTTTTACCATTTTCTTTCCTAGTGGACCATTTCGCCATTCTGGCTTTATTTGTTAGTGGATTTGACTTATTACACATAAACATTACTCAAAAAGAGAAATTACACATTGAGAGAATTACACTACTTAAATTAGACATGTCAATTTGGAGGCGAGTACGGGTATCGCCAGCCCGGGAACCAACACCCCTGCCATAGATCACCCCAAGTGGTTCGCTACGTTTGGTGACTTAGCAGGGGTGCCCGGGTTCATGGGATGAGGTTTGTCTCGGTCTTGGCGGCACCTACGGCATGGCGGGTCAGATCGGGTGAGACTGGTTGAGGGAGACCTTTTGATTTCTCCAGCCGGACTCTCTCGACCCATCGTCTTGCACCGCAGTGGGATATTTGGGTTTAAACGTCTATCACTCCTGGATCCCCAGATTTCTATCCACCCCTATACCTTTTTCTTTTCCAGAACATCCACTCATTCCTTTCCCTAAAAAAAACCCTCCACCCAGCATCCCCAAAGATTACGTAGGCCCCGAGGGAAATGGTTTTCCTCAGGGCCTACTATATGGAGCTATTGTAAAAAAAAAAATTAAAAAATCTAACCTACCTTTTAAATTTTTTTTTCAAACATGAAATTTATTTAGGACGTACTTCGGCACTCTAAAATTTTAACTTACTTTACTTATTTTTGTATGTGAAATTACGATCTCTTAATCTGTAATTCCATCCGCGTTTAATTCTGACAGTGACAAGGGATGTTCAGAAAGTAAGTGTACTGATTTTTTTTTTAAACTGTATTAGAAAAAAATATACAGGATATTGCTGATACACTTGTTGAATATTTTTCCCAATAAATGCCAACCCGTGCAATGCATGTGGTGAGGCGTGGCACAAGTTTCTTTATGCCCTCCTCGAGAAATTCTTCTGCCAGCTCCTTCCCCCACTTCAGGACCGCTTTCTGCACCTGCTTGTCGGTTGAAAATTTATTTTCATCCATACATGCCTTTATTAAGGTGAAAAGATGATAATCTGAAGACGGCAAGTCAGGGGATTACGGGGAGTGGTTCAAAACATCCTTATCAAATGAGCCCATGATCGTATTGGTGGCTAAGGCTGTGTGAGGACAGACGTTTTGACGTGAAAAAAGCACACTTCTCTGGTCGGCATTCCCCTCCTTTTGTTTTGAATGCTCCTTTTGATTTTTTTAGGGTATACAATATGGTTGTGCATTGATGGTCTCAACCTGAAATTTGACCGAAATGATGCCTTTTCGGTCCCAAAACACTGAGGCCATGATTTTTTTGGCCGAAATTGTGGTTTTCAATTTTTTGACAGATGGGGAATTGGTGTGACGACTATTTTTTCCCAGGCATGTAATGAGTCACCCACTATCGTCTCCAGTCACAATAGAGCTCAGAAATCCTCACCTTTTTTCTTGAAGGTGTTATTCCTTCTGTGAGTAAAAAGCGGATCACAGCACTTGGCGGGATTTTTAACCGATATCTTCCACGCGTCACTACAACGTGAGTCCACGTACTGCGGTGTTCCTGCGATGTTTGCTCTGTCCAGAAGACCCCCTCTACCACTCAAAAAACAAAAACAAAAAACCACAGCCCCCTATGGTCACAGTACACTTACTTTCTGAACATCCCTATTACATTGGGTAAGTGAAATTCACGGTTGTGTAATTTCGTTCTGACACCAATAATCTTTTAAATATCGATCTTCTTTCTTATTAAGATAATCAATTTTAACACTTATCTATGGTCTAGAAGTCGAAAGATTTGGCGTCGAAAGTTTCCTACATTTAGAGATCTTTGTTCAGTGGCTGGTACCAAGAAGATACACGTGGCTGACCCTACACCTTCAAGTATCCTTGTGGAAGGCTTACGCAAGTATACCTACTTGATCGGCCTTAGGACCAAACACCTTTAAGTATAATTTGTTCGGTGTCAGTTCTGGCGAACGACATTCAAAGGTTGCTGGACTCTGGACCCGGTTGAAACGGCGTCCAATGACGAAGCTTTGGATGTCAATGTTACCAATTTTAGCAAAAAAATTTAAAAGATGCAGAAGGGCTGATAACAATTAACTTGATTTATTAATTAATTTGATTTAATATCTGATTGCAATGAAGAGAAATATATTCACATATAATCTAAACTTCCAACGCAGCAAGAATGTAAATAAATCATTGTCGAATGCATTTTGCACTCGATTGTATACGTGAAACATTGTGCCACTACTGAATCAGCTCGATGGATCGACTCCGGATCCAACATAATAACTAAATAAAAGGTACAGCAGCGCATTGGCAATGTTTAAGGAACTAGGACTGAATGGATTTATCGACTTGATGAGACACCTCACGGAGTCAGGATGCGACTAATGGTCTCCGACAACACGGTGGTGACAGCAGCCTTCCAGTATCAAGCGCCACTCCTGATCGAGCGCTGGGCCCGAGTTTATTTGACAAAATTTGCTGTGACAATATGTATGGGACGTCTGGGAGTGTACTCTCCTCCTCACATCCTGGAACCAAACATTATAAACTATAAATTGCACATTCCTATACAAAACATTGATTACAGTTACCTCCTGGATAAAACGTCTCTATTGAAACTTTCAGAAAGAAGAATAAGCACAGATTACATAAAATACTGCATTACAAAATTGACTGTCCTGAATTACTTCAATTTATCAATATTCATGTCCCACAAAAAACATGTCGACATTTATTACCCTTCTACTTCAATAACACCAGGACACTAGCTTATCAAAATTCTCCGTTTCTGAGACTTCACAGTCTCGGAAATAAATATTCTTATCTAGGTGATATATTTCATCTTAAAAGTAATCAGTAATAATGTTGTATATTCTATCACTTTTATTCTTCTAGGCACAAATAGATTTACATAATTTCTTCAATTTTTGTTTATATTGAATATGAGACTTCTTATCATTTTTACATAATATGTATTTTTATTTTATTATCTGTTTTGACGTCATTTAAAATTGACCCTCCTG
Organism: Limnephilus rhombicus; assembly: GCA_929108145.2. Classification (NCBI taxonomy): domain Eukaryota; kingdom Metazoa; phylum Arthropoda; class Insecta; order Trichoptera; family Limnephilidae; genus Limnephilus; species Limnephilus rhombicus. The sequence goes on along the minus strand of OV815278.1, from coordinate 15,473,716 downwards.
CTGTGATGTTGTCTGGTTAACAAAACAGATTGAAAATTCTATATTTTGATCAAACTTGTGCAATATTCGTCCTACACACGCTCAAGTACAATTGCGCAAGTCTCTGATCAATTACTTAAAAGTGTATGACCGCCCTAAATAATGATTACCGCCATTTCGTTGACTCTCTGCTCCACATACCGGAGTATTTGATGAAATATTGGGCCTGTTGAAGGATTAGGGCAAAGCAGTACCGCATACCGTCCCTGGGATCAATTCCAGGCCAAGTATGTATGCGGTAAGCAGAGTCCCTCCACAATGCGGTGTGTATAATGTACATTAGACATATTGTACACAGTCACAGTACACAGTACACCCTGTACACGTACAACAAACTGTACTGCCGGTGGTGTTGGTATTCAAGCTGAGGCACCCGGTACTGGATAGCGTGACAGGCCTAGTATGTAGGTATACTACTATAATGATGTTCAGTCAGATATATACATATATTATTACGATTTACCTAACGTTAGCTAAGTGATACATAGCTTTCTCTGGTGGTTTTAGATCTATGAATATAATTATTTTTTTTGTTATTATAAATATTTTGTTTAATGAGAATAACCCACCAGACACTCAACTTGACCCAACTGACGGAGCCGGTGGAATAACGGCATACCCAATTGGGTACGTTATGAGATCGAAGGGAGTAGAAGGAGATAGGTTGGGAAGTAACTGGGCAGAGGTGGTTTTCTCTAAAGAGCAGTGAACAAAATTCAATTGGATTATTATATTATTCCTTCTGTTTGACGGGCACGTCACTACTAACAGTGCTAACTACAACTCCATGGTAAACAAATCCATCAATAGGAATTCGGCGCGGTAGCCCTTGAGTGCGGATTCCGGAACGCACATATGAAACTAAAAATATTTCATACATAATTCATTAAGTTTCGCGATTCGGAATCTAAACTTTACCTTACCGAGAGTATAGTGCCGCAAACCGTATTTATAACTAAAATTATGCTAGTACTAATAATTCTACTAATATTCAATTAGGAATTCCACAGAGCCGAACCCTCTGATATGAAAATATCTGGATTCAGTGAATTATTTTCCCATCTGGTCTCTGGTAGGTTGACATGTTGTTCTTGTATTGTTTTACTATTATACAAAAAAACCTCCAGACTTTCCCATTGAGCTTGTATTCAAAGAATTCAAAGTTTCTACATTTTAAAACTTATTTATGAAACATTCAATTATACAAATTATAAAAGAAAAAAGATAAAAAAGATATTTGCATACTTTAAACCAGTGGACGTCACACTTTTCTGGTCAAGGGCCACATAGGACAATGTGAGGTATCACCGCGGGCCGCAGGTAATGGAATCTTTCAGTTCAAGTTTCATCCACTTCCCGAACTATGGAATGTGTGAATTTGCGTACACGTGATAAAAATTATTACAATACATACAATAATAAAAATTAACCAATATTAAAGTTTACTTTGCTTTAATTAGTACATGATAAGCGTGTTTTTTGGTCTTTTTTAGATCTTTTTTTTTTAACTACACTGTGCCATCTCTACGCCCTCTAATTTTCTCTGAGTCTTCTACTGCCCCCCTGAAAGTCTCAAATGACCACAGGGGGGCGTTATCGCCCACGTTGAGAACCTATGACGTAAATAATAATAATAATATTTGGATGATTTATATAGCGCCGTTTTTGTGAAAAATCACCTCAAGTGTTCAAAAACCAACTGAGCGATTTAAAATCAAAGGTTAATCAATTAAAAGCAACGTTTTAAAATCATGTGGGTACGTACACAAAATATTTGAAAAAAACGGATAATATGATTGTACATGAAAAAATATATATTTAAAAAGAAAACGCCAGATATTTGAGCGGGCCGTAAAAACATGCGCCGCGGGCCGCAGTTTGTCGACCACGGCTTTAAACTAAACACTAAATTTGCCTAACACCGTGATACTGACTTATCTTTAATAAATTACCCCAAGAAACAGAAACATTAATGATAAAATACAATTATCAAACTTAACCAAGAAATATTTTAGGACTTCGGTACCTATCGTAGCCAATAGGCCACTTGCATTGAATTCATAACGAACTTGGAAAAAATCGTGTGGATAGATCTTTTTATTAAGATTGTGAAAATGTTAGTAAGTTTTTTTTAGAAATGTACAGTTTTTTTATTTATTTTTAAATACATAAATCCATTATTTGGGCTCGTGACGTCACTACATGAAAATGTCCCGTCTCCGAAAATGTTCCTATTAATTTTGTAAAATTCCACACTGATTTATTTTTTTAATATGGCATCACTTTGTTTTCAGGTGAATTTTTGAATTCTTTCACTAGATTTATTGTTTGTTCTCTGCGTACTTGTCATTTGGTTTGACTTTTTGACAGATGTTCTGAAGAGAACCCCGTACATTTTAGAAGTCGGTGCGTGTTTTAGAGGTATAATGGTTATGGTGCTGATTTTAACAAAATCAAATTTTGTAATATTTTTATTATTATTTTAATTTATAAGTACAAGTATATTAAATTGGATTTAGTAATATATACGTTGTACATTATAATGATTTATGATCAATAAGATGGATCAAGGAAAAAAATATTTATGAGATGTAATATTTTTGGTATGCCTCGTTATTCTCCAGTGCCATTCGTGTGGAAAACGTTATTTTTTTAAAAATGATTTTAAGCTATGTAATTATCGTTTTTTCGCACCTATAAAATTATGTCCCGTCTTTCCGGTTTATAAAAAATGGTCTGAATTTCGGATTGAAATTTTCAAAAAATCGCCAGAGTTTCAAAAATACGATTAAAAAAAAATACAGAATGTCTTAGAATATTTGTCTAAACCGGATTTTTTTTTTTAAATTTGATGCAAGTGGCCTATTGGTCACAAAGATAGTCAAATTGTCCTTAAATTTTCGTCAATAACCTATTAAAAATACTAATTTTCTAAGAGAGTATTAATCTTAAAATATTACAAAATGCCACCTCTATTGAATGAATTAGTATGTTTATCATGTCATTATTTTCAACAGTTTTCAACAATACCGCGATCAATGAACGCTGACTGTAAAAACTGACAGTCATGGAACCCGCAATGGTTAAGGTAAATCGTAATATTATTTAACTACGAAACGTTCGTCGTAACGATGACGGGGCGGTTTCAATCTATAAATATTCTAAATAGTTTACATACCGAGCGATACTCAATAATACAATGGGGTTTTATTTGCTTTGGCTCAACCAGAAATACGATAAGTATGACATTGTGGTTTTATAAGCAAACTACTGATAGATCCGTTGTACTGTCTTTCTCTATCGTATAAAAGTCGCATGCGACGGAAAGAGATTAAAACCCAACTCTCAGTTGCATAAACAAAGGTATATGAAAAAATGGTGATACAATAAGGTTCTTCTTCCTCTTCCATATTTTGGGGAGTCAGAGGGGTCATCTAGAACTGCGAGCCAATCTAGGACCTCAGGCGTCGCCCCGTGGACTTCATCAATCCCACCGGGAAATTAATATAGTCTTCGATGGTCTACACCATAGCCAACTCTTTGAAGTCCACCTATGCATCATGCAGGCACAACTGCTGTGGAAGCAACTTATCCTATTGACTGAGAACCAGAATTAATGAGACAGTGATAAACCAGGCTGTGTATCAGTGGGGTTCTAAGAGATGGGCATTTCTCACGTATACCGATTGTCACTCAAGTTTTCATCTTATGAAGTGAAGGGTATCCGAAATAGCCTCTCTTCTTCTATCCATCAGCGTTTTCGGATTTTAGGCGGCATGAAGGGTGAGAGAGATTATTGTGCATAGCTGTTTTGTGCGCTATTTTGCAATGAATTTTCGTATTTCCTAAGCGTACATCAAGGTGGTTGCATTAGAGAGACAAGCATACCCGGGTTACGATTAACCTGATAATATATGAATTACTCCTGCTAAAAAGAATCTAAAATACTTTACTAAAACTCTTACCTCGAAAATACACGATTTCGTCTGTTTTCGTCATTAAAACCAACTTTCAAGTATCTACTTACACATCAATACCAATCCTAAGAATACATGCAATGTTGAAATTCACCTTCTTGTTTTGTCTTTTTTTTACATTAGCTGCACACCTGAGGAAAATAATTTCCCTCATAGCCTATGTCATCTTACGGGATGCTGTGTGGTGGGTCCTTCTAGGGAAGGGAAAGATAGGAAGCTCTAGGTAGTAAAAAAAGTATGAGAGGGGGCTATGAATCTGGGAGTCAGTGTGTCCATGAGTGACGGACGTATGAATCCACCCGTCCAATTGCGGTGCAAGGCGATGGGTCAAGATAATCCGGCTGGAAAGGTCAAAAGGCCTCCCTCAACCAGTCTCTCTCGATCCGACCCTCCACGCAGTAGGTGGGCACACGCATCCGCCGCCAACACCCGGACAAACCTCAACCCATGAATCCGGGCACCCCTGCTAAGTCACCAAACGTAGGGAACCACTTGGGGTGACCTATGGCATAGGTGTTGGTTATCCAATAAATGGTTCTCGGGTCGACGGGGCCCATACCCACCTCCCCAAGGGTGGATCCAGGATTTTTTTCTGGATGGGGCACAAGGGGCGGAGGGGCAAAAAATCAACAATTACTGTATCAACAATAAAAAAATCAACAATTTTGTATCGTACTTCAAGTTTACTTCTACAAGTTCAAGTATGTATGGGAAGGTTTATGAAAGTGTCAACAATAGAAAAATTAAATGTTTAATAAAGAAAATTTTATGTACTGTGATGGAATCTCCACAGTACACAAAAATACCTTCTGTATACCCCCCTAAATCCGCCCTTGCACCTCCCAAATTGAAATTGTCATTTCGATTTATTATTGATTGTCATTTCAACATTCTAATATAAAATGTCTGCGGTATGCAGTTTACCTTTATTATATTTCTTGTGTGTTCCGACGTCCCACTGCGAAAAATGTTGCGTGTGTTTTGATGGATGACTTTGCTAGCAAAGGATTGACGCCCGGGTTAGGGATGTCGAAAGTGAAAAAAAAATCGATATATCGATGTTTCGATATTTATTAAAATATCAATATCGACGTCGATATATCGAGGAAAAAATATCGATATATGGGTCAAATTTTCATTAGATTTTGCGTTTTTAAAATAATAGTGTATTCAGCTCAATATTATCAATAGTAATATTTGTACACAATTTGCTTTTTTTAATGTACATAAATCTCAATAAAAACGAAGGTATTTTTATCCCTTTTTTATTTTTATTACGTAATAATTACAAAAATATCAAAAACTAAAAAGCTGTCTTCTAACTTATATGTAAACTGAGACGCATACAAAGTTTGTATGCGTCTCAGTAACATTCTATTGGCGTATTAATCTGTCAAAAAGGACTTCGTGTTTGGAACAAGGTATAGTCAATAATCATAGACAATTGGGAACCAACACATAGGAGTGGCTTAGAAAAAAATGGCGAAAAATAGCATACATTTCTATGTATGTACCTACACACATGAGTGTATTGGTGATCACAAATACTAATGCAAAGACAATAGATTTGTAAGCTATTTATAGTTAAAATTTCAACCGCCAAGATGTCATGACTCAATACAGTTACTTTTTTTTTCAGTTCGTTCCTATACGGTTTTGGATTATAGTGACTTTAAATATCTAAATTTAAAAAAAAATCGTTTTATCAAAAATATCCAATATGGAAAATTGTATCAAAAATTTTCCATATTGGATATTTTGTATCGATATATCGGATTAAAATATATCGGCTTAAAATATCGATATATTGAATTAAAAATATCGATACTTTTTCAACAAGCCTAGCCCGGGTGCGATCTCAACCCTTTGGACCAACATACCACTAACATATTATTTGCGAATGCAGAAGGCGATTCAAAACTTCGACTTCTACAACTTTATTAATGCGGGGTGGGATATTTCTTAGAATTTTTTACTGTATTGTTGAAATAATAATGGTAAATTCAAAATTACAAATACATTTAAAATTACTTTCCAGGACAAAACAGAGCGTATTTTTGTTTTAATTTTCTATGAATTTGAATTCGAACAATACTGGGAATACAGTGCTATGTAGAACTTGTCACTCTAGATAGCTTAAAAGTGTTTTAAAAATCGTTCGTGTTTGATTTGTCTTAACGCAGAGGTGTTTCAAAATAAATCCCGGCCCCAGGGCGAGCGTTATAAGCAGGCGCACTTAATAGATAATACGAACTAGGAACACCTTCCACAAAAATTTTAAAGGAAACCGCGGATTGATTTCATACCTACGATTGCATACATTTGCCAATTTGGCATTTGCCATTTTTCAATTTGGGAGGCGGGAATGGGTACCGCCGCCCCGGGAACCTTTATTGGATAACCAACACCTCTGCCATGGGTCACCCCAAGTGGTTCGCTACTTTTGATGATTTAGCAGGGGTGCCCGGGTTTATGGGTGAGGTTTGTCTAGGTCTTGGAGGTGGATGACCAGGACATACTGAACCCCAGATTTCTACCTACCCTTAAACCCTTTTCATTCCCAGAACTCTCCTCTCCTCCACAACCCTCCACACAGCATCCCCAAAGATGACATGGGTTCTGAGGGAAATTATTTTCCTCAGGGCCTCCTGTGTGGAGCTCATGTAAAAAAAAAAAATAAAATAAAATAAAGCAGTAACACTAAATCGTAAAAAATGGCACACTCCAAGGCCCCGCAACCGCGCACCAAAATAAGAAAATGGAGGGAGTCGGTGGTAATACTAATAATTAAGAGGTGGGCCCCCAAACAAGTGTCCAAGCTGAAGTGGTCGCCACGCCACTGTTCTTATGGTTGCTTTATAATTATTTTGAATTCTTTTGTATTAAAGCAGGATCTCAGAACGTTGATGAATAAGACTTTTGACCTTGATTTTTTTTTCAAATTCATTATAAATCGGTATATTTGCAGTTTATATCATAATGTTGTGTACGTAATTATCTTGATACGACCGGTATTAAATAATAATTTGCATGTTTCAACCACAATTAGGAATAAAAAAGTGACATTTAACATGACATGAGTTGATGTACAACTTCATGCGCTATGGTGATGACATTGACAACAATCTTGTTGTTAACTAAGAACCGTTTAGCAACCATTGTGCCGATTGGTGAGACGGTCAATCGTTTTGCAAGCGCGGGAGAGAGGGGGATATAGCTACCTTATTTATTCCACACGTTCTCAAACGTAAATTTTAATGAATAATTAAATTTTCTGATTTTATGATTTATTGAGATTTTTCAAATAATTTTGAATACAGGATTGCGTAATGACCTCCACAATCGATTTGTTGATGTTGTGTTGTGGTTATTTAAGTTTTAGAAACCTTTTTTGTATTTCCAAATATTATTACCATGCGTCTAATTTAGACAATCATCCTAAAGCAATAACGATCAAACCAAAGCATAAAATTATTCGAAATATTCCAATCAGTGTTTTAGGTCGGTTCAACATTCGAGATGTGAATCTACAGAAGAATACTTAAAATAAGCTGGATGGACAGGGTTACAAACGAAGATGTTATGGTTCGGATGAATAAAGAAAAGAAAGTAATTAAAACTATAAAAATCCGAAAACTTCAATATCTTGGACATGTGATGAGACATCCAGAGAAGTATGAGATCCTGCATCTCATAATGCAGGGAAAGATTGCCGGAAGACGGGGCCCTGGAAGAAGGAGAACCTCATGGTTGAAAAACCTGAGACAGTGGTATGGCCAGTCTACCGTGGAGCTTGTTGAACGGACAGGGCACAAGAAGAAGAAGAAGAACATCGACCATCTTAAATTAAAACAAATCACTTTGTTTACACCAGTTCTTTAATCAATGGGACAAACTGATGGTGTGCTACAATAATGCATATAGGCAACTACCTTAAGTGCCTCCACGATGTTCACCGAAGGCAGGGTGCACTCATTCCCAGCCTTACTGCGCCACCGACTAGTCAACTTCTGGAGCAGGACACGGAAATCAACCAACATCATTGTAGTGGCTGCATCCGAGTGGCTCAGTTCCCAACTAAATGAACAATGGATGCAAATGATGAGGCGACCTCCCTGATGGAAGATCTTAAATTTTTTTTAAAATATTTTATATCCGTTTAATTTTTGTTAAATTTAATTTGATGCTTATTTTTTGTTATTTATGCGATGAATTTAATTTTAATTTTATGTTTTAATTAAGAACCTACCTAAAACGTTACGATATTTTATTTTATTTTTTCTTTTATATTGTTAATGTTTTATATAATATGGCAGACTGGGATTGCACCACCCACCCAGTCCTTCTGGAATAAAAACTTAAATAAAAATAATAAAAATTATCCACATCCACATGTTTCGAAACCAATGGTTCCTTCATCAGGATAAAATTAAAATTAACAAAAATTCCGATTAATAAGTGAACAAGAGTGGCGATTAATTAGTTAGAAATATCATAAAAACAATTGTGTGAAATAAAATATTTTGGAATAGGTAATACTTGTATGTATTATTTTTTTTGTAAATTAACTAACTAACAATCGGACCGTTCTCCGCGGGGGTAGGCAGAGAGGACGGACCGCCAAACAACTCGGCACACACTCCTTGCTTTGTTCACATTCATCGTCTCATACATATGCTCTTCTATTGCTCTGACTCTTGACATTACCCGACCGAAGTGTCGTTTTATATTCACTTGGTCGTGCCATGTCCTTCTTGGGCGTTCCCGACTTCTTCTACCATTCACATTTGCGTTATATATTCTCCTTAAATTCTTGTAAATTAACACAAAATAAACAATGAGTAACCAAGTTGTCTATACATATAACAAAAATGAATTTTTTAAATATAAGTGTTAATATGAAAATAAATTTAACAGGTGACTATTATTAATAATATTTAAAATTGTAAAAATTGTAAAAAAATGGTTAAAAGGGGATTAGCAGAGAAAACCAGAAATATATCATTTTTAAATCAGATTTTAGACGTATTGACTCTTTTCCACAAAAAATTATAAATGGATTTCGAAAGATTGTTCTTTTTTTGAGATTTAAATTTTTTTTTTTAGTATAATAAGGTTAGTCCATAGGTCGTTGGCAGATTTGTTAAATTTTCAAAAAAGATTTTGTATTATACCACACTCATTTCCAATAATATAATCATGCAGTAAAATAAATCAATACATTATCTAGCAAACGCATGTTTAAGAATTTTAATTTTAGTTTCAATAAAATCATTAAAAAATATGTACGTACATGTGTTTCTTGACGAAAATTGGTCCATTTGTGTATTTATTTGCGCACTTACAAACTAATATATTTCAGATTTTTTAAACATTTTTATTAAATTTAGACATTATTAAAAAATGATAAATACTTGTAATCAAAAAATAATTACAAAAAGTACATTATTTTAATAGTTTTATCATCACGCCTTTCAGCATTTTTGGATGAAGGTATAAATTAAAGCTAATTTGAATTGAAATAAATTCGACATTGAGTTATAATTTAAAAAAAGCTGGTACGGAGAATAATTAATCTTTCTCGTTGTAACCGCCCTGCACGATAGTAAGAACAACTTTCGACAAAATGTGGATTTTCGTCCACTGGGTGGTTAAACGCTCTTAATAATAATATTTAATTGGCTATAAACACTTTTTAAAATTTCAAAAATTCTGAGCTCTAATTGTAAACTCATTGTGTTTGTATGTTGATTTATTTATACGTTGATAATTTTGATTAAACAAGTGGTGTACAAAGTGATTTGTTTTCATTTAATTACAATGACACCACAAAGTGAGTTTGAGAATATTGAAGAAACACTTAATGACATTAATAAATCGCCATGAAATATGAAACAAAAAAGAGACGGGAAAATAAAAGGTAAAGGCCGCAAAGTGGAACTGAACCAAGATCCCCTGTCTTACAGGGATAACAATCTCCCAATGATCTCGCATTGAAATTTAAGAATTACTAATAATACATTCAATAAATTAATTTAGATACTTAATTATTCATTACGTCTCTGGGTTTGAGATCAACTGCCAGTGACGACAGCGGCGAGTGAGGAGGTGGGACGGGGGGTTAGGCTGCACGAGAAATGTGTGTTTGTGGAGGAGGGGAAGGTTGCGGGGGAGGGGCAGTGTCACCTTGAGACGATAATTTCGATATTTTCATTATTTTTTTTATTCACTCCGGTCTGTTTTGTTTTGCTTCATACGGACGGCAGGTAAGAGACGCGACAGGCGGATCCGAATGTAATACAATCACACTCCGGCTGTGGGCACCTTTATCTGTCTATGTGTGTGGTAATTGGGTATTATAGTATCTTAGATTTATTTATTTAGTGTGTGTAGCTTAGCATACCAGATAATCTGTCGATATAAGAAATTGTCCATATTCCCGATCTTATTAAATGATTCCTAAATGTGAATTATTTTTTTAAGAAATGCTTCTTGACTAGATATGTAAATTCTTCTTCTACTTTTTCCTTGCACTGTCCCAACTCATTGCCAAGGTAGGCTGTTGGGGTCGGCTGTTCTCGTTCCCAGGCTGTATCTTCTTCAGTTCTGGGTATCGCTTTCATCCAGGCCGTTTTTCTGTAATATTTTGGAGCATTGCGTTATCCAGGAGGTCTTTGGACTAGATATGTAAATAGCTATTAAAAAATGTTGAGACATCTTTATCGCACAATTTTCTTGGCCACCAAAATTAGGAAACACAATAAAATATAATATTTATTACAATTTACTTTTAGGTGGTTGTCAATAATGCTTTCAAAATAAACATTTAAAATAGTAATTAATTATCTGATAATCACAAGAGACGACTTGAATTAAGAGCATGTATTAATGAATAAAAACAATGAGGTTTGGTTTGAGGAAAATAATTCCTTTCAGTTAACTGTGGGGATGCTGTGAAGAGGGTTTTATGATGAACGGAAGTTCTGAATCCATCTCTCCAACTGCAGTGATGCTACGAGAGAGTAAGAAGAAATCAAAAGGTTTCCTCAAACAGTTCCTCTTCATTCGGTCTGCCACGCAGTTGGTGGGCAGATACATTCAGATCCGCACAAACCTCACCCCATGAACCCAGTCACCCCAGCTAAGTCACCAAACGTAGCGAATCACTTGAGGAGACCTATGGCAGAGGTGTTGGTTATCTAATAAATTGTTCAGAATAGGCGCACCCATACCCTCTTTCTAAATTGAAAATGGATAGATGGATAATAATAAATTAGTCTTCTGAATTAATTTATTGAAAACTTCAAAATACAAGCCAGAGAACCAAAAAAACTTTTAAAAGAAACAGGTGATCTTCCAGTGAATGCGTTTTTTTAATGTCATATTTTTATAATTTTATGTTTTAATCTTATCTTATATGTTAGTGGTTATTAGATTTGTGTTTTAGTTCAAAGAGTGCTAAACATTACCCTATCGACTGTAGGGGAATGACAAGACCATTACAATAAAAGATCATCACAACATTTATTTATTTATTTATTTATAGACATAATGCAACATTTTACCTCATTTCCTAAGCTTCCCTTTTATCCTTCCTGCTTGTTTGTATATTAACTTAAATACCTCGATTAAAAATGTCTAATTATTCTATGGTTACCCTATTACACCCACTAATAATATTGGAACTGGGAACGTACACACTCATACTTAAGATGGTCGCATACACTGAATGTATAATATACACATACTCGTCCCAATAATAGGTACGCACTGTGCACTATGCACGTGTGGGTAATGATTGTTTTAGGGAAGTCGTATATCAATATTGTAATAAACCTCAGCAGAGCATGCTCCTGTTGTTGTCAATGTCTGCAATTCATGACAAATTGTGTGATTAATTAAGTCGATGGGGCGAACGAACATGTTAATTAAACACTTCAAAGGGATTCTTGTTGCCATAGTACCAAGACTATGTCCGTGGATTCCGAAGAACCGAATACGCCAGACGCCATCCCTTCCAGTCGTCAGCTTCTTACGGCCCTTTCAGAAAAAAAAACAGATTGAAGAACAAGCCATTACAGTCATCCGCTGACAGTTTTAGGGCCACGTTGTTTGACTGTTCAGGTATTAAGCCATGCAAGGCTTCTCCGTCGTTCTTCATTTCAGACCTTTCAGTACCTATTCATCACGAAGGCAACCATGAACAATGCTGTTTTCTAAAATTATTAGCGGCCCAAGGAAGTTAAATAATGACACCAGTCTCCATTTAAATACTTTTCGATTTTTATGTGTTCTAAAGGCAATATAGCTATTTTATATTATTTTGAAAAAGTCGAAGGATGAAAATTGCATCCATTATCATTAAGAACACAGTTTCAAAATTTCACTTTTTCATGCAAATCTTAAACGTTTTTTAGTTTATCTGGCTTAATGAGTGTGATTTTAGATAAAATAACCCGAGTTACATCAAATGAAATGTGCATGAAATAAGTGCGATTTAACATTCACCTCGTATCTGAAAGCATTGTCAAATTGTGATAAAGTCACTGACAAATTAACAACTGAAATAATGAAACAATCTTCTAAATGCAGAATAAAACATAGTTTTCAACATGTACGTTTTTTCATATAAAATTACTCCGTATATTCACGCAATCGAGCAGCAATCATCCAAAAATGCTTCTCCCAATACGGCTGATTAAAATTTCCATGGAATACGAAAAGCCGACCGGCCCGGAGATTCGTTTATTGATTCAAACAATTGGAACGGAATACAACTAAGTGTGAGAGAAAATCCTACCAAGAATAATACATCTTGGGAAAATTCGCCACCGTACAAAACGAATAGATTACCATAAATTCATAAATAATGTAGAAACACGGACGCTGGTAAGAGAATGGAAGCCTTTAGCCATACAAATAAATTGATATGGAAAGAACCCGACTTGTTGCTGAGTGTTCAAAAGTTCTCCATCGTTAAATTTAACACTTTAGAAGCTAGCCGAAAAATATTTTTAGACAAACTTTATATTCAGTTAATCTCTGGAATTATTATAGCAAATCTACCTATGTTGAAAGAGGGTAACTTTTACTTGCTATCTTTCGATGTATCTCTTAAAATAGTAAAGCTGCCCCCCATGACCTTTGTATTATTCTTGCTCTATTTCCTATAAACCTTTTTTTCTATATGGAACCAACCAACGTAACAATAATGTCTCCTCTAGCATGCTCATTTTATATCGTTGTTTTTTTTTTTAATCTTTATTATCGCGTAATTAAATTTTACTTACTAATATTTTTGTATTGCTACTACCTGATTAAGTACTTTTTTACCATTTCTCATATACTCTACATTTTTGGGTTTTAAATTTGAATTCTTATCTGTAATATGTAACCATAAAAAGGGTTAAATTTTCCTCTTTTAATGACGCGAGAAGGAGGTTTTACATATTGTCAGGTTATTAGTAACTCGTATTCTGTACCTTTAACTATTTAAAAAATATATATAATGTTGAAGACCTTTAAGTAGATATGCAATTACCAGTGGCCCAATTGAGTTTTTTTTTTAAATATTCGAACATTTAATATTTTTTGTTCTTCAATAATAATTTTCAACTTATGTTCACTTCATACCTCGTAAATGCATAGGCTTTGTCATTCTAATTTTTCAGTATACCTACCTACTTTGTATCATGATGAAGAAACGATTGATTTCAAAATATGTTGGCATTTATGAAAAGCAAAGTTATTTATTATCTGTGTGTAATTTGAAATGTTCACAATCACGCAACTATGGTTGATTATGCCAGTACTGTGGTGGAGATAAATGGTGACAAATCTTCCAGGCCGATGCTCAACGCGTGGATCGTGGAGATGAACGGTGGTAGAGTATGGTCGTAGTAATGAGTTGCTGCTCGACGCCTTGCGGGTGGAGACTTGGCGAAGAAGAAGTCAGCTGGTGGTGCGCGAAACTGGATACATAAATTGGTCCCTGACTTGACTGACCGTATTTAAATTCAAGACTGACTGATTTTTGACTTTTGATTGATTTATTTTTCAGAGTTCCTAAACATGAGTTAACTGACTCTAACATAATTAAATAATGGATTATCTATAGATACTTTACTGATATTTTATTATTATGGTTGGTTTGAAAGTGAGATTAAAACTATACTGCGACTGTATGCAGGTTTTTTTTATTCCTTCCAGAGGACTATCTTGGATTTTTTATATTTAAAATTATCATTTTCGCTATATTTCGCGAGCGTATTAATCGTGGGATTTGAGTGGCCGGGTAGGCCGGCGTAGAATTTAGTTGCTTGTGAGAAAATGAAGTCCTTTATCAACGGAATGTTGGAGTCTTTATGGAGACAAGAAATTCTACTACATTTAGGCGCATTAAGCGCAAGTCTAATGGATTTGTTTTGAAATATTTGAATCTTCTCTAAGAGACTGGGGGCCGCATGCCCCCAAACGGGGCAAGCATAGGTGAAGCCGGGCCTTATGGTTGTTTTATATAAAAGTAATTTGTTGTCCGTTGATTAACGACTTTTTTTCCCATCATTGGATAGAGTGAAGATAGACATTTATTAGCTGCTTTAATTTTTCCAGTTATGTGTTTCTTCCAGGTGAGTTCGGAGTCTAGCGTTACACCTAGGTATTTAATTGACTTTTCCCATGGAACATTTTCCCCAAACAGTCTAATGAATGGGGGCCGTCTTGGCCGTGTCTTTGCCGTGGCCGAGAAAACGGTCGCGGCGCTTTTAGTCGGGTTAATAGATATTCTCAATTTTTTACACCACTTTTCAGTTAGAGTGGTTTTATTTATTAATTGATTTATTGTGAAAAACAGTATAATCCATTTACATTTCACAAATAACAGTTTATAAATTACAGTTTATAATAAGTAAGTATATACATTTATTTGCATGGGTAAGTACATCAATACTATCTGACTAAATAGTATGCTTATTGCTGTCTTAAATTCTCTTTGGTTCAAATTGAAAATGTCAATCACAGAAGAAATGTGATTTAACAAAGTAGTTATTCTCCCCAAAGGCATGATCATTGGTAGGTTGGTCCTGCCCCTTGGAAAAATAAATAATCTGTGCTGTCTAGCTCTGATGAAATTATCAGGGACATAAAAAGAAATTCGTTCCAGAATATCTGGATTGCAAATGTGCCCATTTAGTAGCTTGTGCGCCACTAACACCATTGCAATATTTCTCCTGACGTCTAAACGTTCTATCCCCATGGATATATGGTTTGTATCTGTACGCGGCGTCTAGCAGTGGCCTCGTCAATTGAGCTAGAAATGATGTTAGTGTCATCCGCAAATTGTGTGATTTTAACATTTTGATCCACGGGTTTAGGAATATCGCTACAATAGATGTTGTATAGGGATGGTGAGAGTTGGCTGCCTTGTGGAACCCCAGCTGATATGGGGCGGGATGTGGAGAATACATTTTCTACTTTGACTTTGAAGGATCTATCTCTTAGGTAGCTGGCTATTAGTTGAATAAGTCTTAATGGATAACCAAGAGAGTACATTTTATATAAGAGGCCGTTATGCCAGACTTTGTCGAAAGCCGTACTAACATCGAGTGAGAGAATTACTGTTTTTTTCTTGATATTGAATGCCTCCGTGATGTGTTCCACCACACGTAGGAGTTGGTGAGAGGTGGAAAGTCCTGCTTTAAAACCGTGTTGAAAGTCTGGCAAGAATTTACTTTTATTTGTGAATGCGTTTAGACGTGCTAGTATTACTTTTTCCAGGATTTTACCTAGGCATGGAAGGAGGCTAATTGGCCGAGACTGACTGAGCGCAGCGGCGGCGTTTATATAGGCGCGCTTCAGACTCGAAGCTTCTAGGCTGTTATTATAATACCACGCGTGGCGCGTCCTAAAAATCTAGAAAGTTCTAGGTTGCGCTGTAAATGGCTCACATTATTTTAGCAGCGCGACGCTACATACATTTTGCTACTGAGAGATGAGATAATTTTCATTGAGAGATGCCCAAATTAAATATCGTGGTAGGGATTAGAAATTTATCCCATGGTTGAAAGTGAAACATAGGTAACAAAATGTTTAGAAAATTAACTTCTAATATCAGGAGATTGTTAAAGATATATATATATATATATATATATATAAAAAAATTTCAATTTGTTAAAGATATATATATATATATATATATATATATATATATATATATATATATATATATATATATATATATATATATATATATTCTCGGTTTACCCGCGTAACGTAGTCCTTAAAAGGACTTTTTAACTCCTGACGTTTCGGACAGATCACACTGTCCATCTTCAGAGGCCTTATGTCTTGAGTTTTTGTCTCAAACTGATAGCTTTCGCATGTCTGTTCGGTCCAAAAGCTAAAACTTAAAAGGACTACGTTACGCGGGTAAACCGAGAAAATTGTTCTACATCTTACACCCGTGAAAACCTTAATCATAACATATATATATAAAAATCTCGCTGTTTCTCCGTAGCCGTGGAAAGCCGAAGTAATTCGTGGAACACCCCTTTTTTAAAGTGTGCTACATAATTATTATAGTAAGTGGAGAGTATTATGTTATATTGTAAAAATCTTTCAAATTTGACGTTGTTTCAAGTAGGTTCATTAATTTTCAAGTGTGTTAAAAAAATTCCGACGTTTGAGCGAACAGGTGGAATCGTATCCCTGTGTGTAAAACGAAAACAGAACCAGATAAGTCGAATTGAGAAGTCGGAATCGCTTAGCACAAGTTGTTCAAAAGGCGATATGAATAAATTAAAGCAGTTTTTTTGCACACTTTTAAGTGCGGTTTAATTTGATGAAATATTTCTTTGTTGAAGTTTTTATTGCACAAGTCCATGTGAAGCAGCGGGCGCACTAACAGGGTGACTAACTGATGGATCTTTTGTGATTTTCATTATTGCGTATCTAATTATTTTCAAAATTAATTACACAGTACACCTCCTGTAATAATTAGTTCAGTCCACACGACACTGAACCGTTCCCTATTAGCAAGAAAGTTAATACATTTTTAAAAATTTATCGGAAGTCCCGAATAAAAAAATATAAAAACTAGTGCAGTTCACACGCGGAAGAAGTGAAACTTTCACCCACACAATCTCAACCAATAGAAGCCTTTAAAAGTGAGCTCATAATCAATGTGGCCAATGCGCGCAGCTTGACAGAGCGCGACGTGCGTCGGTAACTTTTCATTTTATCTCATTCTCTCGCAGGCTAAATCCTGTAGATGTACGTGTACGTCTTTTTTTAGTGACACTAGTTTCTGTTTCATCGAGTTTTAAATCACAACGGTGCTAAAGAAGTTTTCACATCAAAAATGTAAATAATAAAAAAATAAAATAAAGAAGTATTAACCAAATCATTTTTAGTTATATCACAATTAATTGGTGTAAAATAATATAATATGTAGTATATTTAATTGGGGCATGTTCCAGAGTTAAAGATACTTTTAATATCACGTATATTCAGAATTGAAACGTTGCTTCAAATGGCTTTAGCCGTGTTTGGTGACCAGATTTCAATAGACAGGTTTTTCCATCTCCACCTTCCTCTTTCCACTCATTCCCCTTCCTTTCAACCTTCGGCCTCACAACAGAGCACAATTGGGGATGCCATAGTATCACTGGCTTCAGACGGGAGAGTTGGGTCTCTTGTGCGGTAATCATATTATAATAAAGCTATTTAAATCTAGTCACCAAACACGTCTAAAGACATTTTTAACAAATTTTAGATTCTAAATGGTGGTATTTCACCAAGTCGTTACTGATAGACAAACTAAACTTAAAATTGCAAATATCACGTATGTATGTCTTAATCCTGAGCCCAGGATCTACTTTCCAGGAGCCGCTCGGCCATAAAGGACGTCGCATTGCTTATATCTGCTGCATTTCCTAATGCTGCTTATTATTACTATGTATAGTGTTTCCTTTAGAGGATAGAATGTCACCATAACGTATGCATTAAGTATAAACAGCATCACAGACAAACCATCTACCGCTTCTTCCGCGTTCCGGCAGCGAGGGTCGCGTGGAAGGTCGTCGCGATATTGTTTCTAACTAGTATGAAAGGCCTTTCCTTGTTGATTGGCATTGATTTTTTCCTATCATCATCTCATTAAGTGGTGGTATTAAACACCATATTAATCAAACAGAGATCGAACAAATCACGTTTTTCACCAGAAGACCATTTACGTAAACGTAAACATGTTTTTGTCGAGAAAATAAGTAAAATGCACGAAAACAATGGGATATTCATACAAATTGTAGATATCGTAAAACTAATATATTATGAAAGATATAAAGTTCATTTTTATAATTCTGATTGTCGTTCTGAAATGTGTAATTTTTTCATAATTTTCATTCAAAATTATTATTGATTGTAAAAACAATTAAAGGTTTAAACAGGCCACAATGTCATTATGATGTTGAAATATACGAACAAGCCATATATACGAAAAAAAACGAACATGTGGTTTTGGCAGCAAATCAAAAATGGCCCATTTTAAATCTAATAGAAAAGTTACTTGTCAATATAAATATAAAATGCCACCATTTACGTGAATTTTTTCTTAATGTTTTTAAATAAAAAAAACGAAAATACCTTATTATTGAAACATAGATAACACTAGATTTGTTGATTCTTTTAAAACAGTATTTAGGTGAAGTGAGCTAACACCTTGATACAGAAACGACCTTGTCCTAAAATTGCAACATTCTTATTCCCGTCTCCTTTCCTTCCCTAGTCTTTTCAACCTCCTATTTACGCCATTGGAGGTTTTTGGGATAACAATGTCACTTGCTCCGAGAAGTTAGAACTTACGTGCGGTGTTCACATAAAAAAAAAAAACGAGTGGGCTTTAGACCACACGTTTGAAGTAAAACTTCTTTAGCTCCATCTATACTACAGGAAGAGAAAAAGAAAATGTATGTGCGCACTGCTCTCTCTTGTTCCTACAGTGTGATACAGACAATAGGCCTGCACTGTGTCTAAAGCCTCCTCTACACGTAGACAGATTCATCTGCAGATGTCATCGGCGGACGCGTCCGCCGACGTGTAGAGCAGGTAATTTGCTCGTCTGTGGTATTTGACGTCGGCAGATGCGTCCGGCACTAATCCGTTAGTTGTTGGATTTTGTAGCACGGATCAAAGAGTTTCGGCGCGTCAGCGAGCGGTCTGTCCACACGTATCACGTATGACGACGGATCAGTGTTTATCGGGAAGCGAATGAGAGTGCACGCGTGATTCTTGCAGTTTTTTCGTTCTTAACTCTACTGCGATGGACACTAAATAAATAAATAGCTACGGTCTCAATATCCATTTTGCGTGCGTACATGTTGCGTCTGTCGAGAACCAACACAGACTGATCCACCTACAGATGTGTGGACGGCTTGTGGAGATCCATCTGCGGATGCATCTGTCGACGTATGCGGACGCATCTGCTGACGTGTAGAGGGGGCGATATACGAAACGTAACTGGCTATGAGAGAAAGAAAATGTGTTCTCGCACCTTCTCACACCATTGCCCCTACAGTAATATACGAAACGTAACTCTCTCTCTTTCTATCTTCACTAACTTATATCTCCCTCTCAATTACCGTTCGCCTCGCTTTTCGTAACGCTCTCGTCACGCATTCACCAGCTTACTCCCCAAGTCAAGCGTGCGAAAATAAGTTTTACTTCAAAAACTCTTCTCTATGGATTTCTTAAAGGCACAGGATCACGCTTTCCTTCACTTAATTTTTTGCTCAGCATCCACGGCGATGATACGGGAGTGAGGAAGAAAAACTTTTAACTTTCAACTTCAAACCATAATTGTATAGAAAATCATAACATTTTAACTCATCTTATTTCATAAATAATTTTGTTCAAACACTAGGCCTCTCTCTTATGTCTTTTTCCTTGGAAGGCACCTTCCGAGTACCTACCTACCTTTCAAATAGCCACTTAACTACGCAGTTTTTTGTTATTTAGAATTAACTGCGTAGAACCTAAACAAACACAGGCCATTGGATCAATAATATTTGTATTATGTGAAATAGATAAGTTAAGTGAATACACTGAATGTGCCAATATGATTTAAACGAAATATGTAATTAATATACCTATTAAATCACCTACTAATGAAAGGTCAAATAAAACTTGTGCATTGAGAAGCAAATAAATATCAGGCGAAATAAATAATTCGAATGAGTTCAGAATAATATTTGACACCAAAACATTAATGGGTTGTCATGTTGTCAAATGATAATTTTTAGTGCCCGACCGAAACAGGACTTTCTACCGAAACCTAAAACGAAACCGAAACCGAATCTTCGGTATCTGTCTCAGTTTCGGCAGAAACCGACACTTTTATTAATTTACAGATCAATGTTAAATGAAATAAAAAAAAAACAATAATTGAAAAAATTAAATGTGAAAAAAATATATTACTGCAATAAAACAAACAAAATTAACAAAACATGTTAACAACTACTTGGAACAAAAATTTGTCAACAATCAATACATAAGGACCTCACAAATTGAGTATTTTAATTTTAATTGGGTTTACAATCACAATATTATTATAACACGTGTTAAATGAAATAAAGAACAATAATTGAAGTATGTGAAAAATATATTATTTGTCTATTTTATATTAATGTTTTAAAACAAACATTTTTTTTAAATAACACATAAACTCACAACACAATCACGCCGGACCGGCCGGCGAACTCAGCTGATGATGGCGGGTGACTCACGAGTCACGAACTCACCCGAAGTCAGCCGAACGACGCGCGATAATTTACGAACGCAGAGTTTCGGTGCGGCCGAAAGTTCTTCAGATTTTCTGCCTAAACTGAAACTGATGTCGAAACTTGCCGGAACCGAAACCGAACCATCGGTCGCGTCAGTCACTAATTATTTTATTTATATCTATGTTTGGAGAATTCCGTTGATATTCGAAGTATTGTTACTGCAATTCTCAATTCCTAATTTGATGGGAGGAGTCCGGGCAACCCCGACCATCCAATATCACCGACCACCCTCTGTTTTGACGAAACGCCACTAGCATTGATATTAACGTTTGTCGCGTTTAGAAATAATTAATTATTATTACTGTTTGCATCGGTTTATTTTAGATTTAAGATTAGATATGTTCCATCTTCAGCAAACGTAAATTTATTCGAAATATTACCAATATTGATGGTATTTTATTAACATTTATGATTGCACCTCTCACTATTAAATGACTTAAATATAATAATTAATTAATTTTACTAAGTTAATTTCCCGTCCAATTTTAAAAAGAAAAAGTACCTTGTTAATAGTTTTCTGTAAAAATATTAGAGGAGGTACCTGCAGACTTACAGACTTTAACATGCTGAAAGTACATAAAATTTCCAATAAATGTTTCAATTTAATTAGTAAATATTTTGCTGAAAATCTGCCTAATCAAATCAGCGTATTTATTTATTAAGAGTTTCAGCTGCTTCCGACTGGAGCCAGTGAGACTATGGCATCCCCAGCTGGGGTATGTTGTGAAGCTGAAGGTAGCGGGGAGGAGAAGATGGTAGGGAAGAAGAAGGTGGGGAAGAGGAAGGAGGGGAAGAACCTGGCTATTCAGATCTGGTCTCCAAACACGGCTAGAACCATTTCAAGCAACGTTTCAATTCTGAATGGTGGCCTTACACCAGGGCGATACAGAGAGTATCTTCCACTCTGGAACGTGCCGCAAATGTACTATATATTATTTTAAATAAATTAATTGTGAAATAACACAAATTAATCAAATAGATTTTATTTTCCCACGCCGGGATTCGATCAAGTCAAATCAAAAGCCTTCAAATCAAAAGACCACGCCGGCCGGCATAGTGATATCCTTGAGGGTTTGGAAAAATTATTCATGTGATCACTGTGAATTCATTTATACAAAACCGTGGTGGTCGCTATTAGCCATATTTGAATGTGTGTGGTCTTCATTACTTAGGTAACTATTATAATTTTGTATTCCTTATTTTTCTTTGTGCGTAATAATTATATGTTTTATTTATTTTTTTATTTTCTATTTGTATTATTATTGTACAACAGAATAATTCCATTAGATTATTATTATGTTCAACTGAAATATAATAATAATCTAATTATTTCCACCGGATATATGTTTTATTACTTTAAAACCTTAGGGGTCAAAGCCACATGGATATCCCGAGTAGAAATAAACATTTTAATGTGACCAAACCAATCTCTGCAACGAATCTCTCCTTTTCATGCGGGCGAAGTTCTCTCTGTTTTTGTTGGTAATTTCCCTGTGACATATGTAAGTCTTGATAACTTCTAGCAAACGCCTCCATTCCCGTGAGTCTACTGTTATTTCCCACCTATTAATTCTACGTATCCAGTGATTTCTCTACACTATCTAGCTATCTAGGCTTCTTGACAATCCTCCATTCCAAAGGCTTATCATTCAAAAACCTCTTTCGATTAAGATTTCTTCCAGCCTTGGTGCATTTCCTGTGCAGCTGAGGTAATAATAAATGTTTTTTGCTGTAATAAATGTTTTTTTAATTTTGGATCTTCAACCAGTCGGTTCAGCTTGTGCTTCTGCATTTTTTGTCCCATCGCAACTCATCTCCTAACCATATCCTATTCGGGTCCGGAATCCAGCGCCTGTCCTGAGCTACTTCTTCAGTCTCCAGCCTCTCTCTGTGAGACGTTATTTTGGTTTTCATCTACAAATACTCATCTGTCCTTTAAGATTTTTAAAATGACGATTCTGTTGAAAATAATTGCATTCGTATCGTAACATAAATGTGAATTATAAAATACCTTCTGCCGAATGAGCTGCAACCTGCAGTTTAGCATTTTTTCTACCAGTAATAGAGATTGCATCACATCTGCATAATATAGCATTTGCGATTGTGACAGTCAGTCGTGCATTAGATAGCCACGGTAACGCTTTGGAGTGCGATTTGTTTGCGTTCTCGGAGCTAAAGGTGTCACGGTCGCGTCACGCGGACTGGTGACGTTAAGTCATGAAATCCGCCCGAGCAGAGGAAAATGTCCATAATGAATACATCAGAAAACACTGACTTATTGGATAGTATTAATAAGGTGGTAATTAGCATTGAAACTGAAGGACCGGTAATCAATCGTAAGCATGGCGATGGTGATTATGATAATATTTACGTTTTCCCATCAATGGAAAATTTGTATCATAAAACTGTAAAACATAATATGATATTTTATGATTTATGATAATAACGATTTTTATGCGTTTTCTTCAAGTGCATATTTTTAAATGCAGTTGCCATGGGTCAAGTTTCTTGTATTGCACCATATAAATACTTGTAAATAGTATCTATTTTAAAAATACATATGTGTTCAATAATTCAGTTAAAGTCAAATCTAATAGTATCTACCCCTACGATACCATCTCTAAGCAGTAAGCATAAACATTTTTTTATTAATTACCAGCTGATCCGGCCACGCGTCGCTGTGGCTAACTAAACACAACGCCATCTACAGGCAACACCATTACCCAACCTTTATAGCCAACGCCATCTATTAAATACAAATCAACACGCTTGCCAGCCGGCTACCTTTATATATTATATATATTATTTTAACCAATTTACACAAAACCTTGACAAATAATATACCTAAACCTTCGTCCTACAGGTGAAAACCGCATGAAAATCCGTTCAAGAGTTTTTGAGTTTATCGCGAACAGAAAGACAGACAGACAGACGCGGCGGTCGACTTTAATTTATAATATGTAGAGATGTAGAAAAGTAGTGATAGAGATGTAGAGATTTGTAAGAAACAAACAGCTTTTTTCATTTAGATATAAATGTATTCATAGGAGGTTAAAAACGAGATTAAGCAAAAAAGTTCATTGCTAATGTTGCTAAGAGATTTAATTTGTATTAAATTAACAAGATGGTGAAGGAAAGAGGAAGATAGGATGGGGATAGGCGATGCTTTAGATTCTCAAGTATTCATTTTTAATGGTATGCATTTATTTATTTAGACATTACTAGATACACATAAGATGTTGCTAGGTAGGTATATTATGTTTTTACATAGTTAGAGTACGTATTACGTGTTTCCACACATTTAAATACTTTACTTCGCTTCCACATTTCTGAAGGTTATTGTTAAGAATGTCGATATTATTAAACATTGGTTATGCTGCGCACATACTCGTATGTATGTATAAAGATTTTTTTATGAACGTTATAATTATGAACGTTATAATTATGAATTTGAGCTCTGCATATAGGCAAATGAAAAAAATGGTTTGTCTTGACGGTATGTGGATTTAAAAAAAATGGTAAGCCCATTTCTAAATAATTGCATTTGATGAAATGTGTTGAAGTGTGGATGTTTATGAATTCGGTGCAATTTGTATAGTGTGGATTAAAAAGTGCGGTGTATTTATTTTAGTTTAAAATTTTAAAAGAAAGACAAATTTCTAAGAAAGTGCACGTTTTTTCTTATTTTGTTTGCAATTATTTGAGTGTGAAGATTCCATTCGAGATGTGAATCAAGGGTGTAGCGAAAAATGTTTATTGTGTCGTGATGAAGGACTTAGCCAACCGAGGAATTGAACACATGGTGCCTAGTTGAGACCTAAACGCGATGCCAACTCAGCCATTGACCGGTCATTCTTTCAATTCTTTAGATTCTTTCAATGTGGGCTTGGTACACAAGTGTACAGATCGGTGTACAGTGCTTTAAGTGGGGGCGGATACACGTAATGTAAAGAGAGAAATTATATTGCGGAAAACGTTTGACATACGAATTATAAATACCAGCATTTTATTGACATTGTTGATTAGGTATGTACTTCAATAGTTTGTTTGATAAAATTTAGTTTAACATCCTCACCCAAGGTATCTGATACGTTCTATTTCACTGATATGTGTCGTTTATGTTATACTCGGCTTTGACGGCCGGCGCAGTCCAGCGGTAAGGCTCGTGATTCGCAATCCGAAAGTCGCGGGATCGAAACCCAGCGTGGCTAATTTATTTGATTAATTTGTGTAATTTCACAATTTATTCATTTAAAATAATATACAATATATTTGCGGCACGTTCCAGAGTGGAAGATACTCTCAGTATCGACCTGGTGTAAGACAACCATTCATAATTGAAACGTTGCTTGAAATGGCTTTAGCCGTGTTTGGTGACCAGATCTGAATAGCCAGGTACTTCCCCACACTCCTCTTACCTTTCTCCTTCCCCTCCCCAATACCTTCAGCCTCACCACATACCCCAATTGGGGATGCCATAGTCTCACTGGCTCCAGACGGGAGCAGTTGGGACTCCTGTGCGGTATTCATGTAAAAAAATACTCGAAGGTAACTTTATTTTAGTTTAGTTGCATTTTTAAATATTTGTATTAAGTTACTTCAATACGACAAAAATACGATTGACGTACTCTTTTTTTTAAATTTTTTTATTTAGATATTAAATTTGACATCTTATATCTAATGTTTTCTTTTCTATGACTACTACAATATTATTTACTACCTACTGACTAAAATTTGGACTTTACAACATTAAGACATAATCGACGAAAAACGACGAAAAAAGACTTTTTGCCTCCTTAACATTTACAGGGAGTTCGTTGAACATTTTAAAACCTTTATAATAAATATTATTTTGTGTTCCCGATAAATTTGTTTTAGGAAGCCTAAAATCGTTGCAGTTTCTCGTAGGATAACAATGAACTGTACTGTTGATTCTAACATTATTCAACATGTAATCTGGTAACTCTTGAAGTTTTAGGTAGTCATTGATTTGATAAATGAGTATGTTTATTATCATTTGGGTATGCTATGTAATTAGCGTGTAAAAATATATAGGTATGTGATATTCACAGATATACCTACATTATATAATAATGGCCCTAAATGAGATCCTTGGGTTACACCGGAGGGCATTGAAAAAGCTAGAATAAGTTCCCTCAACATTCTACAAGATATCATAAATAAAACGGCTTTTAAAATAATAACCAAATATGGTATCTACGCACATAATACTTAATCACGTAAACAAACAAAGCAATTGTGAAGAGTTAAAGTACCTAACTACCCACATTTTAACTATAATATACTAGCCATATTTTAACTAAATATCGTATAATCATAATATTGGGAGAGTAAGAAAGAAGCCTATTGAGAGATAGGTAAGGTTAAGAAAAGAAGAGACTTACAAATTTATACAAAGTTTTCCAGAGAACAGTTAGTTAGTTAAACATGGGACTATTAATCTTAACCTTTCAACTCTAATGATTGAGAATATCTAATGACGGGTTGTTTCACAGAAATTCAAAAGTAATATTGTAATAAAATAGCCTAAAGTCGGAACAATTTTGTTTTTTTAATAGTTCCTATTAAATGAAGATTCTAACAAATTGCTTTGAACAAATTGAGGCCAGCAGAAGTTGACAACTCTCATGTTTTTATTATTTTTTTACATGAGCTCCACACAGGAGGCCCTGAGGAAAATAATTTCCCTCATGGCCTATGTCATCTTTGAAGATGCTGTGTGGAGGGTTTTTTTTAAGGAAAATGGAAGGAGAGGAGAGTTCTGGGAAGCAAAAGGGTTTAAGGGGTGGGTAGGAATCTGGGGTTCAGTATGTCCCGGTCATCCGCCTCCAAGACCTAGACAAACCTCACCCCATGAACCCGGGCACCCCTGCTAAATCATCAAACGTAGCGAACCACTTGGGATGACCTATGGCAGAGGTGTTGGTTTTCCAATAAAGGTTCCCGGGGCGGCGGTACCCATTCCCACCTCCCAAATTGACAAATGTTGCTAAACTTGTCAGCTAATTAAAATTTGAAATAAGGCCGAAACGCACCTAGACTAGAATCTGCGTTTAACGAGGACCTTTCAAATGTAAAAAAAATAAAATGGCACTGAAAGGCCATTTGATGACAATATTTGAAGTTCGAGCGCGCTACTAACCGGAGTCAGTGGGACTATGGGACTATAATGGGGTATTCCCACGTTTTTTTATTGCTTTCAAAAATTAAGCAAACAATTACGATGAATGCGGCATTTTTATTTAATTTTTAAGTTTACGAATAAATTTTCTACAGCCAGTCAAAGTTTCCCATTTTTGAATTAGGGAACGTGACCCACTTTTTGCAATTTTTAACCCCCCCTCCCCCCTCGGTGACCACGTGTAGTATATTCCAAGATCCCCCCCTCCCCCTACAGTTTTCACGTAGTAATTAATAAATATGATTTTGAATAATTTTTTGCTAACAAAAAGTAAAAAAAGAATATTTGGCTTTATTAATACGACGCTTAAATATACTTTATAAGTGGAAAAAATATTATCAAGATTAAACTTATGTCAAAATTTTGATTTCTAGATTGAAAACGTGAAAAAAACCTAAGCCCCCCCCCCCATTGTGACCAAGCACGGTATTTTGAAGATCCCCCTCCCCCCCTAAACGGGACACGTAGTATGGGTACGTTCCCTTACCGCTAAAACAATATTTTGGGGTGGGGCTATCGTGTGACGTCATGAGCGTGGACGCTCACTGACAGTGTTTATTTATGCTGGCCCAGCTGAGCAACGCTTGTGACGTCACAATCCGATTTGCCAACCACGGGCCGTTTTGATTTTGTCAGTTTTAGATCGTTTTTAAAATCAATAATATTGAATGAAACATACATTTTTAGTAGGATGATTAAAATCAGAAAAATGAACTTTAAATATTCCGTACATTTTCAACAGAATCCCTCGTTTGAGGAAATACCCCATAATTGGGGAATTTTGCGTGACTGAAGAGAGTGGGAAAGGGATGGAGCTAGGGAATACGAAGGTGGGAAAGTACCAGGCTTTTAAGATCTGATTATACAAAACGGCTAAAGCCATTTCAAGCAACGTTTCGGTGTTGAATTGTTTTTCACAATATAACATTGCTAATATACTCTCAGAATTTATCGACCTGACCCATCTTCATCTGAACACACTGGGCTTTAAAGATTAAAACGATGTAAATTTGTGAAATCATTAGATCCTCAAACGCACCATCCTTAAATTTTATTGCATTAAATTACCTGTCTTTTAGCCAATAGGCCACTTGCATGGATTTCATAACGCAAATCGTGTGGATAGATTTTTTTTTACTAAGATTACGAAAATGTTAGTAAAAATTTTTAGAAATGTACAGTTTTTTTTCTTTTTAAATAAATAAATCCATTATTTGGGCTCGTGACGTCACTTCATGAAAATGTCCCGTCTCCGAAGATGTTCCTATTAATTTTGTAACTTTCCACACTGATTTTTTTTTTTTTTTTTATATTGCAACACTTTGATTTCATACGAAATTTTTGAATTTGACATTTAAAGTTCACTAGATTTTCGTTATTTGTTTTTGGGGTGTTATGCCGTGTTGCGCTACCTCCTTCTTTAGCCAACGTTTCGGACATCGTTGCAGTGTTCATCATCAGGGCAGATCCGGCAGATCCGGTAGATGTGTGCCTGATCTGCCCTGATGATGGGCACTGCAACGATGTCCGAAACGTTGGCTAAAGAAGGAGAAGAAGGCATAACACCCCAAAAACAAAAAAAGAAAATGCTTTTGGCCGTGAAAATCTTACAACGTAATTCAATAGATTTATTGTTTATTCTCTGCGAACTTATCATTTGGTTTGACTTTTTGACAGATGTTGTGAAGAGAACCCCGTACATTTATGTTGTCTGCATGTGTTTTAGAGGTATAATGGTAATGGTGTTGATTTTAACAAAATAAAATTTTATATTATTCTTATTATTATTATAATTATATTACATTGTATATTACATTGGATTTAGTAATATAGACGTTGAACATTATTATGATCAAGAAGATGGATCAAGGAAAAAATATTTATGGGATGTAATATTTTTGGTATGCCTCGTTATTCTCCTGTGCAATTCGTGTTGATTTTCGGTTATGTATGTAATTATCGTTTTTTCGCGCTTATAAAATTTTGTCCCGTCTTTCCGGTTCATAAAAAATGGTCTGATATATCGGATTGAAATTTTGAAAAATCGCCAGGGTTTCAAAAATACGATTAAAAAAAAACGGAATGTCTTAGAAAATTTCCTTAACAGGATTTTTTTTTTAAAATGTGATGCAAGTGGCCTATAGTTTATACCCCCCATAATGAGCAGGTAGCTTTTTTTAATGTGTTGCCTTACATATAAAAATCGTAATAAAATATGGACAAACTGCTTAACTTTTACTGACTTTAGGATACATATCAAGTGACAAAATTAATAAAACAATCGTAAACATGAATATAGATATTATGCTTTTTGATTTTTATAGTATGTTGAATAATGTGGATCCACTTTGGGATGTCGAAAGTGAAAAAAAATATCGATATATCGATGTATCGATATTTATTAAAATATCAATATCGTCGTCAATATCGAGGAAAAAATATCGATGTATCGATATATCGGTCAAATTTTCAAAGGTTTAAAATAATAGTGAATTAAGCTCAATATTATCAATAGTAATTTTTATACACAATGTGCATTATTTTAATGTACAAAAATATCAATAAAAATGAAGGTATTTTTTATCAGTATTCATTTTTATTAGGTAATAATTCCAAAAATATCAAAAACTAAAAAGCTGTCTTCTAACTTATATATAAACTGAGACGCATACAAGGTTTGTATGCATCTCAGTAACATTTCAATAATCATAGACAATTGGGAACCAACACATAGGATAGGAGTGGCTTAGAAAAAATGGCAAAAAATAGCATACATTTTTATGTATGTACCTACACATATGGGACAGTATTAGTGATCACAAATACTAATGCATAGACAATATATTTGTAAGCTATTATTAGTTAAAATTTTAACCGCCAGATGTCATGAACCAATACAGTTACTTTTTTTCCGTTCGTTCCTATATTGTTTGAGATTCTATTGACCTTAGTTACATAAATAAATAAAAATATCGTATTTGATACAATTTTCGATATTGGATGTTTTGTATCGATATATCGGTTCAAAATATATCGGCTAAAAATATCGATTTTGAATTAAAAATATTGATACATCGATATATCGATACTTTTTCAACAAGCCTAGATCCACTAACGTGGCACTAACTTCGTTAGTAAATATAATTTTACTCAACCGATTGTCGACTCCAAAGCTATCTAATTAACGTTAGGTATAAGGTGTTTTTGAAGTAAAACTTTTTTACGCACGCTTGACTTGAGGAATAAGCTGGCGAATGCGTGACGAGAGCGTTACGAAAAGCGAGGCGAACGGTAGTTGAGAGGGAGTACGATTCGTATATTACTGTAGAGCCATTTACGTTATACAGTGCAGGCCTATTATCTGTATCACACTGTAGGAGCAAGAGAGAGCAGTGCGCGCGCACATTTTCTTTCTCTCTTCCTATCATATAGATGGAGCAGAAGTTTTATTTCAGTTGTGTGGTCTAAAGCACACTCGTATTTTTCTGCAAAGAAAATTTTTTCTTGGATCTC
Source organism: Limnephilus rhombicus (assembly GCA_929108145.2). Classification (NCBI taxonomy): domain Eukaryota; kingdom Metazoa; phylum Arthropoda; class Insecta; order Trichoptera; family Limnephilidae; genus Limnephilus; species Limnephilus rhombicus. The sequence goes on along the minus strand of OV815278.1, from coordinate 15,443,150 downwards.
TTGTTGCCATATTTCCGAGGATTATTATTTTTATGGCATTTGACGGCCGGCGTCGTCTAGCGGTAAGGCTTTTGGCTCGCAATCCAAAGGTCGCGGGATCAAATCCCGGCATCCCCAAATAAATTTTATTTGATTAATTTGTGTTAATTCATGATTAATTCTAAATAAATGAAGACAATATAAGCGAAACTCAATCGAAAATCTGGAAACAGACAAATCAGAAAAAAACATATTGACACCTCTGGGACTCGAACCCAGGACCTCTTGCTTTGCGGACTCTTTTCTCGAGTCCCAGAGGTGTCAATATGTTTTTCTGATTTTTCTGTTTCCAGATTTTCGATTGAGTTTCGCTTATATTGTCTTCATTTATTTAAAATATTACAATTTGAGGTTTTACTCATAAAGTTAAAATAAAAAATAAAAAAAAAACATGATTAATTCATTTAAAATAATATATAGTATATTTGCCGCACGTTCCAGAGTGGAAGATATTCTTAGTACCGTCCTGGTATAAGACCACCATTCTTATATATATATATATTTTTACATCAGCTCCACACAGTAGGCTGTGAGAAAAAAATCTTTCAGGTATTATGTCATCTTTAGGGATGCTGTGTGGAGGGTTCTTTTATGGAAATGAAGGAGGGACAGTTCTGGGAAGCAAAAAGGTATGAGGGGTTAATAGGAATCTCACCCATTGAATCCGGGCACCCCTGCTAAGTAACTAAATTTAGCGAACCTTTTGGGGTGACCATGTCGGGGAGGTTAATTATTCAATAAATGGTTCATGGGCGGCGGTGCCCACCCCCCCACAAATTGTATTTCAGCACATCCTCCCGAAGCGAAACTAAGAAACAGCTTCTAGTAACCTATTGTTTCTCGGCTGGCTAACGAGACAAGCAACATTTTCCTCTCACTGTAGTGGCAGTAGGAAATTTTCAAATTGTTGTCGGGTTATTCGTATCTCAGAAATGTTTATCTTTCTTTTGTTAAATAAAAAAAAAATCACTACCATCATAATGATGTAGGCTAAGCTAAAAACAACCCGACACATTGGACCTATCGAGCAACTAAATCAAGAATTTATATTCCAGTGTGTTTCCCTCTTCATACAAACGAACGTTGCCATTCTTGGTGATGAGAATTCGTTGAGTTCATTAGACCTTGCAAAAATGGGAATGCAGCCTTCGAATGTAAAATTGAGAAACAATTTAATAAATGAAGTTTTTTACGTTCAAAGGTACGGCCCTATTGCGTACGTGACAATTACCATACCTTCTCTGTGTCGTGCTCTACCAAGTGTGTTGGGTCGTGTTGGGTATTCTCTGTCTAGCGTTGGCGGGCTGACAAGGGAGGGAGGGAGACGGAGGGAGGGCGTAAGGTCACTCCATGCACTGGCGACATGCAAGTTGTTTACGCACTTATTATTATTATTTTAAAAATAACAATAATTGTGTCGTGGTTAATCAAATTAAAAGTTTCCTTCAAAAAGATAACATCAACATTTTTCACGATTCTACTCTTTGTCCTATTATATACATTTTAGTTCAGAGTCACCTTAAACCCCAATGGTACTTTGACCTCAAATTCAAATTTAAGTTTTAATTGAAGTATGAAAAAGAAGTTCCTCTTAAGAAGACGCCACACTTCGTGGCTTCGAAACACATATGAGTTTATTTCCGTTTAGTTTTTCCGGGCTTCATTCTGCAGGGGTTAATTTTTCCAAGGCGACAGCCAACCTCGGAGAGTAGAAGATGTCAGATAATAAAAACTAGGGGGCACTGAAAATATCACAATGATGTATAAATCCATAAATGTTTTACCTATTAAAGCACTTTTTTGGCATAAAACCTGTATGCAACATATCCTAGACAGCCCATACAAAACAATGGTGGATCACGTGTCCAATACTAGGCTTACACAAAAGGAAGGGATGATAGTACCTATATTTTCTAATAAACATGCCAGCGAACTTTTCAATACATTGTACCACTTGTATTTAATATGCTCCCATATGATTTGAAAAAATGTTGCGCGAAAATGAACCTAAATTTGCACTGTTGTTAAAAACATGGCTATTGGAGTCAGATTTTCTGTATTGACTGATTCCTAGTGCATTTTTAATTTTTTTAGACGTATTCCTATTATTTTTTTATACTTATTTATTTTTTAATTGTGTATTTTACTAAATTGCAATTTTTTTTTCTATTGTAAGACATTTTATATTGTGCTATGTTTTTGTCCATACTATTTTCCTGCCGACAAGCTATTTGCAGTAGCTTTGCAGGTATAATGTAAACAAGAAAGAAAACTATTTTCTAAAATAAGTCTAAGTAACCGCTTTCACGTGTTTAAAAAATAGATAGAAAATATTGATTATTATTTTATTTATATCAGCACCGCAAAAGACTCCCAATTGTTCCCAACCGTCCGGAGCCAGAAAAACTGTAACATTCCGAATTGGGGTATGTTGCGAGGCTGAAGGTAAAGGGGGGGGGGGGGGGGGGGGGGAAGGAGTTGGGGAAGACAAGGGTGGGGAATTAACAAGCTATTCAGATCTGGTCATCGAACATGGCAAAAATATCAGGCAACGTTTCGATTCCGAATGGTGGTCTTCATCAGGTCGATTATAAGATCAATAATATAAGACCTCTCCAAACAGACTATCTCGACCCATCGCCTTGCAACGCAGTGGGAGGGATGGATTCATACGTTTGTCATTCCTGGACACATTGACCCGTATATTCCAACCCACCTATCATAAATTTGGGAGGCGGGTATGGGTACCGCCGCCCCGGGATAACCAACATCTCTGCCATAGGTAACCCCAAGTGGTTCGCTACGTTTGTTGACTTCGCAGGGGTGCCCGGGTTCATGTGGTGAGGTTTGTCCAGGTTTTGTCTGCCCACTTGCTGCGTGGCGGGCCAGATCAAGAGAGACTGGTTGAGGGAGGCCTTTTGACTTTTCCAGCCGGACCCTCGACACATCGCCTTGCACCGCAGTTAGAGGGATGGATTGATACGTCCGTCATTCCTGGACACATTGACCTCTAGATTCCTACCCACCCATCATACCCTTTTCCTTCCCAGAACTTCCTTTACTTCATTTCTAAAAAGATCCTCCACAAGGCATCCCCAAAGATGACATCAGCTCAGGGCCTCCTGTGTGTAGTAAAAAACTACTATTTTGGAAACGTTGGGATATGAACACGCGACCCCCGGATTGGAATCTAAGGTTTGTATAAACGAGGAGGCCGTCATAACAAAAAATAATCATTAAATTAAAAATAATATATTAAATTTAATTTTATCAAGTTTTTGTCACTTCGACTTACTGTTAATTTTACCGTATAAATATTAACGATATCAAATTAAAAAAAGTTGAACGGCTGTTCTAAGGCCTTGGTGTCTGGTTACACCATGTGAATCATTCTAATTAGGCTTTAATTAATAAAAGTGGTTTTAATGGTTGAAACAGTAATGGATATTAAAATGTATTTTATTACTAGTTTTTCTTCCGACACATGAATATCATCTGACTGTGTTGAACTATGAAGAAAAACGCATTAAATCTGTATATCATCACTGACATTACTCTATGTTATTTATTATGTTCACAACAAAGGTTAATGTAAAACAAAACACAAATAATTAAAAAGTAATAAATACCGATCATCTAATAACGGTGCACGTACAACAATATGACTGTTTGCACTCTGTTTAGGGTGAATTGCCTAATTAAAATAAATATATGTGTACTAAAACAATTTTATTAGAACTTTATTTGTTTGCTCTAATATGATTTTTTGTTACATTTTATTTATTGAATTATCTATTGCATTTAAATATTTATGTGGTGACACTACAGTTAAACCCCCAAAATGAATCCATGTTTCTCTTGGTTGCGTCATAACTTCAGAACGACTTTACCCATTTCATTAATCTTTTTTTTAATGTTTTCTAATACCTACTTATTATAAGGTTTTTATGGAAATAAAAAGTAAGAAAATTGGAGGGAGTGGAAGGAATTGGAAGTTTTTTAAAAATGTTTTCTAATACTTTGTGGAAGGTTCTTACGCAAAGAAAAAATAAGAAAATTGTAGGAAGGGGGAAGGCGGGGAAGAAGGGGAACGTTCGAGGGGAAGGAGAATCGGGAGGTGAACGGGGACGCACGGGAAAGGACGTGCAGGGAGAACCTTACTTATAAATTTACTTACACTGTTTATTTCTTGTACTTGGCTGTTATATACAGTAAATAGATAAGAAGTTTTTTCTTAACCTATCTGAATGAACAAATATTTTTTATACTTCTTATTCGACGGTACATCCTCTCCGCACGGGGACACGTAGTTGTATTTTGTTTAAGAAGAAGTCAAAAGGTCTCCCTCATCTTCATTTTCCCTTTCCCAATCCGGCCAGTCACGCTGTTGGTGGGCAGACGTATCCGCCGCCGAGATCCAGACAAACCTCACCCCACGAACCTGGACTCCCCTGCTAAGTCGTCAAACATAGCGAAGCACTGGGCGATATACGGCTGAGGTGTTGGTTGTCCAATAAATGTTTCCCGAGCGGCGGTGCCTATACCCGCCCCCCAAAATGAATTGATAAGAAGCATCTATTATAAGCTTGAAATTAATTTCCCAATTAATATAAGTGTACTGGCTATTTATCAACATTTCTCATAACCGCTATGAATGCATTTTTGTAAGGTCTACCCACTAGGAAAAAAATCAAAATGTTTTGAACAATCAATATATATTATAAAAGAAAGTCCAAAAAACATGCGGAACGCAAAAACTCAGAAACGAGTCCCGGCACGATCAAGGGAGTTATATGGTGTGGTAGATCTCTATCCCCCCTAGGGAATAAAGGTACCCGTTTTTACCTAAAGGGCGTGCTTTTGAAGATATAAGGGCTGAAATTTCAAGAAGACTCTAAAAAATTCAGGAAACTTCTAGAAGATTCGATAAATCTCTGGAAAGTTCTGGAAGGAGTGGAGGAGTACATCAGAGAATCTAGAAGGTTCAATAAGGTTCGATAAAGCTGTAGAAAATTCTGGCAGGAGGGCGGAGTACATTGGTGGGTCTAGAAGGTTCTGGAAAATTCTCTAAGGTTCGATAAAGCTATAGAAAGTTCTGGAAGGAGTGGCGGAGTACGTCGGTGAGTTTAGAAGCTTCCGGAAAGTTCTATAAGACTCAATAAGGCTGTACAAAGTTCTGGAAGGAGTAGCGGAGTATGTCGGTGAGTTTAGAAGATTCCGGAAAGTTCTAAAAGGTTTGATAAAGCTGTAGAAAGTTCTGGAAGGAGCGATGGAGTGTGTCGGAGAGTCTAGAAGGTTCTGGAAAGTTCTAGAAGCTTGGATAATCTTAATCTTCAATATACATTATAAAAAAGTGTTCAATGTGCATGCCGGTAAAACTCAAAGACGAGTCCCGGTACGATAAGGTGAGTTATATTGTCTAGTAGCCCTCTATCCCCCATCTATGAAGAAAGTTCGCGTTTTTACCTGAAGAGCGAGCTTTTAAAGATATGAGGGGTGGAAGTTTAGCCCCTTGAAATTTCTATAACAGTTCAAAACATTACAGAGTATTCTTGAGCTTTCCACCACATTCCAGAACATCCCGGATCTTTCTGGAATGTTTTGGAATGTTCGGGAATAGAATGGAACGTTCCGAAATACACCACAACATCCCCGATCATTGTGGAACATTCCAGAACACTCCTGAATGTTGTGGAATGATCTGAAACATTATTCTGGAACATTTGAAGTATTTTTTGTATGGGGCTACCCGTATGGGGTATATAAAGCAGTATTTGAGAACATTCCACAACGTTCCAGAAAATCCCATAACATTCTGGAAAATTGTGGAATGTTCGGGAATAGGGAATCGGGAACATCAATGTGAAACATTTCAGAACACTCACGAATGTTGTCCGGTGCGAAGCCGGGTAACCCAGCTAGTTTTAAATAATTAGGGGCGATGAATTCATGATATAATGAAGTTATCCATAAAATCGATATTTATATATCTTCTGTATTTGTTGCTTGGAGGGGATGAGCGAGATGGCAAAACTGTTCAATTCATTTCGACAGAATCAACGCATTCCACAGATATGAATCATGTCACAGTTATGAACCATCCTCTCTCTGGTTCGATCATATCTGCACGGAAAAAGGGATGCTAAGAATCTCCAAAACGATGAATGAAACTTTAAAGAGTTAAAAAGCCAACTGAAGGAAATTTTTATTCGCAAGTTGAGATTTTAGCGTTCAAATAAATAAATAATAGGTACCTATCTATAAACATTTTGTATAAAGTTGACTGAAAAGTTATTGACATTGTATCTAAATTTCCTGTTTTTTTGTATCACTTCTGTGATACTTTAACTTTTGCACACTTTACTCAGCATTTTTTTCTAACTATGTTATGTACATTTAGACACTATATTACTATATTAAGTCTTAATAAAAGAGCAACCATATATTTTTTTGGGCATTAACTAAGTAACATTTTCTAAACATTTTGTTTTGAAGAGTTTTAATTTTCTATGTACATTTGTTTATTTAAAGTAACAAATATACATGGAAAATTAAAACTCGTATAAAAATGAGCAGCCGTATATGCCAACCATATAAAACAAATCTATTTAAAAAAATGTTTTTTTTTTAATGAACGACTTATTAATATTTCCATGTAAATTAAACATAGTTACTATAAATACATCTTTACCGGAAACTTTTGCCTTTGAACGTCCTTTTAGTAGCATAAGGAACCTCATGCTTTACATCCAGTTATGAATCTCACTATTGAGTTTGATTTCATACAAATTTTCGGCTTAGTAACATGGCTAGACAATATTGTTTTGATTAGCTAATTTGTTCAAATCGAGAATAAATACGTCGGAGTCTCCGGGTATAGAACCCGTAACCCGGGTCCCGGTAGGTTCTGGGCGGTGCGTGCCTCTCCACGCGCAGCCACCACCGCGCACCGTTTACCTGAGCAACAGGTTAGCGAAAATAAACAAATGAACAAGATTCGCAATGCGCGCGCATCGCGGATTCCGCATGCAGAATAGTGCGCGAGTCACGCTACCTCGATATAACACATACAACGTTATACGAACATTCTGGAAACAATTAAATATAAACAGTTAGCTACTTACTGATTAAACCCTGGATTTTACTGGTATCGAGTGGATACATAGATACTAACACCAGGATAAAACGTAATCATAATAAATTTACTAGGTGTCATCAAGGACGTCCTTGAACCTGCCGCATCTAGAAAATTGTTTCCCCCTTTTTATTGTCTGCTGCTTTTACCACAAAACCTTTATTCCAGCAAGTGTCATGTTGATAGCTTCTGTACCTGACAGTCACCTAAATTTCATTCTGACTAATAAAATAAATTTCAATCTTTTCTGAAAAGCCCTTTTCGTTGTTGTCCATCTCCATACTTACTATATTATACTTACTTATTTATTATTGACCACTTATCGAAAAAATTGGTTAAGCTAAGTTGATTAGGGTACCTTTTTTAAGTCATGGACCTAGGCACAAAGTCATGTCTTCTTCAATGTTATTGTGTTATGACTAATTATAAAGTGACCATCATTCGCATTTACATCTTGATGAGGCTACTCCAACTCCCCTTTAATGAAACTCATTGGTGCTATAACTTATTATTTAGTAAGTACACCAAATTATCCAGATTATTTTCAACCATCCTTTATTAAAATTTTAGTCCCTTGTCCCTACGTTTCTTGGATCATCAGCAATACACAAAATCAATCCAATGTCAACGATTCCAGTAAACTTCTATTTTTATAAAAATAAAACTAAGTAATTTCGTTATACCAATGGTGTCGTAATATCCGTTCACTTTGAATCAAACCATCACCTTCATTAGAATGGTATTCGTACCATACGATGTTCAGCCACAGCTTTGTTCCCCACACTTGCACGCACCAGACCACGCATACGAAACTGTCCGCACCAACACCACTCGACACTACATCCAGAGATACACACCAACACACACAACCGGCAGACGCACACACACCAGCACTAATAAGAGAGATCAATGAACAATGCGATGTGAACATCCTTTGGAACTTATTCCGATTCACACCGGCACGGATTTAAACGAAGGATCAAGATCACGGAAGAACCCGAACAAAGTGATAAAGGCATTCAAGGACAAATTATGAGACGTAGTGCCGATGGTTGTATCCTTTTGAAAACGCAAAACAATTTGGCTGTTTGGGATCAAGATCACAAGAGAACCCGAGCAAAAATGTAAAGACTATACAAGCAATTGTTTGAAATGTTGTGGGTATGATGGTAACCTTTTTAAAATGCAAAACAATATGGCTACTTTGTTCCGATGTGTATTTTCAATCGTTTTATTTGCAAACCGGTATGTTATCGTCCGTATTATACTTATATATGTTATTTTAAAATAAGTCTGCGTGGGAGCCTGATGGTTAGTTCTTGCTCAGCGTTTTGACCACATGTTGTTTAGTAGGTAGCTAGGATAGAGCGACATACTTCTCGATCATTAAGCAATCAGTTCTTTTGTTCAGACAAGATAAATATCAACATTTTTACACAACTTAGCATTCAATGTAATAACCTACCAGAAGATAGATCTGATTCAATTGAAAAATTCAAGCACTTCTCAACCGATTCTCCGGAGCTACTAAAACATTGTTATGAAAACCAGATCTCCAAACCCATTATACCCAAGATTCACATTATCAGTAAGAATTCTTCGTAGGTCTTTAATGCCTATATTTTTAAAATTGACGCCCACATGGCATAATTTTCTTTACGTAATTAATTTACGTAACAATCTATTATTTTTATTACTTTATACAATTATTAACCCCAACACAGTCTTGTCTTAGTGAGATTTACAATAATACCTACCACGTAAAGAAACAATAAATAAATATTTTCCACTTGCTTTCCAAAATATTTGTAATATAGTCTGAAGGAACACAAAGGAGAATAGAAATCGAATTTTCACTAATATTATAAAAAACATATTAATAATTTCTTCCAGAAGGGATGCTGGCTACTCCAGCATCGTTATTTATTTATTTATTTTCCATGTTCTCCGTAAAACGGTTATTCACCAATACATTATGGAGAAGATTACAAATTAGACAAAAAGTATAGCAAAACACATAAAAAGGTCAGTTTCACTACTTTGTGACATACGTCAAAAGATAATTGTTAAACTGCCTGTAGGTTACGTTAAAAATGTCGATGGTCAATGCAGACTCGTTGAGCAGTTCAGTCGCTCTGTTGACTGGCGCGTTCTGATAGTAGTACTATTTAAGAAAAATCATTAGGCATGACGTATCTTACGTATAAAACAAAGGGTTAGTTACACCATTTATAACTCAAGAACGGTTGGACCTATTTTTATGATAATATTTGATTTGTTGGTTTATCTTCCCCCCGAATAGCAGAATAGCTATTAAAACATCGGAAAATTTCAAGAAAAAAAAAATTATGAAGAAAATTCTTTTCCTCATTCATTTCATACGTAACGAATTCTCATATTTTGAAAAAGCTACAGGAATATTGTGATAAGTATAATATTGAGTTGTCAGTGAATTCCAAAAATTCAAAAACAACATATGTCATTGCGAAGATTATGTTTGGCTTTTGTTTTTAAACATATAATGCTGCCCCTCTTTCATACACACTAAATGTCAATAGTCGAAAGTGAGATAAACGGTGAACGTAAGTCTGCACCCCTCCAAAGGAAAATACAATATTATAATAAATCTTCCTCACACATATAAAGAAAATGAAACGCAATTCCCGTAAGTAAGTGGAAAAGTAAGAAAAAAATATATAAATGTGAAATTTTTCTAATACCTTTCTCTCCACGTTCTTCTGTTATAAATACAGGTTCAAATTTGTCAATAATACATTCACTTCATAACACAAATAAATTATTGTTTTATATGGCAATAATAATTTTTCTATGATTGGCAGCATTGATTGTCTATGAAATGTAAAATAAATATGAACATGGCGTAGATTACGTGTACCGCGTAAGTGAATTAATTTAAAGAAAATTAAAACGTAAGATGCATATCTTTCGTATCCCCGGACATAAATACTTACCTTTCGTAATAATAAAGCTAAATTCAACTGTTTAAATAGAAAATATTCAAATAATAAAAAAAATCTTATAAAATTAGGTTAGCTACAAATGGGACCAATCTACAATAATTCCTTTCTTCTCCCGTTCCCATACATTTTGCATAAATTCCTCCACAGACCTTAATCTGCACCGGACATTGCAAGTAATTATTGCTTGTAGTCCTGCTACTGTTACGTCTCTTTCCATTATGCACGTAATGCATAAACAAGAGTGAGAGGTTACAACTTACGACGGATCTATCAGCGGACGTTCGCCCGTGACCACCCTAGGTCATCAATGCACTATCGGTGTGCATCAAAATTGTTCTGGGGCATCCAGTGTGACGTCATCTGCCATGTCACGCGTCACGATAATTATCCACCCGGTGACATATCACGTGATCAACAATCGTGTCACGTGATTAACAGCCGGCCAATTAGCGCCGAGGCAATTTTACGCGTTTTGACGTTTACATCATGTTAGACGTCAGATACTTTGTTATATGACTATCTCGATGTTAGATACGTGCAATATTGGTGCATAGTTGCACAAGGTCTTCTTAGTAAGTAATATTTTGGTGGGAAATTCGTTAATTGAGTGATGCAGTCAACAATGGAAATAATTAATTAACTAATAATTGAAAAAAAAGCGTTCTGTGGTCTGTAGTGCAATTACTATACTAACTTTATGATTGAACCGCAGAATCATGTCCACGAGACAATAATTCTGAAATCCAAAATATACAGGTAATATATATTTAAAATTAATTTCCCCACTTACCCCAATTTAACCCACTGACCAATCCATAAAATACATAAATATCTATATGTAAACATCAGCAAGTTATCGTTTGTTTTCTCTGCGCGTGTTATTCAAACATTCTGCAGAAAATTTTACCATGATTTTTTTTTCTTGGTCTGATTGTGAACTCACAGTTCTGTTACATCTATTTAAAATGGCACATTTCTAATTACGTATATTTAATAAAAATAAAAAAAAACACAACATTTTTACAGAATAAATTTGATATTTTCTTTGGTTCCGTAGATCGGGCAATCTGCCTAGCTAGGAACTAACATCGACCTAAAAAGACATAATAACACTTTTACACATTTTAAAATATTTTCAGTTGATATGCAATATGTTATTACTATGCTATTAATGTATCTAATATAATGTAATGTGATAAATAAATTGAAAAACTTTAACAACTCCTCTCTAAAGCTTTTTCCAAGAAATTATTCAGTTAATGGACTGTAGCACATAGCGTAAGTTATCACAAATTGATTGACAGCCATCAAAACTACCATCTTATCCTTAACTGGACATTTTTTAATACGTTTATAATAATGTGAAACAGGCATAATTATGGTCATATTATAGTCACGTTTCGTGTTATCATTCATGACACTATAGAACAAACAAATTTTAATAAATGTAAGAACACAAGCATTTCAAAGCGTTTGCGACTGATCTTGTAGCTGATAGCCAAAACGTGTCTTGCTAACGATTAGGTGATTGACAGCTGATATCGTGTAAGTTACATAGTTGCTTTTAAAATCATGATTATGTTGGTAACGGCAAAACGTGATGCTTTAACTGAAATTTTAATATTTGCGATCAATCATCATCTGTCATCAATCTTTTGAATCATCTGGCGTTAAAAAGGCTGACATATACTTTATTTTTAATTTAAAATAAAAGGAAATCTGGAAAAGCAGTGGCCCAAGAATTGCAGGTATTAAAATATCTACTGGGATGTTTCGCCATTTCATACTAAACTTCTTTCTAATCAGATCCATGGTCTTCAAGCTGCTGTATTCTTCTAGTAATCTTCCGACGACAGATCTTATATCTAATTTAAAATTGTTTCAATATAACATCATTTTGCAAACAAAATCACCCCTGTAAACACAATTTCAATCAATTTTTGGTGCAGATCTCCAAAAATTGACATTTTAACTATCAAACGCAAAATCGTATATTTTTGGGTATTATTTTTATTAAACATAAACTAAAGGAGAAAGAAGAGCAATACGGAATACCAAAAAAATAATCCCGATAAAATTTCAGGTGCGTACAAAAATTATTTCAGGGTGATTGGTTGTGCTGACGTGAATTGTCTTAGGCCGACTTTGGGTTGCGGTATACATTTGTTAAAGCCAAGCTTCATCCTGATAGGTCATGAAAATATCCCGCAAAAAAATACAAAAACACTTTTATTTTGTTTTCAATCTTTTCAACATTTTAAAAAGACTTCTTTATTTTATTTTTAACTAGCGGGATACCAGGCTTCGCTCAGGGAGTTGATATGAGATTGAACTGACGTTCGAAACCAGGACAGATCTTGCTTTATATATCCCTACCAATGGAAAGTCCCACCCATATGAAAAAGGTTTAGAATGGTCCACAATGTTCCGGAACATTCCACAGCATTTCAGAGTGTTTTGGAATGTTTCACAATGATCTGAGATGTTCTGGGATGTTCCCAAATATTCTGGGATGTTCCCAAACATTCCAGACTTTTCCCCCACAACATTCCAGTATGTTCCGGGGTGTTCTGGAATATAGTGGAATGCTCTCGAATGTTCTGGACTCTTCCAGAAATTTCTATAAGGCGAAATTTCCAGCCGTTATACAGGGTGGGGCAGAGTGGAGTTACTAGTTTCAAAAAATCACTGAAGGCCCCCTAGACCGAGCAGAGGGGCGGGGTGGGTGCTGTTAGGTCGGAGAAATGATGCCGTTTATATTAGTAATCATATCGTGGTCAGGTAAGTACCGGGGTTTTATTGAGGAGACGTTCTTTAAAAACGGGGAAAGCGTTGTGGCTACGCATGGAGCTTTCCGGGTCCGGTTCGAGTTAAATCGTAATGACAGTATTCCTGATCCCAAAAACCATTCGAAAATGGATCAGGTGGACAGGAACTGCAGATTCTAAAATACCAATTGGGTTACATATGAATCCATCCCTCCTGGAATCCATGGCCGATGCTGTCCATCGTTCATGCGAAATTTTGCAAAAGCTCTTTCCAGGTCACCTGATTTCTTTGCGGGGGGATATTCCATGGCCCCCTCGCTCTCCTGTTTTGACCCCGAGTGGCTTTTTTCTGTGAGGATCCGTCAAAGCTGAGGTAAACAAACTTCGACCTCGAACCCTTGAAGCTCTGAACGAGGTGATTGAGGTCATCATCGCTGGAATTCCGCAAGATATGCTGGGAAGAGTGGCCGAAAACTTCTTTGAAAGGGTCAATATGCGTATTGCTTGCCATGGCCGCCATGCCAGACGATATTTTTTTCAAAACATCATGAAAAAACGGCATCATTTCCCCGAAATCATTTGCTCGGTCTGGGGGGGCTTCAGTGATTTTTTGAAACTAGTAACTCCACTCTGCCCCGCTGTATCTTCAAAAGCATGCCCTTTAGGTTAAAACGGGAACCTTTTTCATGGATGGGTGATAGAGATCTACCCCAGTTTTAGCGGCACGCACATTGTATACTTTCTTTTACACAATTTATTAAAATTGATTATTTTCTTTACAATGAGTGGTGAAGTTCTCAAGGAATTTAATATGACATAATTACGGTATAATCATTAGATACAGATACGCAATTTTGGCTGAAAAATATTAATTTCCATGTTGCGCAATTCGTGGCGGGATTTTGGTGTATGTTCCTCCTTGGTTTGAATCTGAATGTGACGCAGGTGGTTGTGTTCGTTTTGGGAGTGACGCACGAAAGCAGCACGCACTCACGCATAAGTGCACATGAATCGAAAAAAGCTGATACTATCTTAGGAACGTGTCGTTTAATAATATGTTTCGTGGGAGATTACAAGAACTGATTGAATAATTTTTTACAGGTTTGTTTCACACTAATTTACAGCAAAAATTCAATCTGCGATCTATCCACTGTCTGTTCTACAGCCAGGAGGATAAGGGCACACCTATTTAGGAAACTGTGACGTAGTAGGAAATCGGAGATGAGAAGAAGTGTCTACATGTCATTTAGCTAATAATACATATAATAACAATAATAATATATGTGAAGACGAATTTTGTAACCTCATTATTTTTACTGTAATAAAAAAACTTGTTCTGCATTCTATGTAAAAGACCTATGGCGTTTAAATAAATAAATTAAAAATCAAATAAATAAAAATGAGTAATTTTTCACCCAAAAAAGTAGGTATAGATAATCTCCAAGAAATCAATCTATATATATATATAAATTAATATTTCTTTGTTGGTCCCTTATGCGTTCCTAAACCATTCGTCCGCTTGCGGTGAAACTTTGGTGATTTGTTGTGCACACGCCCGAAAAGGTTTCTGTATATAATACAACGCCCTTGAGGTGATTTTTCACAAAACAGCGCTATTCAAATTATCCAATTATTATTATTATTATTATTATGGTTAGTTCCGGCGTTACGAAATTATTTTATATACCATTCATACGACCGTAATGAAACTTAGGTGATATGTTGTGTGCACGCCCTCGAAGGTTTCTACATATGATTTACAACAGGTGTTATTTGAAAAATAATTGTATTTCATATAGTTTAGCGACAGGGAGGGAAGGAGGGAGGGGGGGGGGAGAAACCGGGAAAGGGGGAGCGGAACGAAGGAAGGAGGGTTCACGGAAGGTGGTGAAAGAGCTGTGGAAAGGCGGGGAAGGAAAAAGGGGAGCGCGGAATGGGGAAAGGGAATGTGGGAAGACGCGGGAGTAGGGAAGCTGGAAGGTGAACGCGGGAAGGGATTGGGACGGGAACAATTTATTTGAGTGGCGTTCAACCCATGCCGGGTACTCGTTAGGAATCTATAAAATTCTTCGACATACACAGAGAATTCTTAAATACAAAATGTTTCAAAAAGAGGTTAATATTCGCGTGTATTGTGATAATGATTAATATTATCAATGATTGATTCACGCATCGAAGTACCGTAGAAGCTCGAGTAAATCTAGCTTCCAAGAAACTGGGTGTCTTGTAAAGGGCTAGCAGATTCTAATATAACCTATCCTAAACCTATATAAATCTTAAGTACGCCCAATAATTGAATATGTTAGCCACTTTTGTCATAGGTCACCCCATATGGTTCACTACGTTTGGTGACTTAGCGGGGTGCCCGGATACATGGGGTGAGGCTTGTCTAGATCTTGGCGATGTATGCGTCTGCCCATCTGCTGCGTTGCGGGCCGGATCGGGAGAGACTGGTCGAGGGAGACTTTTGACCTTTCCAGCCAGACTCTCTCGATTCATTACCTTCGTCACTCCTGGACACACTGACCCCAGATTCCCACCCACCCCTCATACGTTTTTCTTTCCCAGAACTTCCTCTCGTTTCTTTCCCTAAAAAACCCTCCGTCTGATCAATTCATTCTCATTCTCAAATCAGATGCAACGTGGGCATGCTGAGTCTGTTCTATAGGTATTTTAATGGAGCCTGCTCAAGGAGATAGCACAGCTAGCAGCACTGATCCCCAGTGCACTAGTGCACGTGCGTGAAAATCGACGAACACCAGCGGAACACCCGTTCATAGATAAAGTCTCCATCATGAGAACGAGTCGTTTCTTCGTCTTGTTTTCGGCTCATATATGGAACGCATTAATAATTACCTTCCTACAGCCCCTACCTTAATCCGCATCGCAACGCTGCCCAACCAGGTGGTGATAATAAATAAACAAATAGAATTTAAAAAATTAATCGCACAACCACGAATATTTTAGCACGTGCTGTTTCAAAGACAATAAACACCTTTATCATATTTCTATGATGATATCTTTTCGGTACACACTTATTTTATCAGAGTCCTTGACTTAGACCCGGTATATCAGTAGATTTTAAGCACCGCTTGGTTGAAATGTGGAGCTTAGCGCGGCTTGGAATATAATCCGTATATAGGACACAAACTCAGATATCACCAGTAATTATTGGGATTTTTTTTTACACTAGCTCCATACAGGAGGCTCTGAGGAAAATAATTTCTCTTAGGGCCGATGTCATCTTTGGGGATGCTGGGTAGAGGGTCTTTTTAGGGATATGAAGGAGAGGAAGCTCTGGGAAGGATAAGGGTATGAGGTGTGGGTAGGAATCTGGGGGTTAATGTGTCTAGGAGTGACAGACGTATGAATCCATCCCTCCAACTGCGGTGCAAGGCGATGGATCAAGAGAGACTGGCTAGAGAGGTCTAGGTTAGGTCTCCCTCAACTAATCTCTCTCAATTCGGCCCGCCATGCTGTAGGTCAGGGGTACCCAAACCGTCGATCGCGATCGACCGGTCGATCGCGAGTGCTTTTTGAGTCGATCTCGAGAAAATTTGCCGATGTAAAAAGATCTTTTCACAGTTTTTGTTTCAGATGATCCTCAATTAGGCCTCAATAAAACCGCACATTTTTCATGACTTTTGTTTATAATTTATTTGGAACTTATATTGTCAATGGTCGCGCCTTTTTTATTGTTCACTTTATCCTTATCTAAGGTGTGTGACGTCACAAGTCCCCATAGAAAAAAAATCGTCTAATTATTGCAGATTCATGGTGAAATATTGTCGAAAATTTCCCCCTTTAAAAAACGAAGTTATCGATCTAGTTTCTAGTGTGTGGTTTGGTTTATTTATGAGTCAGCCAGTCCGAGTTGTAACTATAAGGCGATATGAAGCGATATTAATAAATAATACAAAATGCGGTGCAGCAGAAGTAAAACGTATCATTTTAATAACGATTGGGAGGAAGAATTACCCCGGGCGGTACTTTTAAGGCGCGGCATAATTTTATAATAAATAATAATAATATCTTGTAAAATTTTTAACCCGTTTCAATTCATTTTATTGTCGCACTTACATTTTGGACCGATTGAAATGAGTACGGAATTTTTCATTACTTATTCTGTGGCGAAACCGATAACCGTCAACATGCGAACTTTGTTTTCCATGACTAAGTTTCCACGTAGTGTTCTCGAATGCAAGTACGAAAGAAGTTTACTAAAATCATCAAAATTATACTGTTGTTTTAATACCTATTCCAATCTGTGCACAGTTGAAACATTTTTATGTGAAATGTAAATCTTATGTGGACGTCATCATCCAGTCTGCTACATTAACCAGTGAGTTTTCGCTTCCTTTTTTCCCATCTTCTAAGAAAGTCCTTTATATTCACCATTTTTTTTTACATACACCGTGTACGTGCTGCCAGAATCAAAGAGAAACCATTTTCATGTTCTGAGTGTAGTTTTAATCCGCCGCACACAGATTTAATTAAAACCAGTTTTGTGTTCAGAATGTAAAATTCCGATTGTGGATTCGTCTGCTGACACATTTCGAAAGAAAAACATTATCTTATACGAAGTGCAATTATAAAATTGTAGTTGTTGACTATTTATGTACTGCCAGAATCAAAGAAAAACCATTTTTATGTTCTAAGTGTAGTTTTAATTCACCGCATACAGATTTAATTGAGACCAGTTTTGTGTTCACAATATAAAGATAAATGAAATAACATGCTAAATCTTTTGACATGGATACCATTCTCGATCACCGAAAGCAGTTACAAATTTGTAGTTACTTTTAAGTAGATTTACCGACAAGTCCTAGAAAAACCTCAACCGAACTCGGGCATCCCTGCTAAGTCTCTAAACGTAGAAAACCACTTGGGATGACCTATGGCAGAGAGGTTGGTTATACAATAAATGGTTCCGGGGCGGCTTTACTCACACCCGCCTCCCAAATTGTAATTTGTCTATTTAATGGAGGAAAGTGTTTATTTTTCATTGAAAAACTAAATTACTGCCTACATGCATTGACCTGTGATTTCTTGGTCGAAGCCTACATGAGTACTACGAGTATATCTTTGCTTTCTACTGTCAGTGGAAGATTGCGAGAAAATGTGAACATCAGAAGTTTATTTCATGAACCTAAATTATTTTACAGGTTGGTTTTTTACGGGTTGATTTTTAATAAATTTCCCCACTTCAATTAGCGTGGTGCATTATGCGAGGTTGATAATTTTAAAAAGTAGGTGTTTGTTTGTCAGAGTCGTGCACTATTCATAAAATTTCGCTAAAAACAAACTGTGCTGAAGTTGAAACTCTTAAAATCCCTTATCAGGCTATTTTAGATTGATTATCGATTGATAACAACGACATTCCTCATCGCTCGATGAATATAATAGTCCACACCTACAAAATCGAGCAATTTATGTAAATTTTGGTAATATGGAAGTATTCTATATTATTTAGGTAGATGTCAGAATAGATATGTGACTGCTAGCGCCTCGGTATGCCTCGGTGTCTAAAAAATGAACTATTATCCGGCTTCTCAATACCTGAGCGGCAGATTTAGTTCGCTTAAATTTGAGGGAGGAATGTCGTACATAGCGAGGATATATATAAAATGTCGGGCCTTAGTCTTGTATTACAAATAATTGCTAATCCACTAACATTATGATAATGGGTACATAATATATAATGTACCACGTGCGATAAAGACATTCAAGGTTTTTGGGGACAAAGTGCAGTTGCCAGTAGGTGATTCTAATAAAATGAATTTAATAAAAAATCTAGATTATTTTGCTTAATTCCATTCAATGCGTCACACCTATCAAAAATCTGAACCCTTGTTTAATACAATCTTTGTATAACGAAGCTCTGAATTTTTAGCCTGTAAAGTCATACAACTAATTCGAACCCAGTATAAAACAAATTAAGTCAATATCTAAAAACAAATCTTGGTTTGAGGCATTGTCGGAAAAAGAACTTACTAATATAACTATTAAAAAAACACTGTCATGGAAGATACTAAAAATACCCTAACCTACCTTGAAGATGAACCATGGAATTATGGATAAGCCGAAAACCTTCTATCCAAAACCAAGTTCGCATTGATTGTTCGTACAGGATCTTCTAGAGAAGACGACTAAGAAAAAATTGTATTATATTAATTGTACCTACCAACTTTATAACTTTTGAAAGGTTTTGGGTGGCACGCCTGATTTTTGAAAACGTAAGAGCGAGACAACAGATCTCGGTATAAAAGGAGATGTATGCATCTGCTCTCTCTCTTTCCCTACCGCCAGCACGTTAGTTAGGACGTAGCTTTATAACCTGTAAAGAACCCAATAAATGTTCATCTCGTACTCGCGTACATTATTGTATCTCACCTCACACAGTCTACACTTTAAGTCTGTAAATAACACTAACTAACCACCACGCCGTTTCTCAGCAGGGGTAGGCAGAGAGGTTGATCCGCCAAACAACACATCACAGTCTTGGCGTACATTATTTGCATCTTTCACATTCATACATCGTCTCATACATACTCTTCTATTACTCTGACTCTTGACATGGCCTGACTCAAGAATCTGATTCACTTGAGCGTGCCATGTCTTTTTCTAGCGTCCCAGACTTCTTCTATCATTCACATTTGCGTCATTTATTCTCCATACACTCGTTTATTAGTTCATTCTCAAACCATCTGAGGGTCTCTTTCTTAATCTTATACATCAGTAATCAGAAAGATTAAGAAATTAAGTCATTACATTACGCTTATAAAGACTTGCACTCTTCGCGGGTCTCCATATGTCTCATCTCTCGTATAAGCATTCTTGCTAAATACACAAACACATCCACCTATATCAAAATCATAAAGTTATAAAGTACTTAATAATATAAAAAATAATAAATGAAATGTATTTAAAAAAAAAAAAGATTTTGATACTTGATTTAGTTGTTAAAAATAAATTCCGCTGGCATTCTGCTAGAATGTATTTTTATAACAAATAAATAAATAAACGAAATAAAAATTAAAAATTCTGAAATAACCCACCTTTCACCGGAAGTAAAGGTAAATTGCACACAAACACTAACAAATAGCGAGAGTTATACATTTTTTCCTAAAAGTATCATAAAACGGTGGATTTTTACAAAATGTTATTTTTTATCATACTATGTTATGAATCACCCTGTGAAAGTTTAGATGTCGATAATATGAAAAAAAATTCAGGTATGTAGGTACTCGTACCATTACATTATTTGTGCAAAAACGTAGCTATTATCAAATGTTCAAGTGTATTACCAAATCGTGTGATGTGAGGCGGCTTCTTTATCTATTCGGCGATTGTAGTCAAATCCCTTCATATCTCGTTAAACAAATTTTATATATAGGTATACCTGCAAATATTAACGATTGTTGATAAAAGTGATAAGGAAGATAATCTTAACAATAAAGCAGAAATCTGATCGAATGAAACAATTGTTTTAACACCCAATTACTCGAAGCTTCATGAATAATTAATGGTTTATTTGGCTTTATTTTTATTTTAATGCCGCACAAGAGTATCAACTGCCCGAAATCAGTGCGACTACAGCATTTTACTTTATTTTATTTACTAGCTGGTACCCGGCATGCGTTGCTATGCCATTCAAAGAAATAAATTGATTCTCCCAGCAGGTCCTTTCCCGTGCATCCCCGTTCCCTTCCACCTTCCTCATCTTCCCCCTCCAACGTGTCTTCCCTCTCCGCAAACCCCACCTCCCTCCTGCCGCTAAAATATATGAAATACACACATTTTAATTTATACAAATTTCGTAACGCCAGAGCTTATCATTATTTACAGCCTATGTTACTAGCTATATTTGATGTCAATTCTCTTCAGAATCTCGAAGAGTCTTTTCCATTCAACTTTGTCGAAAGCCTTCTACAGGTCTATGAATGCGATGAATGTGTTTTGGTTTCTTTTTATTCTTTTTTCAATATTGCTTCTCTGGTTCCTACACCTCTTCTAAAGCCAAACTGGTCTCCGGAAAGGATGTTCTCTACTTTTGGTTCGATTCTTTTTAGAATGACATTAGTCAAGATTTTTGAGGCATGAGATATTAGGCTAAGAGTTATGTGTTGTTCACATTTCATCGTGCCCGTCTTCTTTGGTAATGCGACAATTAGGCATTTCTCGAAATCCTCTGGTATCTTTCCAGTCTTATACATTGTCTGTGTCATTTTAAATAGGGCATCTATAGTTCGTTTTCCTGCTGGCTTAATTAGTTCAGCCGAAACGTCATCGATTCCAGGTGCTTTCCCGTTTTTGAGATTTTTCAGTTCGAGGTCAAACTCTTCTCTAGTGATTGGATCTCCCAAATCATCTGCGTCTACCTCATTTTCTCTTTCTATCAATGTTTCGTTGTCATTATTTCCCTTTCCATTGTACAGCATTTCGAGATACCTTTTCAATCTCTCTCCTATTTCGTAATTTTCTAAAAGTATTTTGCCAAGTATTAAGAGAATTGACATCAAATATAGAGATAGACGAATAATCCAGGCGCTATACAAGAATGAGGCAGCTATAATTAGATGTGACAATGATGCAAAAGAAGCCAGTATAAGACAAGGGGTGAGACAGGGATGCTCTCTGTTACCTGTTCTTTTTAACGCTTGTATACAAAGTGCGATTGATGACTTGAGAGAGAGAATGAGTCACAGAAAAGGTGTAAAGATACACGGGCAAAAGGTGGATGTGATAAGGTTTGCTGACGATATTGCTATGGTTGCTGAAAGCGAAGAAGAACTGCAAGAGGCCTTAACAATCATGCAAAGCATTCTTCAAAACAATTACAACATGAAGATAAATAAAGACAAAACAAAGCTGCTGACTGTAGGCCGAACACAACATCAGATGAGAGTAGAGATGTCAGGAGTTCCACTAAAGAACACCAAGGAGTTTGTCTACCTCGGGAGCAAAATAACATGGGACGGTCGGTCTAAGAGCGAGGTCGACAGCCGTGTACACCAGTCTAGGCTTGCATTCAATAAAAGGTCGAAAATAATAGAATCGAATAATATAGACCTAAAACTGAGAATACTCCTCATCAAGACCTATGTATGGAGTATCTTGATGTACGGCTGCGAAACATGGTGCCTTTCCGAAAGAGATAAACGGAGACTAGAGGCTTTTGAGATGTGGTCCTATAGAAGACTATTAGGATTTTCCTGGAGACACCACATCACAAATGAGGAGGTTCTCCAAAGAATCGAAGGAGGAAGGCACCTGCTCAGGACCTTGTCCGAAAGGCGCGCAAGATGGATCGGCCATGAAATAAGACAAGAATGCCTCTTGCATGCCATAATGGAGGGTATGACCGAGGGGACAAACGCTAGGGGACGCCCACGCCGAGAGTACCTGGAGGACCTGCTGGTGGACGTGCGCTGCTCATCATACGCAGACTTCAAAAGAGCCGCACAAGACAGGGAAGACTAGAAGAAACGTATAGATGAAGTTGCTGCAAACCAATCCCACGATTGAAACCAGAGAGAGAGAGAGAGTTATTAGCTGACAACGTAGCTTTCTATTGGTAAAAGAATTTTTCAAATCGGTTCAGTAGTTTCGGAGCCTATTCAATGCAAAAAAACAATCAAATCTTTCGAAAGATAATGAACACAACACGCAGAGGGTTAACACGAAATGACAACGAATAAATTATTATGCAAGAATAATATAATAAAAAAATGGCCGACTGATAGATTCTCCTAATTTACCAACGGATTTGAATTTTTTGATCACAGGCGTCCGGTGGGAATGTAGGAATGCTATCCTTATTCTACCGGTATTTCAATGGAAGATGCTCCGAGGATCTAGCGTCATAGATCCCTTCGGCACCGGTGCATAGTCGGGAAACAAGCTAACGCGCGTGCCCAACAAATGTACACGTTTGACATTTGTCACATGAGAACGGGTCGCTTCTTCGCTCCTTCTTATGTTCAACAGCTCGGCTGTGGAACGATTTGCCGGCCTTTGTGTTTCCTCCTTCCTACAACGTGGGTCTCTTCGAGGTCAATATTTATTCCTTCCTCTCCTCAAAAAGACCCCTCACACAGCATCTCAAATGACATATGCCCTGAGGAAAATTATTTTCCTTAGGGCGTAATGTGTGGAGTTAATGTAAAAAATGTATATAAAACAAAAACAACCACAAAAAAACAAGAGACAATATTGTTTGGGTCATTGGAGGACCCACCACTAACCCGCCCTGGTATAGGTAACAGATGGTTACCCCTTCAAGGCTCTTGCAAGGACTCTATTTTTTTTGGTGAAAACGACTCTACATTTGATAACGAAACTAGACCTCCAATGTCCCTGCATACGTTGTTAGTATGCAGTATGCAAGTGCTTAGCGGGAAATACAGATACAATATGAGTTAGTATGACAAAATATAGACAAGACAATTGGACAGGTTGGTGAAAGTCCACGAGGTGGCAAGCGCTGGGTGATTGTAACCAGCATATCCTACAAGCACCTGTTTGGAAGGAAGACACAGTAGATAAGTAATAAGGGCATGGCAAACGGTTGGGAGTCCTCTACAATCGATTGGCAGTCCCAACAAGAATGCGCATGACGTTTGATCTAGTCGTGAACCACACTCAGCTTCCGCGCCCCTTAGCCGGTTCCTCGGTGATGCCTCAAAGAAAAGTAAGTGGGAGATTGGGGGGAAATACCCGACGACCCTAAGGAATTCAGCGTCGAGTAGCCGGAGGCCAGGCGAAGGAAAGCCGAGGTCACCCCCCCCTAACTAAAGCCTGCACATGTTGCTGGGGGTATTGTTTGGGTCAAGAAAAGTCACGTGAAAACAAGAAATTCAAGAAATTTTGTAAAGTTCTGGGGGCTATGGCTATCGCTAAATACATTCGGAAACTAGCCACTGCAGTCAATTTTATATTTCTGTTATGGTCGACTCATTCGCACAAGAGGTTTGGGGAAGGTTAAATTGGCTCTTTGGAAAGGAATATGGAAAGTTTTGGGCTTCCTAGTAGACGATGATTAATATTGATTTTGATTGTGGCAAGAGGGAAGATTTAATTTTTTATAAATTTGACAATAAATTTGATGTTATTCCCAATTGAAGTACGTTGAGAATACGGAGTGTAGGAAGGGGAAGGATATGGTAAAGAGGAAGGTAGACAAGTACCTAAAGTGTTGGAGATATGGTCACTAAATATGGCTAAAGATACTTCAAGCTGTTTTGTGCAAATTTTATGTACACGACAGACCAAAGAAAACATCAGTGATGTACACATTTTTTTTTGCTCATAGTGCAATTTCCAGCATTGTCTTTGGAGTTTCGATACATTAAACACTTAACTGTCAAAGTGCAAGAAAAAACTCCTACGAACCCATTTATAAATATTTCTTAAAGTCGACGTGTTTTGATTTTTGTGGTACGAATATCTTTGAAAATGGGAATTTATTATTTTAATGACGAAAAAAAAAAACTTTTGGCCATAGCTCAAAATATCACATTAATAATATAAACAAAATTGAAAGGATTATTTTTATTGTATTTTTTTAAAAAAGTTTTTATTTAAATTAAAACGCCTGTCAGATTAACCTTTTAACAAGCGGCAAAATGACACGGGCAACGGACAACCAAACAACGGATCGAACAATTGAAACTAGCGGAAAAATTGCGATTTCACGCCATTCAACAGACAGACAAGAAGATGGGACTGAGCCTTCCGAGAAGCCGATGAAAACACGGAATCAAACATTGTTATAATAAACACACTAATTTAATTTGTGCGTCTGTCTGTGAGTGATTGTAACACTGGTTTAATGAAATCAGGTCATTTTCAAAATTGGAACTGATTGTCTCAAGAAATCAGCCAAGCGATGAAATACCGGTTGTGTATTGTGTTGTCCTATATCTTATATTTAAATTCATTTTGCACTGAGCACTTCTCATTTTATCATTTTTGCTTAATCTCGATGTGAAAGAAACTTTTCAAAGCATTTTTTGTCTACTAGCACTCTTTATCTGTGGCCATTCGTAAACAAATAATATAGTATTTTTATCAATTTTTTTATTAATTCAAATACAACCGTAGCGACGTCGTGTCATCTTTTTTTGGTTCTGATGTGAATACCTCACAAGAGTCCCAGCTGCTCACGTCGCGTCGGGAGCCGGTGGGACTATGGCATCCACAATTGGAGTATGTTGTGAGGCTGAAGGTAGTGGAGAGGAGAAGGAGATGGGAAAGAGGAAGGTAGGGAAGTACCTGGCTATTCAGATCTGATCTCCAAACACGGCTAAATCCATTTCAAGTAACGTTTCAATTCTGAATGGTGGTCTTACACCAGGGTGTTACTGAGAGTATTTTCCGCTCGAACGTGCCGCAAATATACTACATTTTATTTTTAAATTTATTTGTGTAATAACACTAATTAACGAAGTAAAATTTATTTCCACACGCCGGGATTCAATCCCGCGACCTTTGGATTGTGAGTCAAGAACCTTACTCCTGGACCACGACAGCCGTCAATCTTGGTAATTGAAGGAATATTTGGTTTTGGAAAAGGTAAGGTTACATCAAGAAATCTGATGGTGCAAAATAAATCACACAAATAGTAAAAAAATTATTTTAATTTTGAATAAATTTATAGTAATTCTTATATTATTGTTTTACGTGCCACCGTGAAGAATCATAATATTGGTGTTTGGTTGTTGGTCGGTTGGTCGGCTAGAGACAATGTCGGCGCGACAGGTTCTCACGGTCGCCCGTTGCCCAAATAAAGGCAGCCGCACTCCCACACCCCACACCCCACCCCCTCACTCCCCTCTCTACCCTCCCAGCCGTACAGCCTTATATCGTACACCATACAACCTCACAGCTTAGAGCCTTACCGTACAGAACACTGCCCGCGGAGAGAAACACCTAGAGCTGTGACACGACCCGCAAACAAACCTCACATTCACTGAAGGGAAAAACCGGTAGAAGACTGGTTTGTCGTTTTGCTTGTGCGAAATAAGCTTAGATTTTCCTTACTCCTGCTGAAATTCAATGAAAGAAAAAACAATCGAAATTATTTATTTAAGGGGATCGGATGCGCTGCCCGTTTCAGCCTGTTTCATACAAATCTTAATTTTGGATTTAAGGCCAAAATAT
The DNA here is from genome assembly GCA_929108145.2 of Limnephilus rhombicus. NCBI lineage: Eukaryota > Metazoa > Arthropoda > Insecta > Trichoptera > Limnephilidae > Limnephilus > Limnephilus rhombicus. The sequence goes on along the minus strand of OV815278.1, from coordinate 15,417,063 downwards.
CCAACAAAATTGAATATTTATTTTTACGATCAAAATATATGATATGTCAAGTACGGATATGTGTTACTTTATTTATTTGTGTTTTAAATTAAACGTTTTAAAATTTCGTGATTTTGGAGGCAACTTCGGGAAATATTTCTAAGTAAATACTAACACATATTAAAAAATATGTTTACTACATTTACTATAAAAATATTACGATAAATTAAAACAATAATAATTATAAGAAAGCATTTTGATGGGTGGAAATTTAAATTACAAATGACCTATTTGGGACGGAACACAAATTTTTCGCGTCCAAAAAACGCCTTTTTACGATGAGTATCGAAATTTACATATAAAATATATGAATACATATCCGTACTAAATATTTAGTACTTACAACGGGAGGAATGCAGATCCCGCCAATGTGGGGGATTTTAATAAAAATGCACTTTCTAGATGAGAAAAGTGTGGAAAAGTTGTGGAATAATAGTAACAAAATGGCGTAGTTTAAGTTCACGAAGTGTCATTTTATTCATTCTTTAAACGGCTGTATCTCCCTCAATTTTGCCAAGCGCACCTTAATTTCTTTTTTATTCAACTTTTTCACACTTTTCTCATCTAGAAAGTGCATTTTTATTAAAATCCCCCACATTGGCGGGATCTGCATTTCACCCCTTACAACTATTGATTAATTAAATTGGTATTTTAGCCACAGCCGGCTTAATTTTGAATTTTTATAAAGAATTTCTGTTTCCCTTGGTCACGCTATAACTTCAGAACGATTTTATCTATTTCATTCATCTTTTTTTAAAGTTTTCTAATACTTTGTGAAAGGTTCTTATGGAAAGAAAAAATAAGAAAATTGCGCAGGAAATTGTGTAATTTCATACTTAACGAATATTTTACCTTCGCACGTTTGACAGTTCGTGCGTTTGATGAATGTGAATTTAGCAGGCAGCTGTTTTTTTTTTGTAACAAAAGTATTGTCTTTGGATTTTTAAAATTATAGATATTTTAGATAGGTACCTATGTTAGGTACCAAATTAGATTGATTGTTGAAAAATGAATATTTGTAATATATGAAAAATGAAAATTGGAATAAAAAAATTGTCATCGGTGGCACGCGAGCTGTTTGAAAACTGAATGTACTGGGACTGAATATATGGAACGCGGGAGGGGGGTTGGCGGGACAGGGGAGCGGGGGAGGGTAGGCGGGGAAGGTGGAAGGGGAACGCGGGAGGGGAAGGGGATGGGGAAGGGGAACGGGGACGCACGGGAAAGAACATGCAAGGAGAAACAATTGTTTATTTCTTTGAATATGGCATTGCAACGCATGCCGGGAACCAGCTTGTATTCAATAAAATGTAGATAACGCAAATATCCACCACATTTAATTTATTTGTATTTCAAATTATAAAATATAGGTCATTAAAGAAAGCAATTTTTCATGATTTTAGAGTCAACTTAAACATTTTTTTTGTCAGAGATGACAATCATAACCTAACCTAACTGGATAAACGGAATTGACGATGACGAATGATGACTTTTCGGTATCGTCCAAGATATTTTTATTTACATATCGATTGCTCCTATACCAAATTTTTTTGTTGATCTTGAAATTAACCAAAAACAATATAATGTTGTAAAATTTTCTTATCGAATCTTAATACTTAATACTAGAGCTCGAAAATGGAATGGACACCCTGCTACAAAGCATTTCTTGATATTTTTATTTAGTTAAATACTGCCTACTTTCTACAAATAGTTATTCAATTATTACAGAACTACTCAGATTTCATGATTTCTAGTCACGGACAATTGTAATATTAAAATCACAATAACGGTGACATAATCGTACACGAGCCAAACAAAAAAAACCCGATCACAATAGAAAATATTCTTCATGTCATAATATTTTTTTACACAGAAACCACAATCATATATATATGCTTAAGTATCTTCAATCTCTTTACCTAACAGGACGTAGATACCTGTATATTTGTATAATGTATGGTACAAATATGTAGTAGATAACATATTATTAATATCGAAACCGCTTACCTACACAGATATATCAAACACACTGCTAAATACCCAGCAACGCCATCGTCTGCAGAATTTACTTCCCGATTTTCGAAATCAGATCTGCTCGCGTGATGTAAAAGGAAAAAAAAGAAAACAGGTGGGATTGGATGTATGCATGTCCTATGTAGTCTATAGATCCTACAGAAGAATGCCTAGGGTACCGTCGACATCACACCAATATATATATACATTCTGGAAGATTAGGCATCTAAAACATCCTGTTGTGTTTGTCTACAACGTATCCTGATAACCGTCGCTCGACTGGTCGATTCGAAATCACTCGAGCGATAGGATTTCGATTCGGCCATTCGATTTAATCAATATCATTCATCCAAATATTAACACGGAAATATATTACGAACTGCTTACCGCGGTTTAAATCCAACGAATTCATGACGGTTTCACGGTTTATACTCGTATATTATACATTATTTAGAAAAAAATCGTTCAATTTATAAATGATTTTTTTTTAAATTCTGAAATTTGGGTAACTATCGCCCGATTGGATTATATATTAGGTATATACATGGGTGATCGGCTCAAGTAGAAGATTATTTACTCGAATCGCTGGATTTGATTTTTCTCACGCATTATGTTAGTATTAGGAGGATATGATATAAAAAAAAACATGATAAAACTATTTACAAATTATTTATTACGCACACAGTTAACCCTTCATGCTAATTTGATCGCTTTTCTGAAAAACTCATACTGGTGTCACTGAAATCGTTGTCTCCCTTCATGGTGAGAAATATGACCTAAAACCTAAACGGTATTGGATAGAGAGAACACCATGCTATATATTATTCAAAGTTAACCACAAAAGAATTAAAATGTAACTTTTAAAACCAAATTTTCCGCCCGCAATTTAAAAAAAAAGAATCATTGTGATTTTTTTTAAAACTATTTTTTACATTAAACGACAAAAAAGTGGGGTGATTAAAATTTTTACGATACATTTTAGTTAGAAAAAATGTAAGGTGAGCCATTTTTAAAACTTTTTGAAGTTTGAAGTCAAAATTTTTATGTTTAAAAAACTACATTTATTTAATTTAATAAATATATTTTTACTATTTCTTATAATAAATTTTGAAAGAATATTACATCACCTTTCAAAAACAGTTTTTAATTTTCGAATACGCTAACAAATATTCCATTTATTCCGATTTTAACAGAAATATTCTGACCTACTGACCGAATATGGTCGAGGCCTGAGAGGTTAATTCACAGTCATGGCAAACGACCACAATAGATTAGTTTTTGTTTGCGCAAATCTAAACTAACCCAACCTAGACTAATCTAACCTAACCAATTGTCTGCATTGGGCTAGTCTTAAAATAAATTCTGTTGACTGAAATAATACCGGATTTGAAATGATTTTACACAAATAACAGGCGACCCTATACCTACTATTACGGTTAGGTATGCTTTTTTACAGTTACAGTTTCAATTTACCGTTTGTAAGCACCCAGTGAGCTCCACATTACATTAACAAATGTTATTGCATGAATGAGAATAAAAAAATTTAAAACAAACTTTAAAAAAATTGCTCTATGAATACTTTGGGATTCTGTTCACTCAATATTTGATTCTTCTCAGTAGAAAGCCTGCCGACATCCGGGATAAGCGTTGTAGAAACACGAATCGACTGAATCAGCTATGGATGCGGCCTTCCGCAAACATCGTTGAAGCGCTGCAGTAGCGTGGTAGCCCAAACAACTTTTTGTATAAATTATTATAGTGCACACACGATAAATAATTGTCGTGTTAAGTTTTATTGTATTTGGATCACAGTTTGAAGGTGTACATATTGCACAGGAATATCGCAATAATAATAATTTTATTTTTGCGTCTGTACGGCATCGAAAAAAACGATGAAATTTTAACGTTTTTTTGAGACCGTATAGAAAATTCTGCACTGGATAGTAACTTATAATATTCACCTAGACATGTTTTCTAAATACAGTCTTTTATACACCTGTCACCAAACATCTTTAACGGTGACGTCATTGACTACGCAATCGATGTGTCTATTGAACATCCTACAAAAACATGTTTTATGTCATTGCAATATTCCGAAAATAATAGGGACATTGTTTCGAAAATTCAATGATTTATAGGAAAATAAAACAATACAACTTTGTTTAAACCACTTATATAATGTGTAAATCCTACCGGTTTCTGAACAAACGTTCCTTCTTCAGGGAAAGCTTATGATTTATTTCAATGATTTATTTTAATTTTATTTTTTTACGTTAATAACTGCTCCTTTTCACCTGGAGCCAGTGAGACTATGGCATTCCCAATTGGGGCATGTTGTGAGGCTGAAGATAGTGGGGAGAGGAAGGAGATGGAGAGGAGGAAAGCAAGGAAGTACCCGGCTTTTCAGAACTGGCCACCAAACACAGCTGAAGCCATTTCAAATAATTCAAATATTTTTTTAACGCTCGCCGATTTGAACCCACCCACGCCTTGCCCCTTGACCACGGAGGTCGCCCATGCTTGTAATTATAGTAATATTTGCAGCATGTTCCAAAGTGGTAATTTCGCTCGGTGAAAGACGACCATTTAGAATCCAAGAGTTGCTTGAAATGACCTACCCAATTGGGTATGTCTTGAGTCTCAAGGCTGAGGGAAGAGAATGGTTGGGAAGTACCTACCTATTCAGATCTGGTCACCAAACACAGCCAAAGCCATTTCGCTTCTACATTACAGGGCAATTCGGTGAGTATATATTTATTTATTTATTTATTGTTTCTTTACACTGCAGGTAAAAATGTTTACAATACAATTTGTTACCTCACTAGGACAAGCCTGTGTTGAGGTTAACAATAATTATACAAGTTAACAAAATAACACAAAATTATACAGATTTTGAAAGAACAATATTATTGTATTTCTTACAGATTGAGATTAGATTATGGGTACCTACTGGTACCTACTAAACTGATGGCGCTAGGTAGCACATTAATGTAGACTTTTATTATTACTTCTACATATTTAAAAATGTGTTTTTTTTTTAACCTGAGCTCCACACAGGAGGCCCAGAGGAAAATAATTTCCCTCGGGGCCTATGTCATCTTTGGGGATACTGTGTGGTGGGTTTTTTAAGGAAAGGAAGGAGAGATGAGTTCTGGGAAGGAAAAGGGTTTAAGGGGTGGGTAGCAATCTGGGGTTCAGTGTGTCTTGGTCTTCCGCCTCCAAGACCTAGACAAACCTCACCCCATGAACCCGGGCACCCCTGCTAAATCACCAAACGTAGCGAACCACTTGGGGTGACCTATGGCAGAGGTGTTGGTTATCCAATAAAGGTTCCCGGGGCGGTGGTACCCATTCCCGCCTCCCAAATTGAAAATTGTAGTAAAGTACATGATGAAATGAAATTTTAAAACTTTCGGATTACTAGACTTCCATCATAAGTAAAAACACAGCATCCCAATGAGAGTCTCAATAATCAAGGCCGATACTATGTTTTTACAGAAAAAATAACGGCATTAGAAGGCTTTCAATTATTTATTAATAATGTTTTATTATGGATAGTTGTTGTACAAAATAATTAGTTTATCTATACGAAAATGCCAACAAGTTTCAGCTTACCTTTCTTCTAGATTTTAGACAGATCTAAACTGTGTTAATTTGTCGTGATTTACGCGCGGTTGACCGAAACCGGTTGGCGTATTCCTATTACGTATGCACAGTAAACAGTAAGAGAATATTTCACCAATAAAATACTGGTTCGTAAAAGTAATTGTAAACCTGTCGTCAAATCAATTTTATTGATTTATTATTTCATATAAATACTATTATTGAAAGTCCTTTTTGACATTTCATTGTCACCTCTAGACCCCCAACTCCCCCCCCCCCAAACAGTTTTATATTCTGATGTTCCATGTCTAGACTGACACCCACACATACAAGCGGGCGCCTCGACACCATCACACACACACACACACACACACACACCCTTGCACACAACACATTATAAATGGACTTTAACTAAATACAATACACATGAACGATTCACCTACACTGATTTGAAATACTACGAGGAGCATCTACTACAATTCGCTTCAACAAATTTGACAACCACGTAAAAAAGTATTTTCATTAGTATGAATATAAAATGTGTTTGAAACGTGTTTCGAATCTTTTTACGAGGTATGTTAATTTACCTCGTCGATTTTTCTTAGTATTTATGCAAGATGGTACGCATCTCATGTGCTCAAATATGCGGTTAATGTGAAGTAGGCGTTAAGTTATTCCCTCAGCTCGTTGAGAAGATAATGAAAAAGGTAGGTAATTTTAATGATATTTTGTAAAAAGGGTGGTTTTGTCGTAGGTGTTTGAGAATGTTTTGTTAATGGTAAGATGATTTGTTTTTTGTAGGTGGTCTGATTTGTTTGTGTGTAGATGGAGCATCACTGATATGTCTTACTAATGTTCTCACTTGTTAATCAGTTTAGGCCGGATTATTATATGAATTTTACCGGTGATATAGAGCAGGCTAGATGAGTCCAAAACTGGTACCGCTATGAGGTAAGTAAATTATATTAGTCGGTTTTCATGAGGCCTACGCGTTCAAGAATACGATGTAGAACTGTAGGTATTCAGAACAACGAAGGAAAGCACTTTTCTTCTCATCTCTCATAAGTTGGTTTCACGTTGTTCCAATGCGCCCAAGTCATTGTTGATAATATGTTTTGCATATTTGCTCAACATTGCATTATAATGCGCATTTTAGCATTTTTATTCCAATTTTAGCATAATTTTTCCTAGCAAAAATGTAATATCAGTGAATTTGAGGTCATAGAATCGTCCAATATTATTTTCTATATAATCCTCTCCATCTCCTCCACTTGAAAAACTCTGCAAATTTTGGTGTAAACACTCCGCATGTCATTCTGAACCGCCCTCCCCCTTCCACTTTTTCGATAAAATTTGGTTTTAAAAAATCGTAGTGACACGAGGTTATTTTCGTCGATTTATTGCCTTAAAGACCTTAAACCAGGTCAAACAATCATTTTGTGGCGTCTGGTGTAGATTCACCAATTTCGCGCTTGTATCACTTGTTTCCGAAAACCGTGTATAATCCGACGCCTAATCATTAGTGCGATTTTCACTCTCGCTTTGAAATGCATGGGAGAATTGTGGCGATATGTTATTATTCATATGTTTTTATTCATCCCAACCAGTTGAAATAATATGTACAAATGGATAAAAATCGAAAAAAAGACCTGAAATACGCTAAGCAATCTAATAGTTATGAGTTATGACTGTGCTTCTGCTCTAGATTAGACCTTTGCTGGAATGTTTCCAGTGTTTCAACGACTCATTGCCTAGTTAAGTGTCGACCTGATTCGGATATTGTTCCGTTTCCCTCACCCAAAACCACACACACTTCTGGGGATATTCTACACTCCCTGAAGACCGACAGAAGGAGAAGGGTGAAAACAGTCATAAGCATTAATGAGTCCTGGATGGAGTAGAAATGAAATCCTTGAGGCCACCGAAGAGAAAGACCGATAAGTGCGATATGGTCTGTCTGAATGTTCGAAATAAGGAAATTATTCCTTTCTTATTTTATTGAGCAGATTGTCAATTTCAGTGGTCTTTTAAATGATGCGTGGTTGTATCTGACTCCATGTAGCTGGCTCCATAACCTTACGAATGGTGGTGTTGAATAAATATTCCATTTAGCATTGATTGATTTATTGAATGCACTATGAACGTACATAATTTATCGTAAGGAGGACACGAAACTATGATACTAAATGTGAGGTGCTCACGGTGCCAGTGGCTGGAAACGAATGTGAAGGTGAGAATTAATTATGATGTCTGATTTCATTCTAATTTGACTGATTTTTTGTCTTTTTTGTTTCAACGCAGGACAATCTGATGTATTTTAAATCATTGCGAATTAAATACAATTATTTCAATTGTACGTCTACGCTGCTTGCTTGTCATGTAGCATTCTGAAATCAAACGGTTTATAATGTAGACACATATTTTAAAATTCTAACAATACAAGAAAGTTTCTTATTTCACAAATCTATTATTAAGCACACCGCGAGAAAGTGGTGAAATCCGTCAAAAATTGTATGATTTTTAAAGGTTTTTGTATTTCCTACTAATTAGGGCGATGATGTTTGCTATTGGTGATATTGAGGAGGCAAAGCGCGATGTAAAGACAAAGACCGATATGAGTTGATGAAAATAAAATCATCGATAGAGACATGGGGAAAACTTTTCTTTGAAAATAGGATATAGATCTTCTACTTGAGATGTAAGTGTAGGTACAATAGTCTTTTTTTGTGTTGGCCATACTTTCTTAATACTGTTTGTATTGTCTTTGGTCTTGTTTATGTATGCCGTCATCTTACTTATCTGTTATTCTGTCATTCACAAGGAAGTCATCATGCAGCATTCTTACATCGTGTCCATCTCAGCTACGTCTCCAATTTAGTCCACAAGCCGAAAATCATCCGGGTTATAGGGAAAGATTGAGGTGGGCAAATAAATCTGCAACTCTACTGGTCAGCTAACTAAAGTAGAGGCATCACCGAGGAACCGGCTAAGGGGCGCGGGAGCTGAGTGTGGTTCACGACTAGACCGAATGTCATGCGCATTCTTGCTGGGACTGCCAATCGATTGAAGAGGACTCCCAACCGTTTGCCATTCCCTTATTACTTATCTACTGTGTCTTCTTCCCAAACAGGTGCTTGTAGGATACGCTGAATACAATCACCCAGCGCTTGCCACCTCGTGGACTTTCACCAATCTGTCTCATTGTCTTGCCTATATTTTATCATACTAACACCTATTGTATCTGTATTTCCCGCTAAGCACTTGCATACTGCTTACTAACAACGTATGCAGGGACATTGGAGGTCTAGTTTCGTTATCAAATGTAGAGTCGTTTTCACCAAAAAAATTAGAGTCCTTGCAAGAGCCCTTAAGGGGTAACCATCTGTTACCTATACCAGGGCGGGTAAGTGGTGGGTCCTCCAATGGTCAGATAATTCTACCCTAGCCAATACACTCGAGTTTTCACGTGTTTTTCCACATTTTTCACCTGTCAGCATTTATATGACATGTGAACAAAATCGCATCATAATAATAAAATAACCAATCGAACTAAGAAACTCCTCGAAGTAATATCATTTTTAGTTTATTTTATGGGATTTTAGTATTATGCTGATTCCCAAACGTCAGGAATCAGTGAGACCATGGCATTACCAATTGGGGTATATTGTGATAATGAAGGAAATGGGGAAGAGAAGGAGATGAGGAAGAGGATGGTGGGGATGTACATGGCTGGTCACGCACGTCAAACACGGTTAAAGCTATTTCAAGCAACGTTTCAATTCCGAATGCTGGTCTTATTCTAAGGCGGATCGAGAGATATCTTCCATTCTGGAATATTATTTGGGAGGCGGGAATGGGTACCGCCGCCCCGGGAACCTTAATTGGATAACCAACACCACTGCCATAGGTCACCCAAAGTGGTTCACTACGTTTAGTGATTTAGCAGGGGTTCCCGGGTTCATGGTGTGAGGATGTTCTGTTTTTCTTTTTGAGGCGAATGACCAGGACACACTGAACCCCAGATTCCTACCCACCCCTTAAACCATTTTCCTTCCCAGAACTCTCCTCTCCTTTCCTCAAAAAACCCTCCACACAGCATCCCCAAAGATGACATAGGCCCTGAGGGTAATTATTTTCCTCCGGGCCTCCTGTGTGTAGCTCATGTAAAAAAAATTTATTTATAAATCTGTACGATCATGTATAAATATATTTTTTACTACGCTTACCTATTAAAGAATTTGTAACCCTATTACGATATACCTGAAGCAAATTACATAACTTAACAATAGGTAGGTATATAAAATAATCAATTCAATATACAATTCTTGGATAAAATGTCTCTTGAAACCTTCAAGGCCAGTGTTGAAAATGTCAAGAGACCCAGCACCAAACCACTCATCATACTATGCTGCGCCAACACGACTTTTCTGTCCTTTGAAATAGATTTCAGATCGTGGTGATACCCTGCCAGTAGTTGTTTGGTGTGGTAGTTTAATGTTAATAAAAAAGAGTTGATTTAAAGCACAAAGAGCTCTGCCATCATAAAATTTACAGAACTTTTCCCGTGTAGAGTTTTAAAGCCAATATAACTATTTTCAGCTCACAGCACTAATTACAAGCACAAGTATAAGAACACCACACGGTTATTGCAGGTTTGTCGGGCAGTTAACTTTGTTATTTCATTAAAATCACAGCAAAAATACGATCGTTTCAAATGCGGTATTTATTACAACCTAAAAATTGTAATCATCAAATACACCAATTTCAGTTTACTGTGCGTACGTTTTCTCGTGATTTTTACGGGGTCTGAGCTAGTCTTCTCTACATACAGACCAGAATTAGGAGGCAAAGTGCTACCTTCTTCTGTGACAATTTTAAAACAAACCATGAGGCTCATTCACCTATAAATAGATTACATCATTTTGGCAATAAATTGGGGAATATTGTAGACATGTTTGCAGATTCTGTATTAGTTATAAAACGAAGTCTTTATAATTACTTTAATGAAATGTATGATTTTCATTTTAATTATTTTTTTGTTGCTATTAATTTATTCATTATAATTGTGTACTACGTACCTGTCTAACAATTATTATCTATCTTTGTTAAAGCCCACTGGGGCGTAAATAAATAAATAAATATTATAAATTTAAGTTTTCCGCCAAGTATGTCTGTTCGCGATAAAATCAAAAACCACCAATATATAGAGTGATTTATGAGGAAGGTTTAATTATATAATTTGTCAAGGTTTTGTGTAAATCGGTTGAAATAGATAATATATAGGGTGTCCGGAGGTAAAGCGCATTAATTTCGGGAACTGATTGATTCTACATGATATTACAAATAAAAAAGATAAATAACTTTTTTCGAAATTCCAACTTTTAGGGGTAGTTTGGTGGTACAAAGATAAAATTAGACCAGCATATGCGGCCTGCTTTATTATTTTCCACTGTAACAATACCTGTAAAAATACAATTTCCACTGTACAACCATCCAATGTTGCCACAATCGTGCCCGGCAAGCTCTCAGCAAGTAAGATCGTACCTCACAATAAGGATTTTTACTTGGTTTTAAACGGGAAAAAAAAGTTGGAATTTCGGAAAAAGTTGTTTATCTTTTTTACTCCTACCATCATGTAGAATCACCTCCCGAAGTTAATCCACTTTACTCCCGGACACCCTGTATAAAGGAGAATGTCTGTATGTGGTGGACGAGCGGGCTGGCAAGCGAGCGGTGTGGATTTGAATTGAACGCAAATCTACAGTTTTATGCCGAGGTTGATGAAATTTTACACATGTGACCTTCAAAACAAGAGGTAAACTCTGTGGAAAGCCCGGGCATCGCCGGGGATTTCATTTAGTTCTTACTAAAATCACTCGTTAAAATAGGTCTTCCATTATAGTTGAGTTCAGCCATCTACCGGACCCTAACAAAAGTAATTGTTACAGATACGTCATTCCTCGCACTGATAACTTTCTCCTGAATAAACACTCGTGCATGTTACTTAACCCTATTATAACACTGCCGACACACACTCAACCTGCACTCTACGTGTGTACATTCACCCCAACACATCCACACTCAACGGTCTCGAGCCTTAGCAACTGAGCATGCAGTACAGGAGTATCTACACTCAATATTAACTCGGAAATCCAAGAGAAATCAACCACATGACATAATTGAAACCGAACAGTCACATCTCCAAATAATTATTTGTGATTTTTTTATTTTTATTTTAACTTTATGAGTAAAACCTCAAATTGTAATATTTAATTAAATGAAGACAATATAAGCGAAACTCAATCGAAAATCTGAAAACAGAAAAATCAGAAAAAGATATTGACACATCTGGGACACGAACCCAGGACCTCTCGCTTACCGGGCGAACGCGCTAACCACTGCGCCACCGTGTCGATATCCAATTCGGTCACTTTTAACTGTATCATACTTCGACTAAGAACCACCCACACTATCTTCATTTTTCTTAACGCATATACTATTGGCTGCTATCTTTATGTATGATTGCAAGATTCAAACCCGAACTAAATGCTCTCTAGATAGTGTCTGGATAAATCTTTATCAATTTTATTTAATATGCGACATCTATTGACTTTTTCTGCAAGTCTAGGATGAATATTTTTATTTTTATTTTAACTTTATGAGTAAAACCTCAAATTGTAATATTTAATTAAATGAAGACAATATAAGCGAAACTCAATCGAAAATCTGAAAACAGAAAAATCAGAAAAAGATATTGACACATCTGGGACACGAACCCAGGACCTCTCGCTTACCGGGCGAACGCGCTAATGTAATGCTAATGTTAATGTAATGTAATGTAATGCTAACGCTAATGCTAATGCTAATGTCCCAGATGTGTCAATATCTTTTTCTGATTTTTCTGTTTTCAGATTTTCGATTGAGTTTCGCTTATATTGTCTTCATTTAATTAAATATTACAATTTGAGGTTTTACTCATAAAGTTAAAATAAAAATAAAAATATTCATCCTAGACTTGCAGAAAAAGTCAATAGATGTCGCATATTAAATAAAATTGATAAAGATTTATCCAGACACTATCTAGAGAGCATTTAGTTCGGGTTTGAATCTTGCAATCATACATAAAGATAGCAGCCAATAGTATATGCGTTAAGAAAAATGAAGATAGTGTGGGTGGTTCTTAGTCGAAGTATGATACAGTTAAAAGTGACCGAATTGGATATCGACACGGTGGCGCAGTGGTTAGCGCGTTCGCCCGGTAAGCGAGAGGTCCTGGGTTCGTGTCCCAGATGTGTCAATATCTTTTTCTGATTTTTCTGTTTTCAGATTTTCGATTGAGTTTCGCTTATATTGTCTTCATTTAATTAAATATTACAATTTGAGGTTTTACTCATAAAGTTAAAATAAAAATAAAAATATTCATCCTAGACTTGCAGAAAAAGTCAATAGATGTCGCATATTAAATAAAATTGATAAAGATTTATCCAGACACTATCTAGAGAGCATTTAGTTCGGGTTTGAATCTTGCAATCATACATAAAGATAGCAGCCAATAGTATATGCGTTAAGAAAAATGAAGATAGTGTGGGTGGTTCTTAGTCGAAGTATGATACAGTTAAAAGTGACCGAATTGGATATCGACACGGTGGCGCAGTGGTTAGCGCGTTCGCCCGGTAAGCGAGAGGTCCTGGGTTCGTGTCCCAGATGTGTCAATATCTTTTTCTGATTTTTCTGTTTTCAGATTTTCGATTGAGTTTCGCTTATATTGTCTTCATTTAATTAATTATTTGTGAAATCCCGGGTTCATTGAGCCACTTTATTAGAAAAATATTAAAGGTATTTTATGTAGTAGTAACTTCCTTATAGAGTTGGAAGTAACTACATTAAAATAATGATCGCAATTTGAAAAAAACATTATGAAACTTTGGGAATTTTTCATTTGACCTCTTCAACAACACTCTCTCAGAATATATTTTGTGATATAATTTCCATTCTCGGAAAAGCTAGCATTCAAACAAAATAAATTTCAGCGTCCAAGCCATCTAAGCGTCCGTTTTAATCTCATTAAGTTTATGTCAGCCTTTCATTACATGAATTTTCCGGCGTCCAAACATAAAGCACAAAAAATATTCACTATTTTAATTTTTATTTATTAATTTTATTTTAGTAATTTGTTTTGTACATATAAGTTTACAAATTTCTAATTAATTAAAATATATCATATTGCAATCTAAATTTTATGTAGTTTTATGTAGCTCCTACAATACGTCTTGAACTTTCCACATTGGTGTGGACTTTAAAGTTTCTGGTAGCGTGTTATATAATTTCATCCCTTTGTACAGTTAACTGTTCTGCGTATTCGCCTTGTCCCTTTTTTGAAGCCTCATTTCCTTGCACGTCCTTGTGTTATATCTGTGAATGTCCTCGTTGAATATAATTTTATCTGGGAAGTATTTTGGTAAAATATTGTTAATTATTTTACGTATAAATATCATTGTATTCAAGGTCAGTATCTGTTTCACGGTTAGCCAATTCAGTTCCTTTAACATTTTTTTTACTTTTGAAAATCTATTTCGCCGTAGTATTATTCTCATTGCCCTGTTTTAGAGAATTTGAAACTTATTTTGTTCTCGTTCGTTACATAGGAAAAGGATAGTTGAGTAATAGTTAAAATGTGAATAATTGATTTGTAGATAGTGATTGCAGTTTTACTAGATAGTTTTTGCCGAATTCTTCCCAAAAAAAGATATTTTATTCCCAATTTTCTTTTATGTATATTCAGCATGCTTGTTGAATGTTAGTTTGAATCTAATATTTCATTTCAGTAACATTTTCAATAGTTTCACCATCAATTTTAAGATACCACGAGAGGCTGGAAGGTGTGTGGCTAAGTTTTTTATGGACTCTGGACCTAAATCTATCTATAATTTACCGTGTCGCCAGCAATTTCAATCATACGGAGTACAGACAATAGAAGCCTGACCATGTAGTTACAAGGCAGACAGTTGCCAATCAAACGAGTCATTGGTATGGATATCAATACCTAGCGAAGGTAATGCGATCTCTAATAAACAATAATTAAATCTTGTATCGCGCTTACAAGGTCATTTGTCGAACCTTTTGTTTATAAAAAAATACGTATTGCTCTGTTAGATCTAGACACTGAAAAGTTATAAGAGTGATTGAAGCGTGTTGTATTGCGTATTCGTGAACCCGAAGTAGGCTTCCAATAGATTAATTTTGGCTTACTTCTATTGAAATTTATCAATCATTTTCATTTTTGATTATTAACATTTAACTGAAACGATCTGTCTTAGGAATCCAAACGCACATTTCGACATCAATGTCTGAGTGCCTGCAGTATCTAAGGTCAATTATATCTTAATTCAGGTGAAATTACTAAAACATTTTCAAAGATTGAAATTTTTTATATACTTGTGCTTTCTTTTTCGTTGGGGATGCTGTGTGGTATGGGCCCTGGGCAGTCTTTTAAGTAAATAAAAGAGAAAAGGTTCTGGGAAGGAAAAATGCATGAAAGGAGGGTAGGAATCTGGGTTCAGTGTGTCCAGGAGCGACAGAAGTATGAGAGAGTCGATGGAGAGGTCAAAGGGTTTCCCTCAATCGGCCTCTCTCAATCAGTTGTTGGGCAGACGCATCCGTTGCCAATTCCTGGACAAACCTCACTCCATGAATCCAGACACTCCTGCTAAATCACTTGGAATGATCTTGGGACGGGGGTATGCATATACGCCTCACAACAGTGACCTAAAAAGATTAATCTAAATCATTGGTCTCAAGATCTTTTGGAAATTAGCGATATCACTTATCTTTTATTGACGACCTCCGTAGTCCAGTGGGTAAGACTCTTGACTCATGATCCGGAGGTCGCGGGTTCGAACCCGGCATGCGCAAATAAATTTTATTTGATTAATTTGTGTTATTTCACAATTAATTCATTTAAAATAATATATAGTATATTTGCGGCATGTTCCAGAGTGGAAGATACTACTAGTATCGCCCTGGTGTAAGACCACCATTCAGAATTGAAACGTTGCTTGAAAATGGCTTTAGCCGTGTTTGGTGACCAGATCTGAATAGCCAGGTACCTCCCAATCTTCCTCTTCCCCACCTCCTTCCCCTCCCCACTACCTTCAGCCTCACAACATACCCCAATTGGGGATGCCATAGTCTCACTGGCTCCAGACGGGAGCAGTTGAGATTCTTGTGCGGTATTTACTGTAAAAAAAAAAAAAAAATATATCGGTATTCGTCGTAGACCCACTTCCAATACTCTTCGGTTTTCTATGACGTCAGCCAATTTCTTTGCATATCTAGGAATTAGGTGTTCGGTGGACATAAATGTAGGTATTGATATGCCTACTGGCGCTAGAGAAACATACGTATATAAAACTCTAAATTAAATTTAGTTAGATCAATTTCAGAAGTCGAAAAAACTGATACCCTATACCAGAATCAGAAAGAGTATCCATGTAAGTGTCTTAAACAGGTTTTTTGAAAAAACAAAGTTCTCAGCGGAACACATGGCGTCATAATTTATGAAGGTAGGTACCTGTAGACAGTTACAGTTATTCAGATCTAGTCAGCAGAGTCGGACAAGGGAAGAGCAATTTGAGCACTTGGCTTCTATAAACTTCAATTGTTTTTATGTTAAATCATCATTCAATCACTATAGAAACATTCAGTTTGGGAGGCAAGTGTGGGTACCGCCACCCCGGGATCCAATAATTGTATAACCAACACTTCTGCCATAGGTCACCTCAAGTAGTTTTTTTTTTTTTTACATTATTCCACACAGGAGGCCTTGAGGAAAAATTTTCTAGGTTTCCTAGTTTTCTAGGTTTTCCGAGTGACGTTTTGGACATCAAAAATAGTATTATCATATTATCAGCATATTATCTACATATATTAACATAAAGAATTTATACAAAACTAAAGTTTTATAATTGTCTTATAAATAATACATATAAAATCTATTGTCAGATTTTTACATAAACATAAAATTATAGTATAAAAATAAGGCCCAGTACCTACCTACCCATCGGCTAAAATATTTACAAAAAAAATGAAAAATGTTAGTGTTAAGGGACGTACTTACTTAAAACAGTAATTCCTGACGTCATTCGGAGTAAAAAATATAAATGAAGTTTTGATCTCCAATGATTTTTTTTTTCAATTTCTTTTTTCTTCAAAATCAAACAATTTTTTTTCTTCCGCATGTTGTCACTAGTCACTCAGCCGAATAACGTCCCAACCTCTTACCCCGCCTACAACTGTCCAACACCTACTATTTTTTAATGTTTTTGTGAAAAAAAACATCGAAAATGTCACCGGAGACCAAAATTTCACTTTATTTTTTAACTTCAAATACTGTCAGGAATCACTGGTTAAACTAAACTTCAATAGACATGCTGAATACACCTAAAAGAAAATTGGCAAGAAGATATCTTTTTTTGGAAGAATTCGGCCAAAAATTTCTAGAAAAATTGCAATCACCATATACAATTCATTTATTGCTCCACACTTCAACTTTACAAATTCTCCAAAACAGGGCAATGAGAATAATTATTCGACGAAACAGATTTTCAAAAATAATTAAAATGTTAAAGGAAATAAATTGGTTAACCGTGAAACAGATTCTGACCTTGAACACGATGGTATTTATCCACAAAATATTGAACAACACGTTACCAAAATACTTCTCAAATAAAATTGTATACAACAAGGACATTCACAGATATAACACAAGGACGTGCAAGGAAATTAGGCTACAAAAAAAGGACAAAGCGAATACGCAAAACAGTCTACTGTACAAGGGAATGAAGTTATATAACACACTACCAGAAACTTTAAAGTCCACACCAATTGGAAAGTTCAAGATGTATTGTAGGAGCTACAAAAAACTTGAAAAAATATAGTGAATATGAAATATTATAATTAATTAGAAAATTGTAAACTTAAATGTACAAATTACTAAAATAAAAATTATTATTATTATTATTATAAAGTCAAGTACGTCCCTATGAAGGTTGAAATGTTGCCTATTATTAGGGGCGCGTTTTTCAATGGATGTCTTATTCCTAATAAAATACCTAGGTACTTCGATCCGGCTCTGCTGTTCATCTGTGAATCTGTTTACTAGCTGGACATGAATAGCCAATTAAAAACCTTATCTGGTCAATAATCGGTTCAACCCTAGAGTATTATGCACAACTATTAATTATTTATATTTATGGCATGAAAATTATCCAAGGAAAATCTATTGCTTGAAATTATTTAAAACATCACAACAAGGCACTAAAATAAATGTGAAATTTTTGGGGAAAAATAACAAATTAGGTTAATCAATACTTATAACAAAAAACGAAATAAAAAAATATTATTTTAAAAATATAAGTAGATTTCAAATACTATTTTTGATTGTGAACCCCTAAAAACTTCCTTTTGCTCGTCAGTTCGCCTTCATCTCGAATATGCCAACGTCATTTGGTCTCCTTTCTATATCCGAATCCGTACAACGTCCCTTCTTATCTGGAATTGTTGCATGGAGACTACGGAGGTCATTACGTTGGAGATCAAATTGAAGGTAAAATAGTGAAACCAATTTTTTCGCATCGTGTCTCATCTAAAAATTATAGTCAACAATGGGAATCATTCATTTTCGATCGTCATCATCTCCAGTTTTTTGAAAATTGAAATTACTTAACATAATTATAAATATATTATATCACGGTTCGGCGGGTATGGGTACCGCCGCCGCCTCGGGAACAATTTATTGGATAACACCTCTTCCAAAGGTCACCCCAAGTGATAACGAACCACCACAGTTTGGCGAATTAGCAGGGGTGCCCGGGTTCATAGGGGTGAAGTTCGTTCGGGTCTCAGCGGCGAATGCGTCCACTCACCAACTTCATGGCAGGCCGGGTCAGGAGAGACTGGTTGAATGAGACGTTTTGACCTCTCCAGCAAGAATCTTTCGGATCATTGCCTTGCACCGCAGTGGGAGAGATTTATTCATGCATTCATTCATCCAAACCGACCCCCAGATTCCTATCCACTCCTCATACTCTTTGCCTTCTAAGAACTTCCTTTCCTTCCTTTCCTAAAAATACCCATCCATACATCATCCCCAAAGATGATATAGGCCCAGAGGGAAATTATTTTCCTCCGGGCCTCCTGTGTGGAGCTAATGTAAAAAACGAATTTCCCAAACAAACACTTCCAATTTTGAAAATGTTACAATAATATTTATCGAAGCAAAAGTTGTAGGGTTCATTGAACCGGAGTTTCGGAGAGAGTCACAACCGAAATAAGTATTTTTAATAAATAAAGTTGCATTTCAAGACACATAATATTATGTATTTTGGTACATAGAGCAGGTACTTCACGCAGTTTGTAACACAATATGCCAGTAAGTAAGTACCCAGATGGTTATGCGCAGTGCCGCGCTGAGCATGCGCCTTCCAGTTACATAATATTAGTATATTCCAAAGCTAACGTTTGTATGTGATACATTCCCAATATGTACATTTGATATTCAATTAAGGAGGGACCTAGGTTTCTACTCTCTACTCCCGAATACCGAATAGTGGTGCCCAAACTGTACTCTCATTCTGGACGCATAAAAAATCCATAAAGTTTGAAAAATTTTCATTTTCTGAAAAATCGAAGAGAGAAAATTTGAATTTTTCGTTGTAAGTTAAGTCTTTTCTTAGGATAAATATCAACTCATGAAACTGTACTTAGTCCAACCGTGTTGAATGATGTCAATTTATGCATTCTTTATCGATGCTGCATTGACTATTGACATTTTTAATGTCCCTTATGAAAAGTTTTGCAAGCAATTTTTTCTCGTTTGGTCATGATTTTAGATTTTCACGGCCAAAAGTATTTTTCAACTTTCTTCATTTTGGAGGCAATTTATTTATTTTGCTTCATTCTGGAGGCAATTTTGAAATTTTTTGGGTGTTAATTATAATTAGTAAAAAAACACATCTTACCTTATCTACTGTATAATATACAGGGTGTCCGGAGGTAAAATGCATTAACTTCGGGAGGTGATTCTACATGATGGTAGGAGTAAAAAAGATAAACAACTTTTTCCGAAATTCCAACATTTTTTTCCCATACAAAACGACGTACCTACTAAAAATCCTTAGTAGGTACGATCTTACTTGCTGAGAACCTGCCGGGCGCCCGACTCGATTGTGATTGGCCCGTATCGTAACAGCGGAAAATAATAAATCTGGTCGCACATGCCGGACTAATTTTATCTTTTTACCTCAAAACTACCCCTAAAAGTTGGAATTTCGAAAAAAGTTATTTATCTTTCTTACTTGTACTATCATGTAGAATCACCTCCCGAAGTTAATGCACTTTACCCCCGGACACCCTGTATATAAGGAAAATACAACCAAAAAATTTAACTTAAAAAAAAAGTTTTTTTTTTAGTAGCAATTTTAATTTATATCCACAAAAATAAATTGGTCATTTGTAATGTATATTTATAAGCATCAAAAGGCTTTTTTTAATACATTTTATTTCATATTATCATATTTTAAAAATACATACAGTAAATTTTTTTTAATGTTTTTTTACTCAGAAATAATTCATGATATATTTAAATCTTTAATTACCCATATCAAAGATATTCAAATACAGAAGAGATATGCTATGGTGTCCGCGCAACTGTCGCCGGACTACGCGCTAATTAGCGTAGTTTTCATACAAAAAGAATTTGTTCATTTCGTTGATTTTTTGAAAATGTGCATTAATATTGGTTAACAATATATTTTGAATAAGGAAAGAATTCGTTCATTTAGTTTAACGTTCGTTTGGTTTATTCGTTAATTATTTGTTCTTTTAGTTTATTTGTTAATTGGTAAACAATATCGGCGACACCCGGAAGCGCAGACCCGCATAGTAAAAACAGCAGATAGTACATCTACTTATATTTCAATATCTTTGACCCATATATTATAATCTAAAACAAATAAATAAAGTAGCATCCATTTTGATTACAAATATATTTTTTCGGTTTGGTCGGGTATTTTGAGCTCAAATCCAAAATTAAGATTTGTATGAAACTGGCGAGATGGGCCGCGCAACCGTTCCCCTTTACTTATTGTTTATTATTTTTCATTTTAGTAATTTGAACAAATTGCTAATTAATTATAATATTCCATATTGCGTACTATATTTTTTCCAGTTTGATGTACAGTAGATCTTGAATCTTCCAATTGGGAATTTCCGCGGACTTAAAAGTTTCTGGTAGCGTGTATAAAACTTCATCGCTTTGCACAGTAAACTATTCTGCGTATTCGCTTTGTCTTTTTTTTGTAGCCTAATTTCCTTGCAATTCCCTGTGTTATGACTTGTATGTGAAAGTCCTTGTTGTATATAATTTCATTTAAGAATTATTTTGGTAACAGGTTGTTTACTATTTTATGGATAAATATCATCGTATTCAAGGTCAGCATCTGTTTCACGGTTATCCAATTTAGTTCCAATTACAAGAGTTATCCAATTATTCGCATTGCCGTATTTTGGAGAATTTTCAACAATTTTCGCTTAATTCACATTCGTATTTATATCTCTCTGAACGTAAAAGTTTTAGAAGTGACGTTTTTTAACACCAGAGCAGAGCAGAGCATTTCACTCTCGGTGAGAGAGTATATCGGAGAGTGCGGACTGTAGAACTGACTGTAGAGTAGATTGGTTCTCACGCGGCCAGCCTCCCAGTATGCAGCAGCGAGCGGTGAGTAGGTACCTTCCGCTGCATCGTACAATATACAATGCAGTCCACTATATCTGGGTCTGGACACTTCTACGGTTACGGTCACAGATTGTAACATTAACGGTCGCTTCTTGTCCGGAGAAAGAAGTGCTGTGCGGGTCGCTGTATTGTGGAACGTGGGCTTTACTTGTTGGAAGAATAAATAATGTTGTGATTGCTGACAAAAAATTTAATAATTATGTAGAAAGTTGGATGAATTTTAATTTGTAATATGCTTTGTTAAAATATTTTAGTTCATGTCCGTACTACGTTCATTTGTATAATAAATGAGGTGTTAGTCGCGTAGGAAATAGATAAATTGTCATTGAAGAAAAAGACAATTCTAACAAATCTAAACGAAATAATAAAAGAAAAACACAAGCACATAGTTCACATGCGGTAGAAGTGAAACTTTTAGAAAAATAAAGTAAGAGTGGGGAGGCTACGAAGCACCGCACAAAGAGGAGACCGATTATTCGATCTCATTCTCTCGCAGATTAAATCCTATAGATGCATGTGTTTGTCTTTTTTTAGTATCGCTTTTTCGTTTCATTGAGTTTCAAATCACAACGGTGTTAAAGAAGTTTTCACTTCAATAAGATACAGAAAAATAAAAAGCTAACGGTTGCAACTGGGACTCGACCCCAGGATCTCTCGTCTTACCGCAACGAATGTCTTAATCAATACTTGAGACTTCTTATTTTTATGACATTTTTGCCAACCCCATATTTCAAATTCAGAATTTGAAATATGGGGTTGGAAAAAATGTCTTAAAAATAAGAAATCTCAAGTATTGATTAAGATAAGCACTCTTTTCAGGGTGAATTGCCTAAAACCAAAAAAAAAAAAATTCAGAATTAACAATATTATCTTCTTTTTAATTAAATGAAGACACTGTGAGCGAAAATCAATCGAATATCTGGAAACAGAAAAATCAGAAAAAGATATTGGCACCTCTGGGACTTGAACTCAGGACCCCTCGCTTTCCGGGCGAACGCGCTCTCCACTGCACCAAGGTGTTGATATCAAATTCGGTCATTTTAAAATGTATCATACTTTAGACTAAGAACTAGTCCTGGGTCGGTCGTGAATGACCCGCTCATTGAAACCCGCTCACGGACCACCAAAGAGCGAGCGGGTCATTTTTTTGTCAGCACCCGGGTCTCGCGACCCACTTCTCGCAACCGCTCTACCACTGCAACCTGGGTTTCGGGTGCGGATGTGGCGGGGCGAGCGACGATAGATAGATGTATGAGAGATCGACCGGGTTGTCAACACCCGGGTTTCGCCACCCGCTCTCTCGACTCAGGTAGTAGTAGAAAGTAGCTGGGTGAAGCGTAAGTGCGAACTGCGACACATTCGGTCAACAAACACGTGCGTAACTAACAATACATAATATACATATTAAAACAATTTGAAAAATTTCTCCACAATTTATTTTTTACCGTTACCGGTCTATGCTCAGTCTAGTGTGGTCATCTCTAGACAATTATTCAATATTCATTAGGTTTAATAATATAACATTAAACAAAAATCTATATACATACACGGATAAGAATTTTTATATTATTATTAAAATTCTAATAAAAATCATGCAAACATTGCAAATATAAATGTACACCCTCTCCTCTTGTAACTTGTACTCTTAACCTAAACCCACTATCAAAAAGCATCATAGCAAACATAATAATTCGTGGGCATGTTTATTTTATTTTTGTCCTATTACACAAAGAAAAATTATAAAATAATAGTTTATAATAAAGCATTACAGCTTACAGCTAATTTACTTATTTAAATTCTCAATAAAAGCTTCACAGCAACACGATTTTTACATGGTTTTTATATCCTTCAAGGCATGATAAAACATTGTTTTTTTTACCCCTGAAGCGTGTCTTTTGAAAAATTTATTTCTGGGACATGACATTACTAGTTACAGGTGTGAGCTGTGAGTGAACGTTCATATAATTATAACCTGGGTTTCGTGTCAAGTATGACTTGACCGGTCAGGAGCAGGTCTTCGCGACCCGCTCGTGACGTCAGTGTGTCGTGAGCGACCCGGGTCGTGTGAAACGATCGATCGACCCAGGACTACTAAGAACCACTAACATTATCTTAATTTTCTTAACGCATATTTTATTGGCTGCTATCTTTATGTATGATTGCAAGATTCAAACCCAAACTAAATGCAATCTAGATAGTGTCTGGATAAATGTTTATACATTTTATTTAAATACGCGACATCTATTGACTTTTCTGCGAGTCAAGGATGAATATTATTATTTTTATTTTAACTTTATGAGTAAAACCTCAACTTGTAATATTTAATTAAATTGTGAGCGAAACTCAATAGAAAATCTGGAAACAGAACAGGACACCTTGGCGCATTGGACAGCTTGTTCGCCCGGAAAGCGAGAGGTCCTGGGTTCAAGTCCCAGAGGTGCCAATCTTTTTCTGATTTTTCTGTTTCCAGATTTTCGATTGAGTTTCGCTCACAGTGTCTTCATTCAATTAAATATTACAATTTGAGGTTTTACTCATAAAGCTAAAATAAAATAATAATATTATCTTCGATTAATTTTTTCCCATTTTTTGGCAGCTACTTTTTAATATGGGAAAAAAATGTCAAAGATAATATTGTTAATACTGAAATTGAAACAAGAGATTGACAAAAATTACTTAAAAATAATTACACTTTTCAAATCAAAAAGGAAGCAAGCACGTCACTAAATAAATATAATAAATTGTTACACTCCTTGTGATGGATGATCTAATACTAATTTCAGTTGTCTGCGCGTGAAATTTTAGTTAACCCTGCATGAACTGATTGTTTAGGCAAGCGATAAAGTAGGCACCTAAAACTTAACTAGCTGTAATAAGATAATTTTTTCATTTTTATTAATTTTATTTAAGGAGTGTATTTCTTTTGTTTAAAAGTTTTAACAGATTTCATGTTTTTTGTTGTTGTTTACTAACGGTTTTCTTTCGAAAAGTAAATTTCTGGTCTCTAAAATTGACATTATTTGTTTTCGATAGGCTGAGGAAAATATTTTATAAATACTCAGCTTCACAAATATCGCAAATATATTTTCCGTGATTTTTCACAGGTCTACACTGGTATCTACAATGAATGATTTTTTGTTGTAAAGTGTGCGTGTCAAACGAACACTATGGTAAACAAATTGCTAGTACCTACCTATTTTTTTTACATAATCTCCTTAGACATAAGACTCTGAGGAAAAAAAATCCTTCAGGGCCTATATCGTCTTTGGGGATGCTGTGTGGAGGGTCTTTTTAGAGAAATTAAGTAGAGGAAATTCTGGGAAGGAAAAAGTGTGAGAGGAGGGTAGGACTTTAGGGAAAATGTTCGTGAGTGATGAACGTATGGATTCATCCCCACCACTGCGGTGCAAGGTGATGGGTCGAGAGAGTCCGGCTGTTGAGATCAAAAGGTCTTCCTCAACCAGACTCCCAATCCGGCCCGCCACGCAGTAGGTGGGCAAAAGCATCCGTCGCCAAGACCTAGACAAACTTCACCGCATGAACCCTGGCACCCGTGCTAAATCATCAAACTTACCGACACTTAACACTCGGGATGACCTACAGCCGGGATTTTGGTTATCTAATCCGTCACTCCTGGACTTCTGGACGTCACTAACCCCAGATTCCTACCCACCCCTGTAAGACCCTTCTTCTTCCCAGAACTTCCTTTCCTTCCTTTCTTAAAACGGCTCTCCACACAGCATCCCCAAAGATGAAATAGGCCCTGAGGGGAATAATTTTCCTCAGGGCCTCCTGCGTGGAGCTAATGTTAAAATAATAATAATAATAAATGGTACCCATACCGGCCTCCCATATTAATACTCTACTACAAGCAATAAACAACAACCACTAGATTTTTTTAACCAAGCACGTGTGTTTTGGTCAGCGGAAGCAAAACAAGATTCTTCAGTCTATTTACGAGAGGAAAATAGGTGTTAAGTAAGCGATGTCTTCGCGAATCTAAATCGGCTGTAAAAAACAGTGACCCCGTCGGCGTGCGGCCATCAACCTTACAGGGAACAACAGTTAGCCTTTTTTGGCATTCGGGTTCAATCAATCGTTAATTGCTTCGCATTAATTAAGCGGTCATATCTTATATCTTATACTTACATCCCTGATCCGCGCGCGGAGACTGTTCAGCCGTGCGACCGGGATTTGAGGCAAGGGACAAGTCCAGGGCTGGTTTCAGACAATATGTGGGTTTTATGAAGCAGTTAACAGTTATTTTTAAAATGCCTTCCCTTTCACCTACAACTTAATCAAGTTACGTACTGAAATCATTGCATCAGAGCTCCAGTTTTCTTCAGCCATCACCATTAACTTATTAAAATAAATTTCTTCTTTACGTCGCCAAAGTTCATTCCTTTATCCAGAAGTGCCTTCAATCTACATACACAATGATATTTTACTTTGCTAATCATTCTAACCTTGGATGTCTTACTCCTCTATACAAACAGTTTGCAATCCCACCCTATCTTTCACCGGTAGCAATCTTCCGAACAGGCCCTCCATTGATATGCTTGGTATAACCCTAAGTGACCAGCTCAGGTATGGGGGCTCCATCGAAACCAGAGTATAGTTGCCTCCCAAAAACTGGGTCTACTGTACAAGGCCCGCTACAGATACTTTAATAGTACACAACTGCTAACCCTGTACAAAATACCCTCGACTCTGCAGAAACGGGCGGTCCGCTTAATAGATTCTCCCATCTTAACAGACGGATTGTAATCTTTAGAGCACAGGCGTCGGGTGGGAATGCTATCCTTGTTCTACCGGTATTACAATAGAAGATGCTCCGAGGAACTAGCGTCATTGAACCCTTCAGCATCGGTGCATAGTCGGGAAACACGCCAAACGCGTGCCCAACATTTGTACACGGTTGACATTTGTCACATGAGAACGAGTCGTTTCTTCGACTCGTTCTTGTATTCAACAGCTCGGCTGTGGAATGATTTGCCGGCCTCTGTGTTTCCTCCATCCTACAACATGGGTCTCTTTAGGACCAATGTTCATTACTTCCTCTCCCCAAAAGACCCTCCACACAGCATCCCAGATGACATAGGCCCTGAGGGAAATTATTTTTGTGTGGCGTTGATGTAAAAAAAAATCTATCAACAACTCTCCTCTCCTTAGACTTAATCTTCGATCAAGTACATAAGATCCTTCTTAAACATCTACCTCATCTATTTGAACACGTGATTCTCAACAGACTTCTACCACACCACGAAGACACTTTGCCAGACGAACAATTTGGATTTAGGAAAAGGCATTCCACCACCCATCAGCTCTCCAGAGTAGAGGAATTCATCGCGAGAAGATTCAAGGAAAATCGCTACACCGCTGGTGAGAAGGCATTTGACACTGTTTGGATCAAAGGGCTTCTTCACAAACTTCACAGACATATACCTAACGAGAGTGATATAAGAATACCTCAAGAACAGATCCTTCCAAGTCTTCATCAGGAACGCGCTGTCGACACAAGCTGAGATTCCAAAAGGCGTGCCACAATGAGTCTACTGGGACCTCACCTCTTCAACATCTTCACGCACGAAATCCCCCATGACGAAAGATGCAACCTTTCCATATATGCAGACGACGTCAAACTTTACGTTTCCTCGACGCAATCAGACATGACAGACCGAAGTCATAATTTACTCGAGGAAAAATAAAATAAGAACACCAGACGTCAACATCGAAATGGGAGGACACGTCCTAGAATGGAAAAATGAAGTCGTCTACCTGGGCCTGACAACGGACTCACGTCCCAACAGGAAATCTCACGTAGCCAACATGCACGTGAAAGCCAGAAAGGCAGTCGGCGCGATGAAGCCAATCTTCAACAGAAGAAGTCCGCTACTTCCCAGAACCAAACTCCTGATCTACTACTCGCTCATTCGGCCGGTACTGACTTATGCTATTCCCGTGTGGGGTAGCATCTCCTACATTGACCATACAAAACTACAGACCTTACAAAATCTCTGCATTAAAATCACATAGATAAAAATTTGAGCACGACCAGCAGATCAGCAGAAAGCTGGCTGCGTGCCCGCATGGCAGCAGGCAATTCTAGTCGCTTGCGGGCTCAATAGGTCGCAATTTCTGGAAATCTAGTCTGCCGCCTCTTACCAGACCTGACGGCTCACTAGCAAACACCGCCACCGAAAAGGCTAACTTATTAGGTAAAATGTTTGCGGATAACTCAACCCTCGATGACCAAGGTGATGTCCCGCCGTCGATTCCTCACTGCGGTTTTCGTATGAAAAAGCTGAGGAACCGGCATCGGGAAGTACTCCATGTTTTACGAGGGCTTGATGTTAATAAAGCTAGTGGGCCTGACGGAATACCTGCCCTGGTACTGCAGAGGTGCGCTGCAGAAATAGCTCCAATTTTGACGAAGCTTTTTAAAATGTCCCTGAAGACTGGCTTTGCGCCCTCTGGTTGGAAAAAAGCGGTTATCCATCCTATTCCAAAGAAGGGTGACCGCTCCAACCCGGCCAACTACCGCCCGATAGCGATCACATCAGTTCTGTCTAAGGTGATGGGACGTGTGATCAACGACAAACTGCTCACATACCTCGAGAAGAACAAAATTATTAACGACCGTCAATACGGATTCCAGCGGAACCGCTCGTGCGGTGATCTTCTCGCGTATGTGACGCATGTTTGGGGGCGATGCCTGGAACGTTTCGGTGAGACCCAAACGGTTGCACTGGACATCTCCAAGGCCTTTGACTGGGTTTGGCACCGAGGACTTGTCAACAAACTGCATTCTTACTGACTTCCCGCATCCTTGTGTACTTGGATTGCCGACTTTTTGAGGGAGGGGTCGATTCAGATGGTAGTCGATGGTTTCACCTCTTCCTGGACGATAAATGCTGGCGTCCCGCAGGGATCGGTTCTGTCTCCGACTTTGTTTTTCTTGAACATCAACGACCTTTTGTCATGTGCACCAATTCATTATTATGCGGATGACAGTACAGTTCATGATAGCTTTTTGTTTGACAAGCCCCCAAAGGGCTCACAAACTCCAACAGCTCGTAGGGCTTTGAAGCAAAGAATGGACGGTTACCTCGAGAGTATTTTCTCTTGGGGTAAAAATAATCTCGTTGAATTTAATGTTTCAAAGACCCAATCTTGTCTGATTACGTCTAAAAGGGATCGAAATGAAAATTTAGTCTCTTTCAACGGAAGCAATCTTCCGAAAAACAGGCCTTCCATTGATATGCTTGGTGTAACCCTAAGTGACCAGCTCAGGTATGGGGGCTCCATCGAAGCCAGAGTAAAGTTAGCCTCCCAGAAACTGGGCGTACTGTATAGGGCCCGCAGATAATTTAATAGTGCACAACTGCTAACCCTGTACAAATCACAAGTGCGCCCCACGGTTGAATTTGGCAGCCACCTCTGGTCTGGAGCTCCAAAATACCTGAAAAATACCCTCGACTCTGTGCAGAAACTAGCGGTCCGTTTGATAGATTCTCCCATCTTAACAGACGGATTGCAATCTTTAGAGCACAGGCGTCGGGTGGGAATGCTATCCTTGTTCTACCGGTATTACAATGGAAGATGCTCCGAGGAACAAGCATCATTGATCCCTTCGGCGCCGGTGCATAGTCGGGAAACACGCCAAACGCGTGTCCAACATTTGTACACGGTTGACATTTGTCACATGAGAACGGGTCGTTTCTTCGACTCGTTCTTATGTTCAACAGCTCGGCTGTGGAATGATTTGCCGGCCTCTGTGTTTCCTCCTTCCTACAACATAGGTCTCTTCAAGACCAATGTTCATTCCTTCCTCTCCTCAAAAAGACCCTCCACACAGCATCCCAGATGACATAGGCCCGGAGGGAAATTATTTTCCTCAAGGCCTTCTGTGTGGAGTTAATGTAAAAAAAAAACATACAACACAAGACTCAGAACAAACTTGAAAAAACTACATGCAAGAGAAGAAATACCGACCTTATTTGAATACACACACAGACTGACCGACCCATTTTACAAGTCACTTCAACACAGTAAAAATAAACTCATCAAAGAGATTGCCAATTGAATTTTTCTACATTGTCATTTCTAAATTAATAGCATATTGATTATTTATTACAGTATATTTACTGTTAATATATTATTTTTTATTTTCTTATTAACTTACCATTACATATTAATTTTCTAACCGAACCTAATTTAAAATATTATAGATTAAACAACTTGCAAAAAAAAATGTTATTTCAAAGCTAATTTCAACATATGGTCACTCTACATGTTTTACGTTATAATGTATTTGTTCCTATAGTTCAGTAGAGGCCCATTCTGTGAGAAATATTATTGTAACAATATTGTTTTTAAACACATTATTTTGTTTACTCTATAAAATTGTTAATCTCAAGTCAAAATGAAGTTCAAAATTTCAATTTAAACAATAACACCTAAATTAAAAAGGTAAAGAAACAATAAATAAATAAATATATATGGGTTATCGTATCCCATAACTTTGTCAAAACTAAAAGATCACACGGATGGCATTTCTAAGATTTCTAAAGTGTCATTTACACTATAAGATACAATCATATTTTAATGAAAACGGTCACTTAAATGGAATGAAAACAATAATGTTGTGATCAAAACGGTTTCTTTCATATTTATTTCATAATTATTTGAAAGTCACTTTAATATTGCATAAGAAAGATTCGCTCTAATGTAATCGCTTATAAATCATTGTTTTTTTTTCATTTTTTTATTTTTTACACATATTTAAAAAAAAAACCTAAGGACATATATTTTTTTAATTATATCTATTGTTGAAAATGGTGTGATATGGTGTGTGTAGAAAGAGATATTGAAAGAAGGGTGAATGCCGGTAACTCCATTAATGGTGGACTGAATGCCGTTGGCGCTAATAAAAAACTGTCAAAAAAAGTGAAGCTAGCAGTCCACAATGGAGTCCTGGTACCTACCCTGATGTATGGCAGTGAGGCATGGAACTGGCAGAGGAAGGATGAAAGTAAACTGAATGCTGTTGAAATGAGATCCCTGAGACGTATGTGTGGTAAAACAATGTATGATCGTGTGAGAAATGTGGATATCCGCAAAGAATGTAAGGCTGATGTAAGCATAATGAGTAAGATTAAGAAAGGGACCCTCAGATGGTTTGGGCATGTAGAGCGAATGAACGAAGGAAGTAGTGTAAGAAGAATATACGACGCGAATGTGAATGGTAGAAGAAGTCGGGGACACCCGAGGAAGACATGGCACGATCAAGTGAATCAGATACTTGAGTCGGGTCATGTCAAAAGTCAGAATAATAGAAGAGAATGTATGAGACGATGTATGAATGTGAGTGAGGCAAAGAGTGTGTGCCAAGACCGAGTTGTTTGGCGGTCCGTCCTCTCTGCCTACTCCTGCGGGGAAACGGCGTGATGGTTAGTTAGTTAGTTAGTTAGTTGAAAATGGTATGAACTAATGATATAATGAATGAGAACATTTTGTCTGATCTCTCAACACTGTGTTATTAATTCATATATTTTTATCACTTATTATTTTCTCTGTTTATCATTTTATTTTTAAATTTTATTATTTTGCTTTTACTTACCTGTTTTGTATAACCGATATTTGCGTGTGTTATTTTGATTAAATTGTGAAATTATTAACCCCGATACAGGCGAACCCTAGTGGGGTTAATAATTACATGCTAAAAATATATGTATATAAATTGTGAAGAAGCAATAAATAAAATAAAATAAATAAATAAAATAAAGAAATCGGTCAATACAATGCACCTAGCGATCTTCCTTTCAGATACAAACACAGACTACCTAAACATATCCTGATGGACCTTAATCACATTTGGCACAACCCTGAATCAGACGCGGATGACTGAGCGAGTAGTAGGTATTCCTAATTACCAGACCCCTTCCCACAACTTATGTCTATATATCTATTTATAAATTTATATAACAATATTTATTTTATTTATGTTTATGTAAGTTTATCCTAAAAATTCCCATAAAGTATGTATCTCACATAAAAACAGACACCCGCACCCATCGCCACACAATGCAGGATTTCATTCACTGAAATCACTGAAAGCCGCATAGTTTCATGTTGACTGTCGGCCGACTCTTCCCGGATGAGGTTTTTCATGGTTTCCTCATTCCTGAAGGCAAATGCGGAAGAGCTCCAAATAAAAGGACATGACTAACTCCTTCCCACTCCCAACATAATACAAACACACACGTATGTATATATTTTCACTTGCTTGCAGCCGGTTGCTTTGTTGAGCTAAGCGAAACATGCAATTTTAATAAGGATTTTACATAAAAAAATTTCCCTACCGATAAAACACAAGATCTCTAAGCCTATAACAGCCAGGTACTATTTTAAATACCCACATGAGGTAAAAATTGCAAGGCGCATATGACGCCGTTCTATTTGAATAAGGAACATTAACTTTAAATTCAGTAAATATATTTGGTATCCTACGTTGTGTACAACTCCTGCGCATGTACCACAAACTTTGGTTTGCCACAGGGACGCAATTAGGACCCTTGTTATTTTTAAGTGTTGCACATTTACACGAGTGTTCAAACATTTGCTAAAATATCAAAGTCACCCGTTTCTTACTTTTCGCTTACGACATTAAACTCTTCTTGGGAATAAGGACATGGAAGACTGTCGACAACTTCAGAAAGATACGAATACAGTTATTGCTAATAAACCCGTTTTTAATTTTTAAAAATTCAGTTCAGTTGTGTGTTTCATGAGGTTATACGATACCGTATATTTTAATTGATACAAAATGATAGATGTATCTCTGAAGCATAAAATATCTTTGTGCAGTGTGCATAACGCACACTTTGAATCGACGATCAAGTTCACCCACAAAGAAATAAAACCAAACAAAAAATTGCCCGAGACCCGAATGAAGCGATAATCAGTTGTCCCCAATTCGGTCCCGCAGCGACCATCCGATATTCAATGCACTTCAGGGGAGATTGGTGGACCGAACTTGACGGACAAGGCGACGCGTGTTGTGACGGAAACGTCAACAATGTACACAAGTTAATATAATCAGATGTGTCACCCTGACTATTTTATATGACAAGCAACAATTCTAAATTTGCTGTTTCGCTTTTGATATTATATCATCGGATATCGGGATCAAATTTATTTGAATCAAAATCATTAATTTCGATTGTGTCTCTGGTAAATCTGGTTCAATGAACTCTAGAACAAGGATTTCCCTTGAAAAATTCAGACAAGCGATAAAGTACATGTAATCTAATCTTTAATATATACAACAAAGTCGGGTTAGTTACACTATTTATAACTCGAGAGCGGCTGGACCGATTTTGATGATCTTTGATTTGTGGATTAGTCTCCGGCCCGGATAACAGAATAACTATTAAAACATAGCAAAAATTCACGAAAAAGAAAGTTATGAAGAAAATTTGTTTCTTCATTCATTTTGAATGGAACGAATTTTCATCTTTTGAAAGAGCTGTGGCAATGTTGTGTCAGTTGAAGTTTGCGTGAATTCCAAAAATTCAAAAACGTCAAATGTCAATGCGCTGATTGTTTCGCTTTTGTTCTTTTTTTATATAATGCTGCCTCTCTTTCTTACACACTAAATGTCAAAAGTCGAAAATGAGACAAACGGTTAACGTGTGTCTTCGCCCTTCCAAACGAAAAATACAATAATTATAATAAATTTCCCTCACACGCATAAAGAAAATGAAATGCAATCCCCGTAAGAGGCCATCCATAAATTACGGCACATATTAAGGGGGGGGGGGGGAGGGGAGTAGCAAGTGTGACTAGGGGTATAGGGTGGTCATCAGCTCTGTGACTTGACATGTAAAAAAAATTTGAACTACTGTTTTGATTACTTTTAGATGTCACACTAGGGGGGAGGGGTTCCATAAATGTGACAGGGACGGGGGGGGAGGGGGGTAAAAAAATCTTGAAATTCGTGTGACGTAATTTATGGATGGCCCCTAAGTAAGTGAAAAAGTAAAAAAATCATCCGTACCCAAGGTCATCTCTGATATTGACAAAAACAAAACACGGAAGTTGCGGATCGATAATTGCTTCATTGTGTAATTTTTAACTTAAAATACTGAATTTAATTCAGCTAATAAATTAACACAACAGTTATTGATTCTGAGAGGGTACAAAGTTCGCCGGGTCAGCTAGTCTAATATATAAAGGAGTGTCTGTTTGGGCGGGCGGGCTGGCGGGAGGGCTGGCGGGCGAGCGGCGCGGTTTTATTTGAATACAATTCTACAAAAAAAATTCCAGAGTGGATGAAATTTAGCACACTTGACCATCAAAATAAGAGAAAGGTCACTATATAAATGACATTTCGAAAAACCATTCACATCTTCAAAGTGCAGCGCCGGGTGCTTCATCTATTAAAATATATTTTAAAAGAACACTATTTTAACTGTCTCCAAAATGGGATTCCGTATTTTTTCACGGGTCTACGCTAGTTTTAATGTTATATTTTAATGTTAGTAAAATATTAATAAGTTTTATTATTTTCTTCGTTAAACTTAAAAAATCTTTTCCTATTCGTGGTAGGTATATAATGCAAAGTAGAATGGTAGAAGGGAGCGAGGAAGAGTGAAATGAGGAAGTACCTGTCTGGCTGTTCTGACTGTTCTGACTGGTCTGGTTACCAAACACGGCTAAAGCCATTTCTGCAACGTTTTGGTTCTGATTGGTGATATTTCACCACGGCGATACTGAGAGGATCTACCACTCTGAAGAATAATATACCTATAGTTACATTGGAGCAGCTCACGGTCGGGGGTTTTAACGCCAGAATGTCAATCCTTCAGTTGATTAGTCAGACATCTCAAAATACTAGGTTTTGAGATAATAATAATAATAAGTTATTTATTTCAGCCGAACAGAGCGGTGGGTGCAATATTCTGTCTGCCATAAAAAAATATACATTACATAAAATGGATTTACATACTGTATGAAAAAGAAAAAATAAAATAATATAAAAAGATTTAAAAAGAAATATATATACACATATTTAGTACTCGTATATCTATTTGAGGAAAGCAATATTCGAATGCTCACCATAAATCAAATATTATTTAAATGTGTCTGTGTTTAACATATTTAATATGCTATAAAATAGCACCGGCAGGCTTTACGGTCCGGTACATTAGTATGACATTTTGAAATATTCAATACAGTTTAATTCACTACGAGGGATCACTTTTACTTTTATCTGCATAGATACTCAATTCAAATTTCAATTTTTCAACAGGACGATCGACATGACATGTCGATATTGTAAAACAAAGCAAGACATGTTTATATAGTTTATTGTTTAAAAATAGTTTAATTGCGATAAGTACCCCATAAGAATTTGGTTATTTTAGAAAACATAACGGTGAGAGGGTCAATAAATGCTTTTCAGATAAATTCTGAATTCCACAGTCAGTGGCCACTGTACCCACTCAGTAACCACCACGAATCTCGCAAGTCTCGTGTGATGTAACACAGTCTTTTACGTAAAACAAAGCTATTTTTAAGCTACCTGTCTAATTGTTTTCTTTTGCGTAATTGAAACGAAGTATTTAATTGCCGGAATGTTTGCTTCAGGCTCCAGGCTTATGGTAGCTAGCTGCCGGCATCACGCACACGCACTTCCCACAGCAAAGGTACATATCTGGTATTGTGACACTGGGACAACTGCTGTTTTTAATGGTACTCGTAGTAAAGCATTAGTAGGTACTGCTGAGTAGAAATCGTCACAATCCACTGATTGCATCTAAGGTCATCATGGCGGGAGATATTCAAAAGTCCACCGGTCTTGCTCAATAAGGATGGACTCGGATTCGGGAGTTATTAGCAAGATAATATAAATAAGGAAGGATCAGGTAGGAGTTTTAAATCATCCCATCGGCTTCAGTATTGCGTAGGAAAAAAAAGAGAATAGTTCTCGGAGATTACATTACTGAAAAATTAAATAATATTATTTGCACCATCTCTTTTATCAACGTGATGTAAATAATAAGTTGTGACAAGTAAAGGTCTAAACATTCTAATAATTTTTCGGAACTCCCC
The DNA here is from genome assembly GCA_929108145.2 of Limnephilus rhombicus. NCBI lineage: Eukaryota > Metazoa > Arthropoda > Insecta > Trichoptera > Limnephilidae > Limnephilus > Limnephilus rhombicus. The sequence continues at coordinate 15,381,497 of OV815278.1, read as the reverse complement.
CTCCCCTCCCCTCCAATTCTCCCTTGCCCTCCACCAGGATCGAACCCACCCCCCCTAGGTTCGAACCTCCTCATGGGAATGCCCTTGGTCATTAGTAATTATTTGAATAAAAACAAATAAGCTTACATTTGCTTCAATAATTAATATTTTGACTTCAATCATAAAACTTTTTTGTTTATTATTATTATGGTTCTATGTGTGCTATACATAACAGCACTGTCTTTGTTAATTTTTGTTCTCTTGTCATTGTTTTTGTAAATACTGTATATTCTTTTTTTATTATTCTATCAATATTACAAGGAGCACTGTAGGTTTATTTTAAATTTATTATAGTTAAGCGCACTTGAAGTGAAATGACAGAAAACATTTTTTTACGCACCAGATTTAAATGTCCGGGTTAAATTTTCCCCACAGGAAAAACTAAACCTTTTCACACACTTCCCCAAATGATCATCTAGTCAATCCACGTTATGCAATTGCACTATATAAGTATTATAAATACAAAAAAATACAAGAACAACATGTCAACCTACCAGAGACCAAATGGGAAAATGTTCACCGACTCCATATTTTCATATCAGAGGGTTCGGCTCTGTGGAATTCCTAATTTGACCCATAAATCCTACTGATCCCTCAATATAAATATTTAAAAAATCTTTTGTAATCCTGCATGTATTTAAAATGACTGATTTTTGCATTTTTGTATATAAATTCTTTGACAAATCTAATACGCCTAAATTTTGAATGAGACACCTAGGTATAATGACAGTAGGCGAAATGACAAATGGTAATATTTTTATAGTCTGACAATGCCAAATTCTTTTAATCTCATTTCCTAAATCTGTATATTTTCTTAATTTTTCAGAAACAATTTTTTTTACAGAAAACATTAAAATATAACATTTACGCACCAGATTTAAATGTCCGGGTTTAATTTTCCCCACAGGAAAAACTAAACCCTTTCACACACTTCCCAAATGATCATCTGGTCAATCCACGTTATGCAATTGCACTATATAAGTATTATAATTACAAAACAATACAAGAACAACATGTTAACCTACCAGAGACCAGATGGGAAAATAATTCACCGACTCCAGATATTTTCATATCAGAGGGTTCGGCTCTGTGGAATTCCTAATTGAACCTATAAATCCTACTGATCCCTCAATATAAATATTTAAAAAATCTTTTGTAATCCTACATGTATTTAAAATTACCGATTTTTGCATTTTTATATATAAATTCTTTGACAAATCTAATACGCCTAAATTTTGAATCAGAGACCTAGGTATAATGCCAGTAGCCGAAATAACAAATGTTAATATTTTTAATAACAAATGGTAATATTTTTAATAACAAATGGTAATATTTTTAATAACAAATGGTAATATTTTAAAACTATTTATTTATCTAAAAATATTTAGTCTGGAGTTCTCAGATGTCCGTAATTAAAACCGTCGATTCGGCTGTGGGAAGATTTATCTTTTTTTGTTATATTAAATTATGTTAAATTAATTATTGAAAAACGATCTGTGTATTCGCTGCACATATACACCCTGCTCATGGTAATGCGAAAAAACCACTCCCCTTCGCACACGCTTTCAGAACCATGTTACCCACTAACTTACGGGCCATCTTTTAGACCGGCTAGTAACCAATTTCAGAGAAATGGAAGGGTGTGCGCGACTGTGCGTGAGTGCCACCAAGTTGATAGAATGCGTAGTAATCTAAAATGAGTTTATCTGCCGAGTTTCAGATCGATCAGATTTCGGAAAGAGGGAAAATTTCCACTCCCAAGATTTGCTCTCATTTATTCATCCACGAAAACAAAATCAAAATTAAAATAGATGTACGTACACATTTAAAAACGTTTGGCGCAAAATTTACGCTCGCATTTTAAAAGACAGTAAACAGCGACCGATTTGTTCAAATTTGACTTCAAACTTTAAAAAAATCCATCTTTGTAACGATTTACTCAAAAAATAAAACTAAAAACAAATAATTGTACCAAAAATCGACTTCAAACTCGATGTGGTTAAATAGTTCCCGCTTGTACTTCAAATTTCCGGACACCGTGCGTAAACATAAATTGACTTGAAATTGAATATAGTGAATAAATTCCTAATAATGAGACTTAAATCATTAACAAACCAAAATATTTCTGTCTCCTCCTCCCAACCTTCACTGATATCTAGTCACGCCTCAATCCCCACTTTAACACCTAATATGTGTTCAACCGTAATTTTGTAATTATGATATTCTACCCTGAAGGACGGCCTATGGTCCGTACTTTGCCCAGAAGGTGGCTCTCAAGCAATACGAAGGTCGCGTGTTCGAATCCCGGCGTGCGCAAGTAAATTTTATTTGATTGATTTGTGTTATTTCGAAATTCACTAATTTAAATTAACATATTGTGTATTTGCTGCACTTTCCAGAGTGGATGTTACTTTCAGATTCGTTCTGATATAAGACCTCCATTCGGAATTGAAACGCTGCTTGAAATGACTTTAGCCGTGTTTGGTAACCAGATTCGAATAGCCAGGTAATTCCCCACATCCGTCTTTCTCATCTCCTTACCCTCCCCACTACCTTCAACCTCACAACATTCCCAAAATGGGAATGCCATAGTCTCACAGGCTCCGGACGGGAGCAGTTACATCTTACTAATATTATAAAAGCGAAAGTTTGTATGGATGTATGTGTGTTTAGTACTTTTTCACGCAAAAACAACTGAATGGATTTTAATGAAACTTAATACAGCTCATACATCAGAATAACATACAGGCTATAATTTATAAAGCTAGCAAGGAAGGATACGCGGGAGGGAATCGGGGATGCACGGGAAAGGTGATTCAGTGGAGAAACAATGTATTTCTTTGAATATTGAAATTGCAACGCATGCCGGCAACCAGCTAGTTCAAAATAAATCCAATATAAAAATATTAATATACAGATTCTAGGTAAATAAATATACACAGCCAATATTTTTCAGTCTATTATTCCAGTCCATGGTTGATTGAAGCGCTAAACAGCGATAATAATTAATTCCAAGGACATCAACGTACGACTCCATCGGCCAACACTATTTATGTACATACAGTTGTCTTCAATAGCGAAGTATTTGTAAGAGATTGAATTACCTTCGTTTTAATTAACAATAATATTAATTCTACTTTTTGCAATACGCTCTTATGCATTCTTAATCGAAGTATCCTCGACTCAAGCTACCACACACGAACACCAAGCAAAACAGAGGCACTAGGAAATATACATTTATTAGATATAATGATGATGATTTGGTGTACTTGTGTTGGAGTATTGCCTTTTGACTCGTGCCACTAATTAGCGGTTGAAGATGTCAACTTGTCCATGTAATTATTTTATGAGTGATATGTCTTCCTTGGAGAGGAGTTGTGAACAAATTGACATGGTGACAGCTTGATAAATAATTAGTTCTTCATACGTGTTTTACATTGTAGTTACTGAGCATCGCGTGAAACGCAGGAGTCGCAGATGTGATCTAGTATTAATTTGCATTATTAGATTAGTTTGTAGAATCATTTTACAAGCAACGTTTTTTCAAGAAAGACAATATTCGTAGCATATATAATTAATTTTAACGGTTACTTTGTTTTATGACCGCTGTCACACAAAAATGGTGAAAAATTATTATTAGATAAAGGGATAGCGGCTAATGTTTTTTAATGCTTGACTAATTTTCTAATGACCTCCTTACAATAAAACAAACAGCTATCAATAACGAATATGATTCTGATCTTACGATAAGATACGATACGATTGTACCACCCCAGCCAAGAGCACTCCCGTCCCGGTGAGACCGGTACACCAGGGGGCAATGATTTGTTAGGACTAGGAACACGTGCTCGGAGGATAGGCAGGAGGTTGGAGTTTAATCGAGCGGTATACATGGCAACCCAATTTCACCCCAAGTGGTTCGCTATGTTTGGTGATTTAGCAGAGTTGCCCTGGTTCATGGGGTGAGGTTTGTCTAGGTCTTGCAGGCGGATAACCAGGACACACTGAACCCCAGATTCCTACCCACCCCTTAAACCCTTTTCCTTCCCAGAACCCTCCTCTCCTTTCTTTACTTAAGAAAAAACCGCCACACAGCATCCCCAAAGATGTCATAGGCCCTGTGGGAAATTATTTTCCTCAGGGCCTCCTTTGTGGAGCTCATGTAAAAAAAACAACCTAATAAGCCAATATTGGAATTTAGGAAGGGCAGGAATAAAGGAATGGATTGAGCATTGTGGTTTTTTTTTAAATTCTTTCTTTTTGGGTTCTTTCTTCTTGCCTGTTCTCGGCTCTTCTTGGATCTTCTTGTCTATTTCTGGCTTTTATTGGCTGTTCTTGCCTCTTCTTGAATCTTCTTATTTCCTGTTGGGTCTTTTCGTCTCTTCTTGGATCTTCTCATTTCTTCTCGCTCTTACCCTTCTTGACCCTTCATGCCTTTTATTTGTCTCTGCTCTTCTTGCTTCTTCTTGTCTCTTCTATGCTCTACTTGGATCTTCTTGCTATTTTTGGCTCTTAAAGTCTCTTCTTGGTTCTTCAAGCTTCTTCATAGATCTTCTCGTCTCTAGGTCTCATCTTGGATTTTCCCGTCTCTTCTCTACTTTTCTCATATCTTCTTGCCCCTTCTTGGATCTTCCTATCTCTTCGCGGCTATTCTTGGCTCTTCGTGGCTTTTCTTGTCTCTTCTTGGCTCCTCTTGCTTCATCTTGGATCCTCTTGCATCTTCTTGCCTTTTCTTGCATCTTTTATCTTCTAGCCCCTTCTTGGCTCATTTCGTCTCTTCTTGAGTCTTCCAACTGCTTACCAACCCTTCTTGTTCATTTTTGTCTCTTCGAGTCTCTTCTGGTCTCTTCTTAGCTTGTCTCGTTGCGCACTTTATTATCACTGATAAAATGCTCCCAAAAGAACTTCGCCGAATCACAACAAATAAATTTCTAAATAAACTATTAATAATAATAACAATGTAACTACCCTATAGCACAGAATTTTGTACATAAGTACATTCTCTTCCTTTGCACATCTAAACTGCCTACTTTTTACTAATAATAATGTAGCCAATCTTTTAACTAAATGCAAAGACAAATAAGATAAATTTAGCCACTCTAGCATTTACAAACTTAATTGCAACGATTGTCCAGCAATCTATATAGGTAAAACCACCCGTATTATAAATACTCGTATTAGACTAAAAGAACACGTCAGGTGTTTAACAAGCACAGTCTTTTCAGAGCCCATTTAATTAATTCTGATCATACGTTTAATAGAAATATAGTTGTCGAAGTAATACATAAAAATTGATTTGGAATACGCCTTACAATTTAGAAATATAACATTAAAAATAATGCCAAATTATAAACAAACAGTTAGAAGTAACCTACAATCCGATTTAAAAGTTGTCACCTTCTCCCTATATAATCCCCTTCCTTCTCCCACCCCTCTACGTACCCCTCCACCAACTAGTCTCTAATGTTCTATCCCTCTCTTATTTGCTTTCTCTTTCTTCTTTGTTTATCTCATAATCTTCCCCTGTAGGTGCTGTAATTTAGTTTATATCTAAGTCCTGATGAATTTTGAGACCAACCAAAACCGGTCGAAGTTTATAAATAAAGTAAAGTAGTTTTAAACAAATAACGTTTTTCATTTGTATAATGTCAAGCCTTAAAGTGTTTGCTTTCTTCGAGTTTAGTTCTAGATTTATAATTTTTACCTACATACTAACATTTTACGACTGAGCGAGAGTTCTATGCTTTTAGGCATAAATGCTCGATTTTTAACAAAGGGACATCAGGTACAAAAAATATAATATAGGTTATTGTCATTATTTTTTCCACCACTTTATTTCGTGCCTTGGAGTGAACTTGACGCAAAAACCGGCATAAACTGGCATAAACCTGACGCAGTTGTCAATGAAAAAAAAAAAAGATTTACGAACCCCGTATAGATCAGATTACAACCAAGTGATTTTATTTCACAAAATACGTCAATAGTGACACCATAAAATAAATTTAACACGTGTATGTCGAATCCTAAGATACTTCACCGTGTTATTAAAATCATTAGAAAAATGTATCACGTGTTTGGAGAACAAAGCGCCATTAACTAGGCAATCATTATTTGTTTTATGCTTTCTGATACGACTGTTAGTTTAAAATTCCTACTAGTATGTAGATACATACATATACATGTTCTCGTATAAATGGTTCTTGAAATGGTTAAAATCGAAACCTTTAAAAATTCGAATATATTATTCGATTGGAAATCAAAACAATTTTTTGACAATTCTTGTTCTTAAAGAAAACATTTTGATCTTTGCTCTCTTGAAGAAACATGGCAAACAATTCTTTTCTTAACAAAATAACTCAGAATACCTCTTTTTTATCACTAAAAAATAATACTATCATTCTTCTTTTTCGTAAAATTGACCATGTTAAAATTTGTTGCCTAAATTACTCATAACTGAAAAGAAAATTCCTATTATTTTTACATAAATAATATATTTTTTTGCTTTACTCAACAAAAATAAAACAAATGTACCTAATTAATGAAAACCCACCATTGCTGTGCCGTTAATAACACCGTGCGCTGTTTGTGCATTGAATAAGCATGGAACATAATCAATATTGCTATTATCTTTTAGTTATATACTTGTATGTACAAGTAGAGCAGAGTATGTATAAGTGAGCTAAGCTAAAATAAAAATTATGCGTATCAAACTTTACACACCTTTGTTGTGGATATCTTAAATAATATCCCTTTCATTTCCAAACTTTTTGATACAGCACTAAACATTATACCTACAGCAATTAATTCATTACAAATTTTGTAGAAAATTTTTTAGATCGTCCAATTTTGTTCGTCGATTAAAAGTGCATTAATTTCTATTTTATAAATCCCATCACTACACGAAAAAAATGCAGGTATTGACTACTAATCGTATGTCGTATCACTATTTTCATGAAGGGCATTTTATGCATGACTTTTGTAAGAGCGAATGCAAAAATAACATCACTGCACAAAGGTCACTGAAAAACTATTTCCATGTATTGAGGTTTGTAGTTGAATAAACAGGAAGAAATACATTATGTTCGTACGAATGATTGTTATTTTAATTAAATAATACTTATACAATTTGTTTAATGGCCTTTGATGGCCAATACATCGACATTGAATGACCTTTCGGAAATGAAATTCTGCGATTTTTAATTTATTTTTGTGACACCTCACAAGAGAAATTTCCTGGCTATACATTACGGATATATTATATTCTTCTACTGGAGGTTTAGGTGGAACGAAAGGAAAACATAACATAATTTTAATAGTGCGTAAAGGAATCACTTAGGAATTTTTACAGTATAGTTTTAAAACAATTAAAGAAAAAAAAATATTTGAAATTTGTCAAAACAAGTTTTAATCATTTTAAGTGTATGACGATATTTACAAATAAAGCATCAGAAGCAATATTTTTGTGTTTTCAGTAAGGATTGGTAAAAAGTCGTCTGGGGGAGTTTGGGTCAGAGGTACGTTCAAAGTTCAGCAAAATAAAATGTATTAAACGAGCCGCTTTTATTTACCTGAGCATAAAATGTATAGATGTCCAATTAATTATTTGTTCTATTTGTGCAATGTTTTTATAACATTGCAGATTTACAGACTGAGTCGACGTAATTTTAGCGTTCAAACAACATATTTGCAGTGCCAAAAAAACTTATAAATGCGTTATGAGACTTGAAAAACATATCGAACTTTTGATCTACTTCATTTAGAAGTACGTGGCTCTCCCCACAAGTGAGTTCATATACGAATTGTTGCGACTCACTCTAAAATAAAGGAGGTTAAAGATGACATCCTCAAGAGTGAGATTCTAGTATAAAGAAATTTATTTGATTCTCATATTTAGATATGTATGCGTTTATTGTGAGATAAAAATATGTAAAAATGGCAAACCACTACGTATCTTCAAGGAGTAGCAATTGGTCAGGTCAAAGATACAAATGGATGGGTATAGCCAGGGGTAACGTTCATAGAGACAAAAAAACTTGTGGAATCTCAATGCACAAAATGTGCATCACATCTTGTGGGGGCCAGGTGATGGAATTTGACTCCAATATATTTAAGACTTATTATAATAGCTTCAGTGTTTTTGCGTTGTGAAATTAATATGAATTTCTAATTACGGATTCAAGAAACTTAAATGTTCTGCTTGCTAAATAACATTGACGAAAATTTTGTTTATTGTCGTAAATAACCCCTAGATCTTTGATTTAGTTAAAGCTATGGTAAACGATTTAGTTAATTTAATAATCAAATACATATGGATTCTTTGATCTTGTTGTTGCTGTTGGGTGTACTGAGGCTGTACTTGGCCGTTTATTGGGCCAGTTTGAGACACGGCCGATTTCATGTCATAGAATAATGCAGTCAAGAAGGTTTTTAATTAAGCGATATGTGTTCAAGTCGTCCGCAAAAAAATAAATGAAAAATGACTGAACCAATATCGTTAATGAAGAGCAAAAACAAATGCGGTCCAAGGATAGACCCCTGAGTAACTCCAGGAAAAACTACGATTTTGAAAGAACACAAACCCGTATAAAAAACGAACTGTCTACGATTTCAGAAATATGAAGCAAAAAAAAATAGCAGTATTGTGGAAAAACCAAATGAAAACAAATTTAGGAAAATGTTGATGTCAACCTTGTCGAATGCTTTTTCCAGGTCAAAATAATTAACATCAACCTGGTATCATTTGTCAAAAGTTATTGATAAGGTGTACACCGAAAGGGGTAGATTTATTCATTATCTACCGCTGGTAAAAGACATTATTCAGAAACGAAACGTTGCTTGAAATGGCTTTAGCCATGCTTTATGAATAAATCTTAATGTTTTATAAATAATCTCTAAGTGCTTTCGAAACTTTCTTCTCTCTATCTCCTTCCCTTCCTCAGTTCTTCCAGGCGTGACTCAACTGTGGATGTCGTAGTTTTACTAACTCCAGTAGTTAGTCATCTTGAGCGGGAATTCACATGTTGTTTAATCATTAATCATTTTAACCACTGGAAATCATTTTGACGATATGTTTTTACAGATTTGAATACCCAATTTGATTTTCCTTTTATCAGAGATAACCAGATTAACGTGCTAACTGTTCAAATTTGAACGATTTGAATAATTTTATAATGGACAGATGGACACTGACCAATTCATGGTAGAACTACACGTCTGTAATTCAATCATTTAGTCAATTTAGTGGGCAAAAATGAAACCAAATTTTTAATATTTTCACCACGCTAATATTATCTTTGTCTCTTTTAAATATTTCCAATGATGTTTTTTACATCCAATTTCTATATTGGTTCATCTTTTCACATGAATTCGGGTTTAAAAAAGACGTGTTCTATTTTGTTACAGATTTTCGCTCAGTTTAAGATGGCAGAAATTATTTTACATTAATCGTCCATCATTATTTGGCGTTATATTATGTAGAAATGTTGTATTACTAGCTTTGCGCAGATTATTTTTTTAAATAAGATATAATCAGAATTTTTCTCTTATTTTGAAGTCAAGTGAATAAAATCTTATCGATCTCAGAATAAAACCGTAGATTTGTACAAAAAACAAACCCTGACTGGAACACCTTACTCATAGAAACTGATGATAAAAAAATAATATGTGTTTATTACCGATTGTGAATGTGTATTACGCAGATTAAAAATGCTTTCATGTGATCTATGTTTATGTTCAAGGAGTTGCTATTTTTTGACGATTTATTGTCGTTCGTAAATACTATTTCTTCCCTAATGGCAGCTATTTGTATGAAATTATAAGTATGAAAATAATGATCGTGTAAAGGTAAGGCAATGATTTTTAATATGTGGACCGAAACAGTTTACATATGGGAATCTGCATGAAAAATTGCACCGTGTGTAAAACGCCTATAAGACGGTAAGTTGCATTAAAAGTATTTTTTAGTATTATAACAAATAATTTTTTTTTAAACACACAATGTTCTGTGTTTCAGTGAGCAGTCACGCCGTGATTGCGATAAGCCTGTGTCTCTTGGGCCTGGGAGGGAATGGGGTGGGGTGGGGTGGGGTGGTGTTGCGATGAAGGTGCGACAGCTGGGCAGAGCGCATGCGCGTGACACGGTGACCCAGTTAGGAGTTGGGTGATGCTCTCCTACTGATGGAATGACCCTGGAAAACACAAACAACGGGTGACCGGAGAGTTGATGACACATTGCGAACATCCTTATCATTTTGTCGTTGGCGTTGCGTGTCGTATATTTATTAAAGATTTTAGCACGATTTTTAGATTTTTGAAGAAATAAAATGGAAAAACATGGGATTAATGTTTTTTAAATTTACCCCACACAGGGCCTGAGGAAAATTATTTTCTTCAGGGCCCATATAATCTTTGGGAATGTTGAGTGGTGGGTCCTTAAGGAAAGGAGGGAGTGAACTTGAGTATTGAGGATACCCACATTGTAGGAAGAATGAAAACGAGTTCTAGAAACAAACCATTCTTATAAGATCGTTGTTATTTTTGTACACCGAAATATGGAAGGAATCCGAAAAGCTATTTTTTACCATTCAAAATGATTTAAAAAAGGAATGCTAACAAGTTATTTTGTACCATTGAAAAAGTTTTACACGAGGAATGCAACAATTTATTTTTTACCATTGAAAATGATTTAAAAAAGGAATGCAAATAAGTTATTTTGTACCATTGAAAATGATTTAAACAAGGAATGCAAACAAGTTATTTTTTTACCATTGAAAATGATTTAAACAAAGAATGCAAACAACTTATTTTTTACCATTGAAAATTATTTAAACAAGGAAAGCAAATAAGTTATTTTTTACCATTGAAAATGATTTAAACGAGGAATGCAAACGAGTTATTTTTTGACCATTGAAATTGATTTTAACAAGGAATGCAAAAAAGTTATTTTTTACCATTGAAAATGATTTAAACGAGGAATGCTAACGAGTTATTTTTTTACCATTGAAAATGATTTAAACAAGGAATGCAAACAAGTTATTTTTACCACTGAAAATGGGCAAAGCAATGAATGCAATCAAGTTATTTTTTACCATTGAAAATGGTTTGAACAAGGAATACAAACAAGTTTTTTTTATAATTGAAAATGGTTTAAATAAGGAATACAATCAAGTTATTTTTCACCATTGAAAATGGTTTAAACAAGAGATGCATACAAGTTGTTTTTACCATTGAAAATGGTTTAAAAAGGGAATGAAAACATGTTCTTTTTGACAATTAATTTGGTTTAAACAGTCAGAACTGTCCATTTTGAAATAAGATTATTATTTTTTTAAATAAAAATTTACAGTACAATCGAATGCTTTTCCAAGTCAACGGCACGGCGACGGCAACGGCTCGCGGCATCTCTTTTATTTAATATGAGTGAGGGAGATGCAAGAAAATGATCTCTTTTTGGTGGAAGCAGACCTACATACATTTTTTTGTCTCACTATTAAGTAATGTGTAAAAGTACTTATTACTTTATATTTTTAAAATTAGGCACAATTTAAGCATAGAAAACAAAATGTAAACTTATAACCGCATAAGAAATGTTTTTAAAAAATATCTGCTGATTCTGGTTATTGGTTTCGCTTAAGTTATGCATACAGAAGAGAGCAAACGAGTATATATAAACGATTTAAGGTAAGCGTCCAACTGTCCGGCCGGCCGCAACGCAAGCACGGCACGCAACGGATTTTTCCATATCTTTATATGAATTAGTACCTACAGCACTGGCACTACCGGCAAATACCGGCGGTCGGTGTGGGCAACGGATTTTTCTATATGAAGATATGGAAAAATCCGTTGCGTGCCGTGCGTGCGTTGCGGCCGGCGCGGACAGATGGACGCACACCTTTATTGGTATTCATATTATTGTTGCAGTGCAAAATAATATTTTTGGTTTGTGTGACTATTAGGTACATGAATTGAACACGATAATTTAATTGAAATGACGTCAGGTACTAATAATCTTCTGACGAACAGAGTTTTTCATTAAACGGTTAATATTTTCAATAGTAATATTACGGATGGGTTTTTAAAATTTGATGAATTCATCAAATATTTGAAGTTAATTTTCTCGTTCTGTGTAAGTTCTATTGAAGTTCTGTGATTATTTTAGTTTCATGAAGCAACTGGCCTATAATGATATAATAATAGAACTTGAATAGAACCTCCACATAACGTGAAAATTAAGTTCAAATATTTGATGAATTCATCAATTTTTTTGACACAACCTGTCCTGAGTTTATAAATAACGTGTCTTAAAAAATTATGTTATAGAATCCGATTTAAGTAGTCTAATGAGCGACCTTGCGAAATAAATAAATTTACCTCGATTGCTCGAGATTTCCTGAACATAATTTTTTTAAATTTTTTGCCAACATTAAAAAAATTATACTTTCGAATTTTAACATTGAGACATAAAAAACTATTATAGTTCTATCTAGCCAATTATTTAACCTGTATTTTACCGTATACCTCATATTTGCAGGATTTATAAAAAAAAAATCATAAATTTTATAACCGCACGAATCCTGCGTATTTGTTACTTTCAAACTGCCGTGAGAGGTACTTATTCGAGTCAACATAGAATATTTTCGATTTCTTTATGTTGTCTGTGGTATACTTGATAATGAAAGGTATCTATGAAGAAAGCACTTAATATTAACCCTAAACAGCTGATCAGAAATTCTGCGTGAAAATAATATTAAAAAAATATATTTTTAACATCGTTCTCAATTAGTCTAAGAAGTTCGGATTTGCGACATCTATGGTCATAATAGATAAAGCATTTCAATAACTTCGTTTTAAGTCCAAAATAACAAACGTGGGAGCTACAAATATTTAAAAATAAAAAAAAATTGCCGAATCAAGAGATAATGAACTTTTTTATTCAAAAAGCAATCGGAGACATTTAAAATGACGCCAATATATGGCAAAAATCGCTCCAGATGTCAATAATCAATAAATAAAGACTTCGCTATCACCCAGTACGAACGCGCGTGTAGGATAATATATTGGTAACGAAGCGTGGAAGAGGAGTTATTGTATATATTTGTATCGAGTGCCGTGAAGCCATGTGAATATGGGATTATATGATTATTTAAAAAAATTAATAGCCACGTGGATAAATGTATTTGAAAAAAGGCTTATTATTCCATTATAATGACTGTGTTTACCCCCACTTCCTTCCCTGCAAGATAAAAAAAAAACATTGAAAAAATCGATAGTTTTCTTTCTAGTATTACAAAACATAGGTTTTTTCATAAAACTTTTCAGCACAGAGGACATTACACGAAATTTATTAAAACCATTCAGAATCGCTCGAAATGGCGTAAGCCGTGTTTGATGATCAGATCTTAAGGGGGTATTCTAGTCTAGAAGCCCGAATTTTGGGCGTTTTTTGACGGTCGATAAAAAAAACCATTAACCATACATTTTTTTATAGTAGTTATATTTATTTATATTTTAAGTGTTCACAAAATATTTTTTTCTATTATAGACGAGAATACCCCCTCAATAGGCAACCTTTCTCTTCAGTCTCTATACTAGCAATCCGCAACCCCGAGGACGCGAATCATAATAATGGGAAAAAAATTATCATGATTTCGTACTAATCGAATTTTACAAAAGTTTTTTTCACAATTTAAAGTCTTTCCAATTGTTGGATCGTGTCTGAATATCTACTCTTATTTAAACAAATCTTCAATATCATTAAGAGGGCTTTACCAGAGAAAGCCTGAAATACGTCATTTTCAAAAAAGTTTTTAGACGTATTGACTCTTTTCCACAAAAAATTATAAATGGATTTCGAAAGATTGTTCTTTTATCTAGCATTCGTATGTAATAATTTTTTTTTTTTTTTAATTTTTAGTATAATAAGGTTATTCCATAGGTCGTTGGCAGATTTGTTAAATTTTCAAAAAAGTTTTTGTATTATACCACACCCATTTCAAATAATGTAATCATGCAGTAAAATAAATCAATACATTATCTAGCAAAGTTATGTATTAGAATTTTAATTTTAGTTTCAATAAAATCATTAAAAAATATGTACGTACATGTGTTTCTTGACGAAAATTGGTCCATTTGTGTATTTATTTGCGCACTTACAAACTAATATATTTCAGATTTTTTTAACATTCTCATTAAATTTAGACATTATTGAAAAATGGTAAATACTTATAATCAAAAAATAACTACAAAAAGTACACTATTTTAATAGTTTTATCATCACGCCTTTCAGCATTTTTGGATGAAGGTATAAATTAAAGCTAATTTGGATTGAAATAAATTCGATATTGAGTTATAATTTAAAAAAGCTGGTACGGAGAATAATTAATCTTTCTCATTGTAACCGTCCTGCACGATCGGAAGAACAACTTTCGACGAAATGTGGATTTTCGTCCGCTGGCTGGTTAAACGCTCTTAACATCTATATTCCTCGAGAGAGCCTTTCACATTGATTTGAACTGGATTTGAAAGTGGCTATCTGAAATATTTCAGCAAAAGTCAATGTTTTGATAGCTGGTGACAAACTGTGTTGCTTGACAAAATGTGCAGTAACATGGTTCACACTAATTTCACACCTTATTTAGTTAATTGAATAAATTTTAAATAAATTGTTAGTTTTATAATGTTCACAAACATATAATATAAAATGCATTTTTTCTTGAACCTGTTTCCGGACAACTCGGCAATGTGCAACTTCATCACTTCTTTGAAAAGTCATTAAAAGTGAGGAAAAAAAACTTGCTTAAATAAGTTATGTTATTACTTTAGATTATGGGCTATTTTTAAAGATTTTTCAGAGGCGTTGAGATGTCACTATGTTGAGATATTTTATTTTTATTTTTTTAAAATTATTTATTAACCAAGAATATCATTACAATATATACAATATACCTACATATACATATATATATAATTTTTTTTGGTATATACCACCTCACTAGGCTGAGCCTGTTCTGAGGTGGCAAGAATTTAATTTAATTTTGATATCTTAATCTTGGAAGATAAAAAATATAATTTTAATTTAAATAGATAGATGGAATAAAAGAAAAAATATAAAGAAATGAAAAAAAGATATGAGATAAATAGATAAAAATAGTTAAGGAGAAAAGAGAAAAAATACAGGCGTTGAGTGTGTTGTTTGATCAAGTTATCTGCACGCAGTATGCAATACCCTTGTTTACTACCCACGTATGAATTTTGCGTTTTAGATTTTTTGTCACTAGAATATCTTTTATATCTTTTTCAATTAAATTAAAACATTTTGGAGCCAAATTGTGATAATGTCTTTGTCCAAATGTAGTATTTGTCTTCGGAGTCATGTGTTGATGTCTATGTCTTGTGTCGTAATTGTGTTGTGCAGTACGATGGTTTAGTTTGTCTTTTTGATAATGTATAGATATAATTTTGATGTACAGTTGGTGTACGTTCAATACAGCAAAGTCTTTAAATAACTGTATTGTCGAGAATCTAAAAGGTTTTTTAGTAATAACTTTAATTAAGGCCTTTTGCGCTTTGTCGAGAGGGTCCATATTAGTCTTCGCAGCATCACCCCAACCAATCATACCGTGGGTGATAATTGATTGTCCTAATGCGTAGTATATAGTTTTTAAAGTCTTCACTGGCATTATGTTTCGTATGTTCTTAAAAAAATATATAAGTTTCCTTACTTTTGTTTTATTTATTTGTTCTGTCCATCTAAAATAGTTGTCAATGTAAATGCCTAAATATTTGATTATCTGAGTCCGTGTTAGCGGGTTGCACAGGCAGTTTTTTTTAGATGTGCAGTAGTGTATAGTTAGGTTTTCATTGAGTCTTGGTTGTCGTCTGGGATCTATACTAAATGTCATGTATTTTGTTTTGTCTATATTTAGTGTTAGCAGGTTGTTGTCGAGCCAATTTTTAATCCGGTTGATTCCTTCGGCAGCCTTTTTGTATACATTTGTCCAGGAATCAGAAGCGAAAATGAGAACAGTGTCATCCGCAAAGCAGATAACATCTCCGCTAATATCTAACTGACACAGGCAATTGATGTAAAGTAAAAATAGTATGGGTCCTAATGTACTTCCTTGGGGAACACCGTAAGTTATGTATCTGTTTTGGCTTGTTACGTTGCCTAAATTTAGTGCGTGGCTGCGATCAGTTATGTATGATTTGAACCAGTTATATGCCAAGTTTTCAATACCTATGTTATCTAATTTTTTAAGGAGAATTTTATGGGACACTGTATCAAAAGCTTTACTTAGATCTATGTAGAACTGTTTTCCCGTACCCTCTCCCATTAAGTTGAAGTGCATGAAATAATGTTAAACAGATAGAGCCAGTTGTTACTGTGGCATTTACCTGAACCAACCTTTGCATACCCAGCAAATATGACGATTTTTTTTCTTCATTTTATTTTGCAGCTTCGAAAATAACATTCTACTCGTACATCCGTAGTTTACCACTCTCTTCAGACCTCACAACGTAATCCACTTGTGGCTGCCATAGTCCCAGTGTTTCCGGGTTGTTAAGACTCTTATAGGGTTTACCCACCTGTTCACACGAAAAAATGTATTTAAGCATTGATTCTGATAAATCATGGGTTTTATTTTAAATATATCGGTATTACTATTAAAATGTGATAAAGTTGGCCCAATAACTAACGAATGTATCACGACTTTATTAGAGATAAGAAAACTCTGTAAAATTCCACGGAAAAAAACTATAAAATGCACTCGTAAGGTAACCGCGATTATTTTCAAGCGAAAACGTTTTGTTAGCAATGTTATCAATACGACGATAACAAAAGAATGGATTAGTCTTCGCTTGGCAACAGCAGTTAGAACGCACATTTTCCATAATATTATATCGCCAAATGAAGGTAATAAATTAATCGTAAAAAATCGTAATAATAACAAGCAATTTAATCGCTTTATTAAGTGTATAAACTAAACCCAACAATCACCACGCCATTTCTCTTCAAGAGCAGGTGGATGCTCGTAATAATATCCTGGTGAAAGATAACCATTCAGATTTGAAAAGTTGCTTGAAATGGCTTTAGCCGTGCCATGTGACCAGATCTAAATAGCTAGGCACTGTACCCCATGCACTTGTGGAAGACAAACGAATATTCAGAATCGTACCGATTGCGCGTTGGTGTCGTTGCTTGGATTGGCTGTCGCCGTGTTTACTAACATTTTATTAATGCTTTATATTATAAAAAATATTTAATAAAATACATATGAGTTAATATGGGTTTATTTTAGAAATATGAATCTTAGTTCATAGAAGAGGCCTTCCTACAGAGGTAACAACTAATCAACTTTAAGTAGTCTCACGTCTCGATTACTGTTACGGTGTTTATGCAAGCCTTCCAAAATATCAAACTTACAAACATCAATCCGTGTTTATTGCAGCAACATCGCTCGTAACTGTGGTCTCTAAATATTCGCACATTTCAGAACATCTAACCTTCATTGTCCTGACAGAATCCAGTACAAATTGTGCAAGGTGATGTTTTAATCCATTATTGAAATGGTCCCTTTACATCTGTGATCTTTACATCTTTATGCGTCCCAGAAAACACTGGTCCAAGGTCCAAGGCAGTCGACCCTTAGATTAGTAACATCATCAGCTATATGCAGAATGACACAACCTTAGCGCAAGCTAAATACCAATTTTAGAAATAGCGCTTTGAGTATCTAGGCGCTAGGAATAAACTCACCCGGAACTAAGATGTTTAATAAGGCTTACAAAATTTATGCCCAAATCTTACATTTTTAGGCTCTCATATCCTTAAATTAAATATACATAATTGAGAGTACGTTTCGTGTATTACCTATAATATATTCTATTCATACTTCTTACTGGATAAAGACTTTTAGAAGCCTTACTCCTCAATCCATCTCTTCCTGAGGGACGAATCACACTTAGGAAGATAAATATTCTAATCAAATCCTTGTACTTGTGAAGTTGTCACAGTAGTCTGCCTCGTCTATGGAAAGTAATAATAAGTAATAATATTGCGCATCGTAGAAATCTTCTTAATATATATTAAAAAGTCGGGTTAGTTACACCATTTATAACTCAAGAACGGCTGGACGGATTTTTATGTTCTTTGATTTGTTGGATGCCTCTGCCCCGAACAGCAGAATAGCTATTATAAGCATCGGAAAAAATCACAAAAAAAATTATGAAGAAAGAGTTGCAGCAATATTGTGATAAATATAATATTGAATAGTAAGTGAATTCCAAAAATTCAAAAACGTCTATTTAACGTAAACATATATTATAATGCTGTCCCTCTTTCTTACATACTGAATGTCAATAGTCGAAAATGAGATAACGGTGAACGTATGACTGCACCCCTCCAAAGGAAAAATCGATAATTATAATAAATCTCCCTCACACGTATAAAGAAAATGAAACGCAATTCCGGTAAGTAAGTGAAAAAGTAAGAAAATCACAAAAAACATAAATCCGTACACAACGCCATCTCTGATACTGACAAAAACAAAACACGGACAGTTGCGCATCGATAATTGCTTCATAAAAAACTGATTTAATTCAGTTAATAAGCTAATATAACAGTTATTGATTCTGGGGCAGTACGAAGTTTGCCGGGTCAACTAGTATATTATAAATTTGTACAGCGCCCTAGAGGTGATTTTTCGCATAAACGGCGTTATACAAATTTCCTAATATTATTATTGCAATTAAAGAATTGATATCAAAAATAGCCAACCATAATGACATCTAGCGGCGCAAAACTGCGATACGATTACACCTCATTAACTGATTAGTTAAGTACTTTCATCATTATTACCAAATGAATAATCTCTAGTCTAGAGTCGAATTAAGGCGAGAAAGAATACATTACTTGGTGTCCGAAAACACGTGGAACAATCAGGAAACTGATGACTCTGCATCACGTTTGGGGTCGATTTCACTGAGTGACGTTTTTGATTTAAGCTTTTGTTTATGAGTGTATCGAGTTGGAATTTTTAAGGTCGAACTTAAAAAAAAAACATTAACTAGAATTTATTAACTCGTGATTTGTGAATAAAAGGAAAAAAAGTAAAATTTAAAATTAAGAAACCGAATAGGCCACTTGCATTACATTTTTTTTTTTAAATTTCCGGTTTAGGCAAATATGTATTATTTTTTTTTTAATCTTACTTTTGAAACACTGGCGATTTTTTGAAAATTTCAATCCGAAAAATCAAATCATTTTTTATAAACCGGAAAGACGGGACATAATTTTATAGGTGCGAAAAAACGATAATTACATAGCCAAAAATCATTTTAAAGAAAAATAACGTTTTCCACACGAATGACACAGGAGAATAACGAGACATACCAAAAATATTAAATCTCATAAATTTTTTTTTCCTTGATCCATCTTATTGATCATAAATCATTATAATGTTCAACGTTTATATTACTAAATCAAATGTAATATACTTGTACTTTTAAATTATAATAATAATAAGAATATTATTCAATTTGATTTTGTTAAAATCCGCACCATTATCATTATACAACGTAAAATGTACGGGGTTCTCTTGATAACATCTGTCAAAAAATCAAACCAAATGATACGTTCGCAGAGAACAAACAATAAATCTAGTGAACGTTAAATGTCGAATTCAAAAATTCGCCTGAAATCAAAATGATGCCATATAAAAAAAAAAAAATCATTGTGGAATTTTATAAAATTAATAGGAACATTTTTGGAGACGGGATATTTTCATGTAGTGACGTCACGAGCTCAAATAATGGATTTATTTATTTAAAAAAAAAAAACTATACATTTCTAAAAAAAATTACTAACATTTACGTAATCTTAGTAAAAAAATCTATCCACACGATTTTTTCCAAGTCGTTAAGAAGTCCATGCAAGTGGCCTATTGCTGAGGATTTTTTCTTACTTCTCTGTGTCTATCTAAATCCCCCAGTTTCGAGCTCGTATCACTAGCTTCCGGAAAACCCATATAGTTAAAATTACGAAAATTTAGTGTTGAAATTAAGCGGCAAATGCAAAAAAAAAAAATTGAATTTTATGCCTAATTAATTAATTTTAATCAATTAATTAATTAGGCATAAAATTCAAAATAATAATAAAATTCATAAAATTCAAAATTTTGATTTTAATTAATTAATCGCTGGTCGCTGGCCCATGACATCTTTGACACTTGGAAATTTCACAGTTCCAATACTTTTTGTTCACTTACTGTGTGGCGGGCCGGATCGGGAGAGGCTGGTTGAGGGAGATCGTTTGATCTCTCCAGCCGGATTCTCTCAACCCATCGCCTTATACCGCAGTGGGAGGGATGGATTAAAATTAATTGAGACAAAAAGATAAAATATGCATTAAAATTAATTGAGACAAAAAAAATACAAGCAGAAAAAATCAGTTCAGATAGTAATTTTCTACTTTATAGTTACCTATGATGGTTATAATTTTATGTGGAAGTCATAATCGAAAACTTTACTGGTCGGTCTCTGTGACCTCCTCAAGGTAGAACATAAAAGTTATAAAGTATGAAAGTTTTTTTTCCTTACTGTTTTATTTATTTCATAAAATTCAGTCCTGTCCATCTTAGCGTACGCCACAAATACCAAGTGCGTAGGAGCATTATAGTATTGGTATAAATACTAGACAGTAGGCATCAGCGAAGTAGGCTGTAGGCAGGTACCACGACACCATCATGCGACTAAGCCACGATGCGATATGCGTGTGCGTGTGCTGTGCCCGTTCACGTGATGCTATGCCGGTATATCTCTGTTTAAATTCTGCCTATTTTCTTCAAGGTTTGATTAAAACTACGTCGGTACAAATCGTAGTACACGTACTACGTGCCGGCGCTATGCGATCCAATTTGTTAGCAGGAAAAATAGTTTTAAATTTGTGTTTTTTCCGCTGGGCGTTTGACCGTGCACACATTTATTTATTGATGAATATTTTTCTAATGAACTGGCTTACCTCGATTTTTGTGTGCTATTTGTGTTAATATCCTGTTACTCTTAATGATAGTGTTTCTTTATTGAGTGACGTGAATATCTACTTATAGAAAATACTAAATAAATATTTAAAAAACATAGACTGACCGATGCAGACCAAATAATCAACGCCAGCCAAATAATCATACGCCAATCGTGCGTTAAAACACTTCTACACTATATTTTAGAAAAAAAAAATTTTCAACAATTACAAAATGTCACTAACAGACCAGTTAGACAAGCGTGCAAAGAAAACATAAAAACTCCGACGGTAAACACATGCTTTGGACAATGACACCATAAATACCATGCTCTAAAAGCATTCAACAGTGTTCCACTTGAAACAAAAATAATTTCAGATATAAAATTTAAAAAAATGGATAAAAAAAAACTATATTACCAAAATTTCAAAACATAAAAGAATAAAACATGTACACGTGACACACAAAACAATTATAAAACCAACAACTTGTCTACATGCCAATTTTAATATTATCTTTAAAAAGTTATTTTGATGTTATTTTTTTTTCATTACCAACTATACATTTACTATATATTTTATTAAAATTTTTGTATTATAAACTGGGGCCTCGGCACCCAGTGAGGCCAACATTGTTTAATAATGTTAGGTTATGTAATATATATAATATAATTTAATATAAAAAAAATGAAAAGCATGATTACCAACATCATGAAACAATGCAAAATGCATTGATTGTTTGATTTTGAAAATTTTTCAACAATTACCCATGCTTAGTTTGACTATTTTCGACTTTCTCTATGGAATTGTGCAGGGGTTGGTGCTTTTGTTTTGTTATTTTCTTCTTGGGCCCATTTTGACAGCTTCCGTGATCCTCTTGACTCGCAATCCGAAGGTCGCGGGATCGAATCCCGTCGTGCGCAAATAAATTTTATCTTATTTATTTGTCTTATTTCAATTTAATTTTTTAAAATAATATATAGTTTATTTGCGGAACGTTCCAGAGTAGAAGATACTCGCAGTATCTTCCTGGTGTAAGGCCTCCATTCAGAATTGAAACATTGTTTTAAATAGCTTCAGCCGTGTTTGGTGACCAGACCTGAATAGCCAGGTACTTCCCCACCTTCTTTTTCCCCATCTCCTTCTCCCCACCACTTTCTTTAGCCTCACAACATAACCCGATCGGGGATGCCATAGTCTCACTGGCTCCAAACGGGACAGCTGGGACTCTTGTTATACCTTATACCTTTAGCCCCACAACATACCCCAATTGGGGATGCCATAGTCTCACTGGCTCCAGATGGGAGCAGTTGCGACTGTTGTGAGGTATTCTCATAAATATCCATTTAAATTTTGGTTAACATCAAGAAAATCGTCACCTTAAAGTGTACTCGAACCAATCACTTAGATTTGGTATCACTGATATTGTCAAACCAAAATCCGAAAGATTTATTGTATTATTCTCTGTAACGTCAAGGATACCAGCTGATTGAACTCCAACCCCCTCCCCATCTGCAGTGCACGTATACCAAGTCCCAAAAAGTCAGTGCTCCATGGTGCGTGACTCCAGATACTAATATCTACAGCCTGTATATTGGACGAATATCTACAGCTCATATGTTGAACTAATATCTACGAACTTCAGAGTGTTGACTAATATCTACAGAGCGTAAGTTGAACTAATATCTACAGAGCGTAGGTTGGACTAATCAGCAAAATTTGTCCAATAGTCCGATATTAAGGATTTTTACATACATAGTTACATAAATTAAGTTTTTTAAACTGCATACGCAATATTACGTTATTCCAATATGCTATACATAATTGCAAATCCAACCTCTGCCAGTGCTGTAGATATTCGTCAACACTTTGGTTCGCATAGATATTAGTCAACAGTTTGAGCTGTAGATATTCGTCAACACTTTGGTTCTCATAGATATTAGTTCGATTTTTTCAGTTTTTGGAATTCCTGTAGATATTAGTAGACGCCTCCTGGTGCATCGGTCGCATCAGGGAGGAGTGCTGCTACCTGAGAGAGTGGTACACTGGTATTCGATAAAGAACTTATAAAACATTAGTACGACATCTTTACGGTACAGATTTTTTTTACATTAGCTCCATACTCGAAGCCCAGAGGAAAATAATTTTGCTCAGGGCCAATGTCATCTTAGGGGAAGCTGTGTGAAGGGTATTTTTAAGGAAGCGAAGGATAGGAAGTTTTGGGAAGGAAAAAGGTATGAAGGGTGGGAATCCATCCCTCCAACTACGGTGCAAGGCGATGGGTCGAGAGAGTCCAGCTGGAAAGGTCAAAAGCCCCCTCACCCAGTCTCCTTCGATCCGGCCCGCCACGCAGCAGGTGGGCAGACGCTTCGGCCGCCAAGACCCGGACAAACGTCACCCCATGAAACGGGCACCCCTTTTATGTCGCCAAACGTAGCGAACCACTTGGGTTGACCTATGGCAGAGGTGTTGGTTATCCAATAAATGGTTCCCGGGGCGGCGGTACCCATACCCTACTCAAATACCCTACACAAAACAAAAATATAATATTGTAACTAAGCGGTGTCACCGGTCTATGATCGAGAGGCGTCACCTGCAAAGCGTGACTGCTAGTCAGGTTAATAATATTATATTTGTGACGTCACATCATCCAAGGTGGCGTCGATCTTATAATTTAAGGCTGGACCGAGAGCCATTACGGACAAAAAATGACCGAAACTAAGTAAAGTTATTAAACCGTAACTGTAAACATTAAACAACGGTTGTTTCACAGAATTTGAAGAATTCATCAAATATTACAGTAAAATTTCAAGTTCTGTCAAGGTTCAATTCAAGTTTTGTTATATCGTTATGGGCCAGTTGTTTCATGGAACTGAATTTTTTTTTTACATGAGCTCCACATAGGAGGCCCTGAGGAAAATAATTTCCCTCAGGACCTATGTCATCTTTGGGGATGCTGTGTGAAGGGGTTTTTTTAGGGTAAGGAAGGAGAGGAGAGTTCTGGGAAGGAAAAGGTTTTAAGGGGTGGGTAGGAATCTGGGGTTCAGTGTATCCTGGTCACCCGCGACCTAGACAAACCTCACCCCATGAACCCGGTCACCCCTGCTAAATCACTAAACGGAGCGAACCACTTGGGGTGACCTATGGCAGAGGTGTTGATTATCCAGTTAAAGTTCCCGTGGCGGCGGTACCCATTCCCGCCTCCCAAATAATAACAGAACTTAAATGTTACCTTTATGGAGCTTGAAAATTAACTTTTTAAATTGATGAATTGTTTAAATACTGACAACTGGCCCTAAGTAATAGCAGCCAATATAAATATGCGTTAATAAAATGAAAATAATGTACAGTTAAATTCAGTGGGGTCGAATTAGCCCGATGGTTAGAGCAGAACCCCGGAAAGCTTAAGGTCCTTGGTGCAATTCCTGGAAGCGTTCGATTTTTCTGTGTAAATTTTCGCGAGTTGCTAATATTGTCACGTACCTACTATCAGTTAAAAACCCGCTCCACGTAGGTACTAACTTCACGTACGAAGATGGTTTTGCATAAGGCGATGCGTCAGAGATGTGGACAAAGTCGGGTTCTTAAATTTAATTAAATTAATCAATTACTCAATTACTTTCACCTCTTTAACATTGGACTTGTCTGGTCTCTAGATTAGATGGTAAACATAATGTCGGTTTAACATATCAGAAAAAAGTGTTAGTTGTTGATAAAACATTGTTTTGATTCACAGGCATAAGGCATATGTATTATTCACTGATAACGCTTTAAAAAATGAACTGCAATCTGTATTTATTGCACTGCTAACTTCCATAATAACGAGGCTTATCTTGTTTACGTTAAACGTAACTGGAACGTATATTGTAAGTAGGTACTCAAAAGCATGCCAAACGCCGTAAATACCTGCTTATCACCACTTTTTTGCTTCGGGACCTTATTGTTATCACCTGTTATATATTTAACTAAATATACAACAGATGTCATTGGTATTTACGTTTTCGGGTTATTTGATCCATTTTCCCATAAGTAATAAAAAACTATGGCAGTCAAAAGGACGAAAAACGAAATCAATTGCTCGATACTTACTCGCAGTCAGTTTCAAAATTCGAACTAATAATAGTGTGAAGAATTCTGACAAATAATAAATTAACTCCAAATAAATTGGTACGATTCGTAAATAATTTTTTCTAGACCATTCTGCAGCAATTGTCCTTGTTCTGGTGTGTTCTTTACACAAATTTTCAGCAGCAAAAAAAACATACCATGGTCTGCGCTAGTATAATTCTGTTTTATCATTTTTGACATGTTTTTGTTTTCACGTAAATAGACGTAAACATTAGGGTATATTATGTTTGTGTTCAATGAAACATAAAACATTAAAAAAAATACATTTACTAGCTGACCCGAGCACGCGTTGCTATGACTAACGTAACACAACGCCAACTACTGGATGGTTACCCAACCTAACACACACCGCCATCTGTTAGAAACTTATGGAACTTTCAAATAATTACAAAGTTTTGTCTTGTAAAAAACTTTTAATTCGCAATAATAAATATTGAGGTCAATAATCGAGATTAAAACTATCCTATCTTTTAAGTTGGACCAAATTACACACAGTAAGCCAAATTTAATCAAAATCGGTTAAGGCTCTGCAACCGGGCTCGAAAAGAAGAAGATGGAGGAGAGCGCTAACATTTACAGCGACAAAATCGATGCGAAAATTGCGAAAATGTTTGAAATAGAGCAAGAATCTCGCGGGCATTATCTTCAACAGCATTTAATGTGAATTTTTTCATACATATAACTTGTAAAATAACTGAAACAAACGTGTTTATAATAATTTTTGGAGCATAGGTACTTTGCGATTTTTTTCTATTGAGGGAATTTTATAGGATTTGCGTTTCGGCGCGGGCTGAGTCTAGATATTATCTTCAAGAATAACATATATTTTTTAAGAGCTTTAAAACTTACCGTGTTTAAGGGAAATATGTTATAAATCGGTAGAAATCCGGGTTGCTGGCCCTAAGTAGTTTATCTTGAACAATAATCACGATACGAGATGTTTATATATACATATAGGTCGGTAATACAATTCTGTCAAAGTGGAAGAGCGGCCCGAATTTTTCTGCAAAAAATAATTTAAATAAATGATGTGATCTGTGATCTACAGTCCACACGCTATCGGATATGACAATAAATGTCTGAGGTCAACTAATTGATCCATGTTGTTATTGTTTATTTTCTCGCCAGGTATCGGATTTATTTTTCTGTCGGCGCTATGATGTAAGGTCACAAAGTTCCCCGCGGAAAAAAAAAACTGTTAGGTCGCCTGAAGGTCAAAACTATAATGTCCAAGTTCCTCTTTCCATGGTTTTTATGTGAACTCTTGTCATCGTTGAATGAGTGTATTTCGATATTATACATATTAGCTTGGTAGCTGAGTTGTCAAATGTGACGGGTTTCCACCCTGGCATCATTGGTTCAATCTGCCTGCTAGCGAAATCCTCCATCAAAATAAAGTTAGCCTCCCAAAAACTGAGCGTACTGTACAGTGGAATACTGTGCAGTACTGTGGAATGATTTGCCGGCCTCTGTGTTTCCTCCTTCCTACAACATGGGTCTCTTCAAGACCAATGTTCATTTCTTCCTCTCCTCAAAAAGACCCTCCACACAGCATCCCAGATGACATAGGTCCTGAGGGAAATTATTTTGTGGAGTTAATGTAAAAAAAAATAATTATAAATTGACTCTCAAATGTTGGGTAGAGATATTTTTCAATACTGCCAGTTTATATCCAACGTGTAAATTTTTGTACTTTCATATTTAAAAAATAGTCATAAATCCCCAAACGGATAAGGGATTTGAAATTTGATTTGACGGACAAAGATTCTGAAATCCCCTTATTACAAAAAAAAAAACACATCTTCGGTCTCGCGGAAACGTTTTATGCGGGAATTTCCACCCACGAAAACGCGTCCATAAACTGCCTCGCCCGGTACGACGAAAACGTACGTACCACTCATAAAAAAATAAACAAATCCTCCGTAAAGACTTACCTCCCCATATTGCAGCCAAGTCCCCATACAAATAATTTTTAACAAACAACCAAATAAACAAAATTTTCAAAAACCATTATAATGGTAATAATTATTATTAATTCATGATGAAATAGAAAAGGGCCTTTTTGGCCCGGAGCTCTGTATGCCAATATTTCAAAAAGTCGAAGCCAAAAATGAATATTATTTGTGTTAAATTGACCTGGAAAGTTCCTTTCTCGAATTTATTTTGAGTGCGTGGCTGACGGAAAAGGTCTTTAATTATATCATTGCTGGGATTTGAACTCGTGACTCATGGGTTCAAAGCTAGAGATTTTTCCGCCTTACCTAACGTAAATAATCCAAACCGGAATTTGAAAGGAACAACGGCCCTGGGAGGTCATAAAAACATAAAAAGGATTGTCAATGCATTTTAAAACATTTCGTGGATTATTGCATCCCTTGAAATTTAAATCGATCACAAGGTAACTCGTAAAAAACTTAATTTATTAGTTATTCCAATTGATATTTTTTCCAAAACCAAATTATGAGGTACCTATTTCACAAAAAAAATATTAAAAAAAAGTTAGCATAACTTAACAAAACACATTATCGTGACAATGCCCCTGAAACGCGGCCGTTCGGCGTTGCTTTCAAGATCTCCGCGCATCGTGTTTTGCTATTGTGTTTGCGTTTGTGTACTCAGCGATACACACGTAAGTAATAATTATTATTGTATTGTTGTCAATCTTTCTTATTGAGGAGGACCTTGAGATCTAGAAATAGTTGTCGGCTGATGACGAAACCTGCGACCAACCGATACAAACGCCGATACTCCGGTGACGAAATTCACGAAATGCCGGAATCTGTGGAACCGAACGGAACTTCAAGGGAAAACGGTATTTATCTCCAATTTACTTCAAATTGCGATGAAATAATAGACAGCTCACGTATACTCACGTAGTTGGTTGGTGCTCGTGAGATTTTAAACATGTGCGTGTTTTATCAAATTCATAACTGCTTGCATTCCAAACTTTGAGATGTGTTCGAGGAGAAGAATTTTGAGCTCACATTCGTGGACGAGCTTTTCCAGTGGAATATTAAACAAAAAAGGTTGAAATAATGACCCCTATCTCAAACTAGTCCCCGCGAGAGAATCTTTTTAGATTTAAAACATGACACGTGATAAGTAAGAGGACGAACGCACGAGCTCTTGCTGGTACTATTTTACAGCCCTAAAGATGAGGGAAATTATTATTAATCCGACTAATAAATTGAAGTGATTGCTTTCCAGGAAAGCTTGAACAACATTGGACCGCATCCGGTGCAGTCACACACAGTCACTGTGGGTGCATGATGCATAAATGGGGACCTAAAAACTCTGCTTTGTGTGAAGGCAGAAAGAAGATAGTAAGAAAGTAACCCTTAGATAAAAAGAAGTTGGAGAGAAGAAAGACAAATTAGAAATTAATCTCAATTTGTGATATTATGGTATTCGAATGTATACACCATTTCCACCAGTTACATGGACACACTTGTATGAACGAATGTCTGTATGAAAAACAATATCATAATTTTTTAGCAGGCTTTTATTAGTTCTAATTATACTGTCATTTCGCACAAAGTGAGAGTTTACATCGAGTGGTACACGATGGTCATAGACTTGGGTTATGCTTTGGCAGCACGCGCATTTCGAAACGTTCTGGAAAGTCTAAAATCAAATCAATTTGAGATTGAAGTGTTGTTTGATTTGGTGGGCTGCCCAAATTAAACGCAAAACATAATTGACGTCACTTGGCTGTCGCAAATATTACGATTGCTGTAAATGAAAGGACTGATATTATGATCATACGTCTACAAATGGGTTTATATTTTCTATTATATCTCAGAATGTGGTTTAATCATTAGTTGATATTATAAGTGACCCATTTTGCGCACAATCACTCAGCGAAATTAATTTTTCAAGAAGTATTTGAATGGTACCTACATACTCCTAAACCCTCAGGCTAATTGTTCGCCTTTCGGAACAACGCATATAGGTCTCACAGAAACCGTTGTGTCTCCCTTACTATCATGGTTAGAAATATGATCTAAACGGAGTTAGAAAGAGAAAACACCAAGCTTTATATTTAAATTTAAAACTTAACCACAAAATAATTAAAATGTTCACCTTTATGAATCCAAAGTTTCCAAACGCATTTGAATAAAAATTATGAAACTTTATTTTTTTTTAATTATTTTAGCATGAAACGACATAAAAGTTAATTGAAAATAACATTTAGAATACATTTGCCTAATACAACGATGTGTGTTTTTATTTTTTTTTCGTTATCACTGTTATCAGTAATTTTTGTTAAAAAAAACGTAAGGTAAACCATTTTAAAAACAATTTATTTTACATGTAAAAGTTTTATTTTTCAAATTTTTTATTTTATTTCATTCATTCACAGTATTCATCACCTTTTAAAAACAGTTCTTTACTTTTTGAGTACGTTCAGTAACATTCGATTTATTTGGATGTTATTGCAAAACGGAAATATTATAACCTTCCGACGAAATAACCCCAAGGCCTGAGGAATTAACCTGTTGTATAATATATATAGTTTTGTTATTGCTTCAAGAACTCACCTGACCGCTCACGGCGATGACACTTTATTACCGGGACCCGATTAGGCAAAGTCGTGATGTGGATTAAGGATAGGATTCAATAATGCTGTTCTTGAAGACGAATTCCTGCAGGTTGCCGAATACAAATAGTTTTGTAAAATACTCGGCGGAGAAATGACATCAACCTCCATGTTCGAGAGGTTTTTATTCGTGTTTTTCACAAATAATTAATTTAAAATAACAAATGTTCATTATTTTTTTTTCATAAGAAGCAATTACTTTGTGGTTAGACATTATATTATAGGTATGTTTATTACATATTTTCGGCATTTTCCAGTACAGTACAGTAGATAACCTCAGAATCGCCCTGGTGTACGACCACAATTCAGAATTGAAACTTAGCCAGGTACTTCCCTACCTTTCTCTTTTCCATCTCGTTTCACCGAACCACTCTTCTCCAACCAAGCATCTTTGTAATCTTATGATATTTGTAGATCTATACAGGGTCGGCAGCTGGTCCCCGTGGAAATAGAACGCTTAGCCATCGTCCTTCAATGGAGCCTCTATACTTGAATCTATCATAGTTACGCACTCTAACTATCTCCATAGTAATTTTTTTGTGTTGTATGTAAATAGTAAATGCACTCTACTTTTGCCTGGATCATACGATATCCACGCTAGCCTTTTTGATACAATGAAGTTGACCAAGTTGCTCTGGTTGTTTAGATGATCATTTAGTGATCATTGAATGATAACCACAATAAATATCACGTTTTTTATCCCCCGGAAGCATAAATGCTAACAGTGTCATCTGATCTGCCTAGTTGGAGTTGTCTTCATAGCCTTAGTCCCGCTACCTTTTTGTCATAAATCGGTCATAATAATAACGGAATGTTTCAAAGCGTTGACAGCTCTACACAATTCACTTCCTCGTCTCGTTTCTGTCATCGTGTTGTTGCCATTCGTTGCTAAACCCAGAGTGGGAGAGTAATGACTTTTGATTAACTGATACAATTTATCAAACCTCCTACTTTTTGCCATTCAAATGAGGTGAAAGTCTGTTTTGCTAGCTTGTACCTATTTACAGGGATGGGACAAATCGATAGTCTTTTAAAAACATCGAATGCGTAACAGTTCGTTGGATATTCTTTTGAACTGATTGTTTTACGGGTTCCATTCCAACTCAGAATGAAACCAACCCTGAAACACCTCAGAAAAGTAATTAAAAGCTATAATTTTTTTTTTAAATAACCTGTAACCCTAACCTAACTTAACCTATTTAACCATTTTAAATTTTTTTTTATCATCACTCTTAATGACCCTTCTGAGATGCTTCTGAGTTGGTTTCATTCTGAGTTGGCCGGTCACCGTTTTACGATGGCTGTACAAAAAGTGATGTCGTAAACTCTCTGGTTAATAGCCCAAGTTTGTAAAGTAGATCCCAAATCATTCATTTCATAATAATATTTTTAAAATTCTTAAAACTTTTTTCCTCTTCCTTTATTTTTGACGTCACCGGTTTCATTATATTAAGGCCATTTTTAGACTGGTACATTGATTCCTTAAACTTAAACTATGGATTATCAGGGGTTGTATAAAATGATTTTATTAAAATTAAATGGATTTTCTCATCGTAATTGCTACGTCGCATTTCACGATTGAACTAAAAATTACCTGCAGGCATAATTACCGCGGTTTTAAATAACAATTTAGGTACTATTAATTTGGAAAATACCTCACTTGAATTGTTTTCACTCATTTTCAGCTGTCGCGAAGGTGTCTATTGTAAAATAAGTATTTTCTAAATGTCCGTCATAATACTCTCCCCTTCTCCAATGAAAAACATGTCACCATTTTAAAATCTACTATCATTGAAAATATCAATAAAAAAATCTCATGTTAAAATATCATGAATATAATATATAAATATAGTAATATTAATAATTTTCACGTAGACAGGGACCTTCCACTTTTAAAAGTCAAATGTGCCAAATTTCATCAATATCTTAGTAAAACCGTAGATGTGTATAAAAATCAAACAAACGCCACCGCAGGCAAACACGCGGCCGCCCGCCGGCCACAGACACTCATATTTAGTTGCATAGATTAGGTAAAAGTATCATCTAAAGTAAATGATGCTTAGTTGCTTAAGAAATAAAATGACATCCCTATCATTTGTAGTAAATACAGGCCAAGCAGGTTTCATCACCAATCCATCGACAGTACAGCAACAAGACGCGTACAAAAGAAAGCAACAATGCCATGTTATTTTGTAAGTTTTCATTGTATTTCATTTGAATCATTATTAGATGAATGCGTTGTTTGATTTTCTAATTTGTGTATCTTGATTCACACGGGGAAACCGAATATCAAATATCGCAACAATGCTCCGGCCATTAAAACAAATTTACATTCTTTCAGATTTGATGGCGTCGTTGTTTAGAGCACTGGGTGATATTTTACAGCCGTGGAATACTGACAACTAATAATTGACAGTACCATTACAAGACTGAAGTTCTGAAAATACTAAAACAGTGAGAACTTTGAGAAAGTTGGTAGGTACTTTCATTAGCAAATCAAAATATTGAGAAAGAGGACATGAAATCACGACGTGACATCAACTTCCGACCAACTGTTTTTATGTATTAAAATGACCCGAGATATTATACTTTTTCATATTTGCATATTATGTTAATTGGTTAATTAATTAAATGGTCATTGTTAAGATGTTTGGATCTGGGTCAGAAGGTTGTGAGTTCACCCCTAAGGAAATCGAAGTATAAAAATGTTTTTCACTTTTAGTTCACAAGTACCTACAAAATCATATCAATATTATAAATCCAAATTGCTTTTTCGTCTGTTCCATTAAAAATTCAGTTCTTTTGTTACAAATTTCTAGATGAATGCGAATATTCAACTAAAAGGTCGATTTCCGTTAGATCAGATTAGATTTATCTATTTTCTAAAAAGAAAGATGAACATTCCCGGGTTACGAATAAACCAACAATGTTTGAAAATCTCCTACTACCACCACAGAAAGCCGAAAATGTTGCTTGTGTTGTGATGGTGGCATAGCCAGCCGAGGAATCGAACACGTGACGCCTGGATGGGATCCAAGCGCAATGCCCACTCAACCACTGACCGGTAGAAAAGAAAGATATTTGTTTGGGGAGCAAGCATAGAAAAATCGAAAACTTCACAATGTAGTATCAATAGGCATATCCGTCAAGCACGGTTTCACTGTTGATAGTCAAAACGATATTGAGAAATAAATAAGAAATCGGTATACCTACCTACGCTAGCAACGCTGGAGGTATTTTCTATGAATTCACTTTCCAAAACATCAAACGCCAAATATTTACGTAAAAATATTAATAAAATGGCGATGTTCTTAAAGATTGATGGGAATAAATTGATCGCGTCCTAAGTGGATTATTTAGTTCTATGGATTGCGTATACGACTTATTTCAATTCTAAGAGCTTCATTAGTTCAATCCGTTCATTGAGAAGTTAGTAATTTTGTAAAACGAAACATTATTAAAAAAAATATGTATATATTGACAGTTAACCGAAACTTATGTGACCATGCTAGACCTCCTGGGCCTTTTAAGTTTCTACTAAAATTTAACAACTAGATACAATCATAATAATATTTTAGTTCTTTAAAAAAGTGATATTGTGCAAGAATCGTCTGAAAACTTATTATCATTAAAATATAACTTACTACTATGCAATTGCGATGTGAGTGCACTTGCATATAGCTTGCAAAATTTCGTCAAACGACTAATTATAATAACCAATTTGAATGAATCCACCTGACATACGCTTGGGCTTCCACGCTGCATCTTATTTCTATTAGACTTGTTGAGAACGTCTCACCTCTTACCTTGAGACTCCTGTGGTGTTGTGGTTCAATTGTTTCAGCCCAGCTGGGAGTGCTTAGGGTATTGAAGTCCCCGGTTCAAGTCCCACGTTCTATGGGAATTGTTCTGCCAAATTAGGCACACGATACAAAACACTGGTGTTTATTCATTTAACTACCACCACCATTCCCATTTGCCGCGTGGATTTGTAATTGTGTTGGTTACATCCGTTCCTTGGTTATATGATAATACAAAAATGTCGAAATACCCACTATTTCTACAAAGAGCATCCATACTTATTATTGTTTAAACATGCGCATGGTCAATGGACATTCTGATTTCTAATACAGAATTATGATTTGACATTAAAATGGAGGCCATACATTTTGTTGAAATGGATACATATGCTACGCACAAATACAACTAACAAATGTTGGAAGCCATCAAAGCTGAACACAATAATGATTTAATTTCAAACACATTCATAACGTGAAGCTATTCCATGACATCCAATTATAAATAAAATATTGCGGAGAAGGCCAAAAAAGGTTGTCAATTGGAATTGATTCTGATATTAGGTGGGAGCAAAGTTAGTAGTAAAGAAAAGAATAAGGTTTATAATTTGAAATTCCTTGATAAGTATATTTGCTGTGATTATAATCACATTAAAGATGAAATTTATGTTATTTTTATCGTGTTCAGATATCGAGGATTCGGTTTGCAGGGTGAAGATTGCCCTGAACATTAGATAAAGAATACGAAATTAGCCACTTTAAAAAAGTGACATATTTCTTCAATCTCTATAAACAATTCTAATACCTCGCGAAGGCGAGTCATCACAATGTTATTTAGAAATTGGTGTCAAATCATTAAACTTACAAAATTATTATTATTGGTTTTAATGAGCGTAAGGTTTGCTAAATGATGAGCTGATGATTTTAGAGATAGTATCGTCTTGCAGTTCTAAACATGTCCATGTTTCTTCATGTAGAGCAAGGCAAGCTACTGTTATATGAATTCGATACTCAGTTTACAAGTTACCAACAATTTACAGGTTAGATTCAAATGCGTCAAACCAAACGATTGATGGCCGTCTTCGTGGAGCAATGCTGTTAGACAGAGCTGGATCGACTGGAATAAAATCATTCAAATCTGATTGAACCTGGTCTTGAAACATTTTCCTAACGTATTTTTCTCTTATTTCATATCCATGCCCTTTCAAAAATTCAACAATTAAAAAAAAATATTTTAACGAAAAATAGTATTAAAAAGCCTTTGAAAAAAATGCATCAATGATCCTTAAATAAATAATGCCTCTAATGGTAAAAAGAGTTGAATTGGTGGGGGTGGAAATGGGCACTAAGCTGGTGGCAACATACTTACTTCTTTTATTATTCCTTGTTATTATTAGTTACGTTTGAGACATATTCCGTAAAAGTATGTCAAAGCTCGTCCCAAAGTGTGATGTTTGTACTTTGAAGAAAAGTGTAAACGTTTAAGATTGATTTGTCCGGATTTTAAGGGTCCTTTAAAATGACAATCTTAAATAATACATGAACTCGTTTTCTTTATCTACAAGCATATGGCATGGTTCAATATTAGTATCTAATTAAAGCTTATGGGGTGACATTTTTTGAAATATTTTCAGCACGTCCCATAAATATGCGAATATAATGAACAGCAGCAAAAAATATAAATATTACATCAATACTACAAGTTGCTTACTTCAACTTCCTTAATTTTACCTTTCCAATACAAAAATAAAATAAAATTCCTGAATTCGTTTAAATATCCACCCCACGAACCCTTATAGAGGCTTCTGTACATAAAGAACCAACAGCATAAAGACTTGGCTGACCTAGTGGAAATTAAGCTCATTTTTATCATAATATCCAACCAATTCACAACGAATTTTTCAAGCTTTTTTTGCATTGTGCTAAATCGCTCATCAACACGTTGCGTGCAAGTATTTATAATTTTCACTGATCCGCCACTGCGTGTTCATACCGTATCACCTCTACATATCACTGCAAGAATGCGTTTGTCTTACCCGGATCTTATGAAAAATACGATTTCATTCTCGTACAGCGTATCAAAACACAAAGCAAACACTATTACATTTCTACTCATTCAAACCTCGTTACTTCTTGCTTTCTGTTTCTCTATACATATCTAAACCGGGCATTATTATTATTTGTCTTGTCGGAATCCAGTTTCTCTGAAAGCAAACCGGAGGTCTTTAAAACAGTAATATTATCTTGTCTTTCAAAATGCATTGACTAGTTTTTGGTTAGTGCCTGTTATTGAGGTGGTGTCCTTTTGCCGAGTTCTGGTTGAGCAATTCTTGGTGGCACCGGTGGGGCTAAAACATCTTCGCGGAAGTCCAATTTGCATGAGCGTAGCGGCTGTGGGGTCAACGCCTGGAATGCGAGTATTTCGATGTTTTTTATTTCTTTATACTTGGGGGATATCGGGGAGGATAAATACCGAAAAAATGTTAGGTGGATATTGTTTTTTACAAACTATATTTGGTAGCATAGAATCAAACTGGAGACAATGTTCAAAATGTTAGGTGGATATTGTTTTTTACAAACTATATTTGGTAGCATAGAATCAAACTGGAGACAATGTTAGGTGGATATTGTTTTTTACAAACTATATTTGGTAGCATAGAATCAAACTGGAGACAATGTTCAAAATGTTAGGTGGATATTGTTTTTTACAAACTATATTTGGTAGCATAGAATCAAACTGGAGACAATGTTCAAATAATTCATAATAGTTTTTGTTTAGTATTCGACTAGTGCTTTTATTTTTAAACAAAAAAGAAAACGATTTTAGTAAATTAATACGATTTTTACGAAATTTCTTTTGAAACGTCATGCGTCAGGGAAAAATCCATTGGATGTAATTTTATAAGACGTTAAAAAAAGATGTAAACATTATCTGTTATTCATTGAGTACCCCATTTAATACTATAATGAAGTAGCTGTATTACAAAATGCAATGACGTGTAAATTTGTATGTATTTGTTAGTCTTGAGTTAGATTACATCATTGTGTAATAAGATTACACACAAATTGCAAGCACTGGGGGGGATTCAAGATAAATTTAATTACAATTCCATCGTTCCTACTAAAAAATCTTACATTGTTTTAAAATGCTTCCTCCTCGAGTGACTATAAAATAATCTAATTCGACACGTTTTAACAGAATGCAGAAACTTCATATATGTAGCATTACGAGACATCCGCGTACGGGAAAAGCCTCTGAAGGATCACATATATCGCACATCTCGTAGAAAGGGTCATAGTCATAAGTCACAAGTCAACATTTTCTATTTAATAAAATTTTATTTTAATCCCTGAATAGTATTAAAGTGATTGTGATAATCCACAAAAAACATATTTAAGTTAGATCACTCTATCACCTGTGTCTCTTTTCGACGGGATCGCTTTTAATTTTTTGACTTACGACCCTTTTCTACGGGATGTGCGATGCGAAAACAAATTTAAAAACCCGTTCCGCAGGTATTTGCTGCTTGGCCCTCCAAGCGGCTTAGGCTTCGGCTTCACCCGGTTGGTGTTGGTGACCATTTTATAGTTACAATAGGAACTGGTTCCAAAAATGGCCCGTTTCTCGGATCCACTATCATTCCCTGTGGAGTGAAGCCCTCATTTAGATTTTGCATTCCGATGTTTCACTTGGTTTAATTAGCATTCCCGTCAATATAAAAAAAAAAAAACTATTGAAGTGGTTTTTATATGGTCAAAAATTGACACATTTCTACGAAGTAAAATAATTTTTAAATTATACCTTCGCTTTTATGATTGACGAACGGATTAAAGAAATACATACTTCCCCATATTAGTTAGTCCTGCGTGAAATCTGATTCGCTGAATTGAAATTCGCTCTGAATTTAAGCGTGTTTTTCAAAATTCGAACTTATTCAATGAATTCATGTAAATAATTAAGATAAGCGATATAGTAGGTACCTAATAATATAATATTTTAAACAAATTTTCATAATTGGAACTGATATATCGATATTTCAGACTATCTGTGATTTTTCACGGGATTTTGCACTTCTATTATACTAATACTAATGATCTTATGCCTTCATTCGCCTCGTCTTCCCCTTACGTACCCGTTTCCTTTTGTGTTCAGTCCGTGATGAGAAGTTGTTCGGATTGACCGAGCTCATTGTTCTGTCTGCCTACAAATGGTGGGTGAGTGTGTGCACTGACCTGGCCCCACCGAGTAACAAAACTATCACAAAACAAGCCCACCATCTCAAAAGATGCGAATCTAAAATACTACCAAAAGAAGACGGTGGAATAAATAAGACGTCTCTTTTAAGTGAGTGTATCAAAGTTCGAAGATTTAATGTGGAGGATTCCTGGGGTGACTCAAACATGAATAGATACAATATGCGAATACAAAACAACGCCAAATTCGCAAAAGAGACCATTTGAATCATTACAGAAAATATGCAGATGGAAGGTATGAGATGATGCTTTCGAGGGAGGGGATAAAAGCTGGAAGATCAGTTGTTTTAGTAGATTCCAGGAGCGATTAAAACAAAAACAGCAACGAACTGCAAATACACAACAGATACAAATTATAAAAAGAATCAACTCAACTGCTTGAAATGGTTTTGATGGGTTGCAGACGATTTGATCTTTTTGAATAGTAGCTTGATCCTGGACGGTTCGATATTCAGGATTCCACAGGAGCGTTTCTGATTCTCCTGGCAACCAGAACGGCATTTAGCGAAATGCAGATTCTTGATCGCTGCAATGAGAATGATGCGGAGGAAATGGCTGATCATTCCGCAAGTATTAATTGCATCGGTTCGTTCAGTTTCTCGATTTTGGTGGCATGAGACGTGATACTCGTGCAATGCGGAAACGAATAATGATTTGAATGTGGCTGTTGAAAGCATTTTGTACAAATATTGCAAATTAACTTAATAAAAAAAGTAGCACGTGAAGGCCGATATGACTTTTTATGGAGCAAAACAAAATAAAAATATCTTTTGAGCGTGATGTTTAAATTTTATATTCTTCTTCAGCTGTTTTTTATGTGTCGCTAAAATAAACCGTACTTTCTTTCCGCGTACTTCTTTGCTATGTTGTAATTTTAGACTTCGAGTATCGTTTCATTACACACTTTCAATAAAGAATTTTTTAATTACTGGGTATTGGGTTTCTAGTTTTCTTTTAAAGATGTGATTCATTTCATAACAAAATAACTTTCTCACTAAAAAAACATGCATTGTTTAAAATGCTGCTCGATAAACGTGGATAATTCCAGAAGAGACAACTGTTAACGTTATACCTTGCAGGGCTTTAGCATTGTTTAGTTCCTGAATGTTTAGGTCTATGTAACCAGACTAACCAGACATTAACGTATGTATCCTCCACCCCTTGCTTTATTTCCTTCCACCTCACACCACTTTTCATTCGGTTTGCCATAGTCCCAGAATTACTTCAGAATCGTTAAATCTTTTTATCTTATTTCCAGTTGCCATTAATCGGTCATATACTACAGTCCGACTTCCTAATATAACGAAGACCTCTTTGATTCCAAAACGATCGACCTTCATTTGAGCCACATTTGAAGTTGTTGATTTAAATAACGCACCAGACCATTACTATATTTATATAACACAAAAATAAAGCACAGAAATTTATTCGGTGTTAATAAATATGTAAATCGTGGTTACATTAGGAGCGTGACCAACGAATTAGAAGTTACTGACCCAAGCTCTTGTCCGAAGTTCCATGTGGTCTGCCAAGCATATAGCGGAGTAGCTGCGTGGCTAGGACTAAGGACCCCGAGGACTCGGATTCGAGTGCCAGACGAGGAAAGAGCAGAGAACAGAGAACCATTCGATCATGTAGGCTGTATTGTAAGTGCGAGTAGTATTATACCAAGGTCGCCACCGTCTGCCGGGCGCGCTACTCGCTACTGGCCATCGCTGAGACGTGTCGTTGGGGCGCATATTAATCGCCCGGTGTTTATTTGAAGAGATATAAACATCCATTATTATTGCCGTCTGTGCACGTAGCCTTATTATTTTACTACAAGTAAACATTTTATATTTGTTGCTAGTCTTTCTCAAGATTTTATAAAATAACACAATTATTCTGATTCTTATTTAATGTTATTTGAAGAGTTTGCATATTTATACGTTTTTTTGTGGGTCGCATATCAATTGCTCGGCGTTTATTTCAAGAGATATACTTCTCTCTTCTTCTTACTTATGATTTTACCCCAAATTAGATGTAATATAATATTTTGTTGTGTTTTTAAGTAGCATCATACACCTGACAATCTTTATTTGAGGTTAAAGAACGAATATGATCAAAATGTACCAATTTATGACGCTGTTTGTTGTATTTCCTGACATCGATGGATTCGACGGCCCGAAGAAAAATGTTAGATGTGCGATTTTGTAGTTTCGCAGTAGAGCTTTTTAAAGTTTCTTTTCTGCATTTTTACTGTTTTTGAGATCAAGAAATAAAGATTTTTTTTGATATTTTGCATTCCATTTAATTTCGTTGAAAGTTCAGAAAATAGAGACATTTAAATCAACAAAATACGCCAGTAAATAAGCAAACCAAACAATTTCCAATTTTTAGCAGATCCCACATTGTTCTTCGGGACTGTCGGATTGACCATCATAAACTTTGGACGGCAATTCAATGTTTTTATGTCTACATCTGTAACACTACAAGCTGCAAGGTAAAACAACGGTTCAATAAGGAGGACAAAGTGCATCATGGTCACATATACAATAAATCAATCAATATCAGATTAAGATCTTGTTCAATATTGTTGAGAATCTCTAAATTGACCTCTTGCTTTACACGGGCTTAATTGATATAAACCATCTAAATCAAAGATTGCTGATTTTAAACCATCTCCACTACTATCATCATAAATTCATCAATTTATCTTGTAGAACCGTACGTTTTTGAATAACGTATCTGTTGCAAATTATAGAGATCGTCGATATATAAACAGATTTATGGCCTGCGTGCAATATTTCTCAAATCAAAGCCGATAAAGGCAGGCCCATTGCCGAAACACCTGATGCCTGACTGTGGACTGCGAAGGTAACTGGCTATCGACTTTACGTACGTACACTACGGTACACTAATAATTATTATACGTATGGGAGCGAGAGGACATGAGGATGTGGGTGGGGAACAGAAAGAGAAGCCAATACTTCATACAGTGGTACAGAACTGACGTGTCACAGTTCATACACCTTGTTTAGCGAAATGTAGGGTTGGCATTTTGTTTTTAATTGCCAAATTGAAAACTGATTTTCTTCTTTGCAATGCAAGATTTTCCCTCTGTCTTCTAATACTTGGTCACCAAGAAAACGCAGCTCTTTTTCTCAGAGCCTCTGGACAAAAAATATGGATTGCCATGTTTTGCTTTGCTAGGTCTTGTCCAAAGATATTCAAATACAAAAGAGTTATGCTATGATGTCCGCGCAACTGTCGGCGGACTACGACCTAATCAGAGTAGTTTGCGTTCAAAAAGAATTTGTTCATTTCGTTGATTTTTTAAGGTTTGCATTATTATTGGTTAACAATATGGTTTGAATACGGAAAGAATTCGTTCATTTAGTTTAACGTTCGTTTAGTTTATTCGTTAATTATTCGTTCATTTAGTTTATTTGTTAATTGGTAAACAATCGCAGCAAGCGCAGTCCCACCTAGTGAGAACTGCAGATAGTACATCTATTATATTTCAATATCTTTGGTCTTGTCTATCTAACTATCATGCTTCGAGTAGCTTATTCACTTATTAGTCCCCAATCTTCCAGGTTTGGCGCCCACAACTTTAGTTTATTCACAATACTTATTTTACTTAGCCCTCCGCTTTCGTTTATTTTTAAATTTTCACAAAAATGGCGCCATGCAAATTATCAAATCATTTTAAAATGCTTAAATTTTTAAAAGGTGTTAGTAATAAACAATGGTTGCGTACAATAGATCCGTTTGATAGATTCTCCCATCTTAACAGACGGACTGCAATCTTTAGAACACAGGCGTCAGGTGGAAATGCTGTCCTTGTACTACCGGTATTACAATGGAAGATGCTCCAAGGACTAGCGTCATTGATCCTCTCGGCACCGGTGCATAACACGCGCCCAACATTTGTACATGGTTGACATTAGTCACATGAGAACGGGTCGTTTCTATGACTCGTTCTTGAGTTCAACGGCTCGGCTGTGGGGCGATTTGCCGGCCTCTGTGTTTCCTTCCACCTACAACATGGGTCTCTTCAAGACCCGTGTTCACTCCTTCCTTTCCTCAAAAAGACCCACCACACAGCATCTTCAAAGATGACATAGGCCCTGAGGAAAGTTATTTTCCTCAGGGCCTCCTATGTGGGGTTAATGTAAAAAAAACAATTACAATTAGATTAAAAAATAAAATGAAAATCAGAAATAATATTGTCGCTTTAAATTTTTTTTAGGTGAGTATTAAACATTGAATTTGACATGTTAGAAATGTCGATATTATTAGTTTATTCGTTCGCTAAACTGTGTGGCGAATATTGGCGAGTTTGCTTCATAATTTTTTTATGAACGTTAACATTGAAAACGTTATTTGTGCCCAATGTGGTTAGTTGGTATTCTTATGTTCATTATTGGCCCATGGGGCTTTTATATATCAGCGCTCTTGATAGTCCAGTCAATATAGGGTTTCACCTCGGAATGAAACGGAATAAGCTGAACATTTATATATAAAACTTTATTTTGGCATTCTAAATATTGTCTGAAAGGTGCATAAGGTCACGTATGAGCGTTCTTAGGTATTCAAGGTCAAAGGTTCCTAAAATCAGTTTTTTTGGAAATATCTCGCTTCCTTTCCCTCTAATCGTACTTGCATTCAGTATAAAAGTTGTAGCGTATAAAATTCTCCACAAATTTTGTATTAAATAATTTTTTATACGCTTCACTTTTTTTAAGTTAGAGCGCGAAGAGTGCGGAGAGCTCAGCCATACATATTACATAGCGCAAGGTCAGTCACTGTGATTCGCGATTTATTATATATACAAAAATGAAACAATTTAACTTTGTATAAACCACTTATATAATGAGTAAATCCGACCGGTTTCAACGAACGTTCCTTCTTCGGGGCAAACGTATACTTTGCGTATAACGTATACTTTCCTTATACGTATACGCAACGTAAACGTTTAGGTATACACAAAGTATACGTTTGCCCTGAAGAAGGAAGGTTTGTTCTGAACCGGTCGGATTTACTCATTATATAAGTGGTTTATACAAAGTTGAATTGTTTCATTTTTCTATAATGGTTAACCACAAAGTTATAGCTACATAAAAAAAAAATAATATTTACGTAATATAGTTAGAAGAAGGCTGCTAAAAATTCCTCATAACTAAATAATAATGTTATTAAGCATGGTTTCTATTTTATATTTTCTATAGCAAATTTTTCGCAAGAATTTATTATGTATATCGCACGTCTGTAAAAGCCCACATGGACATGTAATATAAGTACATAAATAATATGTTTATAGTTTGGTCCTTTACAAAAAGATCGGTAGACAATATTCACATAAAAATATTGGATGGAATATGTTTTCTGCCATAAGTGTGTTGAAGAACCAAGAAGAGATAAGAGGAGAAAGGACGAGCCAAGAAGAGACGAGGCAAGCCACGAAGGGTCGGGGGGGGGGGGGGGGGGGGGGGACAAGAAGAAGGAAGACATAAAGAAGAAAAAAAACAACGCTCTTTCAATGCCTTTACTCCTACCCATCCTAAATTCAAATATTGGCTTATTAGGTAACCATGTAGGTATACCGGTCGATTAAACTCCAACCTCCTTCCCTTTCTCAGAGCCCGTGATCCAAGTACTAACAAATCAGTGCCCCCTGGTGTAGGTACCCTGGTCTCACC
Organism: Limnephilus rhombicus; assembly: GCA_929108145.2. Lineage (NCBI taxonomy): Eukaryota > Metazoa > Arthropoda > Insecta > Trichoptera > Limnephilidae > Limnephilus > Limnephilus rhombicus. Next base: position 15,337,982 of record OV815278.1, on the reverse strand, counting down.
GGGACGGGAGTATTCCTGGCTGGGTGGTATTATCATATCGTGCCGTATCATAGCGGTGCCTTCTACACCACCCACCCAGCTGAAGACTTTTTAAAATAATAAATATAGCATATAATAAAATTGTGATGTAGTAGATGATTTGATTCCAATTAAAGATTGGATTTAACTTCCAACTGACATAATATTTCTAATTAAATCGTTCCTTGTGATTTCGTACGGTTATAATCTACTAGATGAGGTTTTTAAACCTTAAAAAATTATTTTGGTTGATCAGTTTATAGGTGTTGTTGGTAACCCTGCTGTGTCGCGGGTTAATGGCAACTCCTGCATACCTCTCTGGGAGGAATCGCGACCGGATCAGGCGCCCTAATACCCAGACATTACCACTCGACTATCTGATAATGAAACACCCAAACACTGGGGTATTATGACACGGTGGCTGGTTGTGTGATCTTTACACTGTTGGACTTGGTTTGAAAACCCATCGGTAATCAAATTAAATTAGTTTTTATGGCAGGAGAGTTTAACTGCCCAAATCCAGTAGAATGTTGCATCCCTATTTGGGGAAGGTCGTAAGGCTGAAGGAAGAAAGAGGAGGGAATAGTGATTGGGAAGATGAAGATGAAGCTGGGAAAGTATCAGCGTATGAACATTTGACCTTTTGTAAACTCAGTAAGAAACCTTCAACTAAAATTATCTTGTGTTAATGTTTGCGGGAATCCCGGAGTAGGTGGGTACGTAATATTAACTTCACCTGTGTTTTGATTTCAGTTTTTAATGAACTGATAGCTATCTATCAATCATATTTAATAATCTTACTCATTACGCTTACATCAGCCCTGCATTCTTCGCGAATTAAGATTAAGAAAGGGACGCTCAGATGGCTTGGGCATGTAGAGCGAATGAACTAGGAAAGGAGTGTAAGGAGAATATATGACGCAAATGTGAATGGTAGAAGAAGTCGGGGACGCCCGAGGAAGATATGGCAAGGCGGAGTGAATCAGATACTTGAGTAGGGCCCTGTGAAAAGTCGGAATAATAGAAGAGCATGTATGAGACGATGTATGAATGTGAACGAGGCAAGAAGTGTGTGCCAAGATCGAGTTGTTTGGCGGTCCGCCCTCTGTGCCTACCCCTGCGTTAGTTAGTTAGTTAGTTTATTTAATAATTTTATTGAAAATTTGGGAGAAATCGCATAACAATCTGGGAGGCGGGAATGGGTACCGCCGCCCCGGGAACCTTTATTGGATAACCAACACCTCTGCCATAGGTCACCCCAAGTGGTTCGCTACGTTTGGTGATTTCAGCAGTGAGTTTGGTGAGCAGGGGTGCCCGGGTTCATGGGGTGAGGTTTGTCTAGGTCTTGGAGGCGGATGAAAAGAACATACTGAACCCCAGATTCCTACCCACCCCTTAAACCGTTTTCCTGCCCAGAACTCTCCTCTCCTTCCTTTCCTTAAAAAACCCTCCACACAGCATCCCCAAAGATGTAATAGGCTCTGTGGGAAATTATTTTCCTCAGGGCCTCCTGTGTGGAGCTCATGTAAAAAAAAAAAATAACATTATAAGATGGATCGACATAGACAGTATAGAAACTAAATACCATTTCATTAAATTGCATAACTGCACGCCACCCACTTTCACCCACCTTCTAATAATTAACCAATAAAAAAAAACAGATCTCAGACTGCTTTAAAATTAAAGGTACACAATTTTTATAAAACCCATTCACCCTAAATCAAATACAGGGTGGCGCAAAATTAATCATCAAATTTTGTTTTTGAATAACTTTTTTTCCTAAATAAAAAAAAATGATTTTGAGTAATAGAAATCTTACTACTACTTATACTTGGACTTTAACAATTTTTACTGTGGAAAAGATGATATCCGTCAAATGGCTGCCGCCAGTGTTGATACACATTTATGCCCGATTTATCGCATTTTCCATGACTTTCCGCAAGATTTCCGGTGATAACTGTTCGCATTCCTGTCGAATATTCTCCTTAAGAGCTGCGATTTTCTGAGGCTTGTTGGCATAAACCCGCGACTTCAAATAGCCCCAAAGAAAGAAGTCCGGAATGGTTAAATCGGGCGATCTTGCTGGCCATACCAAATCGCCAAAACGAGAGATTAAGCGACCAGGAAACGCTTCCTTCACAATATCCATTGTGGCTCGTGCTGTGTGTGCGGTTGCACCGTCTTGTTGAAAACACATGTTCACCAAGCCCCGCTCATCCAATTCCGGAAGTAAGAAGTCATTTATCATGGCCCTGTAGCGTTCGCCAGTAAAAGTGACCGTAATGCCAATGCGCAATTTCATCCTCAAAAAATACGGCCCAATCACTCCTCCCGCGTCAACGCCGCACCACACAGTGGCTTTGAGTAGATGTAATATCTTTTCGTGTATCACACGCGGATTATCAGTGCCCCAGAAACGAATATTATGCTTATTGGCGTAACCGTTTAAGTGGAAATGCGCCTCGTCGCTCATGGTGACTTTCGACACAAAATAGCTAAAAGCGTTAAAGCATAAATCGATACAATTATTCCACGCTCTTGCGGAGTATAGCGCTCCATTGCTTGTCTGTTTGTACTCTGCAGCTGTCTATTTCACAAATGTCAAATATGATTGACGTACGACGCCATTTGCAAAAATAATAACATCTTCCGATAGGATGCCCGGATTATCAGGGATGCCCGGATTCATGGGGGTGAGATTTGTCCGAATCTTAGCGGCGGATACGTTTGCCCACCAACCGCGTGGTAGGCTGGATCGGGAGAGACTGGTTGAGGGAAGTCTTTTGACTTCTCCAGCCGGACTCTCTCAACCCATTACCTCGCACCGCAATTGGAGGTATGGATTCATACGTCTATCACTCCTGGAAACTGACCACCGTATTTCTATTTCCTACCCATCCCTCATACCTTTTACCTTCCCAGAACTTCCTGTCCTTCCTTTCCTTAAAAGATCCTCAAAGCAGCACTCCCTAAGATGACATAGGCCCTACGGGAAATTATTTTCCTCACGGCCTCCTGTGTGGTGTTAACGTAAAAAAAATATTTCTGATTTTATTTAACCCTCCCCAATGTTATTTGTACGATAATCGAAGTGATTTATTAATATTTGCGGTTAATACCGATTAACTTATTATTTTACTTATCAATTGTGTTAGGTACTTACCGATAAAAAAAATCCTACCTTTAATGATAGAAAGTTTGTCTTAAACCGCCGCTACCCGAATTTCTACCGATTTCTAACATTTGAAGTTTTTAAGCTCTTAAAAAATATACTTATGTTATTTTTGAAGATAATATCTAGACGCGTTCCACGACGAAACGCTAATTATATAAAATTCACTCGATAGAAAAAAATCGCAAGGTGTGCTCCGAAAATTATCATAAACACGTTTGTTTCAGTTATTTTATAAGTTATACTTGTGAAAACATTCATAATGTTTCTTTAAATGATACTTAAGATACCTTCCACGAGATTTTTGCTCAATTTTAAACGAGTCGTGTTTTATTAAACATTTTCGCAATTTTCGCATAGATTTTATCGCTTTAAATATTAGCGCGCTCCTCTAACATTCGTAATTGCATATCTCTCCATGTTCTTCTTTTTGCGGAGCCCTAAATGGTTTTAAGGACGTGAATACTATTTAAGGCCCCGCAACCGCGCACAAAAAGACGAAGATGGAGAGATATGAAATTACGAATTTTAGTAGAGAGCGCTAGTATTTAAAGTGACAAAATCGATGCGAAAATTGTGAAAATGTTTAATAAAACACGACTCGTTTCAAATAGAGCAAAAATCTCACGAGAGTTGTCTTAAACATCATTTAAAGAAACACTGTGAATTTTTTCATACATATAACTTATAAAATAACTGAAAAAAACGTGTTTATGATAATTTTTGAAGCATACTTTGCGATTTTTTTCTATCGAGGGAATTTTATATAATTTGCGTTTTGGCGCGACAAATGTCTAGATATTATCTTCAAAAATAACATATATTTTTTTAAGAGCTTAAAAACTTCAAATGGTTAAGGGAGGTTTGCAAGAAATCGGTAGAAATTCGGGCAACGGCGTCTTAAGAAAACAGCCAATAGTTATTACCCGTTCATTGGAATAAATTTAAAAGTATTTCGTAAATCCCGAAATTATTATAAATTAGTTTTCTTCAAAATATTGAGGAGCAAAGAATGTATCGTGGCTGATTTGCTGCGTTGGAACGGATGGAGAGATAATAATTTAACATTAGAAGATGGATCCATTTAGATGACATACACTAGATACCATTCCATAACTGCGTGTCACCCACTTTGAAACAACCTTCTGATATTTCACCAATACCCTTAAAAACAGATCTCAAGCTGGTTAAAAATTAAAGGTACCCAATTTTCCCAAAACCCATTCACCCCAATACGAACAAAACGCGTCTTGATGTGTTTTTAAATAAAATAATTAGTTCTACTTTAAAAACTCCCGTTCACCATTTACATAATTTACGAATAGGTAATGATTTTATGAATGTCATTGGCATATTTAATGAAACAATCTCTAAACATAAACTTAGTAGAATTTATATCCGTAAGCAGAACAGCAAATCTAACTAAATAAACTACCTGGCTCTGCTTCGACTAATGTATTTGATTTATTTATTGTTATCTTGCATTGTTGAGTGAGTGTTTTGTTTTCAGATGTTGTGCTCATTTAGATATTCTTTGTGTAAAAGTATATAAACAAACACACATTTAAAAGCCCATGTGCGTGTGAATTCAATAAAAAAAAGGAATTACTGCACAAATAAATTGGTAAAATTTTGAAATGCTTGCATCAATAATTATTATCTGCATATTTTTTTTCATTCTCTTTCCGTCATTCTGCTCACTACATTGTTACTACGTTGTTACTCTTGTTATTATGTCTATATACTGTATGATGAAGGTACTTTAATTGCAACTAACCACTTTATCAATAGATACAATAACAATAACCCTTAATCTGAAAACATGCGAACACCTCAGCACAACATACTTTAACCGTTTACAGACAGTTCGTGATTATTTTACGCTCTGCTACAATGTTTTATATTAAGAACATTGTTTGTATTACTATCACAGATCACTATGTATTACTGTGTATTACGAACTTAGAAATAAATACATAAAATAATTTATTTTTATTTTTAACTTAATGAGTAAAATCTCAAATTGTAATATTTATGATACAGTTGAATATGACCGAATCGGATAGGAACACATAAGCTCAGTTGGCAGAGCACTGATCCGGCAAGTTATAAGTCCTGGGTTCGAGTCCTATAAGTGACCGTACCTTTTTCTGATTTGTGCGTTTCAGATTTTCAATTAAGTTTCGCTAATATTGTTTTCATTTGTTTAATTTTACACATTTTATTATTTAAACAAACTTCTTTTGAAATACGCATTTAAAAGAAACAGGATAGACCAAGTTATGTAATTTTATGGTCAGTGTTTACCATCAAGAGTTTTTTGAGCTTCAGAAAGAAAACGTATTTCTAGTTTACCAACCAAAAAAATTAACCTACCAACTCATCCATACCATGTGTGAAACAATATGTATCTTTGAATTTGTTTGGAGTTGTCATGTTCGCGTCCTTTCCTCATGCAGGCAGTCGACGGTGGCGCATACAAATCACGCGGAAGGCTCTGCTTCCAAGTTCAAGGACAGTCACAGGTCCTGCGTCAATACCCGATACTATACCGGACACGCGGGCTTTCTGCCTCGCGCAGTGTTCGTTGCCACAGATCGCTGTTCGCTGCTCCTCGTGTCCTTTGGCAACTACTTCCTGCGAACTCTGGGTATACCGGTATAGGAGGTCACCGGACGTAAGACACTTTAAGGATAGAGACTATGAATAATTATCGCGTGGAAACACCTAGACCGGTATTTAACCATCTTTCAGGGTATTAGTTTTTAGTAAATGTAATTAAGCAAAGAACTTTAGTTCATATAATAAAAATTAATGTTTCTTTTTTTGTCCCTTATGCATTCCTAAACCATTCATCCGATTGCGATGAAACTTTGATGATTTGATGTGCGCATGCCCGTGATAGTTTCTATATATATAACAGTGAGCTCTGGCAATGGGAAATTATTTCCTATACTATTCATCCGATTGTGATGATACTTAGGAAAGTTGCTTAAAAATTTATCAATAGGGGGCCCGAGAGTTGTTTAAAAAATGAGTATTTTTCATGTAGTTTAGTAGCAGGGTGGGAAGAAGGGAGGGGGATGGAATACGGGAGGGGGGAGGGGAACAAAGAGGGGTGCTACACGGAGGGAGGACTAAGAGGGTTGACAGTGAAAGGGAGGGGTGGTGGGTGAACGAGGCTTGGGGAAGGTGGAAGGGGAATGCAGGAGGGCGGGGGTTCGCGGGAAGGTTGGAAGCGTAAGAGGAGAGGGGGAATGCGGGAAAGGTATTGAGTGAATACGGGAGGCAGGCAGAAGGGGAACGGGAAAGAATGGGAAAGAACACGCAGGGTGAAACAATTTCTTTATTTAAGTGACATTGCAATATGCCGGGAACTCGCTAGTACTTGAAAAGTAAGATTAGTATGCATAACAATACTTATTTACAATAATGTTGTGGGTTAACCAATTAAAAGATATCAATCTATAGACACATTTACACAGAACCTACATAACCACATGACTGAACTGGTTGTTTGGCAAATAATATAATTCGGTTTCATTCAAGATTGTGGGTTGACCATATTTTTATGGTCTCATCCAATTACTTTTTGTAGTTAACACATTAATGACTTTAATTCTACAGTGGTTAAAAACTCTAGGTGTTTTTAGCTTAGGTGGTTATACAAACTATATAGGGGGTAGATGATTTTTAGAAAAGAAAATTCTCATTAATTAACCCATCGGGAAAATTCTGTCAGAAAGTTAGAAAATTTCCGCTTTGCAATAAAATCCAAAATAAATTTAAAATTTCTGAATGTATCCGGAAACTAAAAACTCTTTTTGAAAGGAGATAGAAAGTGCTTACCAATATTATTATTACAAACATATAATTTCTGAAAAATTGAAACATGAAAAAGTTTAAAAAATGGCTCACCTTACGTTATCTCTATCTAACGTTATTTAAAAAAAAGAAAAACACAATATACAATTATATTTGGCAAATGTATTATAAACGTTATTATCACCTTACATTTTTGTCGCCTCATAAAAAAATGATTAATAAAAAATTCTCGAAATTTCATACCTTTTTCTCAAATTGCTATTGGAAAATTTAGTTTCATAAAGGTACACATTTAAATTTTTCTATGCTTAAATTCTAGATATTAATATAAAGCATGGAGTTTTCTCTTTCTAACACCGTTAAGATCATATTGATGATCTAACGTCATGGTGCTATCTGGTGCTGAAGTTTTGCCTTAGCCTTTGAAAAAGCCACATTTCAGTTAACGCACATGAATGTGCAGAGCTGTATCTTTTGGTATGAATCATCAACAGGTTTCCATGACCGTAATGATCCGATGATCCTAATCTCAGAACTAATAATACATCACTAGCTGCTGAGCCCATGCCTCCTCCGGACCTCATTACCGAAGACGCCCACGAATACACGTGTCAATATTTACATAACCTAATCTACTCTAATAGATCCGAAATGTGATCACATGAGTGGGATCAATCGATTGTACAATCAGGGGGCGGCCACACGTGGGCACCAAATACCAAGATCGGCAGGTATGTGGTACTCACATTAAAAACTAGGGACGGGGTCATCAATGTCTCATTACATTACTAACCCAGCATTAAATTACCGGCGTCAAAGCAGAATTGGGATGAGATATTTTGGCGCCTAAGACACCCACTGAAAAGCGCCACTAGAATAAACTTTTTTTTTTCTAAAACTATGCGGACTTTTGTTTTCTTCATGGCCTGACTCTGGGTCGGTAAAAGGATCAAACAACAAAATAATAACATCCTTATTACTGCACTGTATTCCAGAGATGCCATTACTGATTTGGCATCTTCCTCAACAATTATTGCTGTATCCTGTAAATTTCATTCAGATCCCCTTTACATCTTGCCTCAAACTTCTTTCGGGCGTTTAGTGAATTACTTTTTCAGGTTGTTTCTAGACGTCTCCACAGAATTATCAGTTTATTTTCAAATCCTATCGTCGAGCAACATTTCTCCAAGTTTATCTCATTGCATCCTTTTGAAAGTGCAGATTCTTAAAATGCCTAGTTACATTTTAATTATTTGTTTATTTAATCACTTTACATAATTAATTTTTGTTATATGTATTTTATACTACACGCGCCTTAAAAACTTATGCTGTGCTCTTTCAATTTTATGTGAATGGAATTATGTTCAATTAAACTTTAAACCACGAGCCCAAAGACATAATATCCTACTGTTATGACCTTGAAGGAAGAAAACACTTGTTTGAATGGGATTTTGCCATTGATTCCATCATCGAACATCGTCTGTCCATGTGATTGTCCTATTATGGGAACGGTGTGTACCGTGTAGTATCCTCGTAAAGTCTTGTTGTTGGAGTGATTTGTGGACGCGGAAAGCACGTCAGTTGAAGCAGCGGCGAGCAGCGTTGTCCCACGCATATTAATATTATGATTTGTCTTACGAAAAACTTTGTATTCGCCGGCAAATCTGATACATTAGACACTGGAGTTGGATGGCTCAAAAGATATAAAAAGTCACGTGATTATGATCTCATTGGGTCTTGTTCGAAGAGAAAAATAAGTCAAGGGGTTTTAAACACCCATTCAGCCTGATGGTATTGCCTAAATACGGCAAGGTAAGGAAGGTGGAAGATTTAAAAATAAGTTTTATTACTTTTACTCCACACATGAGGCCTTGGCATCTTTTGAGATGCTGTGTAGAGGGTCTTTTTGGGGACAAGAAGGAGTGAACATGGGTCTTGAAGAGACCTAGATTGTAGGAGGGAGGAACAGGCGAGCTTTTAACTCAAGAACGAGTCGTAGAAACGATCTATTCTCATAGGTGAAATTTATCAAACATTTTCGACGTTGAAATTTTTCTTGTGCAGAGAATCAATTTCTTTGGTCATCACTTTTCTGGCAAATCGGTTGTAGAAACAACCCGTTCTCATTTGTGTCAAATTCAGGGTGTATCCTGACTACACACCGGTGCCGAAGATGCTAGTTCCTCGGAGCATCTTCCATTGAAACAACGGTAGAATAACGACTGAATTCCCCACCCGACGTTTGTGTTTATTAAGATGGAGGAATCTGTCAATCGCATTGGTGATAATTGATAAATAGAATTTTTCTCTTTTTTAAGCCGTATTTTAATTGTGAAAATGCAATGCTAAATTATGGGAAGAAACACATTTTCCATGGGTTTATTGACTGGACCGGTTCTACACCAATACGGACATTTTCGGATCAACATTTTGTCATCGTTTATAGTAATTTGTATAAATTTTTCTTCCGTTTAACATTTTGTTTTGATTTTTGATTTTTGATCCCTTCGAAAAACCTGCCATCCTCATCCCAATATATTATGTCTCGCACAAACCGCTCAACTTCCTCCTCGTAAAAAGTCTCAGAGATCAAAAAGTACATAAAAAATGATACTGAACAAATAATGCATAGTTAACAGAACTGCAGTTCTTCTGTGTTCTAAATTAAAAATTTCTTTTGCCTCTCCCATTATTCACCATGCTAGCGACCTCACTCGTGACCAGCAAAAAAGTATTCGGATCCGTAATGTGATAAGTCGTAAATATTTCGGCTTCGGCCTAGTTAACCAGTCCTACAAAATTTAGAATAATATATTACGTGCTTTGGTATTTAGATTGTTGATGGACTATCTGTGGATGCCCTAAAAGGAGAAATCCGTCAGCAAGTAAATATATCACCAATGTTAATGAGTTGAGCAAAAAATAAATATTAATTTTTATTGATCTTGAAATTTGTGTGGTAGAAAATTGTTTGTTTTTTTTTTGTAATATGTGGGACTTGTATGTCCATTTATACAAATATCCTTTAATTGATACAAATACATATAAAACTGAAGAAAAAATTCGATGTAAGTACAATGTAGGCGTTTCGGTGTTCCCGAAGGAATCCCAATTTTACGATTGGTGAAATAGATCAAACATTCTCGTACTTCGAAATTTTTTCTTGCGCAGAAAAATAATTTCTTTAAGGTCTTGTGTTAAATTAGTTACTTTAATTTTCTTGCAAATTGGTCCAGATCATACTACTTCTGGATATTAATCAGTTCTATGTGAGACATTAAAAAAGAAAATTTGAAAATAATAATGCAACATACTTCATGGTGTCTTGTTTTACATTTAATAGATCCGTAGCTCACAAAGGAAATTTTGCTGTGATCTTTTGAGTTTGCTGTGGAGTTAACTTACACGCTCTAAGTTAACTCCACAAAACCTGACGCAATAGCTCACTTTTAAAGAGTTTTAGCTATATCATATTTGGTGCAATGCAATAAATTTAAATGGTAGGACGTACCCGCCGCCAAGATCCGAACAAACCTCACCCTATGAACCCGGGCACCTCTGCTTAGTCACTAAACGTGGCGAACCACTTGGGTTTACCTATGGCAGAGGTGTTAGTTGTCCAATAAATGGTTTCCGGAGCGGCGCGGCGGTACCCATACCCGCCTCCCAAATTAAAATTTAAATTGAATTTAAAAATATTAAAACCTAATTGAACCTTAAACTAAAAATATATGCGATGGTCTGTAGGTAGGTACTAGAGTACTTGTAAAATATTAATCTGAACTCGCAAATTGATTTTACGCGAAACGTTGGATAAAACACATACATGAGATGATGAGTGGTTGATCAATGTTCGCAATAAAACCAACACAAGGTCACCGTATTAACTATTTACGAGTAATATGTTCCACGTGTTTCTAAAATTGTACACGTACCAACTAGAAAAACATATCCACGGATGTAAACGTACATCAATGGAGCGTTCAGAATCAAAGCGACTTAAGTTTTTTTTGTTTATAAAATAAGGGTCGATACCTCAGCAACTTAATATTTTGGTGAGTGTACCTTGTATTAATTTATTTAAAATTCGGTTTATACATGTAGATAATATCATATTTTGAGTTCTTAGTTACAATACCTTTATTCTGGCATAATCTTAACTATTCATTATCCTTATTATCGGTACTCACTAACGATCTAGTACGAAAGAAGTAGAAACAGTTCCAAAATATTTGCTTCATAGTTTAACGGGGTTGTTTTACTTACCAACCGAATAAACCAAATAATATTTCCTTTGGAGTACCGCAAGGATCTGTTCTCGAACCTGTTCTTTTCATAACGTGCATTGGCAATGCGGTGAAAGTATTAAGATATTATAAAATAATCAATTTTCAGAAAGATTTATTAGGAAAATTGTACTGGCAATTCACCAGAACTAGCCAATCGAGAATCTATGGTACATTTGCAATAAAGGATTTAGAAAGATGGATTTAAAGATGGATTTTCATTTCGATCCCTTTTAGACGTTATCAAACATGATTGGGTCTTTGAAACATTAAATTCAACGAGGTTATTCTTACCCCAAGAGAAAACACTCTCGAGGTAACCGTCCATTCTTTGCTACAAAGCCCTCCGAGCTATTGGAGTTTGTAAGCCCTTTGGGGGCTTGTCAAACAAAAAGCTATCATGGACTGTACTGTCATTCGCGTAACAATGAATCGGTGCACTTGACAAGAGGTCATTGATGTGCAAAAGAAACAAAGTCGGTGACAGAACCGATACTTGTGGGACGCCAGCATTTATCGAATGCGAGTTGAGTCGAGAAAAGTTGGAGTCGGTTTTTGAAAAGTGATACCGACATGTCAAAAACAAAGAAAACTTCAACATTTCGGTAGAAACTATGCCGAAACAGGTAAAGGTAGTAAAGTCACTGAGATACAATATTTTCGGTTTACTTTATCATTGTCAAGACAGGATCCGATGAACCCTTAATACATTCCTAATAATAAATTAATATTATAATAATACAAAACAATCGATACATAACGTGGATAAAATGTAAAATATTTTATGGCGGTCTTACAATTTGGTGAAATATTGAACATAAGTCTAAAGAAAAAGGAAGCGTCATACGACATTAAACACCAAAAATAAATCACATAAATAACAAACTTTATCGTTAAGTATGATTTGTGATTAGGTTAATGGTTATTACGTAATTATTATTTTTACGTGATTCCCAACATTTAATAAAATTTTTATCATTAAAGAATGAAGTGTGTCTGGAGCCAGTGAGACCAGGAATCTCCAAATGGGGTATGTTGTGAGACTGTAGGTGGTGGGGACGGGAAGGAGATGTGGAGGAGGAAGGTGGGGAATTAGGTGTGAGGGGAAGGTCACCAAATATGACTAAAACCATTTAAAAAACGTTTCAATTCCGAATGGTGGCCTTATACCAGGACGAAACTGAGAGTGTCATCTTCGTGAACGTGCCGCAAATAGTCCATATATTATTTTTGGGTTAATAAATTATGAAATAACACCAATTAATTAAATAAAATTGACTTCCCCGCCTCCTAGATTGCTAATCGATAGCTTTACCCCACGATCACAGAGGTCATCTTATAATAAATTTAATGTCAACAAAGTGTATTAACATATCACTCCTACAGACTATGTTTTAAAAGTCCTGAATTTAATATCACTGAAACAATTATATGAAAAATATATTCTAAATTATGCATTCAAAAACCAGGATAAATTTACACAGACAAACTCAGGCCGATTCACAAGATCCAAATTACAATGTACGTTCCACCAACCTACAACTAAAATGACTTTTGGACAAAGAAATATACAATATTTCTCAATAAAATTATTTAATATACTCCGCCTCGCAAAAGACTTCAAAAAAGAATCAAAATATGGATTATGGACATGGGAAGGAAGAATATATATAGAATAAATATTCTTCATATTAATCATAAAGGAAAACGTTTAGATAACTTAGAAGCTTTGGAAATTAAAAAATCCCTTAAAAATAATGAATCTATTATCAACAAACAAAAAATATTGTCATATAGCCCAATCATGGATTTGTTCCCCTACCCACCCACTCTACACTAATACCTACCCACCCAATCTACATTTTTAACTAACAACGGCTCCACCCCTACCATAATAAAACATTGTTCTAAACTGTCAAATTAGTATAAGCTTTCCCTGACGAAGGAACGTTTGTTCCGAAACCGGTCGGATTTGCAAATTATATAAGTGGTTTATACAAAGTTATATTGTTTCATTTTTCTATAATTTTTTTACCTAACAAAGATTAATGCTTGTATTGTGTTTTCGCCTAGATATTATTTTATAAGTTTCCTCTCGTAATATTTTAACATAGGTACTTAATTACATTCAAACAGGTAATCAAGTACAATGTGAACTTGGAGCGGGGTACCCCTGTAAGGACACATTCTTTTTTAAGAAATTGAAAAAAAAAAAAAATAATAAATAAATGTTCTTGAAGTTCATTATTGATCTCACTTGCTCCCTTACAACACCTCGCCTGCAATGAGGAATGACTGACAAGCATAGCCATGAGAAGTATGCTGACGATAGAAGGAGGATCCAGTGCTAAACGTGACAGGTCCGGTAGCAATTGCAGGTATAGTGACGGGTACCTATACTACAAACTACATACTACAACAGATAAGTACAGCAGATATACCAGTACCAGCGAGAGATCGTGTGTGCCGTCATCGTTCTAGTATCTTCTGTGTTTTTCGTTTTCAAACACGACGCTTGGTAAAGAGGACAAAGTCGCTTAAAGTAAGTAAAAATCCCTGGTTAAAGAAAATGAAGCAAGCAAGTCCCTTAACACCCTGTATGTTCATTAACGTCGGGAAACAATAGTTTTAATTCCTGATTCCTGTTTGCAACATAAAATCCCCGAAAATAATTTTCCAATTGATAAAAGCCCGGGTTTAAAAAATTGAGTCTCTTACATCAACACATGAAATACGACGCACATTTGAAATAATTATACTTTTAGCACGTCTTTCTACGTCATTCATCTATTCCCGACGATCTGAATCATAAACAATATTCTTCTCGGTCTGTAATAGAGGAAACAATAACTTAAGCCTGCAACGAAAGTGAATTTACAATTAGAAAAACACAATAAAAATTAAAAGAAATTACAAATTCCATGAAATCATTGATTTCAAATATTATGTTGGTTACACTGGGAGCGATTAATACACATGCAGAGAAAAGCGTCATAACTGACGAGTTCGAATGAAAGTCATCAATCCCTAACATGAGAGAGCACCACAAGAAGGGAGGTAACAGAAAATCAGTCTACTTATAAACATTAAGAGCGTTTAACCAGCCAGCGGACGAAAATCCACATTTCGTCGAAAGTTGTTCTTACGATCGTGCAGGGCGGTTACAATGAGAAATATTAATTATTCTCCATACTAGCTTTTTTAAAATATAACTCAATATCGAATTTATTTCAATCCAAATAAGCTTTAATTTATACTAATAAAGTAATAGCTACATTCAAAAATATTTAATTTATACCTTCATCCAAAAATGCTGAAAGGCGTGATGATAAAACTATTAAAATAATGTACTTTTTGTTATTATTTTTTGATTATAAGTATTTATCATTTTTGAATACTGTCTAAATTTAATAAGAATGTTAAAAAAATCTGAAATATGTTAGTTTGTAAGTGCGCAAATAAATACACAAATGGACCAATTTTCGTAAAGAAACACATGTACGTACATATTTTTTAATGATTTTATTGAAACTAAAATTAAAATTCTAAAACATGCGTTTGCTAGATAATGTATTGATTTATTTTACTGCATGATTATATTATTTGAAATGGGTGTGGTATAATACAAAATCTTTTTTGAAAATTTAACAAATCTGCCAACGACCTATGGAATAACCTTATTGTACTAAAAAGTTTTAAAAATTCTCAAAATTTATATTATGCGAATGCTAGATAAAAAAACAATCTTTCGAAATCCATTTATAATTTTTTGTGGAAAAGAGTCAATACGTCTAAAATCTCACTTGAAAATGACATATTTCTGGTTTTCTCTGGTAATGCCCTGATGATAATCAACTTTCAATTTGAGTGGGCAACGGAAAAAGAAAAAGTCAACCAACATTAAGTCATATTAAAACATACTAGGGTTGCTTTTAGTTTTTGAAATGTAGATGTGATATTAGAAAAAGTTACATCTTTGACTTTGATAATATAGAATGAGACGACGGTAAACATACGTACAAAACACATATTGTTGGCCAGTGTCACTCGCGGCCTCTTCGCTTAATAAAGTGTATTAGAGAATTCTTCTTTATTTAAATGGTCATATATGTATAATGTTCCTTTAGTACATTGACCCAGCGCGAGCGGTGGGATATATTCTTCAGCCAATGGGATACATATTCTTCTTCTTTAGCCATTGTTGCTTCATTGCTGAGGATGCTGATTTGCGTTCCAATTGCCCTGATAAACCAGACTCCATTCCTCGAGGTCCTGCGCTGCATGAAGAGCCAAGGACACCTTAGTTCCGATCACTTGTGATATTTTATTACCTCATTGCATCGATGATCTTCCTTAGCTTCATCTGCCGCACACTTTGCCAGTAACCACGAGTTTCTCCGCGTTGAAGTTTTCAGTTTGGCGAGCCCAACCTGGCATAAATATTTTAGGATACGTTGTAGGCAGATACTTGATGTTTTTTTTTTTACAATACAAGTATTGTGTAGAGGCCCTGAGGAAAACAATTTCCCACGAGAGAAAGTTCTGGGAAGGAAAAAGGTACGAGGGGTGGGTAGGAATCTGCGGGTCAGTGTATAGAGGAGCGACGGACATATTAATCCATTCCTCTAGGTGCACTGCGATGAATAGAGAGAATCCGGCAAGAGAAATCAAAGGTTCTCCCTCAACCAGTCTCACCCGATCCGGACAATCATGTAATAGGTGGGCAAACGAATCCGTCGTCAAGACCTAGACAAACTTCACCCCGTGAACCCGGGCAAAACTGCTAAGTCACCAAACGTAGAAAACCACTTGGGGTGACCTATGGCAGAGGTGTTGGTTATCCAATAAATGGTTCCCGGGGCGGCTGTACCCATACCCGCCTCCCAAATTAAAATTCCCGCCTCCCAAATTGATTAAATTTGTTGTGAATCCCTCACTCACTTTTGAAATATACCTACGGATTCATAGGGATTGATATTGAAGATTGTATGGACGCAGCAGTAAGGGAACGTACCCATACTACGTGACCAACTTTTTGAAATTTTTAACCTTCCCCCCCGGTGACCAAAATCCTAAGGTCGCCGCCGCTCATTTGTACCAAGCGTGGTATTTTGAAGACCCCCCCCCCTAAACCGGTTACGTAGTATGGGTACGTTCCCTAATGTGTTAGAGTAATTTTTTGAGGGCCATCAGAATTCATGAAATTTTCCAAAATTTCCACGTTCCATAAATATGCAACAGTATTAGGTATATCTAAAGCAAGACTATTACTAAAAGTCTGTTGGTCAATCACATTCCAATCCTACAATTTATGCGTTGCCATTAATAATATTTCGTTTAATTAGATTCTATCACCTTTGAGTCTGGCGGGACTGTCAACCATTTGCTAGGTGAATAGCTTCATGATTCAGTAACAGTTATCAACTGTTCAAATAGTTGGAAATATACTCACAACATACTCGTATATAACACGCGGGCGGCGGGCCCTAGACAGGGACGGACTGGCCTGATGAATATATTCACGTGGGTTGTTTAACAATGATGAATTCAAGATAAATTCATCTAATAAATTATGAACCTACATAACCCTAGATTCATAACCATTCGTCCCACAGACCGCGCAAAACATAAATTTGTTACTAGTGTCTCGAGTGAAGTAAGTACCTTCCTAGATCGCTTATTCATTAGCAACGCGGGTGCGCTTGCCTCGCAGTGACGTCTTGTGTACACGTTATAGACTTTTGAACGTCTGAAAGACGAATGTTTATGAATAGTGTAACTTTTGACGAAACTGCAAGTTATTTTGAAAACATTGTTTTTGATGAGTTCTGGTTAAACAGTGTAAAAGTAAGTATATGATATTATTCTATATGCATTATTATTTATAGTTACATCTTATTTTATCGTTCAAAATGTATTATTGTGTGTATTTTACATCAAATCTTTTTATTTTATTTTAGAATTGATGATCGGCAAATTGAGGACTATTTGAATCGTTTATCTGATTCTGGTGATGATGATTTTACCAGTCAGAAAAAGGATGTAGAAATGAGTGATGTCAAAGATCATATGGAGTTAGATGAAATTGTCCCGACAGATTCCGACAGTGATAACGACCAACCAATCAGATTACGTAAAAGGCACGAAATGCCAACTTTGAAGAGATGCCTAAAAAGGAAAATCGCCGAAGTTTAAGGCGAAACGCCTACCATTGCTACACCTGATCCAAGTGGTACTCAAAAAAAGGTTTGTGGTTATTGTGATTATAAAAAACGGCGTATGACAAGGTTCCAATGCAAGCAATGCAAAAAGTATATGTACATGGACCATCGCGGCCTCATGTGTGTGGAATGTACCGATGAAATTTAATTTAATTTATTTATTTATTTTATTTAAAAGTACCCCAAAACTCGTCACTTAAATTTAGTCGTCTGAGAGATGAATGTTTATGAATAATATTCCTCTAAGACAAGGTTATGAATCTAGGGTCAAGGAAAATAAAAGTAAATGATTTTCTTCAATTGTTAATGAAATATTATGATAAATTAACAAAATGTAATAAACATATATAATAAACACGTACGTGTTATTTTAAAAAAAACCATTAGATAAAATCGGGAAGAATGTACCACTTCCATTGGAAGAGCGGATGATTATGTTTATAGAAATTATAACCAATAAAAACATACACTACTCGTATATATAGTTAAAAAAATAATTGGATGGAATTTTTTTTCAAGATTCTAATGTAAGTAGTACCTAGGTTCATTTTTCCGAACGGTATTACCAATGGTAGGTTAGTTCTGCATCTCAGAACAACAAAAGTCCTGTGTGTCAGCGGGCTGTGATGTAAAATTTGTGGAAACATTAAAGTAAATTTTGGTATTACATATATCATGAACCTATGGCCCTTCAAAAGGTTACGTGCTGTTATCAGCAAAGTAGTTTTCTTTCTATTGGTGAGGCTATTAATCGCCAGCATATCTGACAAAAAGACTGATGGATATAACCAGGGATAATGCCTGAAGATACGATTTTAATTCTTCCAACACTACAACCTACCTCGAATTGAGGATGGAATAGTTTCATTTTTTCTGGACAGTTAAGATTCTTCTCGGTATTAACTTAAAAAAGCACATTTTATGTATCCCGTAATTTATTTTAGGACGGAGTTTCAATAAATAATATTAAAAAAATAATAATTTAAAAGTGAAAATATTGGTTTTAATTTTAATCTCATTATTTAAATTCAGTGATAGTGTTTGGAACAGTGATGCCTAATGCATAGAATTTAACTTGACGTATTTGGAGGAGTGATTTAATCATAAAAATGAATGTTTTTTTAATTTTAAGACTTATCTTTTAAGTTAGTTTATGTGTTCTGTTCCAGATGATACGTCAATGGTAGTGCTCGGTAAGAGTGAATATTACAACCACCCAGATTTTTTTTTTCCCAGTGCTGAGGGTGCTTGTTGTCCATTCACGTATCATCTTACAAGAAGTTGTTCTTAGGTTATATTGGTTTACTAGTTTTTAAGTTCGAGAATGGTTGCATCGTAAACCTACTATCCGGCCTGCACACAGGATAGGCGCGATTGGGGTTACGATGCACTCATTCGTCAAAAGAGTATTATTTAAGGATTTTTCTTTTCTTTTTCATTTCTGATAATTGTATTTCGCATTTCACATTTACTGTTTGTTTCTTTTTATTTTATTACCAGGTACTCCTTGGGACCAACGTAGATAGTTCAGGGCATGTTTAGATTTTTGGTAGTTTTGTTTGAGGGCAAACATTTTTGTGGGAAGGGGGGTAATGTTATGAAGCGATTGTATTAATCGTAAGTTAGGTACTATTTTTTAAATGCATTTTTATTGGTTAGGTTGGCAAAGCTGGGGGAGTTTCGTTCAACGCGTCGGTAGGTGGCGTTTGTTTTTTTCCGTTTCCGGACTCTGGTTTTGACGGCGGAATGTGCGGTACGCCGTGAAAACAACGGTCACTTAATTATCAAGTTTGAAATACGATGTGATTGAAATCCAAGTTTTGGGCATCTGCATCCGGGGGAAGGAAACACGTTGTGTTTTTTTAAAAAAGAAAATATATTAATTTCGAAGATTATTCACGTAAAATGTGAGTTTTCGCGCGGGTCCCCAAAAGTGAACACGAGTTAATGGCGGTGTTCGATTGTTATGTTTAAAGTACCTCTTTATCCGAGAGATCGGTGTAAATAATTACCCGCCGCGCCTGTCATTGAATGCAGGGCAAACATTGAATTCCCACCGGGGGGTTTATTTACGGAACAAACCCGAGATTACCGCAGGGTTGAACGATACTCAGCCTCGATTGCTGTCGAGCCTTCCTATACAATTTGGAGGAGTGTTTGGGTACTCCTCCCGTTCTCTGAGGGTCCAGGTCCATCATCCCTTCCGGGCGACCGCCGTGGAGGTCGCAGGCACATGCTGGGCCGCAGAGGTTGGGACCTCCCTTGCCACCAGGAGGTGGTGTTGGTTCACGCGACATCGGGGGAACGGCGGCAGTAAAACTTAATTAGTGTAGCTAGGAATAGCATAGATTACGACATTGGTCCCGGGGTGAGTCCATCCAATTTGTTTTATTATATTTTATAATTTCAATACAGTGTACCGATTGTCAACTCTACTCTGTGTTTTATTATGTAGAATTCCTTGTGCAGCCTTTTCAGGAATGTTATAAAACCATGACCCACACTCTGAGAATTGAGTACCGTGATCTCCGCTAGTTGACATACCCAGACATTAGACTGGGTTTGGCGTCCAAGATTTCCTGAGAAGAAATCAAAGTTGACTGGCAGAATACACCCGAGCCCGACCAAGGCTCAACGTTACTTTTCCCTTTAAAATATAACACACGCACATAACAATATGTCATTACAAACATAAACCCTAACAATATGGCGCTCCATACGCTGTCTGGTCACGATTTATAGCATTCCTGAAAATGTTTTCTTCGCCCTGTAATGTAAAGAGCCCAAAAAATTATTATTCATCTGTTCAGTGGAGGTCTTAATTTCGTTTGTTATTATTAAACTTGGTCGCTGTCATAACCTATGATTGCAGTGACGGTGTTTGGAAATGACAACAAATCTCATTATTTCAATTCGCTGGCACTATTACCGGCGTGAATTCGTAAAGAGATACTATGCGTAATAATATTGTGGGTACCTTATAAATGATTAATCTCGTATTTATTGGTTTTTTTTTTTCAATACCACACAGTTATGCATAGTATCTGAAATACCTACCTCCTATAACCTAAAATGGATTGTCATTTTCATTGTTATTGTTTGAATGCATAGAAATCGGTCATAGACTATGGACAATGTGCTAGGTAGAGCTCTATATATTTTTTTTCTTTTCGGAACTAATCAGTGCTAGCTGTTCTAAGAATACCTCGGATTGTCTATGACGGTTTCTCGTTACATTTTATCTATGACTTCGGCTTATGTTGTGTTTACATGTCAAAATACCTGATAGCCGAAGACAAATCAATTTATTATGTGTTTAAATAGGAATGGAGGATGATTATTAAAGATTATTCAAATATTTAAGATATTTATTGAGATTTTAATGACAATGCGGGTAATTCATTTTTGCTTCGAGTGGGAAATTTGTATAAGGCTTTGTCAAAACCTACTATAAATTATACTTGTAAATTGTTTATTTACTAATGTCTAACTGACGTTTTAAATTTTATTTAAATGAGCTGCTTACATATTAATTTAAATGGACAAATTTTTTTATATTTAAATGAGCTACTTACATATTAATTTAAATGGACAATTTTTTTTTTTATTTAAATGAGCTACTTACATATTGATTTAAATAAACTAAAAAAATATACATTTAAATGGGCAACATACACATTTAAAAAAAAAATAATATAGCAATAACAACAACAACGTACAACTACAACGTTCATTAACAGCAATAACAATAACAACAACATCAAGTGATATTTATTATAATTCTTTTACAAATAAAGGACAATTTACACTAAATAGTATTAAGACTTGGAGAAATAATCAGACAATGACGAAACGTCATTATTATCAAGTTCCAAAGGTAAGGGTGGGCTTGTACCCCAACCGCAACGTATCGATCCGGTGTCGATTACGTTTACCTTATATGACAGACAGAGGGCGAGAGATGCTTGCTGTCTGCTCAACAGGCCATGAGTTGCTGACTCTGGTACGGAACAGGGTGTGCAACATCGTCAGTAGGAGGGCAGTGGATCCGTTGCCTGTAGACGGAGGATACCTATAGGAGGCGGAAGGATTGCCAGCCACTGATCAATGTGCATACACAAAGTACTACGTGGTGTGGAACTTGTTTGAGTGGTTCGGGTTGTTCTTGGAGTTTTATGACCAACCCTGACACAACATTCAACAAGTATTCATTAACTCTTTTTAAAATCGAGTTTTATGTTATTTCTCACACGGTACTATTTGTAGTGATTTATGGTAAATCACAAAACTATTTTCTCAGATATAACAAGTCTAAATTAATACGTGCACACCTTTATATTGTCGTAAGTTATGCTCTACGTTGTTATGAGCCAATAAAATTCTAGCCCATTTAAAATTAGTCACACATGACTCGAAAACATGATTTCTCATATCAAGTATCGAGCATCATTGAAAAAGGTCTAAATTAAAGTCTAATACAAATCAAAATTCATTAAACAAGTATGTCTCGAAACTAATCAAAACACTCATAAACAAACACAAAATTTGTAACTAGTAATAAAATGTCATACATTTAACTTAATTTTTTTTTTTTTTGCCATAAATATGAATTTTTTTATCCAATTTCAATTTCGATCCGGTATGATCAACCGAGATGGAGATTCCATGCGTTCAGACAGTCATTAGTCCTGTCATAGGCTCATTTCTACGGATATGGGGTAATTACTTCACGGGGGGGGGGGGGGGGGGTGTTTTGTAAGTTTGGCATTGGTAATGATGATGCTGGTTTGTTTCTTACAATAAAATCCTCAACTCTGGTGCTAATGCTCGAGTTGAGAATGTATTTAAAACTATATATCTGCAAGTGTATGTATAAATTGTCATAGTATTAACGCTAAAACAGACGCAAATTCGGATATCGGCTGAACAGATGATTAAGTTAGGATTATTAGTTGTAAGTCTTGTATCCTGAAATACGCGGGCATATCCGCACACTATCTCTGCGAGTTTCAGGCATACCTTTTTTTTTTGAGTTATGTTCATGCTTTTGATAATGTCATTATTTGTTGTTCCAGATTACATAGAAAACACAGAGACGCAGGGATTGTATCTCTTTGTTTTCTAAGTGATTTTAAATGAAGAATTATTGTTATTCACCGTCAGTGCATTGACACTATTAGACCTTATTTTGTCAGGTTACGCAAGTAATTGCTAAAATTCAAAGTATTTTTTTTTCTCGCTCTTCTTCTGTTTTATTGGTAAATAGTCAAAATATTGTTTTACTCTATAAACATAAGCTGCGTCAGCTAAGCCTCAGCTTTTGCAAAAGCGTTTTAATTTTGTTTTTATTAGTTACAGAAAATGTTTTGTAATGCCCACCTGGTTTATAAGATTTTTTTTTTTTTTTGAGATTTTATAATGTGGGACGATATGGTATCACATATCCTTCCACATTTTAAGCCAACATAGGAAGTAGAATCAATTATATTTGTATAAGATTTTGGATGTATTCTGTTATTATTGTCCTGAGAGACTTATAACATTGTTATTATGTACTATATGGTTGAACAACGGTTTACAGTGAAAACCATAAAATTTGTTCTTTACTTACCGATTACGCCTTCTATAGAGTTGGACGTATACTTGCACTAAATTATAGCTGCACATCTTATTAACAAATGACACCTTCTAAAACAGTTGGTTGTATACTATTAAAAATTATTTGGCACCACCCGATGCGTTGGTTGTATACTATTAAAAATTATTTGGCACCACCCGATGCGTTGGTTGTATACTATTAAAAATAATTTGGCACCATCTGATGCGGTGGTTGTACACTATTAAAATTACCTTTACAATGTATAATTGTTGTTGGTTAAATATTATTCACCCAAGGACCAGAATAGGAGGTTAGTTAGGAATACTCTTCCAAAAGAGGGTTAGTTTTTATCCTAAAAGATATAAATTCAGTGAAGTGTAGATGGTAAACCCATCAAATATTTTCGGCCTAAGAGAGGCTATATAAATTCAGTGATAGTGTTTGGAACAGTGATGCCTAATGCATAGAATTTAACTTGACGTATTTGGAGGAGTGATTTAATCATAAAAATGAATGTTTTTTTAATTTTAAGACTTATCTTTTAAGTTAGTTTATGTGTTCTGTTCCAGATGATACGTCAATGGTAGTGCTCGGTAAGAGTGAATATTACAACCACCCAGATTTTTTTTTTCCCAGTGCTGAGGGTGCTTGTTGTCCATTCACGTATCATCTTACAAGAAGTTGTTCTTAGGTTATATTGGTTTACTAGTTTTTAAGTTCGAGAATGGTTGCATCGTAAACCTACTATCCGGCCTGCACACAGGATAGGCGCGATTGGGGTTACGATGCACTCATTCGTCAAAAGAGTATTATTTAAGGATTTTTCTTTTCTTTTTCATTTCTGATAATTGTATTTCGCATTTCACATTTACTGTTTGTTTCTTTTTATTTTATTACCAGGTACTCCTTGGGACCAACGTAGATAGTTCAGGGCATGTTTAGATTTTTGGTAGTTTTGTTTGAGGGCAAACATTTTTGTGGGAAGGGGGGTAATGTTATGAAGCGATTGTATTAATCGTAAGTTAGGTACTATTTTTTAAATGCATTTTTATTGGTTAGGTTGGCAAAGCTGGGGGAGTTTCGTTCAACGCGTCGGTAGGTGGCGTTTGTTTTTTTCCGTTTCCGGACTCTGGTTTTGACGGCGGAATGTGCGGTACGCCGTGAAAACAACGGTCACTTAATTATCAAGTTTGAAATACGATGTGATTGAAATCCAAGTTTTGGGCATCTGCATCCGGGGGAAGGAAACACGTTGTGTTTTTTTAAAAAAGAAAATATATTAATTTCGAAGATTATTCACGTAAAATGTGAGTTTTCGCGCGGGTCCCCAAAAGTGAACACGAGTTAATGGCGGTGTTCGATTGTTATGTTTAAAGTACCTCTTTATCCGAGAGATCGGTGTAAATAATTACCCGCCGCGCCTGTCATTGAATGCAGGGCAAACATTGAATTCCCACCGGGGGGTTTATTTACGGAACAAACCCGAGATTACCGCAGGGTTGAACGATACTCAGCCTCGATTGCTGTCGAGCCTTCCTATACAATTTGGAGGAGTGTTTGGGTACTCCTCCCGTTCTCTGAGGGTCCAGGTCCATCATCCCTTCCGGGCGACCGCCGTGGAGGTCGCAGGCACATGCTGGGCCGCAGAGGTTGGGACCTCCCTTGCCACCAGGAGGTGGTGTTGGTTCACGCGACATCGGGGGAACGGCGGCAGTAAAACTTAATTAGTGTAGCTAGGAATAGCATAGATTACGACATTGGTCCCGGGGTGAGTCCATCCAATTTGTTTTATTATATTTTATAATTTCAATACAGTGTACCGATTGTCAACTCTACTCTGTGTTTTATTATGTAGAATTCCTTGTGCAGCCTTTTCAGGAATGTTATAAAACCATGACCCACACTCTGAGAATTGAGTACCGTGATCTCCGCTAGTTGACATACCCAGACATTAGACTGGGTTTGGCGTCCAAGATTTCCTGAGAAGAAATCAAAGTTGACTGGCAGAATACACCCGAGCCCGACCAAGGCTCAACGTTACTTTTCCCTTTAAAATATAACACACGCACATAACAATATGTCATTACAAACATAATCCCTAACAAATGGGAAGTTCTAGGGAGGAAAAAGATAAGAGGGATGGGTAGGAATCTGTGGGTCTGTGTATCCAGGAGTGCGTTGAAAATTTATTTATTAGAAAGTTTTGTGGGACCTCCACTTACCACAAATTATTATTTATGTAATCTACGAATACTATTATCTTTTTTCTTATGCAATACGAGCGCCCTCAAGAGTCTAAAAATTTGTTAACAACATTTTAGTGGTCGGTATCGAAAAAATTGATTGCATCTTGTCAATTTTATTTTCCAGTGCGCCCCTGCAATGCTCCCATAGTTTCATTTGATCTTTGCCTGATCGTACATCTTTGTAAGATAAACATAATAAAAATATCCAACACGTTACAGATGGGATACTATTCCAGTTGGGTGTCTGGAAGGACTCTATTGCATTATATTTACCAACCAAAATTAGTCGATACTTTTTTAAACCGACGACGTTGCTTGACACAACCGAAAACTTCATACCTCCCGATAAAAGTAACTTTTTCTACTTACCGACTCCTACTTGGAAGAGACGTTTAAAAATGTAAAATCCTCTTATAAGAAGAAGAATAAGTGAAAGTGGGTGAGGAGAAGTCGAATGAGAAGAACATTGCTGGTATTAGAAACTATGAAAGTAGAACGGTTGAACGAGTCAAAATAACACGAATTAATATTTTCTTGTCGATTATGAATGTTGGACAGATGGAATGTTGGACACATGACTGTACACCGGTGCAGAAAGCATCAGTGATGTTAATTTCTTGATGCACTTCCCAATGAGTATAGGTAGAACCAATACAGTGGTCACACTCGTCACCATTGGATAACTTTTTAATGTTTTCAGTGAAAGCTTTCCGAACCGAGTGAATCCGCAATTTCCAAACTTAAATTCTAATGTGTAAATATGCGAACCATTTATTGAATAACCAACGACTCTGCCGTAGGTCAGCCCAAATGGTTCGCTACGTTTGGTGACTTAGCAAAAGGTGCCCGGGTTCGTGGGGTGAAGTTTGTCCGGGACTTGGCGGCGGATATGTCACCCACCAGCTGCATTGCAGACCGGATCGGGAGAGAACGGTTGAGGGACCCTTTGACTTCCATCCGTACTCACGTAACATCGCCCTGTACCGCAGTGGGAGGGATGGATTCATACGAGGAAATGACCAAATAAGAATTAAAGACCTGTAGTTAATTGCTGATAATATAATCCCAATACTGACTAAATTAATTAACCTTTGTGTATGTAAAAGTATCACGCCTGACGAACTTAAAACATCCATCATCAGACCTATATATAAATCAGGAAACCACAAAGATTTCACAAACTATCGACCAATAGCGATTCTCTCGTGTATTGATAAAATTATTGAAAGAGCTATCTTTAACCAAATACATTTTTTATAGAAAAAAATAGAATCATAAATCCCATACAGTACGGATTTCAAAAAGAAAAAAGTACTACACAATTACTTTCTAAATTCACTGACCATATAAATTGTAATTTAAATGAAAAATATTATGTTGGTATAGTTTTTATATATTTTAAAAAGGCCTTTGACACATTGGACCACCTTTGACACATTACTAAGGGCAATTGAGGAATGTGGTATTAGAGGTCCTTTAAATATATATTTTTTAAATTATCTGTGTAATAGAAAAATTAAAGTTAACATTGACGGAATTTTAAGTGATGAAATGTTAGCAAATACTGGTGTAGCAACGGGGTCGATATCGGGGCCGACATGTTATATAATGCAAGTAAACTGTTTACCAAACGTAATAAAACGTTGTAAATGTTACATGTTTGCAGACGATACTTGCATTATATGTGCTGACAAAAATCCACAAAAAGTTGAGGAAATTTCACAAACATACCTAAACAACATAATAAAGTGGTCACATGACAATGGCATTATTATAAAAGCAAAAAAAAAACAAATACATGCTTATACATTCACCATATGCAAGTTGTCAGGATAAGGAAATACATATAAAAAGTCATTCGTATGATTGTTTACACACAAGAAATCAATCCCAGCAGTGTAATTGCCCAATAATAGTGTACCAATGTTCATACCTTGGTCTTACAATAGATGTCAATTTTAACTGGGCAAATCATATTGAAAATGTATGTAATAGATTAAGGGTCGGGTTTGGAAAACATCGCTCCGCATTAGCAGTAGCATCCGCGTCTCGTAGCAGCAATACTAGAAAATTATATACAGGTAGTTAGAAAAATGTGTAAAGTTACTAGTGATTAAATTTTTTTTACTGTAATCTTACAAATTCTATAAGTTATACATACTGCAACTTTAGTTAAAACGTTGAAAAAGGCCTTCGCGATTATCTCTCCTGAACCTGTTGTAAACATTTTTACCAAAAATCCTTCCGTAATCTCAGAGTAAACATTATGTTAAATCAAGCTATTAAATTAAAAGCTCTTCAGTGTATCTAGATTTTTATTGTAATTCGCCTAAACTTTCTGAATTTTTCAACTATTCTCCGCCATACAAAAATGTATGGCAAAATATTACGCCGCGCGATGTCTTATATAACGGTTGAATTTCACAGAATTCATTCAGTTGTGAGATAGTGGTCAAGGCGACAGCACGCATATTTTTTTCGCAGCAATTTTGTTCGCTGTTTATTCGATTTTTGAAGGAATCATTGAGGAGATAGGTGTTACT
Source organism: Limnephilus rhombicus (assembly GCA_929108145.2). Taxonomy (NCBI): domain Eukaryota; kingdom Metazoa; phylum Arthropoda; class Insecta; order Trichoptera; family Limnephilidae; genus Limnephilus; species Limnephilus rhombicus. The sequence goes on along the minus strand of OV815278.1, from coordinate 15,310,072 downwards.
GTAACCGGGTAAGTAGAAATAAAATATATTTATTATTATCTAATAAATTATTTTTAACTTGATTTACAGTTTTACATATTTTATTATTATTTTTTTTTTAAACTTCAGGTACCTTCAAAATGGGTAAAAATAAAGGAATTCTTGCTTACCGTGCCATAAAAAATAGACCCTACCACTGGAAGAATAGGAGAATAAGGTAATAAAGTCAAAATTTAATTTTTTTACTGATTTCTATCAAGGGTAGTTTGAAGGTAGACTGAAGTCATTTTGCTTTTTGACATCTAAAAATTTCGGCATCCATCTTGAATTTATCTGTAGTTATCTACCGATTTGGTTCAATATCAGAATTCGGGCGTTTAGAAGTGCACTGAACTCGGATCTAATGTCAAAATGCAAAATTTCGGCATCCATCTTGAATTTCTCGTGTTCTCTACCGATCTGGTTCAAAATCAGTATTAGGGAGTATTGGCGAGCACTGAACTCGGATCTAATGTCCAAATGCAACATTTCGGCATCCATCTTGAATTTCTCTAGTTATCTACCTTTTTGATTCAAAATCAGGATTAGGGCGTTTGGACGTGCACTGAACTCGGATCTAATGTCAAAATGCAACATTTCGGCATCCATCTTGAATTTCTCTAGTTTTCTACCGATTTGGTTCAATATCAGCGCCCTTGAGATGATTTTTCATGAAAACGGCGCTTTATAAATCAGCCAAATATTATTATTATCAGCATTCGGGCGTTTGGAAGTGCACTGAAATCGGATCTAATGTCAAAATGCAACATTTCGGCATCCATCTTGAATTTCTTTAGTTATCTACCGATTTGGTTCAAAATCAGGATTAGGGCGTTTGGACGTGCACTGAACTCGGATCTAATGTCAAAATGCAACATTTCGGCATCCATCTTGAATTTCTCTAGTTATCTACCGATTTGGTTCAATATCAGCATTCGGGCGTTTGGAAGTGCACTGAAATCGGATCTAATGTCAAAATGCAACATTTCGGCATCCATCTTGAATTTCTTTAGTTATCTACCGATTTGGTTCAAAATCAGGATTAGGGCGTTTGGACGTGCACTGAACTCGGATCTAATGTCAAAATGCAAAATTTCGGCATCCATCTTGAATATCTTAAGTACTTTGACGATTTGGTTCAAAATCAGGTTAAAGGAGTTTGGGGTTCAACGAACTTAATATCAAAATTTAATTTAACAAAATTTAACAAAATTTAATTTCAAAATGCATAATTTCGACGACCATTTTGAGTTCTCTACCGATTCCGTTCAAATTGTCACTAAGTTTTATTGAAAACAACGACTGTCAGATCCATTGATAAATCGAATGAATTTCGATGTTGGGTAAATTCTGGGTCGTATTATTACAAATAAATTTATTTTATATGTTTTTTTAGAAAAGCAGCAGAAGCAATATAAATGACGTCGTTATAACAGAAACTATCAGTTAACATGTAAGTTTTTTAAATAAACATAAGCGGCCTGAGTAATGGCCTTCCATATAAACTTTTTGCTATAATGAATGATCTACCACACTTTTTGTGAATGTTTAGAATTAATAAATAATATTTGGATGATTTATATAGCGCCGTTTTTGTGAAAAATCAGCTCAAGGGCGCTGTATGAATTATCGATAATAGACCGGGAGAAAGGATGATGTCATTACAAAATGACAGTCTTGTGAATAAATGAGGGGCTAACACTTATCACTCTGTATTGTTTTGTATTTTTTTATTAATAAGTTTACATTACAAATGTATAGTCTAATGTCCTCCACGCTAGGAATTCACCTGTGTTGTGGAGGACATTTTTCAATTGTAAAATTATATAATAGTAAACAAGTATATAATAGTAACTTTGTTATTTTTGGATAATGCTGTGAAATAACTATAATAATTGTGGGTAATAATTAATTTATTTTGAACTTACATATAACATTTGCAATTTTACCTGTAACACGCACAACACGAGTTACAGCGTGTTTTATACAAAGAAAAAAAAACTTGTCAATAGACTTCTATAAAAAAACAGAGTGGAAGATACTTTATGTATCGCCCTGGTGTAAGACCACTATTCAGAATTGAAAAGCTGCTTGAAATGGCTTTAGCCGTGTGTGGTGACCAAATCTGAATAGCCAGGTACTTCCCCTATATTATTCCCCTCCCACCTTATTCAGCCTCACAACATACCCCAATCACTGGCCCCAGGCGATTGATAACAGTTGGGACTTTGTAAGTTACATAAAAATAAAAATAAAACATTTAGTTGTTTTATAAAAATTTGTCTGAACTTCTTTATATTTTTTACTGTCTTTTTTCTAAATGTGCTTCGTTCTACTTTATGTTTATCAAAGATAAATTGTAAAATATATTCTTTCTTACTACGTATTAAAAAAAAACTGTATGCATATAAATAAACTTTCAAAAACAAAACTACCTGTTTTTTAATTTCTAAGGCACAGAGTAAAAACTGGTTGTCGTAACTTATTCACACCCATTATTTTCTGGTAAAATTATAAAAAAATTAATAACATTATACAAACCATATATGAACCAGAAATTTTTTCCACATCAAAACACCATTAGATTCTATGTCACATTGAGTCAAAAACTAAGACGTCTGTAAAGGTCCAGGGACTAAAAAAAGTCTATGTATCCTTGCCCTTGCATAATATGATTTATAGTCTGTCAAGCTGTATCAATTATGTTAGAAATAAATTAAAATTATACAAAGCAAGTGTATTTTTATTTCGTATTTTATCAAAATGCTGAGCAGCCGTGCCTGAATCTAACCGAAATACACAGTAGATCGCGGCGGCCGAGCTTGTTTGCAACTACCAAAAATACCTAACTGCAGTGAATGGGCAGTTTGACCCAGGCGCAAATGTCTCTATGAGCTATCCACGCTATTCCACCATATGATTCTTAGTATGTTAAGCTGTATCCATTATTATAGTAGGAACTAAATTTTATAAGGCAAGTGTATTTTTATTTCCTAAGTCCGTAGTGTCTAGTATACCCACATCTCCTCTAGTCAAACGCAGGCGGCCGGCTGCGGCCGTGTTTGTCTACAAGTACAAGAAATACCTAACTGCAGTGTCAGCGCGGTTTGATACCCGACCCTTAAGATCCATATTAGGGAAATTTTACCATCTAAAAAACCTTGTTAATAAAAATATATTATACTGTATATATGTACAACGCATAAGCAGAATCAATTATAGGATACGGAATAAATAGTTACGGATTAACGTACAAAACGTACATAAAATAGAACAGTTACAAATCCGTTTCCTAAAATTGATATCAGGCACAAAAAGAGTTCGATTATGTGAAGGCGATTATAAAAAAAATTTCTCCTTGTGTAATGTCCTCTCTATAGACTGTAAGGTAGAATACCAATTAACGCTAGATGAATTCTGGAATACAGAATTCAAAAAACCTGTAAACCACAACTAACCTACTAGGCAAAGAGAAGCACAAATGTTTATTATTGATAAATCTCAAAATCAATACGGTGATAGAACAAAGAGACATAAAATTCCGGAAATATTTAACGCATTACATGAAAATATTAAAAATGAGACATCTTATTCAAAAATCAAAACAAAAGTTAAATCATTCTATCTCCGTAGAACATGAAATCAAATAATATTGTATACCTAGATCTAATATTAATTAAATACCTGGAATTACTATCATACACTGTAATCATAAACATCATGAATAATAAGTAGTTAATAACAATTAGAAATTAATATTAAGTAATATACTTATTACTATATAGTATTTTAAAATTAAGTATAATACTTAGTGTAAAACCTAAAAGTTTAATAGTATTAAGTAAATAAGAAAAATGAGAGATTTCTTAAAAGCAAACTGATTGTTCAGTTTTGTAAGATTAAGATACTGTTAAATTAAAAAACTGAATAAACCTAAAAAAAAAAAAAGTCTATCACTCCTAAACACTGACCCCCAGATTCTTTCCCACCCCTAATACCCCTTTCCTTCCCTTTTTCTTCCCTAACTTCCTCTCCTTCCTTTCCTGCCTTTCCACACAGCACCCCCAAAGGCAATTATTTTCCCTATATTCTCCTGGGTGAAGCTAATATAAAAAATGAAAAATTCCTTATTTTCTCATTTCTTGAAATTCCGGTTGATAAAATAACAGAATCTTTCGTGAAGCCACAAATTCACACGTAAGAATATTAATAGATTTCCGATATACCAATCCGCACCGTCTCGTCTCTTCTCTCCTGTTCTTCTGTCTTTTGTACTCCTGTTTCCTGTTCCCAATACCTTCCTATTACTGAACTTTCACATAAAATTAAACAGATCACGACCGTTCATCAGATTTATATTTGCGTGGCTAAAATTGTATCGAGAAAGGCCTATCGAGCTGTTCGTCAGTACGTTATTCTGGAATGAGTGAAATAATTGAGGAAAAATATGTATTTTCCAAAGTGCCGTCTGTTGATTTTTTATGAAGAATTTCAAATTCAATTTCAAACCCTAGGAATTGTTGATAATTGGAATAGGGATTCCGACAAAGTGAAATTAAATAGTAAAATGATTTTATTTTATTTTCTGAATAAAAACTACATCATTTTAAAGCATAATAATATAATTATTGTGCTGTTGCTTTACTTAATATTGGAGGTGATAGATTTGAAATTTTAACAGCCTTACTAAAAAAAAGCAATAATCATATATTATTATAATCAATAAGCCTGAAACACTTATCCACATTGAAAAATCTTCCTAGAAAAAATACATGACGTCAACGGGACTTGAACTCGTGCCCTTCTGATTGCCGGTCAGCTGCTCTCCCAATTGAGCTATGGCGGCTTATCTTATCTTATCTAGTTTAACAATTAAAAATAATAATTAAAATTTTATTTATTTGAAAACCTACCATATAGTGAATGGTATTTGGGGTGTTATGCCGTGTTGCGCTACCTCCTTCTTTGGCCAACGTGTAGGACAACGTTGCAGCGTCCATCATCAGGGCAGATCCGGCAAATCACACATCTGCCGGATCTGCCCTGATGATGGACACTGCAACGCTGTCCTACACGTTGGCCAAAGAAGGAGGTAGCGCAACACGGCTTAACACACCAAAAACAAATAACGAAAATTCTTTTGACCGTGAAAATCTAAAAACGTATCCCACTTAGGATGTGTTCAAAAACCAGCTGGGCGTTTTAAAATCAAATGTCAATCAATTAAAATCAACGTTTTAAAATCATACGTACACAAAATATTTGAAAAAAAAACGGATAATACACGGGAAAAAATATATTTAAAAAGAAAACGGCAGATATTTGTGAGGGCCGCAAAAAACAGATAATATAATTAATTTTACATGAAAAAAAATATATTTAAAAAGAAAACGGCAGATATTTGTGCGGGCCGCAGTTTAACGACCACGGGTCCATACTGTTATAAATCAGCACTGCATCATCAGCATACAACAGGCAACATACTTTCAGATTACTTAATTTCGCGCCCAATCTCCTGTTACATTTCAGTTAATTAACTAATGATAAATTATTTATAACTTCTTCAATAATCGCGAATTAATAACCTTTTTGGCGTCATTTTCATCAAAAGTTAACAATTCGCTTTGCGTGCCCCACTTAACCAATATTATCAACAAGTTTCTTCGTCAGGATAAAATTGAAATTTTATTCTGACGAATTTTATGAGTACTTCGTCAGAATAAAATGAAAATTAAGAAAAGAAACATGTTGATAATAGTGATTAAATAAATGGTGTACGCAAAGAGATTTCTTGTGTTGATAATTTTGATTAAATAAGTAGTGTTAACGAAGTGATTTATTTTCATTTCATCATTTATAATATTGCAATAAAAAAAAAATCAAATTGAATCGGTTAGTATTAATAGGCTTGCGTCTGCGTCGTTGAATTTCAGAACCCGGCTTCGAGTGCATGTGTGACGCCACGCCACACGCGTCGCGCCACAAATAACATCTGTGTACGTGACATTTCAAACAAAGCTACCGTTGTAATTTGGTTTCGAATTCAAGAATTCGTCACAAGATGTCACAAGCAGCAGGTCGGATGGGGACGTGTCCCCCCTAGGTATATATAACTGCTACGAATTTGTGAATATGTAGTATATCTTCGGATAAGGAAAGATTGACGGCCGGCGTAGTCCAGTGGTGAGGCTCTTGACTCGCACACCGAAGGTTGTGGGATCGAATCCCGGCGTGGCAAATAAATTTTATTCGGTTAATTTGTGTTATTTCACAATTTGTTCATTTAAAATAATATATAGAAAATAATATTTATAATAACATATTATTTATAATAAATAATATATATTTGCGGAACGTTCCAGAGTGGAAAATACTATCAGTATCGCCCTGGTGTAAGACCACCATTCAGAATTGAAACGTTGCTTGAAATGGATTTACCCGTGTTTGGTGACCACATCTGAATAGCCAGGTACTTCCCCACCTTCATCTTCCCTATCTCCTTCCCCTCCCCACTACCTTCAACCTTACAACATACCCCAATTGGGGATGCCATAGTTCGCCGTGTAAAAAAATACTTAGTTGTAATCACTGGATGACGGTGGATTTTTGGAACCAGTTCCTATTGATATTTATGAAATGGTCGTCAACCCTAACTTGGCGAAGCTGAACCAAAAGCCGCCCAGTTTTATTTATTATTTTCTTATTCGGTATAAATTCATTTTATATTTTCACTTATATTCCCACTCTGAAAAAGACGCAGTTAAGCAGAAAAATCGTTTAAACCTTATAAATAGGCGTGAAAATAAACAATTACGGTAAATTTTTAATACATAATTTTTCCGAAAATTTAAAACGAAACGGCCATTTTCCTGAATATTTTGAGACGCGATGCTCTGACGGAGCAGTTATTGTGAAGCCGGCATGAATCACGCTCCCATGAACAGAAAAATATCACTTTGGAATCATTGGACGCATGAATTCAGGCCTATTAATAAGCCAGACGATTTGTTAGTGACTTTGCAGCGGTATTTTGGTACAAGACACGTGGGGATGTGTGGGTACTGGTACTTGCAGCAAGCTATAAGCTGTGGTACACTTTCTTTTCCTCTCCACCACGCGCTGAAACGCGCATTCTATTCCTGAAACATTGTTTTTCAGGAAATTATTTGTTGGCGAGGTGATTCAGTCATTGAGCGGGGAAGTAAGATCGACTGATTATAATTTGCTTGGATTAAAGTGTTTAGACATGAGAATGAAAGAATAACTAATTGAGGATCACAATTTATCGTGTCAAGTTTTGAAATAAAGATATCTTTTCCTACTCTGTTTAGAGAGATACAATCACTTTAAAAATAACCTAAGTTCATCTGGTATCTGGTATTATACGCATACAATTTTGATTAATGTCATCGTACATTTCATATTCATCTCTCAATATTATTGTTATTTTGTTTGGGCATTCACATTTAATTACACAAAGATTGTCAATTTTTATATGAAAAAAGATCTTTTGGGGAAAGGAAACAGTGACCCTTGGTTTTAAAGATACCCATCCGTATTGAAGGACCAAGAAAAAAAAATTCACATTGAGAATGACCTATTAAATAAAATCAACGCAGAATGATAATGTGCTGGATTTAAAACGCAGGGAGATCTAACAACAAAAACGTGCTGAAACAAAAACCATACATTATCACTGAGAACGCAATGTGTCGTGGTATTGTATACCTATATTAATTCTTTTAGAAAATTCCCAGTAAAGCTATCATTATCACAACTTCTCACAATAAAGAAATTTGTATAATAGCATATAAAAAATATACAGAAATAATAGCATAACATTGAAGCAATTATTAGAAACCAGAACAAAAAGAAAGGTAAAAGTCTTAATTTATAACGCTTTGATTTTACAATCAAGCTGTGTGTAGACTTCATGTTAAAGCTGTGCTAAAGGCAATCTTAACTATATCCTGTCATCTGTAGCATGTTTCAACCCCTACCATTACATTCATATATTCACAAACTGTTCTACTCATTGATGTCATACCTCCCCTGTCTACCTACCTTCCTTACAGACAAGGGGAACTAATTTTAGTCATCCCATTGCCGATGATTTGACGATGCTATACTTTATTTTCAAGATGTATTTGATCAGCTCCATTATACCCTTGGCCTAATGGGTGTAAAGCTATACTGTTATCTAAAATATTTTTATCTGTAATAAATATATGTGGATTTACCAGAAATACAAGCAAAATGCTACCATTTTCTGCAACAATTTTAAAACAAACTATCCGTCTCATACACCGCAAAAACAAAGTGCATAATTTCGGGAGTATTAGTGATAATACGAATTCCCACAAATATTATATTGAAAAGTATGAGTTTACTCACTTTGTGAATAAACTTTTTCTTTTTATGTTTGTCAATTATTTTTACGTATTTTTATATTTCATTTTCTTATTTATTTTATATTTTGCACTGGTTGCATATTTAATTTGTTGTGCTTATTTCTCATTTTAAAGAATTGTGTTTCTACAGATGTGTTTAGGTCGTGCGTATGCATTTTCATTGTTTTTTTGTAAATTAATCAATACCTTGTAATTCTTCTGCTATCGTTACTATGTTGTAACAGTAATCATCAGTATGGACCTTCTGATTATTCTATTTAATGGTAGAGTGAGAGATTCTCTTCAGGATTGTGGGAATAAACGAATACAGGTTCCAACTTGTGAGGTTTCATTGGTTTAAGCAATAAAAGAGTTCATTTCCAAAACAACTAAATCCCAGTATATTTTTATAAAGAACATAACAATGTTGCCCTTTTGAGGGGCCGGGTATCACATCCCCAAAAACATAACAGATTCTGACAATTTAACAGGAACATAATTAAGCAGAAAGAAATGTCGTACCTGCGGACCATGGATCTTTATCTAAATACTTCTACAATGACGCGAACTCTTAATTTACTTGAAGATAGCGCGTTGATGAACCGCGGGCCATATTCTCACGCAATCTCCAGGATGGGAACCAGGAAAGACTCCCCAGGAAGGCCAGAGTTTGAGGACTCCCCGCCAGGGAGTAGGGTCCAAGATCAGCACCAGTGCTCTGGTTGAGCCCCTCGGATAACCACGATTTCCGTCAGCACGCCTCATCAGGAAATGAACGCCAAGTAACCATCCGTCACAAATATGAGCAGCAGTGACCGTACCAGGTCATAAGAACTCTCCCTCGCGACGCTCTTCAATATGCCGGTCGCGATTATATAGGTAATTTACAACATTGTTATGCCGCGGACAAATATCGGTCACAATGGCGGCGACCAAACACATTAGAAAACAGCGTTCCGATCACATCAGAAAGGAGCGTTCGCAAAAAGTGCATCGATGTGCATCGCGATTAAAATCGTTTTAAACAAACAATTTGGTAACAAAGGGATTATCCCATTTTTAAATCCAGAACTATCACTTAAGTGACTAGTCGAATTTGCACCGGCTTCCTGTACGGTGCGAATCCAAAAAGTACCGCCGGAAGTTTTACAATAATGTTGCCAATCGAAAAAATCCAAAATACGGCGATTCAACAATTAAAATAAGCGGCCAGGTGAAGGTTTACTAAGTCAGGCTAATAATTATTATGAAGTAATAATTATTATCGTGACAATGTGCAAGCATTAGTTATCATAACTGTATTACTTACATCTATTTTACGTAGAAGCCACCAGGGCCACAAATGAATAAATGTTTTAATACTACAGAATATAGGCAGTTTAGTATAATCTTACTCAATCCATAAATCATAATATGCTTGCATAAATACAAACAATGGGTCTGTAATTATATTCAAATCAAATGCATGAAATCTATCGATCTTCTCAGTTTTATTGGATAACCAACACCTATGCCATAGGTCGCTACATTTGGCGGTTTAGCAAGGGTGCCCGGGTTCACGGGGTGAGGTTCGTCTAGGTCTTGGAGGCGGGACCAGGACACATTGAACCCCAGATTCCTAGCCACTCCTTAAACCCTCTTTTTTCTCAGAATTCTCCTCTCCTTCCTATCGTTAAAAAACCCTCCACACAGCATCCCCAAAGATGACATAGGCCACGAGAGGATTTATTTTCCCCAGGGCCTCCTGTGTAGAGCTCATGTAAAAAAAAAAGTTTTAAGTACCACAGAGCAAGATGATCCTTAGATGGTAGGGTTTTACGTAACAAATTACCTACACTTTATCAAAAACGTAGTCTTTGCTCAAAAAAATCATTTGCCATATTTATTTGGTTCCACACCAACTCAGAATCAAGTCTACTCAACACTCAACACCTCTTTGAAAAGTCATTAAAATCTATAAACAAAATAATTTTAAAATAGCCCATAATCCTAACCTAATGTAAACTATTTAACCAATTTTTTTCCATCAATTTTAATGACTTTTCAAAGTAGGTTCTGAGTTGGTTTCTTTCAGAGTTGTCTGGTCACCATTTATTTTTATTTGACTTAACTTAACTTAACTTTGAATATGAACAGAATACATTGCTTGACGCCACAGGTCAAGCACGCGGAGTGTTAGGAAGCTGTGTGAAGAGTTGGAGCAGTATTGGCATTTTGAAAACTCAAGATTTGTCTCGCACCTATATCCCCTCCGCTGAGCTTCGATCAACCGAGCAATACATAACGTCACTCTATTTATATTCTGTTTAAGGAGAGGGAATGGGGCTTTAGAAAAAATACACTGTATATGTACATAGTGCTTCAAAAGGAATACTTAATATTACCTTGTTTTTTATTGAAATATTTTTAACCTTCCATTATGCATTATGTGATATGAACAAATTTCAAGTTTTTTCAGTTTAAACTAAGTATTCCATAGACCTGTCATTGAGAGTTTTATTCCATAAACTAAGTATTCCATAGACGAAAGTATTCCGTAGACCACCGGGCAGTCCCAATGACCGCTAGACCACAAGACCGCTCCGGTGTGTGTTCGCCTGGTAATGTGCATATTGTGCATGGACAGGGTCTATCTTAGTTTAAGGAATGAAACCTGTCATTGAGAGGAAGTAGGAAGGCATATTTAAGCTTCAGACAACCTCGCCGTACAGATCTTTTTATTCAAAGCCATTTTGGGCACCCTTTAATATATTAATTATTTTAGTTCAGCGGGACATTTAATATATAAATAATTAATTAGTTAATTTATTTAATGTTTGAAACATAACTAACTCAACTAACTAACCAACCATCACGCCGTTTCACCGCAGGGAGGACGTAGGCAGAGAGGACGGAAAGCCAAACATCCCGGTCTTGGCATACATTCCTTGCCTCGTTTACATTCATACAACGTTTCATACAATCTTTTCTATTATTCTGACTCTTGACATGGCCCGAGTCAAGTATCTGATTCACTTGGTCGTGCCATGTCTTTCTTGGGCGTCCTCGACTTCTTCTACCATTCAAATTTGCGTCATATATTCTCCTTACACTCCTTTCCTCGTTCATTCGCTCTACATGCCAAACCATCGGAGCGTTCCTTTTTTGATCTTACTCATCACGCTTACATCAGCCTTGCATTCTTTGCGGATTTCCACAATTCTCACACGATCATACATGGTTTTACCACACATGTTTGAAACATTGTTAACAATTAATACATTAATGGAATTGCCATTGCCTTTGAAAGTATCCAAATGTCTTAACCCATTAGGCTTCGACTGTATTTTGTCAGAGGGTCAAAATATTTATGCTTTGCAATAAAATTCAAATAAATGGAGTATTTCTGAACATATCCGAAAACAAAAAACTGTTTTTGAAAGGTGATAAAATAGCTTTCAATTTTTATAAATAAAAATAAACATAATTTTTGAATTACAAACATTTTGCAATCAAACTTTAAAAAGTTTAAAAAATGGCTTACCTTACGTTTTTTCTAACTAAAATTACTGGTAAAGAAAAAATATATAAAACACGATGTTTTCTTTGTCTAACACCGTTTAGATCACATTTCTAACCATGATAGTAAGGGAAACAACACGATTTCTATGAGATCTATATGAGTTGATCCGAAAACTGACCAAATTGATTTTAGGGGTTAATTAGTTTTCACAACATTGGTTTGTGAAACCTGTTGTAATTTCTTTTCTTAGAATTAACAAGTTTTGTTTGCAAAAGTCTCAAAATTGATACTGTTTGAAGGTTTTTAATGTAAGAATACTGACCTTTTATTTTTATATCTGTATATTCATTTTTTTTTTAAAATTATATCACCTGTGCTGATCCAATCCCGTAAGCGTCGCGACGCCCGTTCACAAACGTCGCGTCTCTAGGCGCACTTCGACGCGTTGCCGAGCGTTTCCGGATGCACCCGAACATAGCCGATCGCTCTCGACTGCAACCGAGGATGTTGGTGTTGGTACCGCGGATATTATTAGCCGAACAGACGGGCGGGAACACGTACGAGTGTGGGTCGGGGACTATTTCCGGAGGCGGATGGACCGGTATGGAAATAGCTGACTATTGGGACGCTGAGGCCGCCTTGAGTAGGCCATTTGATTAGGCTTGGTCACCACTTCATCAAAAATGTGTTTTAAAATAATTAACGACCTGTAAAAGAATAGAGCCTAGGCGTCAGAATGATAAAAAAATACAAGGGTTTATATTTTATACGAATAGTGATCATTTTTAGTATCTACCTGCAAGTGAAAAGGAATCACTCATAACACGACTTTGACAATAATTTTTTGGTACCTATTTTAGGTTTATGGCGCATGGACATAGAACATCATCTCACATTCAACTTAAAAAAGTTTAAACTTAGGCCCTATTATATAGGTCTCCGAGGGTAAAGTGCATTAACACCGGAAGGTGACTTTACATGATATTGAAGTAAAAAAGATATATAACTTTTTTAGAAATTTAAATTTTTAGTGGTTATTTTGTGGTAAAAATAAAGTTAGACCGGCATGTGCGGTCAGCTTTATTATTTTCCGCTATTACGATACGGGCCAATCACAACCATGCAATGTTGCCATAATCGTGCCCGGCAGACGGCAGGGTCACACTAAGGATTTTTAGTAGGTACGTCTTTTTTGTATGAGAAAGTAAATGTTGGAATTTCGGAAAAAGTTGTTAATCTTTTTTAGTCCTACCATCATGCAGAATCACCTCCAGAAGTTAATGCACTTTACCCCCGGACACCCTGTATTATAGGTCTTCAATTAAGGTAAGTTTTACAGAGATGACTAAAATATTGCCAACAAAATTACTTCATAGCGTAGTGGTAAACGCATTTAAGTTTCTGTTGTGGGGTTGTAGGTTCATCTCTCATCGCAACATAAAAATTAATATATTATTATATTGACATGGAATTTTGAAATTGGACCCTGTCAGTCAGTAATTGTTGTAAATTTGGATCAACTTACAAAAATTCTTGCATGGTTGTCGTAAGATGCATTGACGGCCTCCGTGGTCGAAGGGAAAGGTTCTGGACTACGTATCTGGAAGTGGTGGGTTCAAGCCCCGGCTTACGAACGTAATATTTATTTATCTCTATCTCTATCTCGACATATTATAAATTAAAGTCCTCCGCATCGTCTGTCTGTCTGTCTGTTCGCGATTAACTCAAAAACAGCTGAACGGATTTTTATTCGGTTTTCACCAATAGATAGAGTGATTCGTGAGAAAGGTTTAGGTATAAAATTTTGTCATAAATCGCCTGGGAGCTTTCATTGAAAACACAGTCTAATCCCTTTAAGATACATGATAACAACGCATGATGGAATATTCCTCTTTTATAGATCTACAAAAAAGTCTGTGATGGCATATATCTATCTTTTACGGATAGCTTACTATACACATCTTTATCTTCTCTACATATTATAAATTAAAGTCCCCCGAGTCGTCTGTCTATCTGTCTGCCTGTCTGTTCGCGATAAACTCAAAACTACTGAACGGATTTTCATGTGGTTTTCATCAATAGATAGAGTGATTTGTGAGGAAGGTGTAAGTATATAATTTATTAAGGATTTTTATTATTTGTATTGAAAAATAACGTTAATTGTTAGAAGCATAGAATGACGACCTCCAAAGTCCAGTGGGTAAGACTCTTGACTCACAATCTGGAGGTCGCGGGTTCGAACCCGGCATGCGCAAATAAATTTTATTTGATTAATTTGTGTTATTTCACAATTAATTCATTTAAAATAATATATAGTATATTTGCGGCATGTTCCAAAGTGGAAGATCGCCCTGGTGTAAGACCACCATTCAGAATTGAAACGTTGCTTGAAAATGGTTTTAGCCGTGTAAAAGTCAAGCCGCCTGGGAGCTTTCGTCGAAAACACTGCCTAATCCCTTTGAGATACGAGTATAACAAACAATGCATGGTAAGATATTCCTCTTTTATAGATTTCCAAAAAAGTCTGCTATGGCATAAATCTATCTTTTACGGATAGCTTACTATCCCATCCTATCTTTTAAAAAATTGGTGACGCACAATGCGACAATTGGAAAATTATTTAGACGGATACAGTATCAATCATTATCAATTTAAATAGATACGTTAGTTACCTCAAGCATTTTGTGCACATTATTATAATCTTTCGCACTATCTCTATGTATTATAAATCAAAGTCCTCCACGACGTCTGTCTGTCTCTTCACGATAAACTCAAAGATGGCGGTGGTTATAAAGGTTGGATACCATCCAGTAGATGGCGTTGTGTTTAGTTAGTCACAGCAACGCGTGGCCGGGTCAGATAGTTTATGGAATAATTTAATGAGTAAAACCACAAATTGTAATATTTAATCAGTGAAAACGATATTAGTGACTCTCAAACGAAATTTCAAAACAGAAAATCGACCATGGGATCGAATTAGCTCAGTGGTTAGAGCGGAGCCCCGGCAAGGCTGAGGTCCTGAGTTCAATACCTAGATGCGACTGAATCTTTAACTGATTTTTCTTTTCCAAATTTTCGGATGAGGGTCGCTAATATTGTCTTCAATGATGCTGGGACTGCCAATCGATTGTAGAGGACTCTCAACCGTTTGCCATGCCCTTATTACTTATCTACTTAACTGTGTCTTCCTCCCAAACAGGTGCTTGTAGGATACGCTGGATACAATCACCCAGCGCTTGCCACCTCGTGGACTTACATCAACCTGTCCCATTGTCTTGTCTATATTTTGTCATACTAACACATATTGTATCTGTATTTCCCGCTAAGCACTTGCATACTGCTTACTAACAACGTATGCAGGGACATTGGAGGTCTAGTTTCGTTATCAAATGTAGAGTCGTTTTTAACAAAAAAATTAGAGTCCTTGCAAGAGCCTTGAAGGGGTAAGCATCTGTTACCTATACCAGGGCGGGTTAGTGGTGGGTCCTCCAATGTCTTCAATGATTCATTTTTATTTAATAAATCGGTATTGTTACATAATATTTCATTAAAAATATCTAGGACAAATACAAATATCAGGAAATGGCTTTAGTCGTATTTGGTGACTAGATCTGAATATTCACCCACCTTCCTTTCTCCAGACGGTTAGCAACCGTTAAGACTATTAAATTGACGGCTGGCGTAGTCCAGCGGTAAGGCTTTTGACTAGCACTCCGAAGATCACGGGATCGAATCCCGGCGTGGCAAATAAATTTTATTGGATTAATTTGTGTTATTTCACAATTTATTCATTTAAAATAATAATAATATATTTGCGACACGTTCCAGAGTGGAAGATACTCTCAGTACCGGCCTGGTGTAAGACCACCGTTGAATTGAAACCAGACCAGAATTGAAACGTTGCTTGAAATGGCTTCTGCCGTGTTTGGTGACCAGATCTGAATAGCCAGGTACTTCCCCACCTCCCTCTTCCCCATCTCCTTCCCTTCCCCATTACCTTCAGCCTCACAGCATACCCCAATTGGGCACGCCAAAGTCCCACTGATTCCAGACGGGAGCAGTTGGAACTCTTGTGCAGTATACATGTAAAAAAAAATAAAAATAATTGTGGGGTATTCACATAAAAAACTCTCGTGCTGTACAGCTTTAATGGTGTAAAAAGATGTTTGATATCAGTGCAAATTACATTTATCTCCGCCTAACCGCGCGGTTAAAAATCACAACGTCTTGTTTTCATACCTGTCGCATTCAGTAAACCGAATTGTTAAGATTATTAATAACTGCCTACCTACGTGTGGATCGACTTGTTATATTTCCATTCTGAATCTGAAATTGGACATCTACCAAGACATTTTTACTCCGTTCACCTCTTAGCGCCGTGATTCATATCGTCGCGTCGCGTTATTACTAGTAATGTGTCAAAATTTAACTAGTTGTTGGAAATAACCTCCAGATCCCGTCAACGCCCAACGCCATTGATGAATATTTTCTTTAACAGTTGGATATAATTATTTATAAAATCACTGCGGTTTCTCGATAAAAATAGTGATAAAACAAAACCTTGAAGCTGGGTAAAGAAAAGAGAAGAAATAGTAACATAACTTAATTTATTATTTACTTTGACGCCCATTTATGCTTTTAAATATTTATTTAAGAAATAAAGAATATATGTAAGTAGTACATAATAAAATCCTATTAATATTATAAAGGTGAAAGTTTGCATGGATGTATGTTTGTTACTCTTTCACACAAAAACTACTGAATGGATTTTAAAAATTCTTTCACTAATAGAAAGCTACATTATTTGCGATTATTATAGGCTATATATATTGGAAAGCTCTGGTGTTATGAATAATCTCTGGCGTTATGAAATTATTTATCATACGTTTTCTGTCGCTAACAAAATCGATATATTGCAAACGTCAGAAACCAATTGTCGCCTTGTTTGAGTTGAACTCTGCCATTATGAAATTTGTATAAAAAATTGTAATAGGTGGCATGCGAGCAGTTTGAAGACTGAATGTACCGGGAAAGAATGTGTGGAATGCAAGAGGGGGGAGAGGGTGTGGGGTTGGCGGTGGGGGAGGGAGAGGGGGATGGAGTGGAGGGGGTTAGGGTTGGCGAGAGGGTGAAGGAAGGGAGGGGAGGAGGAGGGTGGGGGGAGGTGGAGGGGGGAGGGGTAGGTGGTGGAGGTGGGTTGGAGGGGGAGGGGGGTGATGGGAGAAGTGGAGTGGGCTAGGGAAGGTGGAGGGAAGAGGGGTAGGGGTGGAGGGAGTGGTGTCGGGAGGGTGGGTGGAGGGGGTGGGGGAGAGGGGTTGATGGGGGGAGTGGAGGCGGAGTGGGATTCCCCTAATACCATGCGAGCGAAGCCGCGGGAAAAAGCTAGTAAGTAATAATTTATCGAGGACATTAGGTTAGTAAGTACTAGCGATATGTAGGTTTAGCTGGAGTGGGCTCTTGAACTCGGGCTTTTCGCGGGAAGCGGATCCTACTCTAATGGTGGGTTTCTTCATTTACCAAGAATGCTAAATGCAATGCTAATTGTAAAAGTAAAAAGTCAAATGCATAGAAATTTCGTTCAAATTTTAAATATCGATCGTTTATTTTTACAATTAGCATTGCATTTAGCAGTCTCGGTAAATGAAGAAACCCACCCTTACTCTTTTTTTCAAATCGAATATTCCCAGAGAACCCGATCCAGTACTCGGAACCAAACACGGAACTCGACAGTCCGAGCCACTCGCGAGTCTGGAGAAGCACCCGGGTTCACCGAACCCGTTCGTCTCGGTCTGAGCCATTCGCAAGTCGAGAGTGGCTTCCGTGACCTGCTGCAAAAACTCAAGTACTTTTAAAAGGAAGCACTTCTCGGAGGCCTCCAACAAAATGCAGAACTTACCTATCTCTAGTGGGAACTAATCGTAGATAGACTTCTATGATAAATTACATTTTAATATCACAGAATTTGAATAATAATTCATCAAATTTCAAAGTTCATTTTTAAGTTCTATGAATGTTCTATTCCAGTTTTGTTATCATTTCAGTTATGTAAAACAACAACTAGCCAAAAATAATTATATTAATAACATAATAGAACCTTCAGAGAACTTGAAAACTTATTTGGATATTTGATGAATTATTTAAATTCTGTGAAAGAACGGACCTTAGATATACATTTTATAACATTACATTCAAAGTCCATCTTCTGCTATAGTATCGAGGTGGACTGTAGGTTGTTGTGCTGATGGTGTGTCATGATTTCTTCATCGTCATATTTTTATTATGTTTGTTGTTCACGTCAACGTTGGCGTTATTTTCAACGGTTATATTCGACAGTTAACTATCGCCAACGATAGCGGCCGCTGGCGTTTTTTTAGAATTGTCCTCAACGCCCATTACTAGTTGTTGTGGCGGACTTCGGCAGTTTCCGCCTCTGCTCGGGAGGGCTCGGGTCGACGCGCGACGTGATGGGCGATTAGACTCCGACGCAATCTGTCCGCACCAATTAACCCGTCGGACGCCTCGGACGCCGCGACGCGCGCTGAGGAGATGGTGAAAAGGGTGAATCATTTCCGTAGATTTTTTCAAATTATTAAAACTTTGCAAAATTTCATGCATTTAAAATTGAAGATTTAAATATAACAGCTGAGCACGTACATTTTATGGTGTTCCTAAGATTGAAAAATTTATAAATGATTTATTGAAGTGATAACTTCTTTAGCACCGTTGTGATTTGAAACTCGATGGAACGAAAATGCGACACTAAAAAGAGAAAACACATACATCTGGAAGATTTAGAATGAGATAGAATAATCGTTCTCCTCTTTGTGCGGTGCTTCGTAGCCTCCCCACTTTTGTCTACTTTAGTTTTCTAAAGGTTTCACTTCTACCGCGTGTGTATTTATTTATTGTATTTGTATTTATATCACATGTATTTATTTATATTTTTAAATACCCAGAGTCCAGAGTCCATACCAGAGTCCCAACTGCGCCCAATTGACTACAATCAGAAGGTAGTGGGGTGGAGAAGAACCTGGCTATTCAAATCGAGTCACCAAAGACATCTAATACCATTTCAAGCAACGTTCCAATTCTGAATAGTGGTATTTCATCAGGCCCCCTAGCACGGTCGATCGATAAGGATTGGTAGGATAACTTTCGGTAAGTTCTCATCGTTCCCTAGGACAACTGTAGATCGCTAGCGTACAAAGATCAATTGACGTCGAATATATTAAGAACACTTAGCTTTTGTGAACTGTTACTTATTCGTTGACGATCTGCAGTCATGATAGGGAACAATGAGAATTTACCGAAAGTTATCCTATCAATCCTTATCGATCGACCGTGCTAGGGGGTCAGGTCGGTACTGAGGATATCGTCTACCTTGGAACGTGTCGAAAAATAGTTACTATTATAAACGAATATTACTAATTTTATATATTAGATTCGAAATCAAGCGCATTGCCCCTCGAAATCATAGGATTTCAATAATACATCAAAGCAGAACTTAAATTCGTATCATTAAGACGTAATAAAAATGAATTAATAAATTACGTGGTTTACACTGCCATCAATGTATGCACATAATAATAAATAAAAAAATAATAAAAGGTTAGTTTCTAAGTGGCAAAATATAAACATTTTTCCCTGTCCATGCCGGCCGCGCACAAATATCAAAAAGGTTTACAAATAAAACGGTCAAACTTCCCATGTTTATTTAAAATTTTGAAGGGTAACCTTTCATCTAACGTTAAATCTATCTAAGTTATATAAACGTAGGTATCTTATTAAAATATTGAATAAAAGGCGAAGCGCTCGCTTGCAACTTATCATTGAGCGGGTCACCTTGAGTATTCTCTAACTTCTATCTTTGAACCATAGCAGATTTACCGAGGATCACCTCTCCGCCCTCTACGCCGACTAGACAGCCACGAGTGTCTACGAGCTACGATGCTACGGTGCTACGAACCTATAGTTGTTTGCAGTTAAACGTGAACGATCGTAGCAATTATTTATGAGTTCTGAATACTTTCTAAACTAATTATTATTTTAAATTCGGAATACCGTCATATTCTAAAAGGCTTAATGAAGATCGTCTCGTTAAGTGAAGTTTAAAATCTTAATCGTAGTTATAATCGTAATTTTTGAAAGTAAGGGTTGAAATTTTGGAATAAATACAATATTTATAACTAGTAGTTGTGTGAACGGTATATATCAAGTCCAAAAAAGGGGGTGTTTCTAATTTTCTCTTTTTTAATTAAACAAAATAATTTTAAAATATCCTCTGAAATCATAATCTGATTAGTAAGTAGGTTCTTACTACTTAATTTCAAATTATGAATTATTTATTAATTTGTTCAAAGAAACGTTCTACCTCAAAGACAATGCTCTTTCAAACTTTCTTCAGGCAATTTAGACAGCCTCCGTGACTGCGCCTTTTAACGCTCTTGACTAGCAATCGGAAGGTCGCGGGATCGAATCCCGGCTTGCGCTTTGAAATTTTAATTGATTTTTTTCTGTTTTCTGTGTCTTGCTCTCTTTCATATTTTCGTTTGGATTATTATAATATATCTTCTTCTTCAATGATTAATTTTGAATGTTAAATTTGAACCTTCCAGAGCGGAAGTTACTCTCAGTATCGCCCTGGTGTAAGATAACCATTCGGAGTTGAAACGTTGCTTGAAATGGCTTTTGCCGTGTTTCGTGACCAGATCTGAATAGCCAGGTTCTTTCCCACCTTCGTCTTCCCCATCTCCGTCCCCACTACCTTCAGCCTGACAACATACCCCAATTGAGGTTGCCATAATCTCATAATATATATATTTTTTACATGAGCTCCACAATGTCATCTTTGGGGATGCTGTGTGGAGGTTTTTTTTAAGGAAAGGAAGGAGAGGAGAGTTCTGTGAAGAAAAAACGGTTTAAGGGGTGGGTAGGAATCTGGGGTTCAGTATGTCCTGGTCATCCGCCTCCAAGACCTAGACAAACCTCACCCCATGAACCCGGGCACCCCTGCTAAACCACCAAACGTAGCGAACCACTTGGGGTGACCTATGGCAGAGGTGTTGGTTATCCAATAAAGGTTCCCGGGGCGGCGGTACCCATTGCCGCCTCCGAAATTGATTTCCTACCATAATATCGAAAAATGCAAAAAAATGGTTTTTTACCTATTATTATTTAGTTGATGTCACTGTCGCTGTTCCCCCCCTCCCCGCCCCAGAATTCTGAGTGAAAAGATCAACTGCACTTCGGGCTGATAATACCTAAATAAAATCGTCAAAATCGAGATTTTGTATTCCCATTTTTCTCCACCAAAACTGTACCGATTTTAAGGTTTTTTTTTATCAATTGTACATAATTATTTTATGATTAACAATTCGAAGAAAGTTTTCGATTGTTTGTTGGTTTTCCTTTTTTTAAAATTAAATTGCCTAATTTGCATACTACCTATGTGTTATACTGAATATTTATAGTGTACTGAACGTCTGTTTTAATGATTTTTGGAGGCCCTAACTCCTATAAGAAGCAACTTATCAAAAAAGCAAAACGTGCCGATGCGCTAGCGGACGATATCTAAATTATATTAAAAAATATTTGCACTTGTGTCAAAATCCAGAGAGGAATTGGGGAATAAAATGCCTCCTTTTAAAAATAAAAATGTATATTTTAATAAACCGTCGCCACTGATCACACACCTTTAAAATGTATTTTAATTGTTTTAAATTGAAAAAAAAATCTTTTGATTAAATTAATTACATTCACAAATAGATGCAATCTAGAATTGACGTTTAAAATACTGTTGTATAGTCACGTAGATGGAATATACTTTTAAAATCGAAACTATTAACATAACATATATTTCACTATATTAACATAATCAGAACACACAATATTATATAGACTATTATAATAACTAAGCAAATTTGTAAGTATTATTGCAAAAAACTTAGATCACTCTCAGCAGATGCTAAGTATCCCTTAGCATTGAGAAAGATTGTGTCATGCCGTATTTTACGCCTGAGAACGGCTGTACATTGTGCAATAACGAAGCGGAAGGCTATGAATTGTAGTCAAGAGGAAAAAATAAAACAGCTATATTTGGATACATTGAATGGTACATAACATGTATTTGGAGACCACTCACTATGCAAGGAACGGGCATACTTTTGCAAACGGGATACTGGTGACGCTAATTACGTACCCAATATGACTTCGAGCTTGATAATGTCCAGGATCATGCAGCACGTTCGACTTTTAGCATCTAATGCTCGAAGTTTAATACATGATGTAGACAGCAATACTGTGGAGTGCTTTAATAATGTTGTGGCTAAATTTGTTGGTGGAAAGCGTATAAATTATTCTCTAAAACGGTCCTACAATGGAAGGTGCGCTGCAGCAGTAGTGGTGTTCAACGCCAAACGTCTACACTATTCTTTGCATAAATTTGCAACCGGAAATAGTCCCGGAAAACTCATTAGAATTAAAAAGATTTCAGAAAAATAATCAACAAGTTTTAAGTAAAAAAAAGAAAAGAAAAACCCAAAAGATCAGCATTATGGTCCCAATGCAGAAAAACCTGATATGGACCAAGCATCGTATGAGGCAGCTAAAGATGATTTTTAGAAAGAATTTTTACCATAGCCAAAGGTAGGCAAGCAATTGAAAGGGCGACAGTACTTCAAGCATCTAGTGGAAAGCGGATGCGCCGCAATATGATTACGGCATCGTGGTTTGGAAAAGTGTGCAAATGGCGGCAAAATATCAGTTGCGTTCCATTAGTAAAAAATATACTGTCCCAGCAATCCTTATCAAATTAACATTCCTTCAATTCGACAAGGACAAAAACATGAATACGATGTCCTGAAGGAGCTTGCAGAACAAGAAAGCATTACCATAGAAAGGTGTGGTCTTTTCATACATGAAGAGTATCCGTATATTGGTGCGACCCCAGATGGAATTTCTTCTGAAGACACCGTGATTGAAATTAAATGTCCTTTCGCAGCACGCAGCTCATATATGAAGCAGTAAAATGCAAAAAAATACCTTTTGGAAACTAAACAAAAATGGAGAAATGCTGGTAAATACATCACGATTGGTTTTACCAGGTTCAGGGCCGCACATGTAACAAAAAAAGATATTTGTATGTTTGTTGTATGGACTGAAATCGGAATAAAAATCGAAAAAAATTTACGGTATTACGAATTTTGGCAGACTAATATGGTTGAACAGCTGAAACTCTTTTACAATTTTTGCATGCTACCCGAATTAATTGATCCTCGACATAATCGCTGCATGCCTATTAGAAATCCTGAGTATTTAGAAAAGTGCTTAATAGCGAAAAGAAGTAGAGTGTAATTGGTTTCAGCTAAAACCAGAACATGTAAGAAGAAATTGTTTCGAAGAAATCAATAACATTTTATTTCATTGAAGTGTCTTCAGAAGAAATTTCATTTATATTCCCAATGTATGTAGTCCACATTTTTAGAGATAAGGAAGAGGAGAGTTGGAAAGTTCCTGGTTATTTAGATCTAGTCACTAAACATATCTACGCCGTTCTCAAGTAACTTTCAATTCTGAATTATGGTCTCTCACCAGGGCGATACTGAATATATCTTCCACTTTGGAACGAGGTACAGATTCATATGTACCTATATAAATTTTATTTTAATTCTACAATATGATATACTCATATAAATTGCATTAAATTTGTTTTGTCCTCGCCGGCTTTTGACCCGAGACCTCAAATCAAACCAGACAATTTAGTATTAACAGTGCCCCGCCGCACTGCGAAACCAGGCTGGAACAGAGGCCAAGCCTTTTGTCACTCTTTTATGTATAACATATGTACCTTTTACCATGTGCACCTATTTCATCTCTGTAGGTATGTTTAAAAAAAAAATCCAAATAAAAGTTATATTAAATGTTTTAAGTTACTGAGAATCTACTCCATGAACCAAGCTATCGTTATATTGCATTACATTCTAAAATATATTTTAACCAAAGATATTCAAATGCAGAATAGATATGCTATGGTGTACGCGCAACTGTCGCCGGACTACGCGCTAATTAGCGTAGTTTTCATACAAAAAGAATTTGTTCATTTCGTTGATTTTTTGAAAATGTGCATTAATATTGGTTAACAATATGTTTTGAATAAGGAAAGAATTCGTTCATTTAGTTTAACGTTCGTTTGGTTTATTCGTTAATTATTTGTTCTTTTAGTTTATTTGTTAATTGGTAAACAATATCGGCGACACCCGGAAGCGCAGACCTACATAGTAAAAACAGCAGATAGCACATCTACTTATATTTCAATATCTTTGATTTTAACATAATTTTCATAATCACAATATCTTTAATGAATAATTATTTGTTTTGCTCTGTGAGTGTCTTGGTTTTGAATGGAACGCAACGGCCAGCTGCACGAGCTTCGAGTTCGATATTCGAATTCGAGCTGGAATCATTTTAATAGCGAGGGCCGTTAAGACAAATACGAGGTGTACACTCAGTTGGCGCACCCTACACACGGCTGATAATAATCGATTAAAAAACTTGGGTTAACGTCAAGTGCGAACATTAACAAAAAATAATTATATTATTATAAACATATTATGATTATATTGGGCCCAAATTTAAAGTGCTTAAACTATAGTTTATCTGTGACCTAAAACTGATTATGAGAATCAGAATGGTTTGTCCATTTGATTTTCTTTCTTGTGTTATATGAATTAAAACTAATTGTTTGTAATGTACCTACACAAAATTTCGAAGTAACAACTAACCGTCACGGTTTACCACAGCGGAAGATAAAGGGAATGGACCGCCAAACAAACCGGCCTTGGCACACACTCCGTGCTTTATTTACATTCATACATCGTCTCACACATACCCTTCTATTATTCTGACTCTTGATTTGACCGGTCTCAAGTATTTGGTTCAAAAGATCGTGCAATGTCTACCTGGGCTGTCCCCGACTTTTTCTACCATTCACATTCGCGTCATATATTCAGCCATTCAGCCAATCATTCTTTGGGAATCTCTTAATTTCTCTATCTATATCTCGGCCTACCCCTACGGGGAAACGATGTGATGGTTAGTTAGTTAAATTTCCAAATCAAATTTTCTTTTTTGGTTTTTTCCATACTTCAATGTCGTTACGTCAAAGCAATCAATTCGTACATAACACAATTTTAAAACTAAAAGAAATATGAAATATGTAACCAATTACTTTCCCACTAGTTGTATACCGCATTTATTATCCCAAAATTCCAGTGAAGGCATAAAATCCAATCTGTATATATATATAAATCGATGTTTGCTTGCTTGCACGTACATATTTATGTATGTTTGTTCCTTATGCGTTGCTAAACCATTCATCCGATTGCGATGAAACTTTGATGATTTGATGTGCGCATGCCCACGATGATTTTAATATATACTCCGAGCTCTGAACTTATGAAATTTGTATAAAAAGTTGCAATTGGTGGCGCGCAAGCTATTTGAAAACTGAATGCGGGGAACGCGGAAGGGGCGTTCGCGGGACGGGGGAGGTGGGAGAGGGAAGTGAGGAGAGAGAAGACGGAGTGGAATGCGTGAGGGGAAAGGGACGCGGGGGACAAAGTGGAGGCGGAAGGGAAACGGGATGAATGGCCAAAGACACACAGATAGAAACAATTTCTTTATTAAGTGACATTGCAACGCATGCCGGGAACTCACTAATTTTCCATAAAAAAGGATTGTCAAAAGAATAAAATGAATTGCATACAGTAAAAATTTTATTGTCTATAAATGTGGAATGTTCATGATGTCATGAAAATTTCAAATAGGGAGAGGTTCAGCGCACTCCATTAATTTACGTGTTCGTGTTGATCCATGTGACGTAGTTGGGCACGCGGGTCCAGACACCGGGATATCCAGCCTGACCGTAGCCTTTGCCCCAGGAGGTGATGCCGATCAGTATTCCTCCTACGGTCAGTGGGCCACCAGAGTCTCCCTGGCAAGATCATGTTCGTGGTGACGGTGTTGAAGCCAGAGTAGGCGTTCACACACTGCTGCTGGTTGACGATGGGGATGGTCACCTTGTACAGATCTCCTGGAGGAATACCGCCCTCCTGGAAAAGGATTTAAAAAAAAAAATTATTGAAACATTTAACAAGGTTACAATTTTTACAACATTTAACATCGATATTTCAATCACTCTCCTAATAAAGCAACTGCTTGTGTTTAGGAGAGGACAACTAAATATTTTTACATTTGTTTGAAATAAAACAAAAAAATATTAGTAATTTAACAAAAGATATTAGTGATTTTATGAGAAAGTACGGATAAAAGTAATAAAAATATACGTTAGTTAATAAATGATTCAAAGAATTGATAAGGCAAAAACATATTTCTAAATATATTTAAATATATTTCTAAACAATTAGTAAAGTTATGAGGTGGTACCAGAGTATTTTAATTTAGTTTTTTTAAATACTGTTTTAGTTTTTTTTTGTAGTTTACTTCCGATCGTATATCAAGGGGTAATTTATTAAATAATTTTATACCCTTGAATATATAGTGATGCTGTGTTGTCGTGGTTCGCATTAGTGGCACGGTTAGTCCTCGAACAGATATTATTCTTTTGCTAATATTTAATTGTGGTAAATTATTTTTATTAAAGAAATCTTTAAGTATTTTTGTTGTTTGTTTTTGGGGTGTTATGCCGTATTACGCTACCTCCTCCTTTAGCCAACTTTTCGGACAGCGTTACAGTGTCCATCATCAGGGCAGATGTGTCCGGCCTGATGATGGACACTGTAACGTTGGCTAAAGGAGGAGGTAGCGTCACATGGCATAACACCCCAAAAACAAACAAAAAAAATACTTTTGGCCGTGAAAATCTAAAATCATATCAAATCTTTATGTAATTGTTGTAGTGCAATTTTGTCATACATTTTTGTAAGTGGGGGAACCGGGAAATCTTGGAAAATATTTATTGTTATATCAACCATGTTTGTAGTAATACCATTAAAAAATTACGAAACTGACGTGATTCCAACGATTGCGTAGCAGTGATGAGTATTAGCATACTTAAATTAATCGACAGTATATCCTGTGCTTTACGTTTTGACAAAATGCCTCCAGAAAGATGTTACCAGAAAACGGCACTAGGGCTGAAATGAAAGGAAGTAGGAAATATTATTTTTAAATTTTCAAATGGGTGTAAGCCACCAATGGGTGTTTGCCAAAGGGCTTACAAATCTAAATATATATTTTTTAACATGCTAAAGACAAAAGCGTCCGGAGCGTCAGTGTCCGCGGGTCGCTATGCAGCACAGCACCTCCGGTTGTGGAGGACCCTTGTTCGACGGAGAATTGGAGTGGAGATAACCGTACTTAGCAATGAGGATTTTTTTTATTTTTTTTACATGAATACCGCACAAGAGTCCCAACTGCTCTGTTGTGAGGCTGAAGGTAATGGGGAAGGGAAGGAGATGGGGAAGAGGGAGGTGGGGAAGTACCTGGCTATTCAGATCTGGTCACCAAACACGGCTAACGCCATTTCAAGCAACGTTTCAATTCTGAATGGTGGTCTTACACCAGGGCGATACTGAGAGTATCTTCCACTCTGGAACGTGCCGCAAATATACTATATATTATTTTAAATGAGTAAATTGTGAAATAACACAAATTAATCAAATAAAATTTATTTGCCACGCCGGGATTCGATCCCGCGACCTTCGGAGTGCTAGTCAAGACCCTTACCACTGGACTACGCCGGCCGTCCGAAGATACGACAAAAGAAGAAGCATTACAAAGGAAACTCACGGTAAAGGCTCCCCATCCGGTGACGAAAGCGTTGGCTCCATCAGCGACGGTCTGTCCCTGGGAAGGTAGGGTGACGGTGGCGACGGATGTGGACAGGACCAGGGAGCTAGCGAGGAACAGCAGGGCAATGTTGTTGTTCAGGGCGCTGTTGTAGCTGGAATGCTTGACGATGCGAGTGACCTGGATGACCTGTCCTCCGCTCCAGTGCTCAGCAGATCCGGCGCGAATCCTCCAGCTGTTGGCGGTTATTCTGTGAAACAAAATGACATTAACCTAACATGCAAAGTACACGAAAACATTCATATTGGATATATTAGATCTTCACGCCATGTGAATTCTGTGATCGAATCAGAGTATTTGTCAGAAGTGTTTTATAATTTCATGGATTATTCACATAGGTACTTGAATGTTTCTAGGCAAATAAAATGGTTTATCGATAACATAAGGTGTGTAATGCTACTATTGCGTCGAAATAAGATGAGTTATTTACTGTACCAATAGGTTCGCCCTTTAAGGATAGTTTAGCTTTATTGCCTTTCGTCAGAATTGGCCAGATAAATTTGCTTTTAGTAAGAGTAATAAGAATATAATAATATATTAACTTAAAAAATTAAATGAAATAAAGCTAAATTTACTTAAAGTGTGTGTGATATGAATTTTGTCTTATTAATTAAGATAATTTCATTATCTTATCTATTTAATTAAGATGATGAAACCTTTCCGCAGCATGCAAAAGAAGAAAAAAAAGATGTTCAAGAAGAATAAGGAATAGTAGGAAAAGAAAGGAGGACAGGACGGGAAAGAGTTTGATGGATGAGAAGAAGGAGAAGGTTGAAACTTTCGAGAAATCGTATGTTTACCCGTCAATACAGTGAGCAGCGGAAACGATGACGTTGCGGGTGATGATGGATCCTCCACAGGTATGGTAGTAAGAGCCAGTTCCGCTAAACTCCAGCAGCAGAGATACCTGGTAGGGTGCATCGATAATCGCGGCGATAGTGCCTCCTACAATCTTCCTGTCCAACATAGGGACGGAGGGAAGAACGAAGGCTGGTCAAAGAAAAAAATATATTTGCTTGTGCAGTGCATTCACTCTTGAAATCCGCATGGGATGAACGGGAGCTTCTTTTTAACACGACTCTTTCTTACATAGAGAGATTTAAACGGAGAAATCGGCTGGAAGCTATTATACCCACATGGCATTGTGGGTATAATAGCATCAGCTGCGTTATCAGCTGTTAAAAACGCATGAATACATATTCAATTCAATTTATTCATTTTTGAAACATTACCAAATTAAAATTTCAAAGCGTTTTAGAAGAGATAAAGTATTAAGATGACTTAGATTACGTAGCATCTTCGGGTCGGACCGCAATGACAGAAAAGGCAAAATTTTAACGAAATGAATAATTTTTTTTCCAAAAACAGAAACCAAAATTAGGTTTTCACCATTCCGGGTTTTAAGGACCATCTCTTGCGACCTCCGCAATTAACTTTTTACATTGAGGGGGGGGGGGGGGGTGGTTATAAATACCTAATAAAAATTCGAGGTACCTAGGTAGTACGGTCTAACTTGATACTTCGTGTACAATTTTATCGCTTAATTTCACATAACTTTAGGTGGTGCAAAAATCGATATTAGTCGGAAATCTTTCCTGGAAAAAAAAATATCTATCAAAACGAAAGTTTGTTTTTTTTTCTTTGAAGTAGCCAAAACATTAATAATTTTTTTAATGTTTAGTCAATGGTGTATTACTGAGTTTGATGGAAAAATATTTTTTTATTTACTCACCATTGGTAGCAGCACAAACATCCTGAGTTGTTTACTGAGTCAATTTTTGAATGACATGCTTTTATATACAGTGCATATCTATTTGGTCCACCAAACGATAAAAACAATAAAAAAGAAGATGATAACATAAAATACCAAATCAAACATTGATAGTGATTAGGAAAATATTCAATCTTCTGGGAAAACAGTACTTTTTAAAATAAAAAAAGTGATTACGAAATATATAAATATTTAGTGAAAGTTCCTTAGCACCTCGAGCGTTAATTTATTATTATTTAACGGGTACTCGGTTCTAATATAGTACGATAAATCCATGGTTCCACACGAGCCTCCAATAGTGTGGCACTATAAAGCGCCTGACCAATTTCAGCTGCTATAAATCCAGCGAACGATGGGTCGAATCCTACGAAATCCAAAAAAACAATATTTCTATATTCATAAAATCGATATTCATTCTTCAAACCACTCCAAAATAAACAGCCAAAATAAAAGAAAGCGACATCTATCGACTCCGAAGAAGAAAACACAAATACCCAATGTATAGGAAAATGTGCTTCAAAGTTTCTTCACTCTTTTCTATTTTAGTTTTTCAAGTGAACACTTCTTTAGCACAGCGACACTAAAAATAGATAAATACATACATCTATAGGATTTGGCGTGCGAGAGAATGCGATAGATAATCAGTCTCCTCTTTGTGCGGTGCTTCGTAGCCTATTGGTCTCCTATTTGTGCGGAGCTTCGTAGTCTCCCCACTCTTGTTTACTCTTATCAACATGCTTAACAAACCCATCAGAAGTAAGGACCAAACTAAAAACATACTTTTCTGGGCTCTCATAACTTTAATTTAAATATGCCTTATGCCTTTTAGTATCATTCTTGTTTTGCCTACAATGTGTCTTAATCACACTTTTCTTATTGGATTAACATTATTCGAATCCTTAGACATCATTCTTTCTCTTATCGAGGGATGAATCACATATTCTGATCAAATCCTTGTACTATTGTGCCGCCCATCGTAAAATGTTCATTAAAGAACATATTATGCATTATTATTAAAATAGATATCAGGATTATGTCCTCTGCGTGCAAACTGTATTTAAATTTCTCTGAAATGCAATTTTTAGTCATAGGTTATTATAATGGTTTGTCTAGTTTGTAGTTAGAAGTAAGATTTTAAAGATGATTTTAGCCCTTGAGGTGATTTTTCATAAAAACGGCACTTTGCAAGTCATTCATAATAATGAACGCACCAGATTTAAATGTCCGGGTTTAATTTTCCCCACAGGAAAAACAAACCCTTTCACACACTTCCCAAATGATCATCTGGTCAATCCACGTTATGAAATTGCACTATATAAGTATTATAATTACAAAACAATACAAGAACAACATGTCAACCTACCAGAGACCAGATGGGAAAATAATTCACCGACTCCAGATATTTTCATATCAAATATTTATAATTAATAATAAAAATATTATTATTTTTATTATTAATTATAAATATTTGATATGAAAATTATTATTAATTATTATTTTTAATTTAAACTTAATATTATTATTATATTATTATTTTTAATTGTTAAATCAGAAGGGCACGGGTTCAAGTCCCGTTGGCGTCATCTATCTTTTCTCGGAAGATTTTTCAATGTGGATGAGTGTTTCAGGATGATAATTATTGCTTATAATAATTTTTACCCTTTGTGCTACGCATAAAAATCTTGTCTTAAACGTTAGTTTAACAATTAAAAATAATAATTAATATTTGACAAGTTTAAGTATTTCCCCAATAAATGAAGACATAATTTGTCTCGACGCCACCTAGCGACGGATTTAACACAAACAGTGTCTCTCTCGCAAAAATAAAGTTGGTTGTTTTCAGGTGGAAAAAATATAATAAGCAGCAATTGTTGAATGAAACACTAGTATATACTGAATCATTTGGCGGGTATAAGATAAGCCGCCATAGCTCAATTGGGAGAACAGCTGAACGGCAATCAGAAGGGCACGAGTTCAAGTCCCGTTGGCGTCATGTATCTTTTCTCGGAAGATTTTTCAATGTGGATGAGTGTTTCAGGCTGATAATTATTGCTTATAATAATATTATTATTATTTAGTTTTCTGAAAGCTTCACTTCTACCGCGTGTAAACTGCACACGCTGATTTTTTTCTTTTTTTTTATGCACATACATCATTTGCCAATAAATCCCGTTAAGGTCACTGAATATATCAATTTTGACTTCTAAAACAGATTACAATATTGCCCTTTTGAGTGATTTAGGTTCATCCTTGAGGTGTTTTTATTAAACCTATCACGCGCAATGTCAGACACATTTTAAAGAAATGGTTTTAAATGTCGGTTAGCGTTGGATAAAAATAAATTTATAAAATCGTCTTCGTTATAAACAACAATTACATAGTTGTAACATCAAGATTGCGAAATGATTAGCTTGAAGTGATGTAACGTATAAACAATAAGTTCATTCCGATTAATTAATATTAGGTATGATTAAAATAAGCACAACACAAGTAGACGCAATCTAGAATTAACGTTTGAAACACTGTTGTATAGTCACGTACGTGGAATATTCTTTTATAATCGAAACAATTGACTGTTACTTAAGACAAATACGAGGTGTGCACTCTACACTCGGCTGATAAACGATTAAAATATATTAGTTCAACGTCAAGAACGATCATCCTAATAAATAATGTAATAAAATAATTATGATTATTTTAAGTCAAAAATTAAGGTGCTTAAACTATTGCTTAATCGTGACCTAAATTTTCGTTAGTTGTTTTTGGGTGTTACTCCGTGTTACTCCGTGTTACTCCGTGTTACTCCGTGTTACTCCGTGTTACTCCGTGTTACTCCGTGTTACCTCCGTGTTACTCCGTGTTTCGCTTCTTCCTTCTTTAGCCAACGTTTCGGACAGCGTTACAGAGTCCATCATCAGGGCTGATGTGCCCTGAAAATGTAAAATAATATGTGACCTAAATTAAGAATTTTGAAAATAAGAATGGTTCGTTCTTGTGTTTCGTGTGTTATGCAAATTTAAATAATTTGTTTGTAATGTAACCAAACAAAATTCGAAATAAAAACTAATCATCACGGTTTACCTTAGGGGAAACAGAAGAAATGGAACGCCACAACTCGATCCATACTCCATGCTTCATTTACATTCATACATCGCCTCATATATACCCTTCTTTTATTCTGACTCTTGATATGACCGATATCAAATAATTGGTTCAAATGATCGTGCAATGTCTTCCTGGGGCGTCCCAGACTTTTTCTATCCACCAGCCTTTATTCTTTGCGAATATCTTAATTTCTCTATCTATATATCGGTCTACCCCTGCGGAGCATGGTCGTGATAATTCATTTGTTTAATTTCCAACCGTACCATTTTTTCGCAATTCAATGCAATCGATCTGTGCTAAAGTAATTTTAAAACACTCAAAATTCCAATGAATATTCCATAAAAAAGATTGACAAAAAATAAAACGAGTTGTATAGTGTAAAAACTTTATTATCTATTGATCGTTCATGATGTCATTAGGATTTCAAATAGAGAGAGGTTTGGCACAGGCTTTTGATTTACGTGTTGGTGTTGATCCATTTGACGAAGTTGGGCACGCGGGTCCATACACCGGGGTATCCAGCCTGAGCGCAGCCTCTGCCCCAGGATGTAATGCCGATCAATATTTCTCCGACGGTCAGTGGGCCACCAGTCTCCTTGGCAAGCGTCAGCTCCTCCGGTGGTAAGCCTTCCGGCGCAGATCATGTTCGTGGTGACAGGGTTGAAGCCAGAATAGGCGTTCACGCACTTCTGCTGGTTGATGATGGGGATGGTCACCTTGTACAGATGGGTGGGAAAAGGACCGCCGTGCTGGAAAAGGTATAACAACCATATTGTAGTTATACCATTAACAACGCATAACGTTGATAAGTATTAGCATACTTAAATAAACAGCAATTCGCATCTGAACATTACGATTTGACAAAATGCCTCCAGAAGGGTCATACCAGAAAACGGCATTAAAAAGGTTTGTAGGGCTGAAATGGAAGGAAGTTAACCTATATTACCATTGGGTGAAAGGCAGTAACAAATTTTCTTGTATACCTTTTCTGTAGAGACAATTTTTTTAAGGTACCTATTCTATTCTAATAATCACGGCCTGTTATTTTCCAAGTTCCGTAAAATAATGTGTACCCTACATCCCTGTTAGTAATTTCACGGTTGGAGCAAGATACTTATGTGGGTTCTGGTTATACAGGGTGTTTAGGGACGTACTTGACTTACTTTAACCAGTGATTCCTGACATTATTGGAGTAAAAAATGTAAATAAAATTTTTGGTCTCCTGTGAAATTTTTGATGTATTTTTTTTTCTACAAAAACATAAAAAAATGATAGGTGTTGGAAAGTTGGAGGCGGGGTGATGGGTTGGTTTATTACTCGGCTGATTGACCAGTGATGACATGCGGAAGAAATTTTTTTTTGTTTGAATTTGGAGAAAACATTTGAAAAAAAAAGAAATTCATCAAAAAAGTCACCGGAGACCAAAATTTCATTTACATTTTTTACTCCAAATAATATCAGGAATCACTGGTAAAAAAGTCAAGTACGTCCCTTAACACCCTGTATATAATTAATAAATATTATTTTTGTTATTTTCTAATGATTTCCGCCAAGCATCATGCTAAAGGCAAAGACTTGTGGAGCGTTCGCGTCTGCGTCCGCGGGTCTCTGTGCAACACAGCACCTCAGGCTGTGAAGGAGCCTTGTACGCCAGGAAAATTGGAGTTGAAATCACCATCCTTTGAAATGAGGTGACGAAAAAAGAAGAAGAAATACAGAGGACACTCACGGAAAGGGTTCCCCATCCGGTGACGACAGCGTTGGCTCCATCAGCGACGGTCTGTCCCTGGGAAGGTAGGGTGGCGGTGGCGACGGATTTGGACAGGACCAGGGAGTTAGCGAGGTATAGCAGGGCGATGTCGTTGTTCATTCTTTTGGTGAAGTTGAAGTGCTGGATGATGCGAGAGACCTGGATGACCTGTCCTCCCTTGTTGTGTAGAGCAGACCCGGCGCGGACCCTCCACCTGATGGCGCTTGTTCTGTGGAACAAAATGTTATTAACGTAACATTACAATGTACACGCATACATTAATATATTTTCATAAGGATGAGAAGAAGGAGAAGTTGAAAACGAAAAGGTTGTCACCTTCGAACTGAAAAGCAAGGTAGGAAAACGTATGTTTACCCGGCAGTGCAGTGAGCAGCAGACGATGACTTTGCGGGTGATGATGGATCCTCCACATACCTGGTTGTATGAGCCAGTTCCGCTTATGTCCAGCAACAGAGCTACCTGGTAGGGTGCCTCGGTGATGGCGGCAGTAGTGCCTCCTACGATCTTCCCGTCCAACATAGGGACGGAGGGAAGAACGAAGGCTGGTAAAGGAAAAATACATTAGTTTGTGGAGTGCATTCGCTTTTGAAACCCCTGAGGGATGAAGGAGAGCTTCTATTTAACATGACTCTTTCTTACATACATTTGTGAAAAAGAGAGATTTTAACAGAGAAATCGGCTGAATGCTAGTATACCTACCAACTTATCCCCCGCATCCAGTATAGCTTTACCAGCTGTTAAATTACTACGAATACAGTTATGAACATTATAAGTTCGAAGGTACAGTAAATGGTTAAGTTTTTCTATGAATTTTCATGAAGTAAAAATAAGCTTTCGAGTATAATTATCAATTTCACGCCTGCATTTTTGAGTCAGACCGCATTGATATAGAAGGCAAAATCTTAAACAAAATGAATAATATTTTTTTCAATTTGGTAGGCGGGTATGGGTACCGCCGCCCTGGGAACCATTCATTGGATGACCAACACCTCTGCCACAGGTCACCCCAAGTTGTTCGCCACGTTTTATGACTTAGCAGGGGTGCCCGGATTCATGGGGTTATGTTTGTCTGGGTCTTGATGGTGGGTGCGTTGGCCCACCTTCTGCGTGGCGGACCGGATTGGATTTCATACCTTTTCCTTTCGGACCTTCCTTTCTCCTTATAACCCAAAAAAAAAACCACCTGTAAAATCATGAATATAACAAATAACAATAATATCATTAATACAGCGGTGAGAAGCAGAAGTCACCGGTGCAGGCCAAAACTGTGGTAAATTTCACCAACATTCGCGGCCTGCACAAAAACTTAAACTTCGTCCACCACCACCTTCTCTCCCAACGTCCTAACTTTCTCTTCCTTTCTGAGACGCAGATAGCCGAGCCTACAGACGCCTCCTATCTGGTTTGCCCGGGCTACACTCTCGCAGGCAAATTCAGACCCAAAGGAGGTGTCTGTCTCTTCAGCCGAGCTGACGTCAACTGTGTGCGACTGTTGAATCTGGAGAACTCCAGATTCGACGTAATGTGGGTGCGTGTCAATCTTGCCATTACGGTAAGATTTTACGTGTGTTTATACCGCTCACCGAACCTTAGCGTTTCAGATACGTCCGAACTCTTCAAACTAGTAATACTGTTGATGACCTCTTTCCCCGCATCCCTACGGCAGAATTTGTGGTCCTCGGGGACTTCAATGTTTATAACGAACCTTGGTTAAAGTTCTCAGGACCAACGGACTCTGCTGGACGAGAAGCGGAATCCTTTGCCCTCTGCCACGGACTGGAGCAAATGGTTCAGGAGCCTACAAGGGTTCCTGATGTCCAGACTCACTGCTCGAATCTGTTAGATTTGTTTTTAACCACTGTGCCACACGGTTACAAGATTGAAGTCACAGCGTCTTTAGGATCATCCGACCACTGCCGTAACCTTTAGACTGCCTAACGAGCGGCTGATGAGAAAAGTGTGGCACTATAGATCGGCAGATTGGTTTGGTCTGCGGGCACATGTTAATGCTTTCCCGTGGTCAGCTGTCTGTTTTCGGACCTCAGATCCCCCAAGATGTACCCAGGAAATTGGTTAAGTCATCACATCCGTGATGGATGGCTTCATCCAATCCACTGTTAAAGAAACTGGTGTGGGATCAAAGCCGTAGTTCAGCTGACAATGCTCTAAAGCAGTGCGACGAAAAAACACAGCTTACCGAGCCTACAACACATCTCGAACGTCCTAAAACAGAATAGTATATAACAAAATGGCAAAGGAAAGCAAGCAAACAGGTCAACATTCGAGCATGACCTGCAGATCAGCAGAAAGCTGGCTGCCTGCCCGCACGGCAGCAGAGCGTTCTGGTCGCTTGCGGGCTCCATAGGTCGCAATTTCTGCAAACCCAGTCTGCCACTTCTTACCAGACCTAACGGCTCTCTAGCAAATACCGCCGCCGAAATGGCTAACTTATTAGGCAAAATATTCGCGGAAAACTCGACCCTCGATGATCAAGGTACTACCCCGCCATCGGTTCCTCATTGCGGTTTTCATATGAAAAAGCTAAGGATCCGGCATCGGGATGTACTCCAAGTCTTACGAGGGCTTGATATTAATAAAGCTAGTGGGCCTGACGGAATACCTGCCCTGGTATTACAGAGGTGCGCTGCAGAAATAGCTCCAGTTTTGACGAAGCTTTTCAAAATGTCCCTAAAGTCTGGCTCTGTGCCCTCTGGTTGGAAAAAAGCAATTATTCACCCTATTCCAAAGAAGGGTGACCGCTCCAACCCAGCCAACTACCCCCATAGCGGTCACATCAGTTTTGTCTAAGGTGATGGAACGTGTGATCAACGACAAACTGCTCACATACCTTGAGAAGAACAAAATTATTAACGACCGTCAATACGGATTCCGGCGGAACCGCTCGTGCGGTGATCTTCTAGCGTATGTGACGCATGTTTGGGGTCGGTGCCTGGAACGTTTCGGTGAGACCCAAACACGTTTGACGACCCAAACGGGTATGGCACCGAGGGCTTGTCAACAAACTGCCTTCTTACGTACTTCCCGCATCCTTGTGTAAGTGGATTGCCGACTTTTTGAGGGAGAGGTCGATTCAGGCGGTTGCTAACGGTTTCACCTCTTCCTCACATTTGATAAATGCTGGCGTCCCACAGGGATCGGTTCTGTCACCGACATTGTTTCTGTTGCACATCAATGACCTCTTGTCATGTGCACCGATTCATTGTTACGCGGATGACAGTACAGTCCATGATCGCTTTTTGTTTGACAAGGCCCCAAAGGGCACACAAACTCCAATAGCTCGGAGGGCTTTGAAGCGAAGAATGGACGGTTACCTCGAGAGTGTTTTCTCTTGGGGTAAGAATAACCTCGTCGAATTTAATGTTTCAAAGACCCAATCATGTTTGATAATTTTCTAAAAGGGATCGAAATGAAAATCTAGTCTCCTTCAACGGAAGCAATCTTCCGAACAGGACCTCCATCGATATGCTTGGTGTAACTCTAAGTGACCAGCTCAGGTACGGGGGCTCCATCGAAACCAGAGTTAACGCCTCTCAGAAACTGGGCGTACTGTACAGGGCCCGCAGATACTTTAATAGTACACAACTGCTAACCCTGTTCAAATCGCAAGTGCGCCCCACAGTTGAATTTGGCAGCCACCTCTCGTCTGGAGCTCCAAAATACCTTAAAAAAACCCTTGACTGAGTTCAGAAACGGGCCGTCCGTTTGATAGATTCTCCCATCTTAACAGACGGACTGCAATCTTTAGAGCAGAGGCGTCAGGTGGGAATGCTGTCCTTGTTCTACCGGTATTACAATGGAAGATGTTCTGAGGAACTAGCGTCATTGATCCCCTCGGCACCGGTGCATAGTCGGGAAACACGCCAAACACGCGCCCAACATTTGTACACGGTTGACATTAGTCATATGAGAACGTGTCGTTTCTATGACTCGTTCTTGAGTTCAACGGCTCGGCTGTGGAACGATTTGCCGGCCTCTGTGTTTCCTCCCTCCTACAACATGGGTCTCTTCAAGACCCGTGTTCACTCCTTCCTTTCCTCAAAGATGACATAGGCGCACAGCATCTTCAAAGATGACATAGGCCCTGATGGAAGTTATTTTCCTCAGGGCCACCTATGTGGAGTTAATGAAAAAAAAAAATTAATGAAAAAACAGTACTAGGTTTTCACCAACCAGGGTGTTAAATTAACATGCATTCATAAAAAAGTAGTAAGGACTATTACAAGGAAACCATCTTGTTCGCTTAGTTTTGGTTATTTTTTAAAAACAAACCGAAAATTAACACGAAGGGGGACTTTGAGGGAATAATTTTTTTAAATTCTTTAAATGTCTAGTCAATGGTGTATTCCTGAATTAGATGGATTTTTTTATGTACTCACCATTGGTAGCAACCAAGCACGCGGCGAACACTGTCAGCAGAAACATCCTGAGTTGTTTAGTGAGGAAGTTTGTGGATCACATGCTTATATACTGTGCAAATAGAACAAACTATAAGAACAATCAAAAACAAGATGATAACATCAAATATCAACTCGAGCATTAATGGTGATTTGAAAAATATACAGGGTGTCCGGCGGTAAAGTGCATTAACTTCGGGAGGTGATTCTACATGACGGTGGGAGTAAAAAAGATTAACAACTTTTTCCAAAATTCCAACATTTTTTTTCCCATACAAAAAGATGTACCTACTTAAAATCCTTAGTGTGAGGTACGATCTTACTTGCTGAGAGCCTACCGGGCGCCCGACTCGATTGTGATTGGCCCGTATCAAAACAGCGGAAAATAATAAATCTGGCCGCACATGCCGGACTAATTTTATCTTTTTACCTCAAAACTACCCCTAAAAGTTGGAATTTCGAAAAAAGTTGTTTACTTGTACTATCACGTAGAATCACCTCCCGAAGTTAATGCACTTGACCCCCGGACACCTGTATAATCGTCTGGGAAAACTAGCACTACTAAGTAATAATGTTGGCATTAAAGCATGACCAATGATTAGTATTTGTATCTTTTATTTATGTATATTTGCAAGATATTACGTTACTAAGCCGTTATTTGTCTCGGCACCATCAACCAAGAGTAAATGAAATGATTTCCTTATTGATTATATTTTTCTTTAAGTTTTGCCATAACTCAAATATTTAATGTACTTGTTCGTGAATTGTCTTCCTGTAGCGTCTCCGTATTCTTCTTCATCCATTTGGACGTCAGGTAATCCCCGATATTTTCCCCCGTTCATAGTTCAAATTACGTTGAGAAAATTAAGTCTCAGGTGAATATAAATTAGGTCAGTTTTAATCACGGACCCTACAAGGCTGTACGAAATGTTTTGTTCCAGAAGAAGCATAAACTGGACATATATAATATGTACGATAAACACCACTATTCATGCATAACTAAAATTAACTTTACTAACCATCTCACCGTTTCACACTAGGGATAGGCAATAGTTTAGACCACAACACAACCCTGTCTTGGCACCGTTCCTTCACATTTTTTTTTGTTACATGAGCTTCACACAGGAGGCCCTGAGGAAAATAATTTCCCTCTGGGCCTCTGTCATCTTTGGGGATGCTGTGTGGAGGGTTTTTTTAAGGAAAGGAGGGAGTGGAGTGTTATGAGAAGGAAAAGGGTTTAAGGAGTGGGTAGGAATCTGGGGTTCAGTGTATCCTGGTCATCCACCTCCAAGACTTAGACAAACCTCACCCCATGAACCCGGGCACCACTGCTAAATCACCAAACGTAGCGAACCACTTGGGGTGACCTATGGCAAAGGTGTTGGTCATCCAATAAAGGTTCCCGGGCGGCGGTACCCATTTCCGCCTCCCAAAGAAAAGTAAATGTTTACAATAATAATATGTTACATTATATTACATTATCAGTTTTTATGGTTACCCAATTAGTAGAGAAATATTCTCGGGTCTAATTGGGGAGCTAGTCTATGTACTTATATTTAGAACTGCTTATAGATAATATGTTACAAAAATGAAAATAAAATACTGTGAGATATTACAAAAAATTGTACAATTAGAAAAATGTATATAATTATTGAAATATAATATCAACAAAATATTGGCAACAGATTATATCTGAAAATCATCGATACAAATAAGATAATCTGTTGCTTATCTGTAAAAATACAATGCTAGTTTTTTTTAAATTTAAGATAGTTTTTCTCACTTTTTATTGCATTGGGTAATTCGTTATATAGCTTTGGGCCTACATATTCATAATGGTGTTGTACAGCTGTCGTGTTGCATCTAGGTACATATACGTTTCTAGATGTTCTAGGTCTTATACTTCGTGTCGAGGACACTTCAGATTCTTTAAAAACTGTTAAAATAGCGCTTTTTAAAAAAAGTTTTGAAACCGGTAGGACCTTAAATTTTTCAAAAAGTTCGCTGTTGGAAAATTCTTGGTTTTTAATAATAACTTTTTTTTTATCATTTTTTGTGTCGTTGCTATCGGATAAAGATTATTCTTATAGATGCTTCCCCATGCGATTATGCCGTACTGCAATACTGACTGCACAAAAGCAAAGTAAACCATTTTAATATTTGAATGACTTAGGATATTTTTTAAACGTATAAAAATGTAAGTAAGTTTTCTCATTCTTTTGACACAGTTTTCGACATGTTTCTTAAATTTCATGTCACTTTCTCTAGTGATCCCTAGATATTTGACATCTGTGGTTTTCTTAAGGATTTTACAATTATCGTTACATTCTCCTCCTTTGCACGAATGACTGTGCACTATCACTCTAATATTGAAGTCAGTTACAGGATCAGTAATGTAAAACGGTATATATGATGTTTTTTCTACATTACGACTAAGTCAGTTATCATCAAACCATTCCTTTAATATGTTAATGTCAGCATTCGCAGCTATATTTACTCCTGTCCATGTTATTCCTTCGATTATGATGACTGTGTCATCCGCATATGAGATGACATTTCCATTAAGAGGGAGACTGAACATGTCATTGACATATATAAAGAAAAGTATAGGCCCGATTAGTGTGCCTTGTGGAATTCCATATTCAGAAGTCAAGGGTTCACTTAATGAATTACTTAGTTTAACATATTCTCTATTTTTTAAGTAACTCTGGAACCAAGATAAAGCTTTGTCTTCCACTCCAATTTTCTCTAGCTTAGCGATCAGCCTAGAATGCGACACACTATCAAAAGCCTTTTTTAGATCGATAAATATTCCCAGACACTTCCGACGTCTATCTAAATTCCCCAAGTCAATTTCCGAAGTCTATTTTGCAACGGCATCATGAGTTCCTAGTTTAGGTCTAAATCCATATTGGTTAGAATGCAGATTTTTTTCTTCTTCTAGAAATAGGAAAAGTCTCTTTTTAACTATTTTTTCAATTATTTTAGAAATGTTAGATGTCAGAGATATTGGCCGGTACTTAGTAATTTCCTCTGGGTTGCCAGATTTAAAGATCGGACTAATTACAGTTTTTTTATAATTATTTGAAAATCTTCCAACAGAAAAACTTAAATTAATGATATGCACGATAGGTATTTAAAAAAAATCTTTAAGATTTTTTATGGTTTCTACTGTTATTCCATCATATCCCGGCGCTGAGCCACCTCTCAGTGAACTAATTACATTTAAAACTTCCGGTTCCGAGGTGGGTTCAAGAAATTGCATTTTATTTATATCTATTAAATTTTTCTCAAAAACATCAGTGGTTTTGTTAGCAGCTAAAGGGTTAATTTGTTGTGCTAAATTTTTTCCAACATTTGCAAAAAATTTATTAAATAAGTTCGCACATTGAGTCGGCTCATCTTTTACGTCTATAGAATTACCATCGTACGTCAGTTTATGAATTTCCGACCCTTTCCGTTTCTTATCAATAATTTCATTGATTGTCGACCACATTTTTTTTAATCATATTCTACTTATGACATTTTTGTTTTATAATATTGTTCTTTAGTATTCCATATTAAATTTGTAAGCATATTTCGATATTTGACAAAGGTATTTTTTAATATATAATTGAAAGGATTTTTTTTATAAAGTATGAATAAACGTTGTTTTTCTCTCACAGATTTCACCAATCCAGGACTAATCCATGGTTTTATTGGGCGGCATTTAGAAACTTCTTGTAACTTGGAAACGGTGCATGCCTCTATATTGCTGTTGTTTGTCCGTTGGCCGTAAAGATTGGTACTTATCTAAAGTGTTTTTTTTTGTATTTCTTGGGCATTGACTATGTAACAATATCTAAACATTTTTGTTTTGAACGGTATTAATTTTCAATGAAAATTTCTTACTTTAATTTTAATTTTTTTGCGACCGGTTTCGACAATTAAAAATTCTATACAAGTACAAAAAATTAATTAGGTGGGGGTAGTGGGAGGGAGGGATTTTGGTGGAGGGGGAGAAAATATTATTTTAATATTAGATTATCTAAAGTGATTATATTATATAACTACTGTTAAAGATAAGATTTTTGTTTTGAAATCTTTTTCAGTGCTACCGGGAGTGGTTACAAAATATACTTGATTTCTATTGGATGATAATTTGATAATAAAAAAAGTCCATTTATTATTATTACTTTATCAAAAGTATGTAGTTAAATTGGATATTCTCACGTCCGACAACCATTTTGCACTTCGACGGTATTCTTCTACAAACAGAGGGTTAGGCAAAAAAGGTGAACCGTCACAAAACTTTAGCTTGGAACTGGTTCCGGGTTTCATTAACTTTCTTACTCACTAACTATTCTAACTCTCGACATGACCTGAAGAACCTACTTGATTTCACTTCTGGCACTTCTTCGTTCATGCTTTCTACAACAACCATATACAAACATCCAACTTGATAATTCCAGCAATTAGTTGAGTTCACGACGTTGAGAAATTCTATTATTTACTTATAAACAAAGTAAATATATTAATTATTTTGTTTGATAACGATATAAATAAAGCATTGAATTACCTTATTCAAAACATTTTATAAGCATTCTTCTTAATTTTTACAACTATTATCAATTTTATATGTTTCTCCCTCCTGTGATAGGTCACTTCAAGACCCATGTTTACTACTTCTTCTCTTGTATGAGACCCTCCACACGGCATACACAAAGATGTCAAAAACCCCAACGAAAATTATTTTCTCAAGGTCTCTTTTGTTTTTTTTTTTTACATGAGCTCCACACAGAAGGCCCTGAGGAATATAATTTCCCTCAGGACCTTTGTCATCTTTTGGGATTCTGTGTGGAGGGGTTTTGGGGGAAAGGAAGGAGAGGAGAGTTCTGGGAAGGAAAAGGGTTTAAGGGGTGGGTAGGAATCTGGGGTTCAGTGTGTCCTGGTCATCCGCCTCCAATACCTAGACAAACCTCACCCCATGAATCCGGGCACCCCTGCTAAATTACCAAACGTAGCGAACCACTTGGGGTGACCTATGGCAGAGGTGTTGTTAAGTTAATATTTAAAGAAAATGATAATAACCTTACCTCTTGACCACGGAGGCCTCCTCGAGAAGGCCTCAAAGAGAAAATGCTTTGTTTTTTAATGGGTTGTTAGGTTAGGTTATATAGGTTAACTCCACACGGCATCCCCAAAGATTATAAACGCCCGGATGCAAAATATTTTCCCCAAGGCCTGATGAAAAA
The DNA here is from genome assembly GCA_929108145.2 of Limnephilus rhombicus. Lineage (NCBI taxonomy): Eukaryota > Metazoa > Arthropoda > Insecta > Trichoptera > Limnephilidae > Limnephilus > Limnephilus rhombicus. Next base: position 15,265,999 of record OV815278.1, on the reverse strand, counting down.
ATGATATTAAGATTAACCGTCAATTTATCACTTCATGACTTAGAGAAAATATTTGATTTGAAAGTAAAATCTTTTATGAATAAAACGCCCTGTTTCTCTTTACAAGCCTATTATAAGTGGGCAAATTAACTATTTCAGTACAAGTTATTATTTCTTTACAACCCTATTATAATTGGGCAAATTAACTATTTCAGTAGGTTGAAAAATAAGTGGCTTTCTTTTAAAAGTACCTACCTACGTACATAGTGTTCTAATAAATCCAGTTCTAATAAAACACACCTGAAAAATACCGATTAGCCGTTAGATTAGTGTTACCAACGAAGATATTTTAAATATATTTCCATGGTGGAGATAAATAATAATTAGAGCTGATCATTTAAAAATAAAAATAAATATTTTCAAGATAATTTTTATTATAATAAAAATATATACTTAAAACAAGGTATTTAATTTTAATTATAGAAACATAGTTGTGAATGATGAATACTTGTAGCAGGTGGATGAGTTTGTTTATTTGAGATGGGAAGGCTGATAGAGATATTGAAAGGAGGGTGAATGCAGGTAACTCCATTAATGGAGGACTGAATGCGGTTGGCGCCAACAAAAAAACTATCCAAAGAAATGAAGCTAGCCGTCCTTAATGGAGTGCTGGTACCTCCCTGATGTATGGCAGTGAGGCATGGAACTGGCAGAGGAAGGATGAAAGTAGACTAAATGCTATAAAAATGAGATCCCTGAGGCGTATGTGTGGTAAAACTATGATCGATCGTGTGAGAAAAGTGGAGATCCGCAAAGAATGCAAGGCTGATGTAAACGTAAAGTGTAAGATTAAGAATGGGACGCTCAGACAGTTCGGCCATGTAGAGTGAATGAACGAGGAAGGTAGTGTAATGAAAGTAGACTAAATGCTGTAAAAATGAGATCCCTGAGGCGTATGTGTGGTAAAACTATGATCAATCGTGTGAGAAAAGTGGAGATCCGCAAAGAATGCAAGGCTGATGTAAACGTAAAGTGTAAGATTAAGAAACAGACGCTCAGACAGTTCGGCCATGTAGAGTGAATGAACGAGGAAGGTAGTGTAAGGAGATACGATGCAAATGTGAATGGTTACAGAAGTTGGGAAGTCCGAGGAAGACATGGCACGACCAAGTGAATCAGATACTTGAGTCGAGCCATGCCAAGAGTCAGAATAATAGAAGAGCATGTATGAGACGATGTATGAATGTGAACGTGGCAAGGAGTGTGTGCCAGGATCGAGTTATTGGGCGGTCTGTCCTCTCTGCCTGCGGGGAAACGGCGTGATGTTAATTAAATATATTTTTTCTTTTTTTTATATGAATACTTCACAAGAATCTCAGCTGCTCACATCAGGAGCCAGTGAGACTATGGCATTCCCAATTGGTATATGTTGTGATGCTAAAGGTAGTGAGGAGGGGAAGGAAATGGGGAGGAAAAATGTGGGGAAATACCTGACTGTTCAGATCTGGTCACCAAACACGGCTAAAGTCATTTCAAGCAACATTTGAATCCAATTCATCCAATTGAATCGTTGAGCTACGCGGATGTCTGTGTTCAGCGGTTAAAAAAAAATCAAATTATGAAGCGATAAACATATCAAAGTGAAGTGAAAATCATTAAAATCTCTACGAAAAAGTACCAGACGTATTATTATAAAGTGTTTTCTAAAACATTCATAACAAACAGTATTTAAAACTGTTCAAAATAGTGAAATAATTCCTACACGTTATTATTGTGACATTTCAGCGACTGTACTGTATCTACTGGTATTTCTGTTGGCGCGTGTGTTTACACAATACACGCAGTATATACGAGTACCAACGGCGTAAATCCACGTAAATCTTAATCATGTCAACCTATCATAAATACTTAAATGAAGCTAAGAATGATAAGTGTAGTTCATGATGAAAAAAATGTATAATAAAGATAAAATAAATTTTATTTCCGGAAAAGCCGAACGAATTTTATGTCTTATAGGACATTTTGGAATTGAACATACCGAATTGAAAAAACAAATCTTAACAGAATCTATAAACAACAAGCTGACGTTGAAGCCTTCAGGATATAAAAAATACTTGGAGCAAAGAAATTAATTCTCTGTTATTATTAAACCAAAAAACAGCAGTGAAACATCTACGTCCCTAAAGAAAAAAATTCAAGATAAAGTCAAACCGGGAAAATTAGGTATTCGGATCAACGCTATAAAACAGATTTCATTAAACAGACCCAAAAAGATGCAGACCAATTATCAACTGTGATAAATAATGAAGTAAGGGAAGTAAATGCAGAAGAAATAAATAAAAAATTACCCGCAATGATCTTCAAGGGAATTTCAAATGACTACAATAAAAAAGACTTTGTTGAGGATATAATTAACCAAAATGAAGGAATCAAAATAACGACTCAAGATCTTAACAGAAATACCCTATTTAAAATTTATAAAAACTAAATTTAATGAAACTATAAGCTACATTGTCGAACTAAGCAGCAAAATCAGAAAAGAAATCATAAAAGAAGGAAAAATCAATTTGGGGTACCAGCGAATATATGTAGAAGACACAAATCCTATCGTACAATGCTATTTCTGCCTTAAATATGGGCACACATCAAGCAGATGCCTAGAAAAGGTAACAAACAAAATGTCATGTATGCACTGTGCAGACGACCACTCTAACAAAGACTGTGAAATAAGGAAACTTCTCCAAAATGCAAAAATTGTATCACAACAAACGAAAAATTCAATCTAAAAATACCAACAAATCACCTAGCAAATAATAAATCCTGTCCATATTATCTAAGAATGTTTAAAATTGCTATAAAAAAATAGAATTCTTACTATATCATAAAATTAAATTACTAGTAAGATTATACTATAAAAACTATTTTATACTTTCAATAGTTTGTATAAAATTCTATATATTATTTCCAAATAATATACAAATCAATTTATTTCCATTATCAAAAAACTCTTATAATATTTTAGAAATTACGATCTCCTTAAAATTCTTCAAATCCTTAAATATGTTTAAAGAAAACTTCTCACAACCATTTAAAAACTATATGCAATACAGTTACCCATATCAAAATATTTTCAAAATTTATTGTTTCGCTTCAATGAAAAAAAAATACATCAAACGCTTATATATTAATTAATCCTGTTACGTTTTAAGATTTTCACGGCCAAAAGCATTTTCGTTATTTGTTTTTAGGGTGTTATGCCGTGTTGCGCTACCTTCTTCTTTAGCCAACGTTTCGGACACTGCAACAATGTCTGAAACGTTGGCTAAAGAAGAAGGTAGCGCAACACGGCATAACACCCCAAAAACAAATAACGAAAATTAATTAATCTTTTTCATAAAAAATAAAATGGATGACTACATTATTCAACATCTATAAAAAAAAATTTAAGTTAAAAATTCAATTTGTGATAACGCAAATGAATATTACACAACACTACAAATGACTCCAAACTCCTTTACCGCAATGCATCTAAACATACGATCCATAAAGAAAAATTTTGACCATTTTCTAGTTAACCTAAATTTATTAAATAAATATCCGGACATAATCATATTGCCTGAAGCGCATTTAAACACTAACTCAACCATCCCAACTCTCACCAATTACAACTACTTTCAAAGTTCACATTATATTAACAAAAATAGTGGTATTGTTATATATACGAAGGTGGTATATAAAGATGTTCTCTGTACTGAAACGAATATGACTAATGCAAACTGTATTATTATAAAATTAAACATTAATAATAAACTACCTAAACAAATAATTTCAATTTACAGGACACACTCGACTGTAATATTCACCTTTATAGCAGAATTGAATAATGTTATTATAAATAATAAATGTACAAATAATTTTCTAATCGGTGATGTTAACATAAACATTACGGAAAATAATCACACAATTGAAAAGAATAATTATATCAACATGATGACCACTTTAAATTTTAAACCCTGTATAAATAAATTTACCAGAGAATTTAATAATCAAATACCATCATGTATTGAATGGTCAATTATGGATATGATATTATATGGATATGGTGTAATTCCAACCGCACTGAAAATCTTCAAACAATTATATGGAGAAACATTATAACGGACCATCATACATGTATACTCAACTATAACATAGAAAAACAAAACATAAATAATTATTATAATAAATATAACATAAGCAAAATATCGATAAACCAACAAACACTACACGAAAAATTATCTCTTGAAACATGGGAATCTATACTTAGCATAGAATATGTGAAAACCTTACAAAAACACATAAAATCCTCAAACTATGAAATACCAAAAAAGTATATAAAAATAAATTCCATAAAATTAAACCACGGATCACCCACGGTCTAGTGGTTTCTATTAGAGAAAAAGAAAAACTATTTAAACTATCAAAGAAATTTCCACTAAATAATTCTTTTAATTCACACTTTAAAAAATACAGAAAAAAACTAACGGCACTAATTAAAAATACCAAAGAAGAATTTTATAAACATAAGGTATTAAATTCAGGAAACAGCAGTAAAACAATTCGGAAAACAATTAATGAAATTATTGATAAAAAAAGAAAAACAAGTGACATTCTAAAATTACATATTAACAATAATATGATGCAAGTTTCTGATAACCCAAAACATTGTGCGAATGCTTTCAATAATTTCTTTTCTAATGTCGGAAAAAATCTCGCAAACAAAATAACTAATGACATAGATAATACCACCTCCACATTAGGAAATGCAAAAGCTAAATCAAATAAAACTATTAGAAAATTCGAAAAAATAACTGAACAAGAAATTATTGATATAATAAAAAAACCTTAAAACTGAGTCAGCACCAGGTTTTGATGGGATCACCGTTGAAATACTGAAAAAAATCTTAACTTTTTGAAAAAAAACCTATAACGCATATCATAAAAATTAGTCTTAAAAAAGGAATCTTTCCATCTATATACAAAAATCTATTATTACACCGATTTTTAAATCAGGTGATACTAAAGAAATCAATAACTACCGACCTATATCAGTATTATCAAATATATCAAAAAAATTTGAAAAGGTAGCAAAAAAAACAACTACTAACATTTATTGAAACTAATGATATATATTGAGTGACCAACAATTTGCACACAGGACTCAATCATAGATCTAACAACAAAAATACATCACGCACAGACAAAGGCAAAAAATCTCTAGGAGTACTCATAGACCTAAAGAAAGCTTTCGACAGCATAAGCCATAAAAACTACTGCACAAACTAAACAAAATTGGAGTTATGGATAAAACTAAAATATTAATAGAAAGCTTCCTGAACTCTAGAAACCAATACATAAAATTAAACAACACTCTTTGTGAACCGAACACAAGCGACTTTGGAATACCATAAGGCACCATTTTAGGCCCTCTTCTATTAATCTTATATGTAAATAATATCTTCAAATTACCAATAACAGGGAAACTTATTTCATATGCAGATGATACTGGAATTATATTTCAAGTGAATTCATTAAATGAACTTGAGATAACTGCGAACAATGATATTAATACTTTAAAAGAATGGTTTGACAATAACCTATTAACATTGAACATTGAAAAAACCTATTTTATAATTTAAAAAAAAACTCCTGGTACCTTTAACATTTACTACGGTTACTTTAACGGTTACTTTAAATTCATTCAAACAAATACAAATCCAAAATATTAACTTGCCAAAATAATGAATGTTTATCCATATCAAATAAAAATGAAATAAAATATTTAGGTTTAATAAAAGATAGTTACCTTAAGTGAAAAACTCATAATAATAATATTATAATGAGAACATTTCGTCTCTATATTCGCAAGAGGAAAGAGACGAAATGTTCTGAATATTAAAATAAATGATGTACTTATAGAAAGAGTAGACAACCATAAGTTTCTTGGTGTGTGGTTGGATTATAGACTCGCTTGGAATAAGCATATAAGTAACACCTGTCTAAAATTGAATCAGCCGATGAATATTTTGAAAGTCTTGTCAGGTAAAAGTTGGGGAATTCACCCACTTCATATGAGAAGATTGTACACATCTCTCATAAGAAGTCGATTAGACTATGGTAGTATACTTTTCCATAACTCTACCAAAAGCAACATTGAAAAGTTAGAGAGAATCCAATCGCGAGCTTTAAGAATATGTGGAGGCTTCTTGAACTCAACTCCTGTGCATGTTTTACAAAGTGAAATGAGTGCCCCCCCCGTTACACATAAGAGCTTGGAAACTGGCAGCAAGATTTTGGCTTAGAGCTGTATCAACTGAAAATAATCCACTGGTTTCAGAGGTCCTCAAACTAAAATCCTTGACCCAAAACAAGTACTGGAATAATAAAAAATTACCTTTGATGGTTCAAACTTGTACAGAAACAATGTATTGGAAAACAAATTCAAATAAATGTCTAGATATGTACTCTCTAGAAACCTGGGTAGGAGCAATCGATTTGGAATGTGTTTCAGTTGAGATTGACAATTTCAATTACCCCAAAAGACAACTCTCATTGAGTGAAATTAGTAACGTCGTAAATGGTATGATAATTAACAAATACTCAGGCTTTAAACAGATATATACCGATGGATCGAAAAAAGTTGAACAAGTTGGAGCTGCCTTCATATCAATGCAAAACAACTTCACTCGTCAAATAAAATTGAAGAAAGACTGCCCTATTATGAATGCAGAATTGATAGCAATCAAAGAAGCGGTGAAGTATGCAGATGGAAACAACTGGAATAAAATTCTTATATTAAGTGATTCCAAAAGTGCGCTTCAACATATAAAGAGTGTTTCGAAAGGAGTTGCCTGCAGAAAAATAGCATATAATATTGTAGAGCACTTAATGAAGTTACATCAGAAAGACATTGACATACGTTTACAATGGATTCCATCTCACGTAGGGATACATGGAAATGAAGAGGCGGATTTGTTGGCAGACGAAGCAGGGGTGAAAGGTCACGAGTATGACTGGACGCCAGATAACGAAGATTACTCCCAAAAAATACATTTACTATGTAATAATATGTGGAATGAGCATTTTGAAAATTTATCTGCCAATAAGGGCGTATGGTATAGAAAGCTTCAAAAAGAACCCTTTAAAACACCATGGTTCACTGAAACCAATCTGAAGAGATCAGAAATGAGAGTCATTTTTAGATTAAGATCCGGACATGCACTAATGGGAAGAATATTGTGTCTGTTAGGCCTCTCTGATTCTCCAATGTGCTCTATATGTGAAGAATTTGAAGACATTGAACACACTCTCACAAAGTGCATTAAATTTGAACAACAGAGAGTAACAATATTGATGACCTCAAACCCATCGGAAATTCATAATTTGATAGCTTCAACCGACTACTATGCCATTTCAAGACTCATGAAATTCATTAGATGGTGCAACATGGAAAATATATGATACATTGTTTTATAAAGATACATACATATATTAATATTGCAACATTAATATATAGGATATATTTAAAAAAAAAAAAAAAAAAAAAATGAAACCTTAAAATAAATAAAACAGATGAGGCAAAAAATGACAGCAGTATGCGAGTCAGAAGCCTCGATTAAATATTATAATATAAAAAAAAAAAAATAATATTATAAAAAGATTAAAAAACTCATATACATCTTTATAAATCTAAGAAACATACTTAACTTAAACATCCTTAAAAATATATATTACGCTCTAGCTCATTCAATAATACAATATGGTATCGTTGCATGGGGGGGGAGCATATAAAACCTCAATTTTACCGCTGGAGATTACTCAAAGGCTAATAATCGAAATTATTATTAAAAAACCACCAGATTATTCAACCTCACAACTTTTCCAAGATTTTCAAGTTCCACCGTTAAAAAATACATACATATATTAAAAATACACTCCTTCAGATACACAAAGATATTACAAAGAAATCACACCATGCCATGTTACGTGTTGAAAGCAGTAAACAAAACTGAATGGGTCGCTTATGCACTCCATTAATGTATACCAGCTTCGCACAAAATTACTACATTTACACTGGAATAATATGGTTCAATCAACTAGCGACGCTGAGGTTAGAACTTGATTATAATAAATTTAAAAATAAAATAAACTTTTTTATCATAAATAATTCAACATCAGAAAGGAATTTTCGATGTTTTTTTATTAGCATGTCTTTGAGGTTTACATCCGTAATGCTCTGGTCCCAGAGCCATTTGCCCCCTTTCAACTTTAAAACATGTAATTAAGATGGTTAGGAATCAATAAAACTGCATTACATTAATAATATAATAAAACAAAAATTTATTTCCACTTAATTTATTTGTGACGGTAACCGGTTTCGGCATATTTCAGACTGGTACGATTTTTAGTATACAGTTAATCTACTAATCTATTAATTTGTTTGATTTAGATTATATATATTATAATCTAAATCAAATATATATTATATTTGACAGTTTTCGAGTTTTCGAATTATATCAGCTATCAGAAATTGAAGTAAATTTGTATTTTGAATAAAATTATGACCATTTTATAGTAAAATTATTCAAATTAATAAAATACTTAGTTTTTACCACTTTTATTGTTTACAAAACCAACATGTTTCGTGAACAACGCTCACTTCTTCAGTGTTTTTTTATTGATACTATTTATAAATAATTGACATAGACAATGGTGTCAATTGAAAAAGAATGGACATAGAAAATGGTATCAATGAAAATATGACAGTGGGTAGAGGAGAGAGGGGCGATGGGGGCCAATTTACAAAGGGAACAGGTTTAATATTGGGTCATTTAAGAACAATTTTTGGTTATTAATAATATTCAAATTCGCATAAACACTCTTTCGGATTTCTAAAATTTCTAGTTTATCCAACTGAATGCCATTGACATTACAATGCATTAATTCTATTCCACTATTGAAGTCAAAGGTGTGACTGGTTTCCACCAAATGGTTGGCAAACTCCTGTTATTGTTTAAAGATTTCATATGTTCTTTAATCCTTATTTCGAAGTTTCTCGAAGTTTTACATATATGAAAGAAAACATAATCGTTAGTTTATAGATTCCAGATTTTTTAATTTTTTAATCTCTATCTTTATTTTTTACAATGTAATTTTTAAGTTTATTATTTGCATAAAATACAGGAAGAATTTCATTTGGTACATTCTTTGTCAAGGAATTAGAAATTTTATTATTAAAATACATAATTTTCCTCCATTTGTTCTCTTCCTGATCCTTTTGTACAGGATAGATATGTGATTTAAGGAATTTATTCTTGCATTTTTTATTAAGAATGTTTTCAATTAAATTGGTGTTATATCCATTATTGATAGTAATTTGTTTAAAAATATTGAGTTTAATTGAAAAATTATTGGAAGATGGGGGTACATTAACTAATCTATGAATCATAGAATGGTAAGCTGACATTTTTTGAGAAATTGCATGATTTGAGGTGTTGTGGATTACAACGTCTGTGTATGTATCTTTACGAAAAATGTTAAATATAAAAAGCATTTAAAAAGAAACAAAAGTTAATAAAGAACATAAATAATTTGTGTTTAAAAAATAATAAATTTCAAGATAAATAAATAGATAACTTTGACAATGTTAATATTACATGTGACAATTCTACCCAAGAAATACGTATTTTATTATGAATCAAAATAACATTCCTAATAAAACAGTGAGTAATAAAAACAATAAAAATATATTTAAATTCCATCACCGTGTGATTCCATCAACTTATCCAAAGACGAATTTAATAAGGAAGAGGTAAATTTTTTGTCAAAAGGATTCAACCATAACCTACAAGTTGATAATAATAATAAACAATTGGAGTTGTTAGCAGTAGATGTTAGTTGTGCTTTGAATAATAAAATAATGAAGTCATAAAAAACATCAGCATGAATCCCAACTTCACTAAAAAATAATACAATCAGGAAAAAAGTCTTGCAATTAATATATCCAGGGCTACAGGCGAAAATAATCTGATCATTTCGAAGGCTGACAAAGGTATTAGTGTCATAATTATGAATAAAGAAGATTATGCGGAAAAAACAATGAATTTTTTACAAGGAAAAGTAAACACTTAACCCTATTCATAAATGTCAAGAGCAGATAAGGGATGCTCTAAAAAATTTAAAAGTGACATGATTATTAATATAATTAAAAATAGGAGGGTAACTTTAAAAAATCCACAAGTCCCCCCCTAGTTGTATAGTCTATTAAAAATTCAAAGAAAAGATCAACCAATAAGACCAGTGGTCTCAAATTGTAATGCTCCTAGCAATAAAATATCATCAATAATTAATAGAATTATTATGGATTCAGATATTTTTCATCCTACATACACAATTAAAAACTCATTTGATTTGATTGAACACTTAAAACTTTTGGAAATCCCTGAAAAAGCTTTTTTAGTATCATTTGACATTGTTAATTTATTTCCAAGTATTCCAATTGAATAATGTAAACCTATTATTAAAGAACTTTTATTTTCATCAATTTTATCTAATGACTTATCTCAGGATTTAAATGTATTATTTAATACAGTTTTAAAACAAAATTATTTTCAATTCAATGACAATATCTTTAGATAAAGAGATGGCATGGCAATGGGTGCTAGTACCAGCCCCTTGGTGGCGGATATATTTATACATAATTTGGAAAATAAGATTTTTAACAGCTGTGCATTATTAATATAAAACGTACATTGTTGGAAGAGATATTGAGACAACTTAATATTTGTCTTAATTTCAAACTCCATAAAAAACATAAAATTTACTGTACAGATTGGGCAAAATTCGAGTATAAACTTTTGGATTTCAATATTTCAATAATTAATAATAAATTTGAATTGAACATTTTTCGTATTTATGTCAGCTAACCATTCTATGATTCGTAGATTAGTTAATGTACCCCCATCTCCCAATAATTTTTCAATAGAACTCAATATTATTAAACAAATTGCTATCAATAATGGATATAACACGAATTTAATTGAAAACATTCTTAATAAAAAATACATGAATAAATTCCTTAAATCATTATTATTTTCAATTTATAAACTAACGTTTAGAGAAGATTTTTATGCATAGTATAATTTTTCCACCTGAAAACAACCAACTTTATTTTTGCGAGAGAGACATTGTAAGTGTTAAATCCCTCGCTAGGTGGCGTCGAGACAAATTATGACTACATTTATTGGGGAAATACTTAAACTTGTCAAATATTAATTATTATTTTTAATTTATAAACTAACGATTAGACAAGATTTTTATGCATAGCACAAAGGGTAACAATTATTATAAGCAATAATTATCAGCCTGAAACACTCATCAACATTGAAAAATCTTCCGAGAAAAGATACTTGCCGCCAACGGGACTTGAACCCGTGTCCTTCTGATTGCCGGTCAGCTGCTCTTGACCACTGAGCTATGGGGGCTTATCAAATACCCGCCAAATAATTCAATATATAGTTGTGATTTATTCAACAATTACTGCTTATTATATTTTTTCCACCTGAAAACAACCAACTTTATTTTTGCGAGAGAGACATTGTAAGTGTTAAATCTCTCGCTAGGTGGCGTCGAGACAAATTATGACTACATTTATTGGGGAAATACTTAAACTTGTCAAATATTAATTATTATTTTTAATTTATAAACTAACGTTTAGACAAGATTTTTATGCATAGTACAAAGGGTAACAATTATTATAAGCAATAATTATCAGCCTGAAATACTCATCAACATTGAAAAATCTTCCGAGAAAAGATACTTGCCGCCAACGGGACTTGACAAAGAATGTACCAAACGAAATTCTCCCTGTATTTTATGCAAATAACAAACTTAAAAATTACATTTTAAATAATAAAGATAGAGATTCAAAAATTAAAAAATCTGGAATCTATAAATTGAAGTGTAACAATTGTGGTTTCTTTTATATATGTAAAACTTTAATCAATAACAGTTTCTCGGAGTTTGCCAACTATTTGGTGGAAACCAGTCACACCTTTGACTTCAATAGTGGAATAAAATTAATGCATTGTAATGTCAATGGCATTCAGTTGGATAAACTAGAAATTTTAGAAATCCGAAAGAGTGTTAATGCGAATTTGAATATTATTAATAACCAAAAATTGTTCTTAAATGACCCAATATTAAACCTGTTCCCTTTGTAAATTGGCCCCCATCGCCCCCCTCTCCTCTACCTACTCTCATATTTCCATTGATACCATCGTCTATGTCCATTCTTTTTCAATTGACACCATTGTCTATGTCAATTATTTATAAATAGTATCAATAAAAAAAACCCTGAAGAAGTGAGCGTTGCTCACGAAACATGTTGGTTTTGTAAACAATAAACGTGTTAAAAACTAAGAATTTTATTAATTTGAATCAAAATGGTGCCACAAAATAAGTTTGCAGTGTTAGAAGAAGTAAAATTATTGATTTTTGTTTGTTTTCTTACCATTGGCGCACACTATGTAGTACCGAAGCTATGAGGACGAAGATCTTCAGAGGGCATTACCAGAGAAAACCAGAAATATGTCATTTTCAAATCAGATTTTAGACGTATTGACTCTTTTCCACAAAAAAATATAAATGGATTTCGAAAGATTGTTCTTTTATCTAGCATTCGCATGTAATAAATTTTGAGATTTTTTTTTTAATTTTTAGTATAATAAGGTTATTCCATAGGTCGTTGGCAGATGTGTTAAGTTTTCAAAAAAGATTTTGTATTATACCACACCCATTTTTAATAATATAATCATGCAGTAAAATAAATCAATCCTTTTCTAGCAAACGCATGTTTTAGAATTTTAATTTTAGTTTCAATAAAATCATTAAAAACTATGTACGTACATGTGTTTCTTGACGAAAATTGGTCCATTTGTGTATTTAACAAACTAATATATTTCAGATTTTTTTTTACATTATTATAAAATTTAGACATTATTGAAAAATGATAAATCCTTAAAATCAAAAAATAATTACAAAAAGTACATTATTTTAATAGTTTTATCATCACGCCTATCAGCATTTTTGGATGAAGGTATAAATTAAAGCTAATTTGGATTGAAATAAATTCGATATTGAGTTATAATTTTAAAAAGCTGGTACGGAGAATAATTAATCTTTCTCATTGTAACCGCCCTGCACGATCGTAAGAACAACTTTCGACGAAATGTGGATTTTCGTCCGCTGGCTGGTTAAACGCTCTTCATGTTGAGGAAGCCGATTGAGATTGTTTCCGGTACTCCTTTTATATTATGACCGTTGTCCTTAATGGTCAACAGCTACTTCAAAATAATATGTGATATCTTTTTTTTACGTACGTGTTAACGATGTTGCTCTGCTTCAGCAAATCTGGCTCAATAAAAGGTTCTCAAATTCACCGTACCCATTATACAACAAACACTTGGATGGTTCTACATCGTTATCTATGTAGTAGTTGGGAAACGGTGGCAAGAATTCGTAGATTCTTGAAAAAATAATTAAATCTGGATTCCAGATTAACATAACATAACTGTAATATTTTTCAAATATTAAAACAATGTTTGCTATGTTACATGCAAAATGTACCTATTTGAAAAGCGTAAGTGGACAAAGAAATCCAGAGAATATCAATTTTCGGCTGCTCCTGAGTTTCCTTTAAGACCAATGCTTCATTTGGATGTTTTTGAACCCAGGTCATGAAGAGACTCGGGGAGAAAACCATATTAAAATTCCGATAAAACAAACGCAGCATTCCCACCTGACTTTTTGTGTTACAAAGATTTTAATTCGTTTACTAAGAAAAGGGAAAAAGTCAATGGAAGGTCTGTTTTTGTACAGGTTCAAGATTTTTTCAGATATCTTAAAATTACATATCTTAAAAAAGTATAGTAAAATGTTAATCCAATAAATATTAAGAAAAACAAGTTATAAAAATAAACTATAATCACTTCTTCTAATAGTGCAAAATTATTTTGTGGTAACATTTTAAATTCAAATTAATAGATAACTTTGTATTAATCACTTAATTATTCACAAAAACCAACATGTTTCATCAGCAAAGCTGACTTCTTCAGGGTTTTGACAGAACTAATTTTAAAAATAGACATACATAGGAAATAGAGAAAAATAATAGACATAAACAATAAATAAATAAATTTTTAATTGTTCTATATTGCCCCTTGTCTCCTACACATTATTTTCTTTCAAATTTTATTATTGTTTATGTCTATTATTTTTCTCTATTACCTATGTATGTCTATTTTTAAAATTAGTTCTGTCAAAACCCTGAAGAAGTCAGCTTTGCTGACGAATCATGTTGGTTTTTGTAAATAATTAAGTGGTTAATACAAAGTTATCTATTAATTTAAACTATTATCGATTATGTAGGGCGTGGTCTTGAGTGAGCTCGGGCCCAGCGCTCACTCAGGAGCGGCGCTTGGTACTGGAAGGCTGCGGTCACCACAGTTTTGTCGGAGGCTATTAGCCGCACCCTAGCTCCAGTGACCCGGTGTCTCATCAGGGCGGAGAATCCATACAGTCCTAGTTCCGTAAACAATGGCAACGCGCTGCCGTACCTTCCGTATCCAAATATAATTCTGAAGGCGCTATTATATTGGATCCGGAGACGTTCCACCGAGCTGATTTGATGTTTTATGTATATGTAACCACCAAGAATACATATAAAAATAATGTAAAACTTTTTTCAACATTTTATTATAATATATTTATGGTGCTCTTGGTGTAATAAAATATGTCATTTAAATGCAGTATTAATCACACATAATTTACCAAAAGACGGGATTGGTTGATGGTCGGTGTCGGATATTATAACAAACCAAGTTTTAAAAACTAAACACATTTTTTTTTTACATTTACCGATTTCTGTAAATGGGCCAAGAACATCAAAAGCACTCCACATATTTGATGAAAATCAATACTGTTTGATATTGACATAGTTGTTGAAATGAAGTCAAGTATTTGGTTCAAAAAGTACCTATTTTACCGTCAATTTTGATGTTTCCCAACTTCCAGATTAACAACATGAAGGTCGCGTCGTGATACTCGTAAATGCATGGGTGCATATTGCGTGCATGGGATATTAGCAATTTTACTTTTGTTGGATAATTTTGGAGTTTATGCGTTTACATAAATGCTAATGCATATTTCATTTTCCCCACTGCTTGCTTGAATTGAAATGTACGAAAATTTGTTTTGAAATTAGGTGTATATATATTTTCCTTGCAAAAGATGCCATGTTTAAAGATGCAATCCTGAGTTTTGGCTAATAGGAAACGCAACACGACACATCACTTCAAAATACATCCAATACAATTGTATTCGAGAAGCATACGGATGCATGTTCAAAAAGGTAAATGTTCAGGAGAGCCAAAAAACTATTTTTTCTCTAACTATGGTCTCATAACTTCTTCGGATATCCTGATATCCTGAATAAAAATTTTAATAAAACAATTAGTTTTGTTTTAAAAACGAGCAAATAAAACGAAATATTTTATATGTAAAGCCTTTAAAAATTTTGCTTAAAAAAACGCTGACTTGAGTAAAACAAAAACACGGATTTGAGTCCTTCTGCTTCCAAATGAAGTGGAGTATTTTGTTATGACATGTGGTGTATTATAAAAGGATCAATGTTTAAAAACTGTTTACTTTCATAAAAAGCGTAGTGATGTATAATTTGAGTAATAATACTACATAATACCTAGGATTTGAGTCATAATACTCAAAATGCAACAAAATCATAAAGATGCAAGTCCATGTTACATCCTTCTGCTTCTAAGATAGTTGTTGTATCATAATAAAATTTATTTTTAACTTAATGAGTAAAACCTCAAATCGTGATATTTAATTAATGAAGACTATATTGGCGAAATTCAATCGAAAATCTAAAACAGAAAAATCAGAAAAAAATCCGTTCATATCTGGCACTCGAACCCAGGACCAAGAACCACCAACATTATCTTAATTTTCTTAACTCATATTTTATTGGCTGCTACCCTTATATATGATTGCAAGATTCAACCAAAACTAAACACTATCTAGATAGTGCATTGGATAAATTTATCCATTTTTATTTAAAATGCGACATCACAATATGCGTTTATAAAATGAAAATAATGTTGGTGATAATGTTTTCCTCGAAAGAAAAACATTAAAGCTAAATTCTGTTAACTCTTCCCAGTGAGAGCTCGAACGGGCGTTACCGAAGTTCGGTCTCTGTCTTCTCGCGCATCTTGTTTGGACATGAAAAAGACTGAAGATTCTAGAATGATAGCTTCATATACGATCTCTCGCTGATTCTAGTGTATACGTCAATAACGGTTATTATTTTTAATTTTTAAACTAACGTTTTAAGACAAGATTTTTTTATGCATAGCACAAAGGGTAACAATTATTATTAGCAATAATTATCAGCCTGAAACACTCATCCACATTGAAAAAATCTTCCGAGAAAAGATACATGACGCCAACGGGACAAACTAAAGTTGGTTGTTTTCAGGTGGAAAAAATATAATAAGCAAAAATTGTTGAATGAAACACTAGTATATATTGAATCATTTGGCTTGTATAAGATAAGCCGCCATAGCTCAATTGGGAGAGCAGCTGACCGGCAATCAGAAAAGTCCCGTTGGCGTCATGTATCTTTTCTCGGAAGATTTTTTCAATGTGGATGAGTGTTTCAGGCTGATAATTATTGCTTATAATAATTGTCAATAACGGTTTTGATTGGTGAAAACGTGTCTAATTAAATAAGACTAGTCACCCTCAAACTATTTTAGAAGCAAAGAAATGAAAATTTCTACCATTTATTTTTGACGGCAGATAATGTTATCATTTATCACAGAAAGAAATAATTTTAGCAAAAAAATTATATTAAGGACTTGTACTTTATATCCCGGCGAAGAAACCTTTGCTTAATTAAATGGTGGTCTAAACAAAGTTTATTTTAAAAGTTTTATTTATGATCGCTCATTTGTTAATTCATGTTTTTTCTGAAATTTGTTTGGCATGTAAGAAAACCACTATTTGCGGAAAGGTTTTTTATTTGTTGTGGTTTGTCATGGAATAATATGTGCAGGGTGAAAAATAGCAATATAACTTATTCGGTGATGGTTGTCGACCCAGAATGGATGCATCTAACGAAGATGGTACAAAAAACACTTTATTTCAAAATTTACAAATCGTTCTCGACTAGTCCATACTCCAGGGTAGTTTGCAAGAGCGCAGCCATTTCCCCAGGAGGTGATTCCAACGAGGAGGCCGTTGATGACGAATGGGCCACCAGAGTCTCCCTGGCAGGTATCAGCTCCGCCGACGCCATAGAGTCCTCCGCAGATCATGTTGTCGGTGACGGGATTGAATCCCTGGTAATCGGCGACACAAACGTCCTGGTCGACAACGGTGATTGTCACCTTGCGCAGATTAGCGGGGATCGATCCTCCAGACTGAAAATATTACGCAATTATTATTTAAATTAACTGATATAAACGTTTTTTATTTAGTTTATGAATAGTTGGCAGTTAGTACAAAACCTCGAAGAAGGTGATCCTAATTTCAAAATGAAATTGATTTTTCAAAAAGTTTTGCATTTAAATTCTCTTCAGCAAAAATCCTCTTTCATTGCAAAGACAACATTTTCCGCCTATAGTTATGATAATAAAAGAAGTTTTTCTTAGCATAAGTCATGTTATCGTTAATTAATTAAACCTCAATGCACCATATAAGTTTTAAGATTTTCACGGCCAAAAGCATTTTCGTTATTAGTTTTTGGGGTGTTATGCCGTGTTGCGCTACCTCCTTCTTTAGCCAACGTTTCGGACATCGTTGCAGTGTCCATCATCAGGGCAGATCCGGCAGATCTACACACATCTACCGGATCTGCCGGATCTGCCCTGATGATGGACACTGCAACGATGTCCGAAACGTTGGCTAAAGAAGGAGGTAGCGCAACACGGCATAACACCCCAAAAACTCAATGCACCATCTCTAAAAATAATCTATTTACGAACCTTAAAAAATGAAATTGTGACATTCTTAATGCATATTAATTTTATGTTCAATAACCAAAGCGTGTAATCCATTTATGATTAAATAAGCCAGCTATAACATTATTATTATCAAAGAATTTCATTACAACGCAGAAAATTAAGAGTAAGAAATCGTTTCATAAAAATGCCATTAAGAATAATTGATTTTATTAAAAAACAATTTATAACACTGCATTTCATATTGGCTTTCGTATCCGGCGTCGCCAGTGTTCTCAGTTTTTGTTTATTTTATTTTTTATTCTTAACAAATTTATATTACAAAAGTATTGTACACTGTCCTTCACCTATAACGTTGAAGACATTATAATGACAATGGTAAACTACATCATGAACAACAACAACAACAGTGAACTAAGTTATATTAGGTACATAAGAAACAGAAACATTTAAAATAAAAATGTAAAATCGAATCCTACATGCTTTAAAAAAATAAATTCGTTTTATCAGTAAGGTAGCAAAATCATAACTTGATTATTTTAGCCTGTTCCGTAGATGCTTTTTTCCACATCGAATATTTTACGATGAACTTGAAGATATTTTGTAGTATTTCCTCTTTGCCTCTCCTCAAAAAAGTGTGGAGTTACTGTTAAAAAATAGTTGTTGCATTTGAAGCAATCAAAGCAAAGACGCACAGACATAATACCGTAAAAATGTAATAAATTAACTACGTAGAAAAGGCAATTACTGTCACATCATTAAACTTAGCGGCTACACTTCGATTTTCAGGAAAAGCAAACTTTTTTAGGTCCTTACATCTTTGATGTCTTTTTAGAAAAATATAATAACAACACGTCATATGCCTAGCATAGTGCTCGAAAAATTCAGTTATATATTTATGTAAGTAGATACCTATAATTAACAATAGCCGCTGTCACGTTGAAAAAACACACACACAAATAAAGTAATCATGTTGTTTTAGCCAAAACCACGACATCCACCATGAATCATGTCTAATGGAGTTATTTGCAAGATGTGATCATTTTCACAATTAAATTTATTTGATTGCAAAAATGATCATAGTTTTAAATGCATGTCAGAGAAGACGTTACACATTAATGGCACATTACTATGATTATCGATCCAAGATTCCTGCATTGATTCGTTTATACTAATGATGAAAGATTCTAAGAAGAAATGTAACATATGTACGAAAACTTAAGCGAGAAGTAAATCTTTAAAGAAGTGTTGAATGACTGCCTTCTCCTAAATTATTCTTCGCCGTTTTCTCTAAGGGTGGCGAAAATATAAATCTTATCCAATTTTATGGCCTCGTAATCTACGTTTTACATTTCGACTGGTTCATTTCTGCAGATTTGTTTGGGGCTGCAGTCCACAGGATGTAGGTTTGCTCTGACGACAGCCATCTTTCGATAGAGAAGTAATATTGTTTCCGCACTACTAAAAGAGGCGGCCATTACAAATTTTTTTATTTTTTATTTAATTTATTTCATTTGTTCTTATTTACGCCCATGAGGCTTTTACATCGGCTAAATACGCAGGTCTGCAACAAAAATGCTGTCTGGATGTTTTCAACTGATTTCTATGTATTTAGGTGTTCTGAAACCTAGAAAAATTCTCAAAAAATTCCAGAACGTCAGGTTATTTTGCAAAATGGTATACATATATTTGTAGATATACATAGATAGTATATACAATAGTGAGCTCTGGCAATAAACATTTAATTGCTAAACCGTTCATCCGATTGCGATGAAACTTTGGGGATTTGATGTGTGCATGCCCGTGATGATTTCTGTATACAATAGTGTTCTCCTGCATCACGAAATTACGAAAAATAAATTAATTAAATAAAAATGGATCGCAGAGATGTATGTACGCGCATAATTTTTGAACGACTGCACCAAATTGGATAATTCTTATTTTTGTGTTCGTTATTGTCAAGACAAGGTTTGTATAAAACTACTGGTGAGCTCTGGAATTATGAAATTTTGTATAAAAAAATTGCAATAGGTGGCACGCGAGCTGTGAAGACTGAATGTACTGGGACGAATGTACGGAATGCGGGAGGGGGGAGGGGAACTCGGGTAGGGGGTTCGAGGGAGGGGAACTAGGGATCGGGGAAGTTTAACCTGAATTTTTAGGCAATATCAAAGACCCTAACTACAAACAGATCGTTAAAAGCATTTCAAGCTTTAGGTTGCCTAATGAGTTTAAAAGAACATTTTCTTCATTCCTACCCCGACTACTTTCCAGAAAATTTAGGATATGTGAGTGAAGAGCAAAATGTACGATTTCACCAAAATATTAAGGAGATGGAAAAAAGATAACAGGGAAGATGGAGCATCTCAATGAGTTCAGACTACTGTTGGACGCTTCAGAGAGGCCTTCCAGTTGCTTCCTACAAGCGAAAATGTACCAAAAGGAGTCTCACTGGGAAAAAGAAATGTATTTAATAGTGCTTAATAATCAATGTATTTTAGATTAAAAAAAAAGTTTAGTAAATAAATAATTTTTTTAGTCTTTTATCTTTTATTTTAAGATGATAACTTGTTTAACATAGATACATTGTCAGAAAACGTGACATTCTGTGACAAAATGAAAGTCATTTTCGGATTTAGCACACCCAAAAACATAAGAATTACGCAAAAAAACCAAAACAACTCTCAATTTTTATTTTTTTGTAGACTTGTGTAATGATTACATTTTTTTACGCGATGAACAATGGGTCGCAAAAAAAAATCTTAAATTAAAGTGGTTAACTATTTCGAGTAGATTAAATTAAATAAAAAAAATAATTTTTTCATAAGAAGCAATTACTTTGTGGTTAGACATTATATTATAAAAATAAAACAACACTTTGTATTTAACCACGAATTTATTATTTATGTATCTACCGGTTTCGCTTAGACCAAGCTTCCTCAGGATAAAATAATAACTGAAGTTATTATTTTATCCTGAGGAAGCTTGGTCTAAGCGAAACCGGTAGATACATAAATAATAAATTCGTGGTTAAATACAAAGTGTTGTTTTATTTTTATAATAAAAAAAATAATGATAATAAACTGAAATTATCATGAATAATATCTGGACCTAAAAAAATGGTTAATATGTTTTAAACATCGAATTTGTTAGGTCCAGATATTATCGTACAAATAATATCTGGACCTAAAAAAATGGTTAATATGTTTTAAACATCGAATTTGTTAGGTCCAGATATTATCGTACAAATAATATCTGGACCTAAAAAAATGGTTAATATGTTTTAAACATCAAATTTGTTAGGTCCAGATATTATCGTACAAATAATATCTGGACCTAAAAAAATGGTTAATATGTTTTAAACATCGAATTTGTTGCATTAAAAATTTCGATATCATTGAAATATTCGTTTTCTAAACTATGTAGGAGAGTTTGCGGCACAATTTTTGTGAACCGTGATATTGAAAAGGGTCCTTATGCCTAGAGTACCGAGTAGGCATTGTTAATTTGACTTTACTCAGGATTTCGCAACTGTCAAGCTCCGAACAATTTAAAAAAAGAAACATTGTTCGCTTATCCTTCGTCGATCCTCCAGTGTGCGTATTTAAATAAAAATCTATAGTTTATTTGTTCTAAGGGAAAATTAAACTAAAAATTAATAAATATGTGTAAATAAATAAATAAATAAATAAATTTACGAAAAAATAGTTCCTTCTTTCAGTACCTACCCACTGAGTACCTCAATCTATTCTGACACACAATATCCGAACAGGTACCAATTTCAGCTTTTAAATAAAATTTGGTTTTATTCCAGTAAAAAAAAAACAGAAAAAATATTATTTCGTAGTGCGCGGGTAGGTGCATCATGCACTTGTTGTATTTTTTTTCACAAAAACGACGGTATAAAAATGTACTTGTCAGAATTTTTTAGATACTAAAATTTAGTTTTATTCCAAAAAAAAAACAGAAAAAATTAGTCTTACATAGCGTGCGAGTAGGTACCCAGCGTCCTTGTAGTCACTTTTCACATAACGGCGCTATCAAAATGTAATATTCAGAATTTCTTAGAAACTCAAACCTTGGTTTATCGGAGTAAGAAAATTATAGAAAAAATATTATTTCATAGTTAGCCGGTAGGTACTTAGTAGGTATTTTGTTGTATTTTTTCACAAAAACGACGCTATAAAAATGTATTTGTCAGATTTTTTTAGAAACTTAAATTTATTTACATTTCTCGCGTTTCCACTCCGCCTACTCCACTCCCCCCCCTTCCCCTGTCCCGCAAACCGCTCTCCCGAGTTCCCCTCCCTCCTCCCAGGTTCCTCTCCCCCCTCCCTGATTCCCCTCCCCCCCCCTCCCGCGTCTCATTCATTCAATCCCGGTACATTTAGTTTTCAAACAGCTCGCATGCCTGCTATTGAATTTTTTTTACACAAATTTCATAATGCCAGAGCTCACCAATAATTTTATACACACCTTGTCCTAACAATAATAAACACATCAAACAAAATTTTATCCAATTAGGTGCAGTCGTTCGGAAGTTATGCGCGTACTTGCATTTCGGCGATTCATTTTTAAACAAATTTCATGATGCCAGAGCTCACCAGTAGTTTTATACAAACCTTGTGCTAACAATAACGAACCCAACATTACAAAAAAAGAATTATCCAATAAGGTGCAGTCGTTCGGAAGTTATGGGCGTACTTACATTTCGGCGATTCATTTTAAACAAATTTCATAATTCCAGAGCTCACCAGTAGTTTTATAAAACCTTGTCCTAACAAAAACGAACCCAACAAAAAAAGAATTTTCCAATTTGGTCCAGTCGTTCGGAAGTTATAATTTATAGATGATATCCGTGGATAATAATTTATCAGTTTATCGGGTTCCTACCTAGTTCATCTCAATATTGTACAATAATATTTTTATTATATGGCAAGACCAACCGATAAACGATGTCGAAACCAACTCAAGCCAAGCCTGAAAAATGAATACCTGCATCGTTTTTAGAACATTTTCCATACAAATTACGCCAGCCAGAGCTGTCCTGGCCTAGCTGAAAACATTAGTTGGCTTTGGATATTGTTCCATGATCAGTATTGCAAGGTTCGAGAAAATTTAGTTAAATTAAATAAAGATTTAAAATATGTGCCGATTTTACAGACTGAAAACAATGTGCATTATCGATGAAATTGAATTTTTCGCAAATGTCAAATACAACGTGTCCGGAAACTCGTAGTATAAGTGGGAAACTGGTGAATCTACATCACGTAGAGAACCCAAAAAATATATTTTTTTCGATCTGAGCATTTCGATTTTAATATATATTTTTTTCTATTTTTCCATTTTTTCGGCAACTAAAGGGTTAAAATTATTAAAAGTTCTGTTTACCCTTCGATGCATTTTATAAGGCATTAGACAGCTGAAATCAACCCCCTAGTGAAAATTCTTTTCAAATTTAAGCAAAAAAATTCCAACTTCGGACCCGATTTACTCGAAAACGAAAGCTCAAATCAAAAAAGTTATATCACAATTCGACTCCGAATGTGATGTAGATTTACCAGTTTCCCGCTTGTACTACGAGTTTCCGGACACCGTGTATAATTGTGAAGTTTGATGTAACATTGTGAAACATTTTAAATGGGAAGCTACACATGTTATGATTTTAAAAGTTTTTAAAACTTGTATACTTTATATTTATTCAAAATCTCATGCAAAATGTTTTTTTCATTTTTTTATGAGCCCTCCAGATTATTAAGGTCGAGACGCATAATTTGATATTTATCACGGGTACGGTAAGGTTCTATGAATTAAATTTTTATAGAAAAATAATTCCTACTTTCAGTACCTACCCACTGAGAACATCAATCTATTCTGATACACAATATCCAAACAGGTATAGATTGGCAATAAAGTGTAGTTTGAAAAGTCATTAAAAGCTATGAACAAAATTATTTAAAAATAGCCCACAACCCTAACTATTTAACACATTTTTTCCATCACTTTTAATGACTTTTCAAAGTAGGTTCTGAGTTGGTTTCATTCCGAGTTGTCCGGTCACCATTTATTTTTATCTTAGACTTAACCGGAGTGAAAAAACGTTGAAAGGTATTGTTGCGGCGGGTAGCAAATGTTACCTCTCAATGGATCGAGGGATCAAATGCTGCGGTATGTTGTGGACTGTATGCGGTTCTTATCTACATATTTTATTTATTTATTTATTTATTTATTTATTTATTTATTTATTTATTTATTTATTTATTTATTTATTTATTTATTTATTTATTTATTTATTTATTTATTTATTTATTTATTTATTTATTTATTTATTTATTTATTTATTCATTTATTTATTTATTTATTTATTTATTAATTTATTTATTTATTTATTTATTAATTTATTTATTTATTTATTTATTTATTTATTTATTTATTTATTTATTTATTTATTTATTTATTTATTTATTTATTTATTTATTTATTTATTTATTTATTTATTTATTTATTTATTTATTTATTTATTTATTTATTTATTTATTTATTTATTTATTTATTTATTTATTTATTTATTTATTTATTTATTTATTTATTTATTTATTTATTTATTTATTTATTTATTTATTTATTTATTTATTTATTTATTTATTTATTTATTTATTTATTTATTTATTTATTTATTTATTTATTTATTTATTTATTTATTTAATACAAACGGCACAAGTATGCCATAAACATTAATTACATGTCACAAATTCATATTCAAAATATTAGTAATGGTAAAATAGTTTATGTATAACAGTTAATTGTGACGATACATTGGGAAGTGACACCAGAGATACATTTACATGCAAAAATCTATAATACAAATAAAATTAATTGTCATTAAAAAAATATGATAGCATAGCCGTCTTGTACCTATGTTCCGTGCAGTTAAATAGATCTATCACATCTGCATATCTATTAGAAACTTCATGCAACCTAGGTAAAAGTGAGTGTTTCGTATACTCAGTCCGATTATTGTTACATTTAAAAAGGATTTTAGAACGAGTAGTTCTCGTGGGAATATGAAATTCAATGAGCTTAGTTAGATCAGGACTGTCTATTCTACCATTTACAATTTTGAACATTAATATTAAGTCGGATATAATTCTTTTATTATGTTTTAATCGCACTTACCCAGACTGCTTCCCTCTTCGTTCACTGGAAAGGTAGGTATGTTAGTTTGGAGAGATTTTGGAAGGGAATGGCGACTGGGAATGAACGTTTAGTCGCGAAACAATAAGCGAGAATAGGTGACCCGAGGCGATGGTACTCGCTAATAGCTGCGGTTTAAGAGTTCCATTTGCGGTTTGATTATTACAACTGTAAAAGCGGTGCGGTTCTTAGGACTTGTGTCCCCTGCGGCGAGGCGAATTCAACTGAACTATTGAGGCGGAGGGCACACAATGGTATTTCCGAAAGAACCACATGTAACAATAAAGGCGCGAACAAGGCCCCCCGCCTTGACCAAGTGGTTAAAAGAAAAAGACAAATACAAAAAAGAAGCGCGATGCGATAGGATTCAATCAACAATTGACGCTTAAAATAAAATAAATTGAGCATGAGCATCCAAAAATATAAAGAATTAAAATAACAACAATGGAAGGCAATACCCCAATGATTGCCAGGCAAAACAAAACAAAAAACAAAAACAGAAAAATTGAAATAGAATAAGTATTTCTATTTTAGATATACCCCTGTATATCAGTTAAGACATACATGTGGTAAATCAGCAATTAACGGGGATGGTAATGCTGAAGATGTTATCTTACGGCAAACAATGCTTTTCGAAAGTTGTGAACGAATCTTATTTCGTGCCGCCATTATCCAAAACTTCCGCTGAATACTGAAAATATAGTCTGTGATAATAACCCATAATTAAATAAGCTAAAAGACAGCTTTTCGGTAATAAGATGGGAAATTTGTTTCCGTGTGACAGATTTGAGTACTTGAGTCGACCGCGCACCTTGATAATACCGTGGCTACCAAGAAACGGTTTGAAGTTTAGAATGTACGTTGAACATGGAACGTTTTTTCTCATGTTACCTATATCGACAGAAAAATATGTTTCCTGTTCGATGCGTATGATATTCAAAAGTGAGTCATTTAATTTACGAGAGCTAATATAAGTTGAATTTGTATTACCCATACCAGGAAGTTAACGATAATTATTAACGAAACGCATTATCCATGCGACTACGCGTTGCAATTTATTAAACGAAGAATATTTGCTAATAATTGAAGTAAGTACAATTTGAGATGATATAAGCGCTTCAAGGTTGCGAGTTTTGATTTCTGGTGGATCAGCTACGCGAGAACACATGCCAAAAGTAATTGGCGGTTCATACTGATTGGTTTTCAACTCCGGTAACTGTTCCGAATTTGCGTACTTAAATGGCGCAATAGGCCACTCGGAATGCGGCTGGCAAAGCCATTTTGGACCATTCCACCAAATATCATTTGCCATCAATTGTGATGGTAGCGTACCTCTCGACAGACAGTCGCTAGGGTTCTCAGCACCTGCGACATGATAAAAATGACTACTATGCAAATTTTCGTGTATTTTTGTTACACGATTGGCAACAAAGGTTTGCCAGCGGTGAGGTGATGAATGAATCCAACTTAAAGTTACAGTCGAATCAGAAAAGGCAAATATTGAATGGACAATAAACCTCGCGGAGTAATTATCAATTACCCTTTTCAACAGCTGCGATAACAATAATGCTGCGCATAATTCTAAGAGTGCTAAGGAGACGACCTTTAACGGTGCTACCCTTGATTTGGCGCAAACTAATTGAACCTCAATTCGGTTATCAGGCGTGGTCACCCGAGCGTATATCACTGCTCCGTATGCCTTTTCGCTCGCATCCGCAAACCCAACAAGTTTTAGCGTGCATCCTTCAGCAACTCCTACATGACGTGGAATACGAATTGACGATATTGACGGCAATTCCGCGTTGAACTGCTGTCACTGTCGTGATATACTCTCGGGTGGGACTTCATCCCAATCGATTTTTAAAATCCACAGCTCCTTTATCAGAAGCTTGGCTTGTATAATTATAGGCGCGACCAGACCCATCACGTCAAAGAGTTTACGACAGATGATAATATATTGCGTTTTGTACAAGTTCGATTGTCTGGAGTGACTTCAAATGCGAAAATGTCATCCAAAGGATGCCAGCGTAGCCCAAGGATTTTTAGCGATGCATCACTATCGAAAGTTCCAATGGAATGTTTTCTAATACTTTGCTTGAATTGGATGCCCACTTAGCGAGTTGGAATCCTCCTGACTGGAAGAGCTCAATCAACTCTCCAGCCGCGCGGATAGCTTCATGCTCATTTAAAGCAGAGCTAGCGATGTCGTCTACATAAACGTCGCGATTGATAATATCCCTTGCCATAGGGATGACCTCCGACCTTTGACGACCTCCGTAGTCCAGTGGGTAAGACTCTTGACTCACAATCCGGAGGTCACGGGTTCGAACCCGGCATGCGCAAATAAATTTTATTTGATTAATTTGTGTTATTTCACAATTAATTCGTTTAAAATAATATGTATTATATTTGCGGCATGTTCCAGAGTGGAAGATACTATCAGTATTGCCCTGGTGTAAGACCACCATTCAGAATTGAAACGTTGCTTGAAAATGGCTTTAGCCGTGTTTAGTGACCAGATCTGAATAGCCAGGTACTTCCCAACCTTCCTCTACCCCACCTCCTTCCCCTCCCCACTACTTTCAGCCTCACAATATACCCCAATTGGGGATGCCATACTCTCACTGGCTCCAGACGGGAGCAGTTGAGATTCTTGTGCGGTATTCACTGTAAAAAAAAAAAAAAAAAAATAGGGAAGCGAGCGCCTTCATCTAACGTTAACTGTTTGATTGCTCGAAGGGCTAAGAACGGGCTGCACTTAAGGCCAAATGCCACGCGATTCTATTGAAAAGAATGAAGCGGCTTTTGCGGATCGAATCATTTTTTGTTTTTGCGCTTGCGTCAAGAACCACTCTCACCTTCGTGGTCATTTTATCCTCACGCCTAACTGCGTGATGTGGAACGTAGTACGCGTTTTCTGACGGTAAAGCTTCTACCTGGGATAGATAACCTTTGTGAATATGTTCTCTGATCACTTCATAAGCAGATGCTTAAATTTTCTCTCTAGTGCATAAAACCGATTTTGCGCAGCTTGCAATGAATCACCTAAGTCACACGGGTTGCCTTTGAATGGCAAAGCCACTTCATAAGAACTGTGATGTATCTCTTTTCTACTCTCTTATATTTGTCTGTATTTTATTTACTCCTGGGCACTTGGCACCAGTCGTAATATTTCGTTTTTTATATCTTATTTAACTCTCCTGTCATCGGCAAGACAGTTGTAATATTCTGTCTTTTCTCTTGGCTCTGATCGATATTTAAATTCTTAAGGCTTTGCATATGTGTGGTAGGGATGGAAAATTCCTCCCCTACGTCACACAAGCCTTTATAAAATTGGACCCTTATTTCCTCTGATAACTACAGAAAGCTACTTAAAGCTCCCTTGTACTACATACCTTTAGCGATATATGTACTTAACTAATAAATACGTTATTTACGACTTTGAACGTAAATATTTTCGTATTTAGGTTGTAATTAAACTCCATCAAACGTTGTGTAATTTTTTGATTTATGATATAGGACTTTAATTACTTTAAATTTTGTGGTAACCCTCTTGATTCTAAACAGAGTGTTGAATTTCAAACTGTATTGGTCTCTCTCTTGCAAATTTAACCTTAAGTAATTTCTCTAAATGAACTAACTTCCCTTTGACGTTTATTATGATTCCCTACATCCTAATGAATTCATGAATAAGCAATACTAATCGAAACTACACATGACTAATTGAACAGATAATTAAATATAACTCAAATGGTTAAATGTTAGTAAATTTGATTATGATTGTATCTCGAATCTGCTGGGCGCCCCTCCGTTTAGATTCAGCTGCTATAAGGTACATATAAAGATGGATTTAGTAGGTTAATGTAATTAGTTAATTGCATATTTGACGAACTCAGAATAACCCCTTTTCTGGCAAAATTTGGCTCCTGCCTCCATCAAGTAAGCAGGGTGATCAGAAGTCAACCCAAAATTCGCACAGCTTTTGGCACGGTTCAATTGATTGATACCTAAGTTATCGCGTCCCAATGAACCTTCCTTCGCCATCATGCACTGCCTTCAGGTCTTCCCCCGAGCCCAGATACCTCCAAATTCCTACTCCTCCAAAGTTTACTATTTACTTAGGGCGAACCGGTTTCGTCCTATATGCAATCATATACTCACGGGTTTGTGTGGAGTTACGGGTCGTGAATCCTCCCTCCACGTTCAAGAAATGAGACGAGAGTGACCCGACAGGCCTAAAGCACTAATTGTAAGTGAGTTCGTTTCATTCAATGAACAGTACATAAAAAGATATATATGTAAACATACGTTTTGGGAAGGTTTATAACTCGCAATACGAAACTACTTGCAACGCATCCCGAGCTCGGATCTCGCCCATCAAATTCTGCGAAATTTTCAGATTGATACCGAATACATACGTAAGAATAGTGGGTGATATAAATATATATTCGTACATTAAGATCTTATCTGGCGATGTGTTCTGGAGATTCGCCATAACTCCAAGCTTTTGTTTGGTTTTGTTGACGGTTTTGTTTGAGAGATCCGCCATCTCTATGGTTTGATTTTGTTATAGAAGCGACCACTGCCTTCTATTGGTTGAACTGTATTTTTTTTTTTCTTTCCCTCCCCTCCAATGTTCAACTTTTGATAAATTCTTGCTATCCCGTGATTCTCAATTGAATCTTGTAAATCCTCATTACCCCTTATTAAGCTATCCCGTGATTTTTCAACTGTTTCATGTAAGTCTTCAATACCCCTTTTTAACTATCCCGTGATTTATCAACTGTTTCATGTAAATCTTCAATACCCCTTTTTGAACTGCTATAATAAATCCGTTAATTTTCAATTGCTTAGGTCTGTAGATACCTCTTTACGTTCAAATTAAAAATAGTGTTTAAATTTTTTTTTTCTTTTTGTTCCTAATAATTGCGCAATATAATAATTTTATCCCGTTCCTAGAAGTTAATACCTAAGTACGATATCCACTAATCAAGGTCATTTTTTTTTTTCTTTTTACTGTATTCGAACTAGTGCCCCAGTGACCGATTTATTTTGTAAACAATTTGAGCTTTGTAAACATTCTCGACGGCATCGTGACCTAGATTCAAGCGTATGAGGTATGTTTACTTTAGACATTCCGGAGACGTGTGAGATGACTCTAAAATTTTTCTTTGTTTGATAATGATGTACTTAGCGCAATTGTCTAGTCTGATACCCGATTACGTATACATATTTATTCATTTATATATACTTTGTCTCAATAAATAATTTATAATATTGATATGTATATACATAAATTTTATGATTGAAATAATTTCTAATATCATAACTTATTTCAAATGCTCTGGATTTTCTGAAATTATATTAATACATACATAACATTAAATATAAAATATTGATTTGTAAATTTATCACACATAACTACTTTTAATAGTTATTGATGAATTCAGAGGTAGGAATCGATACCCTTTTCCTCTTTTTATATAAGTGTTTTTCTTTTTGATTAAAATTTTTCTTGGGAACAAAATTACATATATATATGTATATATACATACATTTATAAATATATAAAATATATTTATTATACTTATAATATTTTAATATAGTTACATATCACATATTAAGAGAGTAATATCTTGGTCAAATAATTAATCCAAATACCAATGTTTGCTGCATTCCGCCTTCTCCTTGGAATTCTGTAAAATTTTATAACGGAAAAGACTTACCCCTACCAAGGTCTTTTCCGACCGGGAAATACACGGTGACCTTGCTGCAATTTTCCTAAATTAATTTTTTTATTTTCCTAAATTTAATTAAATCTTTTTGACTTCAATTTTTTTTTTTCATTTAATCTAATTAATTAAAATGATGCATGAACTCTATCGTTCTAAACTGTATTTTATCTCAAAACTCGTTGGTTAGATAACACTTTAAATGATAGTTACTTCACGATTAATTTAGAGATGGTAAATTGTTGTTAAATTAAATTTTTATCCCTCCGAACTTTTATGTATTAATAAAATATTATTTTGTTTTATTATTATTATTTAAGATAATTAATTTAAATATTTATTATTTGTTAGAACACTTTCACTTAGATTGAACACACGTATTTAATTATAACTTCTTCACGCTAAATTATCACATCACTTCAGTTATTTATTGCACTAATATTGAACGCGAAATTCCTAAGTTTAAAACCACGATATTAAGTGATTATAAAATCCGAATTTTCCACTAAAACAAATTGTATTTATCACGAGCACTTTTATTTTTCACAAGTAATTAATGCGTTGTCTTTAATTTTTATTTTCCACTGATTCTAACTGCAAAGTATTTTTTCCTGTAGATCACTGAATAGAATGTGAAATTTTTCTAAGTATCAAAATAATTATCACTTAGAATTTTTTAACTTTAAATCACCCACCGTTTCGTCACGTTCCGCGAAGTTACAAACTTTTCGACCACGACCGTAGACTGTCCTCAACTGGCATTTGTCTAGACTTTTATACCCCTCTCAGGTCCAAAAGATCGTATCTGAATCTCCTGTAATAAACCAATCTAATTACTATCAACTCGTAATTTCTTGAAACCTCTCCATTATTGTCGAATGCGGTCTCTTAGTACCTTCCGCGTTTGATACTTTGAATTCTGTCTCGTACTCCCATACTTACAAGATCCGGATTTAGTAAGATCCATGTTTAATGGCCCAACTTCCTTTGTCCTGGCGTTCATACAAAATTAGCTTGAATTTAATAATTTTAAAGTTCTATTTTCATCTATTCCGTAACATGTCCGTGCGTACGGCATCTACCATATGTTCCAAATCTGTCCCCAAATTCGCCTATCAGAGATATCTTCATGTCGAAGTCTTTCTCGCAAATTGTTCATTTTTATTTTATTATTTTTCCTCGAGTTTTTCTGTATTCTATATGAACCTTTCCATTTAAAACCGAATTTTCTCTATTTACGTCGTATATTTGAATTTTCCATTTTTTCTCGAATTTTCTTTTATTCACGACACTCTTTCCATGAATTTCCTTATTTATTCTTACGCTATTGTTCATATCTCTATAGATTTTTATATTTCAAGCCGTATTTATTTTATTCACTGTTAATCTAAGATTTCCTTTGTTTTTCTCTGTCGTATCTCCTTTCCCCTCACTTCCCCGTACTTCCCTGATATAACCATATCGTTTTTTGATGTTTGCTGCCTCTTGGAAAATTTCATTTTCTATTTGTTATTAATAAATATATCATTTTTAACATCTTTATAGGAGATACCCCCACTTCGGCCCTTAAATTCCTGTCATTTTTATTGCTTCATAGAGATCGCCTCCCTAATTTTGTCTCGTTCTTACGCAAAATCCCATAAACCATATGCCTTGACAGTTGTATACATTAGTTCCTGTACCCACCTGGCAATAAATCCTTTTTTATTTCAGTGTCGTTAACTTTTACGAGAATTCTTTAATGTAAATATTTCATAAGACCCATGATAATTTTTATAGCTCTTTTAACGACTAATTGCCCTTATATAAACAATTTTCATGTTCGAATATTCCTTGTTTATCACAACAAAATACATCTGGGATCGACAACCATTGTAATGCCTCATTTTTTTTCTGCAATCGCGTACTATGTTACTCTATAAACTCCATTTTAATTACGTAAAATGATTCCTTTTCCTGAGTTTTTCTATCGCAATGTTTTCAGCATTTTCCACTCCCCTCCGTACTGCACTCTATTTCTTCTCTAACACTTGTTACTGCTCTAGACATCTGAAATATACCCTCGCCTATCCTTTAAAACTCTCATTTTTTTTTGACGTTTCCTCCCTAAATCTTTCATCGTAATATCCTAGCTCCGTCTAGAATTGATAACAATAATTTTCCATTGTTTTTTCAACATTTCCATTTCCTTTAGCACGTTTTCCCT
Organism: Limnephilus rhombicus; assembly: GCA_929108145.2. Lineage (NCBI taxonomy): Eukaryota > Metazoa > Arthropoda > Insecta > Trichoptera > Limnephilidae > Limnephilus > Limnephilus rhombicus. The sequence continues at coordinate 15,232,808 of OV815278.1, read as the reverse complement.
CGAATCGATCATCTCCGGTCGTCACAAACAATCGTATTATAGATGAAATCTCCCTAACACCTTACAACACGTTTTCGTCACTTGCTATGCAATTTTTCACTTAAACTTTTCCATCGTGTTTACGTGTATCCTTTTTTTCCGCACCTGATATGCTTTAATGCGTTCGAGAACTAGGGTTTCTGATCCCTGGAACGTACCGGTTAATCATAACATTTCTTGGGGTCATCGTTCTTTTGTCCCTGAACAGATTATTTCTTCCCATGGAGTTTATTCACCTCTCGGTTTGGTGGGAACGTCAAACTCATTAATCACATTACTAATTGCCAAGTCCAAAGGTCGTTCCTTTGTTCTAAAAATGGGCTCGGCCCTCTTCTTGTTGATAGGCTAACTCGGTTTTTAATCGTTTTTGCTGTAATTCAATTGGCTGTCAATATATCACGGCCTAAAGCATACTGGGGAGTCCCTGTCTTTGATTATTTGTTGATACCATCTGTGATTTTTTTATCAATACTCGTCTCACTTTGTCTAATTATAGATCCCTACCGTAAATATGAATTCACTTTACTCTAATCCGATAGATGTCGTAGACGTGTCCGTTTTATAAGTAATTGATATTTTCTTTTTAAATTAAAGTGGGAAGCTACGATATTTCCTAATTTTCACTGTTGATCAATGCAATTCATCACAGAACCGTCCTCAAGGCGAGTTGTGGTGATTTTAAAAATGTTCTCAGTTTCCTTTTCTTCTTCTATTTCTTCGATTTCCCAGATTTTTTAAATTAAATTCTCAATTACGTGTGTAGCGCAGAAAGTTAAAGTGGTGTTTGATTGAGAATTTACTGGAGCATCACCCATGAAGACATAGCCTAATGTGGTTTGAATTGCGACTGGAAAACCGGGGGTGATTACCTTATTTGGTAACAACAGTTAAGAGAACAGACTAACGCCAATTAGCAAATCAATTGGACCAGGCATTGCCCAGGTGTCGTCTGCCAGCGGAATATTTATGAACTTATATGACGTCAAGTCCACTTTGCAAGTAGGTAAGTGAGCGGTAATTTTATCTAAAACTAGAGCGGTTATAGAGTATTTGAAATAGGGATCAATCCTAGATTGAATCGTCAATGTGACACTTCCTTTTATTGATTACGTTTTGCCGCCTAAACCTTGGACTGCAAAGCGCGTTCCTGGTCTGACTGCCAGGCTTAATTGTTCACAATATTGTGATGTTATGTTATGCTTTTATGAGCCTTGGTCTAAAAGACAGCGAACGGTATTCTCTTCACCGTTTCTATCAACAGTGTGAACCTCGGCGGTAGCAAGTACTTCAGTAGTTGCACCTTGTCGAGTGGTTGCTGACATGGTACATACCGAGGGTTGTGACTCGTTAGGTTGAGTTTCTACATTGCATGTGTTGGTGTTTGCGTGACTGGATTTCTCAAAATGAAGGAGCGTATGGTGCTTGCCATGGTACTTATGACAAGTGCCTTTTGATTTACATCTTGTAGACGTGTGTTGCGGGCTTAAACAATTAAAACACAAAGATTTTTCCTTTACGAAGGAAAACCTTTCCTTTGGTGATAATTTAAAAAATTTTGTACAAGTGTACAGTTGCGTATGGCTCTCATTTTGACAATAAAAGCATTTCGATTGCGTACTTATGTAAGTGTGATGTGTGCGGGGTTGAGTTGTGCGTGCAGTTTCACCGGAACTGGTTGTATTTATATTAGCGGTGTTAGGTCCACGAGCTGTTGATGTTCGTTGCAGAATTTTGACCTGATCTTGTACAAACGATACCAATTGCTTACAGGTGGGAATTTCAATTTCTCGAACTGAGAGCTCAAATCCTTGTGCAGTTTGTGACTCTAATTTTTGTAAAGCAAATTGTAGTATGTAACGTAATTATTTTCATGGTAGTTATTCAGTCGGTTCTTGCTCAGAATGAGTATTATTAATTTCGAGATGTTGGAACGACTGAGAACAAATTCAAGTTACCTGGACGTTGCTCGATTGTTTTAAAGAAAAAACTGTTATAAGGGCCACGTCATGACATAACAATGTATTTTTCGGAAGTTTGATTTGAAAGGAGTTTTGATACTCGTAAATGATCGTGTAAATTTGCAATATTATGTGACTACACCTTCAAATTAGTGCTGTGAAGATATATTGCTTGACGCTCGTAATGACGCGGCAAAAAACCCACCGAGAAATAGCCATCGGGATTTACTGATCACAGCTTGATAAATTGATGTTTTGGTCGGGCGTGTTTTACAGCCACGTACAATCCAATATCACCGAGGACAACTTTTAAGAAGATTGCAGGCGCTTCTTAAATGACATCAGCAGTGTAGAACTGCGGATTATATTATATTAGATTATATAGATGCTGGTCTGAAAGCAGCAGTTTCTTCACATAAACTTCCTCGGATAGCTATCCATGGTCTACCTCAAGTTGTGCCCCTCGAGAACATTATCTTGGCAATCCACCAGCAAACACACGAAGAAACCGGTCTACAAATTAATGAATTGAAAGATAAATTGCAGTTCTCTCACAAAGTAGGACCTCGTACCGGATCGTGCACTCATGTCTTCAGAGTTCCTCCTTCTGTTCGTCACTCCCTCATTCGCTTCTCTAAACTGGCTATGGACTGGCAAATACACACCGTAAGGGATTGGATCGACAGTCTAAAATGTGGACACTGTCAACTTTACGGCCATACGGCGTCGAAATGTAACGCAGACATGCCTACATGTTCTCACTGTGGAAAACCTGGACACAATCGAGATGCTTGCCCGACTCCTGAAAAGCCACCAGCATGTGCTACCTGCAAGTTCTTCAGAAAACCGTCCACACACAACACTGGCTCCCCTGACTGTCCTGCCCGCCAAGCCGCTGAGAGACGCGAATTATCTCGAGTCAATTTTTTAGGCTGAATCAGAATCGACACCTTATTAATACTAACTTTTCCACCTATTATCAAAATATTCGTGGTCTCAATACTAAGCTAAACTCCTTTAGATGCTCCATAAATTTATGCCCTTATGATTTTTTATGTTTTACCGAAACATGGCTATCAGACAATATTGCTTCAACAGAACTTGGACTCCATGACTACATTATTTTTCGCTGTGACCGCTCTTCCTCTTCTAACAAGTGTAGAGGAGGTGGGGTAATGATATGTATTAAAAAAAAATACTCTTGCCACATTCTTGAATCGTCTAATAATGTATCTGAACAATTATTTATTTGTGTTCTACTTGGTTCCAAGAAACTTGTCATTGGTTGTGTATACATTCCCCCCTCCTCTTCAATAGAAATCTATAAGTCACATACTGAAGCAGTTGAGCGTGTTTCCATAAAGGCCGATTCCTTACTTATTTGTGGTGATTATAATCTTCCTAAAATAGTGTGGCTTAATGATAGTCATGGTGTGAAAACTCCTAATAATGTTTCCCTTCATGCTTCCATAATAGTAAATTTCTTTGCCTTCCTGAATATGTACCAATTAAACTCGATCAATAACTGTGGAGGTTACTGTCTTGATCTAATATTTACCAATATGCCTAGCGTTTGTGTATGTGAAGCTACTGACTCAATATTACCAATAGATAAATATCATCCACCACTCGATATTAACTTCACTAATCCTTTCAAAAGTGACACTCTGAAATCAGCAGTTACATTCCACTACAAATTTAACAAAGGTGATTATACTGGCATGAATAGGTACCTTGCCCAATATGACTGGGCAGGTATGTTATCAAACAACAATATTAACGATGCTGTATTTAAATTCAACGAATGTATAACTCATGCTATAGATTTGTTCGTTCCAAGGGGAACTTTTTCCCAGCCTAAATTTCCTATTTGGTTCAGTATGAAACTAAAGCATTTGATTATGGAAAAAAAGAAAACACACAAGTTATTCAAATTAACGAACAACTTAGCGCTTTATCAAAAATTTTCTCAGTTAAGAGAATTATCCAAAATTGAATCTAACTTGTGTTATAAATCTTATATTGAACTCACTGAGACAAAATTAAATCTTAACCCTAAACAATTTTGGAAATTTATTAAACAAAAACGTATTGATAACGATCTCCCTTCAAGTTTATTTTTTAATGATACTCACGCCACCAACGATTTCGATATTGCCAACCTTTTTGCTGAACATTTCTCCTCTGTCTATACTGATAACATATGCACCATCCCTCCACTTAAATATGCTAATACTATTGACCTTAATAATTGTGAAATCACACTTGTAGATGTTTTCAATTACTTAAAAAATCTTCCCAGCAAAACAAGCACTGGTCCTGATGGTATACCTGAAATATTATTGAAAGAATGTAAATCTGTTGTATCTAAGCCAATTTGTTTATTATATAACTTATCATTATCATCTGCCACTTTTCCGGATTCCTGGAAGGTTTCCTATATACGACCTATTTTTAAATCGGGTAATAGGTCGAACGTAGAAAACTATAGACCTATATCGATGTTATCTCATATTCCTAAAATCTTTGAATCTATAATCACAAAAAAAATAACACCTATTTTCAAAAATGTGCTGATTGAGGAACAGCATGGCTTTAGATCTGCTAAATCTACCACTACAAACTTACTCTCCTTCACCAACACCGTAATCAATGGCCTAGAAGATAAATCACAAGTAGATGTTCTATATACCGACTTTTCTAAAGCTTTTGACAAAGTAAAACACGCTATCCTCATGGCCAAGCTATATGCTATAGGTATACGAAACCCATTGCTATCTTTCTTTAATTCTTATTTAAGCAATAGAAAACAAAGAGTTAAAATAAATAACATTGAGTCTATTATTATTGAAGTAACATCCGGCGTACCGCAAGGAGCACATTTAGCCCCGCTTGTCTTCAACTTGTTTATAAATGACATTATTCGTATTTTCTCTCACACACGCTTTTGGCTTTTTGCTGATGACAATAAGATCATAAAAATAATCAAAAACTACCATGACTGCCTTCTTTTCCAATCAGATATTGACTCTTTCAATGACTGGTGTAAAATTAATTGCTTGGAACTAAATGTCGATAAGTGCAAAATTATGTCATTCTACAGATCTAAAAATCCGATTGTTTTCGAATACAAATTAAATAATAATTGCCTAACAACTGTTCAATCTATTAAAGATCTTGGTGTCTCTCTTGATAGCAAGCTTTCTTTCCGGGAACATATAAATACGATTGTTAATAAATCTCTCAAACTACTTGGTTTTATCACTAGAACCACTTCTGACTTCAAAAACATAAATACCCTAAGAACTCTTTACTGCTCCTTGGTTCGCCCCCATCTTGAATATGCTTGTATTATATGGTCTCCTTTTTATGCTGTCCATATTCGTCATATTGAATCCGTTCAACATCGGTTCCTAAAGGGAATTGCTTGGAGGCTAGGATTAGAGCGAGGCAATTACTCGTATGCTGAAATTGAACAAACTCTAAACCTTTCTCCTTTAGAAGACCGTCGGATAAAATCTGATCTCATTTGTTTCTTCAAAATTATTAACTGTTTAATCGACTCGCCTACATTACTACAACTCATCACATTTAATATACCTTCTCGTAGACTCAGAAATAAAGACCTGCTTTTCCTCAATCAGCACTCGACTAACTATGGTTATAACTCACCACTGTCCAGAATGTGTAGACTGGTCAACTCACGTCAAGACCTTGATTTTTTTGGTATTAGCTTAAATGATTTCTGTCGCTCTTTAAACAAATGAAGATATGTAATATTCACCCTAATTTTTGCAAGGTCTTGACGTGACTTGACACTTATTTTTCTTCTATTTTCACTGTTTGTCTTTGCTTTCATGTACCATCCGAATCCTTACATTGTTCATTTCTATACTTCGTGATACTTTGTTTTAAATTGGACGTAAGTCCGTAAATAAATAAATAAATAAATAAATAAATAAATAAATAAATATCTGGAGCCCTTGTCGCTGAAGTTGGAAGAGGTGCGCCATATTAACTATCGCAAGCTATGAATGATCATTTGGAGTTCAAAATAACTGAATTATCTATGAATTATCTAATTATTACAAAATGTGTATAAATTTTGAAGAAGCAATAAATAAATAAATAAAATCTCTCTCTCTCTACATTTTTTTGAGTTTATAAAGGTAATTATGTAGATTATGTTTTTGCTTGTTAATAATAATAAGTACATTTTGTTTAATGTGAGTTCTTTTATTTACATCAGATAATAGCTTACTTTTTATCCCGGACCCTGGGACTGGGATTTCAGGACCCTGAAATGATGATGAGAGCTCATGCATACGGAATTTCTTTGCTAACGGAGCAAAGGTGCGTGTCATTTTTGGCGTCCAACGTGTCAAGTAATATAAAATCCGAAAGATCCTCTATTCCTAATTGTTTTAGCGCAGCGATGGATGCTGAATATTTTTCTATAAAAGCTGTCAAATTATTTGCGTTGCGTGTTACGGTTTTGGAATGAAATATATTATTCAGGTAGTGAGTGGCAAGTGATCGCTTATCTTGATATTTATTATCTCCAGTTGGCACTAAACCTGACGTAACATTTTTCGCGGTTCCAGTTAATTTTCCAAACAAATATTGAACGCGTTGGGAATCAGATAATTGGTGATTTAAATGAACATTTGTTTTAAACATCTCATAGAATAGATTCCAATTATCGGCGCGACCGTCAAAGGTAGGTAGTAAGATACAAGGTAGCTTAATAGAATTATTATTATTAGCAGCACATGCACTTGTAGACGCTTTCGGCTCTGTAGCTAAATTTGTTTTTAAATTGTTTCTTGTGTGTAGAATTGTAGAATACGTGTGTATAATTCTTCAAATTATTCCCAACTCGAATAATCTGGTTCAGAATTTGGGTTTAACGTAACTGTATTCTCGTTAATTTGATCAATAATTAATTCAAATGTATTTTTAATTTCCGATATACTCTCAGATCCTGACATAAAAAATTCAAATGAACGTGATGCTTCAAAACTGCTTGGCAAATTTTTTGCAAGCACCGCAATATTTTTGACCCTTTTAAGAATCATTTCACTTTTATTTTTTAATAAAACTATTTGTCTATTTAATTTATCCTCCATTTTTAGAAATATTTGTAAACTAAAAAGTTTTAATTATTTATAAAATAATGTGCAACAGTCACAAGTGCACTGGGCGGTTTTTGCCTTCGGAACAAAGTATACTGAACAGTGGTAGAACACAGTGGACAAGTTATTTACGAAATAATTAATTATATTGTAAATATTTTAATGTCTCGAATATGCGATGTTCATAAGTACATACCTATGTTGGTATCTATGTAGATATTAGTGACTATTCCAGTATTTAGCAATTAGTTACCAGTTAGCATACCACAATAAAATCGAAAGGATAAATAATAATGGTATGTTTGTGACAATTATGACAAGCGGGCAAGTAAATAAATTCAAGTGGCGGGTAGATATGACAACATGACACTGACAATCTCAAATTGCGGGTAGGTATTGTAATAATGATTTCAAACGAGTACTGCTCATTGAATCCTTCCGTAAATATAATTAAATAAATACATCGATGTTATGCGGCTCGAATGGCCAAATGTTGCGGCGGGGAGCAAATGTTACCTCTCAATGGATCGAGGGATCAAATGCTGCGGTATGTTGTGGACTGTATGCGGTTCTTATCTACATATTTTATTATGTTTTAATCGCACTTACCCAGACTGCTTCCCTCTTCGTTCAGTGTTCACTGGAAAGGTAGGTATGTTAGTTTGGAGAGATTTTGGAAGGAAATGGCGACTGGGAATGAACGTTTAATCGCGAAACAATAAGCGAGAATAGGTGACGCGAGGCGATGGTACTCGCGAATAGCTGCGGTTTAAGAGTTCCGTTTGCGGTTTGATTATTACAACTGTAAAAGCGGTGCGGTTCTTAGGACTTGTGTCCCTTGCGGCGAGGCGAATTCAACTGAACTATTGAGGCGGAGGGCACACAATGGTATTTCCGAAAGAACCACATGTAACAATAAAGGCGCGAACAGGTATCAACTACGAATATGTTCTGAATAAATTGCTTGATGCCACCAGGTCAAACACGCGAGGTGTTTGGAAGCTGTGTGAAGAGTTGGAGCAGTATTGGCATTTTGAAAATTCAAGATTCGTCTCATCACCTACTTTTCTATATCGCCTCCGCTAAGCTTCGATCAACCGAGCAATACATAATGTCACTCTATTTATATTCTCTTTGAGGAGAGGGAATGGGGCTTCAGAAAAAATACACTGTATACATAGTGCTTCAAAAGGAATACTTTATATTAACCTTGTTTTTTATTGAAATATTTTTTACCTTCCATTATAAACAAAAAAACATAAATTTCACGTTTTTTCCGTTTAAACTAAGTATCCCATAGACCTGTCATTGAGAGTTTTATTCCATAAACTAAGTATTCCATAGACTAAAGTATTTCGTAGACCACCGGGAAGTCCCAATGAGGATGCGTATAGCTATCGGCCCAACCGCAGACGAAAAGATGAGCGTCGGTTTACGGATGGGGGACGGAAGGACATCGAGACCGCGTGGTTACGCCTCAGGCCTACGCATGTCGTTGGGGAAGGCACGGGCGGATCGCGGGAAGACCGCTCCGGCGTGTGTTCGCCTGGCAATGTGCATGGACAGGGTTTTTCTTAGTTTAAGGAATGAAACCTGCCATTGAGAGGAAGTAGGAAGGCATAATGATTTTTTAATTTATATTATGATTTTCTTAAACTCTTCAGGATTTTTATTTTTAAATTATACAAGATTTTTTAACCTTCTTATTATTTACAATAGCCGTTATTACTAACTTACACGATCATTAATTTACTAATTGAGCAAGAACTCCCTCACCAAACACAAGAGCATTGTCTTTTTATGGTGAGGAAAGGTATTTTTTTTTATTTTTTGTTAACCTTATGTAACTATGTAACTGTTGTAACTTCATATGTATTTTTAATAAACATTGCCAATAAAAAAAAAAATAAATAAAAAAAATATTTAAGCCTCAGACAACCTTGCCGTACAGATATTTTTGTTTAAAGCCATTTTAGGCACCATTTAATAGATGAATTATTTTGGTTCAGCGGGACAATTAATATATGAAAATTAATTAGTTAATTTATTTAATGTTTGAAACATTGTTAACAATTAATACATTTATGATATTGCCATTGCCATTGAAAGTATCTAAATGTCATCTTAACCCCTTCGGCTTCGACCATATTTTGTCAGAGGGTCAAAATATTTCGGCTTCGCAATAAAATTTAAAAAAAATCGTATATTTCTGAACATATTCGATAACTAAAAACTGTTTTTGAAAGGTGTGTTACGTTACAAGTGGCAATGTTCCCCCTAGATTCACCGTCCCCCCATTTTACGCGAGAATAGTTCGGTAGATTCCCGCACTACGCTGAGTCGATACGCGTCGGCTCCCCCGGAGCATACGCGCAAGCATCCATTCATCCGCTGCCCGCCGGCAGGAGAGGAGTGACCAAATAGACCGCATTAACGCGCTCTCGAGAACCTAAAACTCGCGATTTATTTTATATTGTGAATTGTGCCACAAGAAGGCCTGCTGACTACCGCATTTCCTGCTGCTGTGAGTAGAATGTACCCTTGCCCTCTTTTGTGTGCTACGTCCCGCTCTTAAAGCCAGTAACGCGTGTGGAGAGTTTGAGAGAACAGTCCCTGTTAAGTTAGGATATTAAAGAGCTAACCATGCCCATGTGAAGTGTGCCCATATGGCAATTGTAATAACCCTGTCTCCTTCTAATTGAATAAACCCTTTACGTGCAATACTGTGTTCTGATTGAGGAAGGAGACCCCGGAGATTGTGAGGAAAGGAGGAGGAGGAATACAAGCGGACCACAAACACTCGCCCTGGTTTTAAGAGAACCTTGCTTGCGCCGGCTGTCCTGAGCTAGCATCGTTGGCCTATTAATTGCATGTCCTTTCCAGGTTTGGTTTGGCTAGTGGCCGTAGGTGAGCGGTATTCCAACACTGGCGCCGTCCGCCAACACTGACGCCAACACCGACGCCAACACTGACGCCAACACTGGCGTTCAACGTGAGGCCTCATTTTTTTTCCTCCCTCTTCACGGTCCCACAGTCTCGTTCTTCAATCAGCTATTGTTTAAACTTATAACCTATAATGTATAATGTTTTGTGTTATTCCCAATTCGTCTAGCTTTTCAAACAAGAACACCGGCGCGATCGTAACTTCGAATCGCAATTTAAATTATCACGGGCACGATTCCTTCATTTTCGTGTCGTCACTCGACAAAACATTACCACCGGTATTCCTACGCAAGGTGCTCAACCAAGAAAGTTGTCGCCGCGAATAACACAGTGTCTACAAGTGTCGACCGACTAAATTTGCTAGTTTCAAATACAAGTTAATAGTGGAAATGAACACAAATATTTAAGACAACGTTATTCAACAATCAAAATCCTGCATATGATAACCGACTACCCGCTTCGTTTCCCGAAAGTTAATTAACTTATTATATTATAATACACCTATTTCGCAAAGTACTGGTCTGTTTATACCGACATATTTTGCAGCCTAGGGAAACAAGTGGATTAAATTCTTTCTGCCATTTGACAATCGGGCATTTTTTACTTCTGCCGTCCGTTTCTCATAAAAAGAAACATACGACATAAATTCAAAAGTGCCTAATTCGCGTTGACGTCGATTCCTGGAAAACAAACATTATATCCGTATACATCTGTATATAACTTGTTTTGACGAAAGGAAGTTGGCGTGTAAATACCAATAATTGGTGGTGCTCAAATCAGGCTTACAGGCTAGCCACGTAAATAAAAAACCATTCCCCAAGACATTGTTGAATCTTCAAACAAATACTTCCACGAAAACTCGTATAAAAGAAAAATATTTCTTTCTTTTCTGAAGAATTCCCCTTTGGAAAGCAAATGGAAATATTCCAAAAAACATGTTCGTTTAAGGCGAACCTCGTTCCGTTCTTGATTTACCGGTCTTTCACAAATTTGCAAACCTTTTTCAAAAACATCGGAGTAAATTCTAAAAACGTGTTCCATTAAGGCAAATCGCTGCCCATTTTTTTTTCATTTTTGGACTTTGAAAAATTTTTCAACAAATTTCCAAAACGTCTGGATTTTTTCACAAAATCACGTTTTTTGAGGCAAATCGCTGCCCAATTTTTTTTCAATTTAGGACTTTGAAAAATTTTTCAACAAATTTCCAAAACGTCTGGATTTTTTCACAAAATCACGTTTTTTGAGGCAAATCGCTGCCCAATTTTTTTTCATTTTTGGATGAAAAATTTTTCAACAAATTTCCAAAACGTCTGGATTTTTTCTCAAAAACACGTTATTTGAGGCAAACCCCTGCCCAAATTTCCAAATAATCCAAACACTTGTAAAAAAAATAAAAACGCGTTTTTTTGCAAAAAAAAATACGCCTCAGTGGTCAATCTCTGCCCAATTCCCTTCCAATTGCGAGTCTAGTTCTCACTTTTTCCAACACAAGGTCACTCTGACACGATCCTATACACCATGAAAGTTCCTCAAGTCACGCTGGGTATAATCCCGCACATTTTTACTTCAAGAAAGGAAGAACTACTACAGGCCCTGAGAAATAGAAAGATTTCTCCCAGGAATAAATCCAAAATGCCTTACATTGCCAAAATTGGAAATACGGAATCAGTAAATTCCATCACATCAAGTACTCAGGCGTTACCAAATTGGCAAAACATGCATCTTGTTAACCCTGATCATTATTACCCCCCTGACCTCTCTTGGCCAGTCGTCAATCAGTGCGACGCGGTCTCCTTTGAAGTCTTATAATTCTTGTCATAAATGACGTGAGTTACTTGTAAATATTAAATGTAAATAATCACCCATATGGGCATTCGTAAGGTAATCCTTACACCCGAAGGCATATCAATGTCAACGGTAGCCTAACTCCTGTACACTCTTTTCTTTTTGCATAATTTTATATGTTCTTGTACATCTTGCGTGCCTTGCCTGCTGTACCACAAGAGCACCTCTTGGGGCACCGTTTCATAACTTGTATGCATCCTCTTCCTGAAATTGATCACTTCGGGAAAGGGCCTCCTTTTCCTCCTACCATCAACGGTTCCGGAAAACTCTTGCTCCAAGACGTCGCTTTCCTTTTCACAATTCTTGCAGCATCCGCGCGTTTTTTTTCACCTCATCGTCTCATCTTGTCATATCACCCTTTTTTAATTGTTTTTGTGTCGGGTTTTTGTCGTACCAGTACGTCCCTACCCTAATGTTGTAAATGTGCACGTCTGTATAATAACCATTGGTTTCAGACCATTGCCGCAGCTCGCTACTATGGTCACAGAACCATATTGTAAGAATGCCGCGACGATTTCTGTTATAATAGGAAATCCTCCCGTTTTTTTTTCTTCTTACCTTTTTCTTGTTCCTCCTCACCCCATCCTACACATTCATAATAATGTTGTATATTGGGGATCGTTTTCGAATACACCAAATGAACACACCTATCAGGTCACATTCGCTGGATTCGAAACAATTCAGGAGCAACCTTGTTGCTACTTGTGTTTTTTTTTCTTCTTTTTTCCAAAAATTAGAATGGCGTTCAACCTAATTGCTATTGTAGGGAATGATGCTCAACAGCCTAATAATTGATTTTTATGCACGGGCAACTCAATCACCGCGCCTGCGCGAATTCCGTTCCGGCAAAGCGAACGGAATTCATTCGTTTCCCGGCTACCTGACGCGTTAGCTTGTTTGCTTGAGTATCTTCCCTATAAACCTTCCAAGTTAATACTTGTAGTATTTCGTAATTTAAATAAATGTAACTTCAGTATTCAGAAACATTCCTTTCATTTTTGGTATATTTGGTAACCCTTGGAGTCAGATCAGAGAAGTGTGAGGTAAGTATAACCACGCGGATCGCTGAACGGAAATAGCAGATGACATTATTGGATCTACCCACATTCATCTCAACAAACCACCAAATAATACACCAAACTGGTGACCCGACTCACACAAGAAGAAATGGGAAACTCGCATACAGCAGCCGTCAGGAGTCGGGAAGCGAATCCTGAGAAATCACGCACCCGGTGAGTCGCATTTTATTTTTTTAATATTTAAAGCATTTCTTAATTTAGCTTCAATTACGTTCAATGACCACCGGGGGACCTCAGTATTTTACAAATATAACGTGCTTCGTTTATGCTATCAAATAATGACAGTGATAAACGAGCATAAGGTTTAAAATGAGTTTTAACTTCTATTAAAATTAACAACGTGCTTTGTTTTCAGCTAAAACATAATGTTTTTTTCATATACCCACAAATTTCAAGTTAATAATTCTAATTGTGAAATGTAAATTGAATTAGTCGCGGATTGTGAAACCCGCCATTTTTATCACAACATTTTGAAGTAAAACGGTATAAAACCGTTGCTAACCATTTTTGTCTGATATCATCTAGCTGTCTCATGAATCCCTGTCAAAGATTATGTATATTTCCTTGTTTTGTGCATTAAAAAGGACTAAATTCGCTGGCCTTCCATTTCAGCTAGATTCACAAAGGCGAGCGGTTAAAGGCGGAGACACACATCACCGCTTGGAATCTTCCGGATAAAGGCAGAGCCACACCGGCGAGTTTCGCGGACCAGTTTTGCCGAGAGAAAGGCAGCCAACCGATCTCACGAAAAAGATGACTCATCAGACACGTGAAAGTTTTTAAAAAGTTTTACATTAATCTAATTATTTTTTTTTCCAGCATTTTAGAAAATTGTTACATTAATTGAAGCGTATACAATATGTTACAACTTAAATGTGTTGCCTTTGAAAAATCTGCAGAGCTCATGTAATCTAATTGCATCTCGAAAACGTAACTACCTACCAATAAATTTATCATCATTTAATATATTTCAATAATATTATTAAAGTTTAGCACTTTTCATTTTGATGATAATATTAAATTTCATGAGTTTTGGAGATTTTTATACATATTTTTAGCCAAGTAATAAATTTTAATAATAGTATTACAATATTAATCGTACGGATGATTTTGTCTTCTTACTTTCTGGCATCATCTAAAATAAAATATTAAAAATTTCGGTTATTTTTAAACTTTTAATATAATTTTTAACAGATTTCAAAAATTTTAACTTTTAAAATAAAAACATTATCAATTTGCAACAAACAATTTTAGAAATCATTTTTAAACTTATATGGGTATTAAATAAAAAAAAAAATTATTTCATACATTCACTTCCTTTGAAATTTTGCCATATCTGCTGCTAATTGTTCTGACCAAATTGGGAGATGTTTACTATCGAAAAGGAAAATAAAGAAGAAAACTCCAACGAATCAAACTCAAGTAATCACATCGTAACCAACGAAGGAAACGCCAGCAGTTCAAGCGTTTCTGATCCTCCCACAATCCCAAGCGGCAATCACAGCAAAAACAACATGGAAGGAGACAGCAGACCAGCATCGGACGTACACCCAGTTTCAGTACGCTTACCGAGCTGTTGGAAGTCTAATATTGCTCTCTGGTTGGCCCAGGCCGAGGCACAGTTCGTGAATTCTCGGATAAAAGATGACTTCACCAAGTACAACATCGTAATTGCCGCTCTTGATCCTGACACCCTGCAGATAATAAGCGACATAATAATTAATCCACCAGCCCAAGAAAAATATGTACGCGTCAAGACAGCCCTCATCGAGCGTCTTCAGGACTCGGAGGAGAAGCGACTAACTCGACTTCTCACCGGCATCCAGTTGGAGGACCGAAAACCAACTGGTCTACTAAGGCACATGCAGGAGTTAGCGGGACCCGCTTTGGCAAAGAGCGCCATCGTCAGAACACTATGGTTGCAGAGACTCCCACAGCATGTCCAGGCGATACTGTCCGCACTGTCAGACAACGATCTCGAACAACTTGCTTCAGCGGCGGATAAAATTATTGATGTGTACCAGGCAACCGAATGTACCGCGGTTGACCGTATCAAATTTTAATACTTATGTTATCATAATTCTTTCCAACTGTTTACTGAAGCATGTAAAAGCTACTAATCACTTAATAATTATTTGCAATAGCTTTAAAATAAAAGTAATAATAGGTCCACTCTGGATGATAACTATACCCTGTCTAGTTTTCTTTAATTACAATAAAACTCCATAAACATGTTGAGTTAATAAATAAGTGCTCCAGTAAACAATTGAAGATAATTAATTTTTTTTTCGTTTTAAAAAATTTAAAAACCATACTGGTTTATACATTTAAGCATTGCTCTTATATGTCTTATTTAAGTTTATTTCATTTTTTATCGCTAAAAAACTGGGCGGGAGGTATGTAGGGAATGATGCTCAACAGCCTAATAATTGATTTTTATGCACGGGCAACTCAATCACCGCGCCTGCGCGAATTCCGTTCCGGCAAAGCGAACGGAATTCATTCGTTTCCCGGCTACCTGACGCGCTAGCTTGTTTGCTTGAGTATCTTCCCTATAAACCTTCCAAGTTAATACTTGTAGTATTTCGTAATTTAAATAAATGTAACTTCAGTATTCAGAAACATTCCTTTCATTTTTGGTATATTTGGTAACCCTTGGAGTCAGATCAGAGAAGTGTGAGGTAAGTATAACCACGCGGATCGCTGAACGGAAATAGCAGATGACATTATTGGATCTACCCACATTCATCTCAACAAACCACCAAATAATACACCAAACTATATTTTTTTTTTCCAGAATCGTATTTTGTCGGATTCTGAGAATTTTTTTTTTTTTTCTTGTTATAAAAGTGACAATACGTTTCGTCCCTTCATTAACATTGTTCCGTGTACATACAACTTCATCATGAGGTACAATATTTTATCATGACATCAGTTTCTTTTGTCCCTTATTGTACCATTATTCTTGTTTGAAGTTTAAAATCTTGGCCAGATCTTCAATAAAAATTTGTGTTTATCGCCTTTTGGCAAGTCTTGTAACGTATGCTAATATGAATTTATTAAGCTACAGCAGTGCCGTATTAATTACATCATTGCAACCCGCCGTCTGTATTGAATGGGGACCCACATTTTCGAACGTAAACTTTTGTAACATTATAGGCGCGAGCCTTACAATATCTACTATTATAGGTGTGAACCTTACAATATCCACTGTTATAGGCGCGAGCCTTACAATATCTACTATTATAGGTGTGAACCTTACAATTTCCACTGCTATAGATGCGAATCTCATAATATCTTTGTGTTTTTACACGTCACGGGGAGTCCGTCATAACTACTCATTGTTTGCTCGTCAACACAGGGTTGTTGATCGAGAGGGTGATTTATCTCATTAAATTGTTTTAAATACCTATTGGGTTACTGTCTTTCAATACTGGGCAAAATTTGTTGTAAATCGTTCATTCCTGTCACGTGAGACGTGAAAACGTGACAATATTCACCATGAGTCGTGCGAACGAAATAATATCTACCCCATGTTTGTGTGACCTACCAAGTGTAGATCACACGCCTTTTATTTTTCTGTTATCAGAAAATTATTGCTTTTGCAGCAGAGTACTCATTAACATGCCCGTGGACTTCCTGTCACAAGAACCCAGGAACTATCCATTATCTCAAAAGGACTAATCATACGCTTCACTCATGATTATGGGGCATCGTGTCGTAGGAGTTAAGTTGATGGACACAAAAACACCTAACTCGTTGTCTGGGAGACGAATAAGAAAACCCCCAGGTTTGTGAGATTTGAGCAGGGTCTGTCATTTCTCGCAAACTAGTAGGAGAATAAAACGACCCTCTAATCTTCTACCCAATACACGTGGAGGATTAGACTCTTTTATGTCAGTGTATTCCTTTTTGTAATGTGCCAGGATAACTGCTGTAGACCTTGTTTCACCTCCACTCAGAGGTCGAATTTCGGAAATAGCCGAATCCTCAGCAGTTTTTCTTCGTTCAAATGTTCCCAATTGTCACCCGATCCCTTCCTCGAAATTATCCGTGAATGGGGATATATGCGTTACGCACATGGCGTTTCGTTTGTCAAATGGGATAACCTTCATACACGGATCCTTTCAACTTCCTACTCCTTTCCCACTTTTCATAACTTATTTGTACTCAATGTTTTTGTTCTTCGAAAGTAGAAAAAATGCTACCGTATAGACGTGAGCATAGGTCATGGAAGACCAACTTCTTTCGAACGGGGCATTTTGTCATACGTACAAACCCTTACCCACGTGTTCTTGGAAACGTATTTAGTTTAAAAAAAACTAAATGGGTTAAACAGAACCTTCCTTGAATACGTACCTGTAATATGTATAAGTCTGTAGTTGCATTTAGTTAACTCTCTCTCCGTCTCTCTCTCTCTCTACACGCCAAACAAATCCAATCTTTCTCAACATGCACACCTTGTTTCTCTCCAAACCTTTTCATCATTGGTCTACTAGGCAGGTAAACTTCAAGAATTTTGTTCCTAATAATAATTTTTCGCCGGATTAATAAGAAGACCCGCAGCTCTTCACCCTATCTACACCTGCGCCTCCCTTCATGCTGCCTTCACTACCGTCACGGAGGTCCCATGCCTTCAAAACCCTGCGTACCAAAAGCACCCGACCGCACCTAAATTAACCTAGTGTGAGTCGTGCGTGTAGTTGCGAATTGTATCATCACAAAACCATCACTCAAACAAACCCGAGCACGTCAGCTCTAGGTTGGTTCATGTTCATGTTGCATCATGCAAATGTTCCTGCGGCATGCAAATGTTCCTGTTGCCATTGTGCAAATGTTCCTGCGGCATCTTGCAAATGTTCCTGTTGCCATTGTGCAAATGTTCCTGCGGCATCTTGCAAATGTTCCTGTTGCCATTGTGCAAATGTTCCTGCGGCATCTTGCAAACGTTCCTGTTGCCATTCCTGCGGCTTGCAAATGTTCCTGTTGCCTTGGTGCAAACGTTCCTGCGGCATCTTGCAAATGTTGCCATTTTGCAAATGTTCCAGCTGCACCTTGCAAATGCTCTGTTGCCATCATGCCAATGCTCCTGTGCCCTTGCGTAAATAACAATACCAACGATTGTTCACACAACAATCCCACTGTATACAAACCAGTGTACCAACCACCATCACAACAACGGCTGTCATGCACACAAATCACCTCCTCTATAAAAAGGACAAACCACCAATTACAATTCCACTCTCCAGTACCTCAATGATGTCATACTGGCCCACCCACAGGATCCGGAAACAGCTACCTTTTTTGACCTCTGTGACAGGTAGAACCCTCTCCACCACCAAGAAGCCTCATCCTGCGTTCTCTTCTTCGTGTTTCCTTTAAGGCCCTAGTGTTCCTTGAGTGTAATCTCAAACGGGCCA
The DNA here is from genome assembly GCA_929108145.2 of Limnephilus rhombicus. Lineage (NCBI taxonomy): Eukaryota > Metazoa > Arthropoda > Insecta > Trichoptera > Limnephilidae > Limnephilus > Limnephilus rhombicus. Next base: position 15,214,389 of record OV815278.1, on the reverse strand, counting down.
GGTTACTGTGACAAAGTAACCGTGTAACTTCAGTGTAACGTCCAAACACCCCAGACATCCTACGCAAAAACCACGCTACGCAAACATAGCTCACAGACCAATGATACAATTTAGAGTCATTTTTTTTCTATCACTGCATAACCCTTGTACCTTTCTTCAGCAGGTCCTTGTTCATATTTATGTATGTCACTGCTCTTTCATGTACATTTATAGTTAACTCTTTGTTCACCATGTTTTTCCTCTTTTGTTTTTGTTTTCTACTATTGTGTAGCTAGCAACTTTTCTCTCTCTCTCTCTCTCTCTCTCTCTCTCTCTCCTCCTTTTTCTTAAAAAATTTGTTTTTTGGCACAAGTGCTAGAAGGGTAAGAGGATTTCTTAGCCCTACTGCTCCATTACCACGTCGCTTTTTTGCGGCGAGGGAGGAAGTGTTTCGTTACAAGTGGCAATGTTCCCCCTAGATTCACCGTCCCCCCATTTTACGCGAGAATAGTTCGGTAGATTCCCGCACTACGCTGAGTCGACACGCGTCGGCTCCCCCGGAGCCCACGCGCAAGCATCCATTCATCCGCTGCCCGCCGGCAGGAGAGGAGTGACCAAATAGACCGCATTAACGCGCTCTCGAGAACCTAAAACTCGCGATGTATTTTATATTGTGAATTGTGCCACAAGAAGGCCTGCTGACTACCGCATTTCCTGCTGCTGTGAGTAGAATGTACCCTTGCCCTCTTTTGTGTGCTACGTCCCGCTCTTAAAGCCAGTAACGCGTGTGGAGAGTTTGAGAGAACAGTCCCTGTTAAGTTAGGATATTAAAGTGCTAACCATGCCCATGTGAAGTGTGCCCATATGGCAATTGTAATAACCCTGTCTCCTTCTAATTGAATAAACCCTTTACGTGCAATACTGTGTTCTGATTGAGGAAGGAGACCCCGGAGATTGTGAGGAAAGGAGGAGGAGGAATACAAGCGGACCACAAACACTCGCCCTGGTTTTAAGAGAACCTTGCTTGCGCCGGCTGTCCTGAGCTAGCATCGTTGGCCTATTAATTGCATGTCCTTTCCAGGTTTGGTTTGGCTAGTGGCCGTAGGTGAGCGGTATGCCAACACTGGCGCCGTCCGCCAACACTGACGCCAACACCGACGCCAACAGGTGATAAAATACGTTTTCAATTTTTATAAATCAAATTAACATAATTTTTGAAGTACAAACATTTTGCAATAATAATAATAATCATAATAATAATAATAAAATACTCATAATTGGAAAGCCACGGGTTGCGATTGGATACATAATTTTTGGTACAAACGTCTAACTACTTTACATCCTCTTTTTGCAAAAAATCTTTCAAAACTTGTCAAACAACCTCAAAATTTTCCTAATTTTCTAACTAAGGGCATTACTTATATGTTACCTAAAAGCGAAAATATTAATAATCCCTCTCAATATAGACCCATTACATGTCTACCGACAATATACAAAATTTTAACCTCTTGCTTGACAGATTTAATATATACTCATTTGGATGAAAAAAATATTTTATCTGAACAACAAAAAGGTTGTCGCAGAAAACATATGGGATGTAAAGAACAATTAGTTATTGATTCTGTAATTTTAAAACAAATTCAAAATCAAAAGCGTAATTTACATACTTGTTATATAGATTATCAAAAAGCTTTTGATAGTGTCCCGCACTCGTGGCTAATAAAAATATTAAAAATATATAAAGTTAACCCAATTATAATTAGCTTTTTGAAAAATATTATGTCCTTTTGGAATACAGATTTACTAGTAAATTTAAAAGGTAAGAAAATAGTAGTACCGGGCATTTCAATAAAAAGAGGGATTTTTCAAGGAGACTCATTGAGTCCTCTTTGGTTTTGCTTAGCATTGAATCCTATGTCTAAAATGTTAATTAAAAGCAAGTTTGGAATAAAAATTAAGGGTAATACAAGAGAGAGTAGTATAGTTTCACATCTATTATATATGGATGATATAAAATTATTTTCAAATTCTGAATCAAATTTAGAAAAAATGATTAAGGTAGTTAAAATTTTTTCAGATGATATTAAAATGACTTTTGGTTTAGATAAATGTAAAACGATCCATATAGAGAAAGGCAAAATTGTAGATGGAGACGAGGGTATATTTAGAAATTTCAAAATTAAAAGTATGAAAGGGGATGAGGTTTATAAATATTTAGGATACCCGCAATCGAATAGATTAGATCACACTAGTATTAAAAATGATATTAGGATTAAATTTCAAACTAGGATCAGAAAAATTTTAAAATGCAATCTATCTGCTAAAAATTTAGTAAAAGCAATAAATACTTGGGCAATACCTTTATTAACGTACTCATTTGGCATAATTAAATGGTCCAACACAGATTTAGATAGTTTAGAACGATTAATTAGAACTACGTTAACAAAGTTTAATTGCCATCATCCAAATTCAGCTATAGAACGAATTAATTTACCTAGAAATTTAGGAGGTAGAGGTGTAGTCAAAATAACATCTTTGAAACACAATCAGGTAGAAATGCTTAGAAATTTTTCCATAGGAAAGCTAATAGCTCAGAAATGCACAAAATAATTTGTAAGGCAGATAGAAACATTACACCTTTAAATTTATATGACGAGAATGCCAACATTCTTATAAATACTAACCAGGAATTATTAGATTCCTGGTCAAATAAAATTATTCATGCAAAACACTTCAATTATCTCAACCAAACGTATGTTGACAAACTTTCGTCAAACAAATTGTTGAATATTGGAGAGTTGAGCGCAGAAATAGAAGGATTTATGCTTGCCATTCAAGATAGAGTCATTAATACTAAAAATTATAGGAAGCATATAGTCAAAGATATAAATCAAATTGATGATTTATGTAGAAAATGTTTGGCTTTTCCGGAAACAATAGAACATATCATATCGGGATGTTCTATATTAGCGCCGTCCGAGTATACATTTAGGCACAATCAGGTTTTAAAAATAATCCACCAAAGTTTGGTAATTAAACATAACTTGATTGACTGCCGTAATATAGTACCATATTATGAATATGAACCAAATTCATTTTTAGAAAATGAATTTTATAAAATATATTATGATAAAACTATACTAACAGACAGAACAATTAGTCATAATAGACCTGATATAGTTTTACATGACAAAATTAAAAAAATAACTTATATCATTGATGTAGCTATTCCAAATTCCTGTAATATTCAAAAAACTGTTTCTGAAAAAATTAGAAAATACACAGATTTAGGAAATGAGATTAAAAGAATTTGGCATTCTCGGAATATAAAAATATTACCATTTGTTATTTCGGCTACTGGCATTATACCTAGGTCTCTGATTCAAAATTTAGGCGTATTAGATTTGTCAAAGAATTTATACATAAAAATGCAAAAATCGGTTATTTTAAATACATGTAGGATTACAAAAGATTTTTTAAATATTTATATTGAGGGATCAGTAGGATTTATAGGTTCAATTAGGAATTCCACAGAGCCGAACCCTCTGATATGAAAATATCTGGAGTCGGTGAATTATTTTCCCATCTGGTCTCTGGTAGGTTGACATGTTGTTCTTGTATTGTTTTGTAATTATAATACATATAGTGCAATTGCATAACGTGGATTGACCAGATGATCATTTGGGAAGTGTGTGAAAGGGTTTAGTTTTTCCTGTGGGGAAAATTAAACCCGGACATTTAAATCTGGTGCGTAAATATAATTTTTTTTTATAAAATATCTTTATGGAACAAAAATTTAAAGATTTATAACTACAAAAAAAGTATAGAATAGTTTAAAAGTTGCATAAGTACAAAAGATTATAATGGTAAACAATATACATATAACAGTAGGTACTTAAAGAATAGAGATTTATAATTATAAACGTAGGTTTCTTGTAACCTGCCTCACTAGGCTAGCCTGTGTTGAGGCAGTAATTTTACGTCAATTTATAATTCTGTGAATCAAACGGCTTACTTTACGTTTTTTCTATCTAAAATTACTGGTGAAGAAAAAATACACAAAACACAGTACTTTCTCTTTCTAACATCGTTTAGATCATATTTATAACCATGATAGTAAGGGAGACAAGTATGAGATCGTTTGTGAGTTGATCCGAAAACCGAAAAAATTGACTTTAGGAGTTAATTAATTTTCACAACATAGGTTTGTGAAACCTGCTGTATTTTCTTTTCTTAGAATTAACAAGTTTTGCTTGCAAAAGTTTTTTTCTCAAACTTGATACTGTTTGATGGTTTTTTAGTTTGAAGATTGGAAATTCAAAATAGTAAGAATAGTGAACTTTTATTTTTATAACGGTATTAAATTTGTTTACAAATTACAAAAATTAAATCACCTGTACTGAACCTATCCCATAAGCATCGCTATGCCCGTTCACAAGCGTCGCGTCTCTAGGCGCACTTCGACGCGTTGTCGAGCGTTTCCGGATGCACCCGAACATAGCCGATCGCTCCCGACTGCAACCGAGGGATGTTGGTTGGTACCGCGGATATTATTAGCCGAACAGACGGGCAGGAACATGTACGAGTGTGGGTCGTGGACTATTTCCGGAGACGGATGGACCGGTATGGAAATAGCTGACTATTGGAACGCCGAGGCCGCCTTGAGTAGGCCATTTGATTAGGCTTGGTCACCACTTCATCAAAAATATGTTTTAAAATAATTAACGCCCTGTAATAGAATAAGGCCTAAGCGCCAGAATGAAAAAAAACAATGGTTTATATTAATAGTCATCTTTTTTAGTACCTACTTCCAAGTGAAAAGTATCATCCCATAACACGACCTTGACAAATATTTTTTGGTACTAAGTACCTACTTCAGGTTTATGGTATATGGACATCATCTCACATTGTATGGCGGCCGACGTAGTGCAGCGGTAAGGCGCTTGACTCGCATTCCAAAGGTCGCAGAATCGAATCCCGTCGTGGAAAATAAATTTTATTTGATTAATTTGTAAGTTAAACAATCTCATCATAATATGTATTTTTTTATTTTTTATTCTGCATATTAACAAACTTTTATTTCAGCTACATCAGGTGGCGGAGATGAGACGTGATACTGTGAAATAAATAACTAACAACATGTACGCACTCGCATACTGCCTGCTAACAATGTATGCCCGGACATTGGGGGTCTAGAGTCATTTTAAATAAAAAGTAGCTTCTTTATAAATAAAAAAAATAGAGTCCTGACGAGTACGGTGAAGGAGGAAACCATCTGTTTCCTTAGAACGCCGTGGGAAAGTGGTGGGCAACCTCCAATGATTAATTTGTATTATTTCACAATTTATTAATTTAAAATTATATGTAGTATATTTGCAATAATATATAGTATAAATAGTATATTCTGGTGTAACACCACCATTCAGAATTGAAACGTTGCCTGAAGTGGCTTTCGCCGTGTTTGGTGACCAGATCTGAATAGCCAGGTACTTACCGACCTTCCTCCTTCTATCTCCTTCCCTCCACTACCTTCAGCCTCACAACATACCCCAATTGGGGATTCCATAGTCTCACTGGCTCAAGACGGGAGCAGTTGGGACTCTTGTGCGGTATTCATGTAAAAAAAAAAAAAATTCATCAATTTTTTTTTTGTACTTAGGCCCTATTATACAGGGTGTCTGGGTGTAAAGTGCATTAACTTCGTGATATTTATTATAAGTTAAAAAAAAATAATAACTTGTTTCTAAATTCCAACTTTTAGGGATTGTTTTGTGGTAAAAAGATAAAGTTAGGCCGGCGTGTGGGGCAGCTTATTATTTTTATTATTTTCCGCTGTTACGATACGCACCAATCACAACCATGAATGTTGCCACAATCGTGTCCGGCAGGGTCTCAGCAAGTAAGATCGTATCTCACACTAAGAATTTTTAGTAGGTACCTACGTCTTTGTTGTATGGGAAAATAAATGTTGGAATTTCGGAAAAAGTTGTTAATCTTTTTCAGTCCTACTGTCATGTAGAATCACCTCCCGAAGTTAATGCACCTTACCCCGGACACCCTGTATTATATATTGGTCTTCAATTAAGGTAAGTTTTACAGAGATGACTAAAATATTGCCAACAAAAATAGCGTCATGGTAAACGCATTTGAGTTTCAGTTGTAGGGTTGTTGGTTCATCTCTCATCGCAACATTAAAATGAATATATTATTATATTGATATTATAGCGGGGTAATTAAATAAAATCGACACATTTCTTCTATAAACACAATTAGTCTTTTATTGGGTGGGTACAATAAATTACACAAGTAGTCAGTTCAAAATCGTAAAAACACAGTAGTAACTTAAACGCACCAACTACAACAGTAGCTTTATGGTTATTATTATTATAATAACTCCAAAGGACACTTGCTATCCTTAATTACCTACTCTTCACTTTATACAAAAGATTCACGAGTGCCTTGAAGCCGCGCGAGCTGATCTCTGTAGGCAGAATTCGACTTTTGCTTTTTTCCTGGAGCTTAGCGCGGGACTCCCCGGCAGGCCAAAACTCAAAACTCTAAGGTTTCGCTGGTCTTTATATACCTATGGTACCGCTGCCCTAGCAGCAGCGGTAGTAAGAGACAACCAATGCAAGACAGAGAAAGTATTCGAGCGTGAACACTTCTCAATATGCGCTCGAAATAACTATACTTGTTACAAAATGGAATTTTTAAATTCGACGCTGTCAGTCTAGGTTTTATAAAATTTGTTGTTAATTTGGAACATCTTAAAAAATTCTTGCATGGTTGTAAGGTGCATTGACGACCTCCGTGGTCGAGGGGAAAGGCTTTCGACTACATATCCGAAGTGGTGGGTTCGAAACCCAGAGTTCGCTCGTAAGTTTTATTTATTTTTCGAATAATGTAATGAGTAAAACCTCAAATTGTAATATTCAATCAGTGAAAACAATATTAGCGACCCTCAAACGAAATTTCGAAACAGAAAATCGACCCTGGGATCGAATTAGCTCAGTGATTAGAGCGGAGCCCCGGCAAGGCTGAGGTCCCGAGTTCAATTCCTAGATGCGACCGAATCTTTATCTGTTTTATTTTTTTTTATTTCAAGTTTTCTGATTAGAATCGGTAATATTGACTTTAATTCATTTTTATTTAAAAGTGGGTATAGTTCATAGTATTTATATCGCAGTAGTGAGAATTGGAACGTTGCTTGAAATGGCTTTAGTCGTATTTGGTGACTTGATCTGAACACTCACCCACCTTCCTTTCCCCAGACGGTAAGGAGCCGCTAGGACTATTAATTGTGGGGTATTCACATAAAAAATGATAAAAAGTTACAACTCTCATGTCGTACAGCGTTAATGGTGGAAAAAGATGTTTGATATCAGAGCTAAGAACATTCATGCAGAAAAACCATCTCCGCCTAACTGCGCGGTTACAAATCACAACGTCTTGTTTTCATACCTGTCGCATTCAGTAAACCGAATTGTTAAGATTATTAATAACTGCTTACCTACGTGTGGATCAACTTGTTATATTTCCATTCTGAAATTGGACATCTACCAAGACATTTTCACTCCGTTCACCTCTTAGCGCCGTGATTCATATCGTCGCGTCGCGTTATTACTAGTACTGTGTCAAAATTTAACTAGTTGTTGGAAATAACCTCCAGATCCCGTCAACGCCCAACGCCATTGATGAATATTTTCTTTAACAGTTGGATATAATTATTTATAAAATCGCTGCTGTTCCATGACAAAAATAGTGATAAAACAAATTGAGTGAAGAAAAGAAAAGAAAAGAAAAAGTAACATAACTTTACTTTTTTATTTACTTCGACGCCCATTTATGCTTTTAGATATTTATTTAAAAAAATAACGAATATATATAGGTATTACATAATAAAATAAGTAACAATTTTAGTGTCCGACCGAAACAGGACATTCCACTGAAACCGAATCTTCGGTGTCTCTCTCAGTTTTTTCCGAAACCGAAACTTCTTTAGACATGTTAAAAATCGATTGTTTACGGTTATTTAGCTTAGTTTATACACTTATTCAGATACTTAATACGTGTTAAATTAAAAAAGCAATAATTGAAGTATGTGAAAAAATTATATTTTTTTATATATTACTTCTTTTTTTTTTTTACAGTGAATACCCCACAAGAATCTCAACTGCTCCCGTCTGGAGCCAGTGAGACTATGGCATCCCCAATTGGGGTATGTTGTGAGGCTGAAGGTAGTGGGGAGGGGAAGGAGGTGGGGAAGAGGAAGGTTGGGAAGTACATGGCTATTCAGATCTGGTCACCAAACACGGCTAAAGCCATTTTCAAGCAACGTTTCAATTCTGAATGGTGGTCTTACACCAGGGCGATACTGATAGTATCTTCCACTCTGGAACATGCCGCAAATATACCATATATTATTTTAAAATGAATTAATTGTAAAATAACACAAATTAATGAAATAAATTTTATTTGCGCATGCCGGGTTCGAACCCGCGACCTCCGGATTGTGAGTCAAGAGTCTTACCCACTGGACTATGGAGGTCGTCAAACATATATAACACTTCTACAACATAAACAAAATTTACGAAAAATAACAAAACACGTTTACTACTTATTGGAACAAAAATTTGTCAATAACCACTACTTACATTATAAAGGAAGAACCTCCTTAATTGAGTATGTTTTTATTGCGTCTACAACCACAAAATTCTTTTTATAGGTGTTAAATGAAATAAAAAAAATAATAATTGAAGTATGTAAAAAAATATTTATTCTTTGAGATTACTGCTATAAAACAAATCAAAATTAACAAACATGGTAACTAATTCGTGGAACAAACATTTGTTAATAATCAAAACTTAAAGGAAGGACCTCATTAATTGATTTTTTTTGCTGATGATGGCGTGTGACATTTGGGCCATGGACTCGCCCGAAGTCAGCCGATCGATAAGTTCCAAGAAGTAGTTAATATGTTTGGTATTTTTTTTATAAATTTTTGTTTGTTTTATAGAAGTAATATAAAAAAAAAATTCACATGCTTCAATTATTGTTTTTCTAATTATTGAATTAAACACGTGTCAACTGTCTAAATAATTGTAAAAAATAAGCCAAATAACAGTAAAAAATCGATTTTTAACATGTCTAAAAAAGTTTCGGTTTTGAATTTGCCAAAACCACTAACGCCGAAACTAGATTTTTTTGCCAAAATTTGCCAAAACTGAAACCGAACCTTCGGTCGGTCACTTAATAATTTATCGAGGATATTGTACTAGCGATGTGTAGGTTTAGCTGAAGTGGGCATTTGAACTCGGGTTCTTTGCGGGAAGCGGATCCTACTCCTACTCTTTTTTCAAATCCTAGAAAACCCGGTCCAGTACTCGGACCCAAACCCGGAACTCGGCAGTTCGAGCCACTCGCGAGTCTGGAGAAGGTCCCGGGTCCACCAACTCCTGTCGAACCCGTGCCTCTCGGTCTGAGCCATTCGCAAGTCGAGAGTGGCTCTCGGGACCTGCTCCAAGAACTCAAGTACTTTTAAAAGGAAGCACTTCTCGGAGGCTTCCGGCAAAATGCAGAACTTACCCATCTCTAGTGGGAACTTATCATAGATAGACGTCTATGATACAATACATTTCAATTTCAGAAAATTTGAACAATAATTCATCAAATTTCAAAATTAATTTTTAAGTTATTTGAATGTTCTATTTCAGTTCTGTTATCATTTCAGTTATGTAAAACAACAACTAGCCAAACATTATATAATAACATAATAGAACCGTCAGAGAACTTGAAAACTTACTTTGAAATTTGATGAATTATTTAAATTCTGTGAAAGAACGGTCCCTTAGATATACATAGTATAACATTATATTCACAGTCCTTTTCCTGCTACTGTACCGAGGAGGACTGAAGGTTGTTATGCTGGTGGTATGTCATGATTTCCTCATCGACATATTTATGTATTATTATGTTTGTTGTTAGCATTAACGTCAGCGTTATTTTCAATGGTTTGTTATGAAAATAATTACAATGCCCAAGTAATTATTTTCCTGTTCTAAATTACCCCAGGATTATTAATATTTGTTTACATTAATAACTCCAATTATTTTACTGGCCACTTATGGTTTCACCTTTTCTCCGATTAGTTAAACTTTCAAACGACAGGGGGTTCTTCATAGATTTCCGTTACTCTTTGGATTCGCGTCTTAAGGGCAGGACATGAATCGAACAGTCATCAAGTGGATTTAAATTTAAAATGTTAATTGTTTAATCGGGGGGGGGGGTTTTTCAGTTTAATTTAATATGTGAACGATAAGTTTCTTAAATTCTCAGCCGGTACAATGTGATCGCGACTGCAGAACCTATATTTTACGGATATTCAAGTGTTAAATCCTGATGTGCTAAAATGGCGGCTTGATCGAGCAAGTTTAATCATAATAATTGATTATATACACCATCCGTCATCCGACGAGATGAATCACCAATAATACAACGGCACACAACCCGTCCGCTTATTCCACGCCGTATATTTCTAACCTGATGGGACCTGAACCATATAATGGAGGACGCCATGGGCATGGCGTTCCCATACTCAACAATTACCTAAGATGGATGGAGAAGCTCGAAAAATCTAGCGATGATGCAATGTGAGGGAGATAGGGTCCCCTCGCTATGCATCTGGATTCGTCGCAGCAACGTTATAGGTTTTAGCTAGTAGCTCGTTAGGTACGGTCCACAGGTATGCTTAATCTTTTAATATATAAATCTTTGTTATACATCCACTATTTTATTTTATATTTCCAAGTTTCACAACATTGATTAAAATAATAGTGCCCACGCTCTGATGGGAGTAATCCATGCCTACCGACAGTTCAGCATATCTCGTACCAACGAGATTTGGCGTCCAAGATCCCATGGGATTAAAGCTGATAACTGTGTACCTTTATGTATAACCCTGTAACTATAACATCTAATACACCCATTCAATAAGAGGTGTATATGTCATATAACATGACCACAAAGTAGGTATAACAACACAACTCACACAAACACATCCAGTGTCATACCCCATTTTACATCATACCCTGATATTTAAATAACCCGAATCAATCTCTAATATAACAATACACCCTTCAATCCCTTAACCATAACAGGTTAACAATCGCCAACGATAGCGGCCGCTGACGTTTTTTTAGAATTATGCTCAACGCCCATTACTAGTTGTTGTGGCGGCTTCGGCAGTTTCCGCCTCTGCTCGGGAGGGCTCGGGTCGACGTGCGACGTGATGGGCGATTAGACTCCGATGCAATCTGTCCGCACCAATTAACCCGTCGGACGCCTCGGATGCCGCGACGCACGCTGAGGAGATGGTGAAAAGATTGAATTGGGTGAATCATTGGATCTGCTCCGGGCTTTGATGCAGTCACGGTTGATATTTTAAAAAACATAAAAAATCAAATTTCTAAGCCATTAATGCATATAATAAATACAAGTTTCCAAAGCGGAGTATTTCCATCAATTTACAAACAAACTACTATTACCCCAATATTTAAGTCAGGTAATCCAGAAGAAGTAAATAATTACCGTCCCATATCAGTAATCTCAAATATAGCAAAAATTTTTGAAAAACTAGTTTAAAAAAGAATGAGCCAATTTATAAAATGCAACGATATAATTAATGAAAACCAGTTTGGTTTTATGGAAGGTAGAAGCACACAAGATGCAATTGCAAAATTAAGTAGCCTTGTACATAGTTCATTAGATAAATCATTTAAATGCCTGGGAATTTTTATAGATCTCAAAAAAGCATTTGACAATCAGCATCAGTATAATCACATGACAAACTTATAAGTAAATTAAGAAACATTGGATTAAATGGTTTAGCTCTAGAATGGATAAAAAGCTACCTTTTCAAACGTCCCCAAGTTGTAAAAATTAATGGTGTGCTTAGTTCACCAAAAATGAGTCATTTCGGCATACCTCAAGGTACAGTCCTGGGACCGTTACTGTTTATTATCTATGTTAATGACATATTCATACAAAAACTAAACGGAAAAATAATATCTTATGCTGACGATACTGTCATAATAATTGAAGGTACGGATTGGAATACTGTTAATAATCTAGCTAATATTGATATTAACATATTGAAAAATTGGTTCGATAAAAATCTCCTCTCTCTAAACACTGAAAAAACAAAATTTATCCCATTCTCTATCAATAAATTCAAATTAGAACCAAATTTAAACATGATAATTTTTTTTTTTTTTTTTTTTTTTTTTTTTTTTTTTTTTTTTTTTTTTTTTTTTTTTTTTTTAATACCGCACAAGAATCTCAACTGCTCCCATGTAGAGCCAGTGAGACTATGGCATCCCCAATTGAGGTATGTTGTGAGGCTGAAGGTAGTGGGGAGGGGAAGGAGGTGGGGAAGAGGAAGGTTGGGAAGTACCTGGCTATTCAGATCTGGTCACCAAACACGGCTATAGCCATTTTCAAGCAACGTTTCAATTCTGAATGGTGGTCTTACACCAGGGCGATACTGATAGTATCTTCCACTCAGGAACATGCCGCAAATATACTATATATTATTTTAAATGAATTAATTGTGAAATAACACAAATTAATCAAATAAAATTTATTTGCGCATGCCGGGTTCGAACCCGCGACCTCCGGATTGTGAGTCAAGTGTCTTACCCACTGGACTGGAGGTCGTCAAAATAATACACCAAAGTAAATGTAATAAAACTAACTGCAATCAAGATTGTGCTATACTTAGTCCAACTCCCAAAATCAAATATCTTGGTGTATATATAGATCAACATTTTAAATGGAAAACACATATTTGTGAACTCGTCAAAAGGATTTGGAAATGTATTTATATATTTATTAGACTTAGAAATATTCTTAGCTTAGAAAACCTAAAAAGAGTGTACTATGCAACTGTTCAATCTATATTGCAATATGGTATTATTGGCTGGGGAGGAACATATGACAATATTTTAAATCCCCTCAAAATTGTTCAAAGGTTGATAATTAAGGTAATCTTAAAAAAACCGTCTAAATTTCCTACTGAAATTCTTTTTTCAATATTCAATGTGCCTATAATAGACAAAATCTATAAAAAATATTCAATTCTTCAAATTTACAAAGAAATACAGTTAAATACTCGTAACTTCCAATTCAATACATCAGCAAGATACCAGAAGACTATTAAAATTCCTAAATTTAATACTAAGCACATCCAAAATTCCTATCTTTATCTGGGCATAATCTATTATAACAACCTCCCATTAAAATTAAAAACCATCGAAAATATGCAGGAATTTAAGCCCAAATTAAAAAATTACCTGAAACTACTATAAAAGTCCCAAATATGTTTACTTTGTATCTTAAAGTCTTCTATTTTATAAATCATTTATTCCTTCTTTTTTCTTTCATTTCTTAGTTTCTAAATCTCTGAGTCTACTATTGTATAAATCTTGCGTTCTTTCTTACGTATCCTTTACTTACTTATTACAATAATTTTTGTTTATAACTTACATGATTCTTCCATTTATAATGATTTTTTAATTTATATTATGATTTTTTTAAACTCTTCAGGATTTTTATTTTTAAATTATACAAGATTTTTTAACCTTCTTATTATTTACAATAGCCGTTATTACTAACTTACACGATCATTAATTTACTAATTGAGCTAGAACTCCCTCACCAAACACAAGAGCATTGTCTCTTTATGGTGAGGAAAGGCAATTTATTTTTATTTTTTGTTAACCTTATGTAACTATGTAACTATGTAACTGTTGTAACTTCATATGTATTTTTAATAAACATTGCCAATAAAAAAAAAAAAAATAATAAAAAAAAAAATTTGCGTAAGTTTTTTCAAATTATTAAAACTTTGTAAAATTTCATACATTTAAAAATGAAGCTTTAAATATAACAACTGAGCACGTACATTTTAAGGTGTTCCCCTAAGATTGAAAAATTTATAAATGATTTATTGAAGTGAAAACTTTTATAGCACCGTTGTGATTTGAAACTCGATGGAACGAAAAAGCGACACTAAAAGAGAAAAACACATACATCTGTAGGATTTAGCCTGCGAGAATATGAGAAATAATCGGTCTCCTCTTTGTGCGGTGCTTCGTAGCCTCCCCTCTCTCGTGTTTTCCCTCTCCCGAAACCCCACCTTCCCCCTTCCTTTCCTCCCTGCCGCTAAAATATATGAAATACACACTTTTTCATTTATACAAATTTCATTACGCCAGAGATTACCATTATATATAGCCTATATTATTTGCTGATAATGTAGCTTTCTATTGGTGAAAGAATTTTTCAAATCTGTTCAGTAGTTTCGGAGCTTATTCAATGCAAAGAGAGATAAGAGTCCCAACCGCGCCCAACTGACTGCATCAGAAGGTAGTGGGGAGAAGAACCTGGCTATTCAGATCGAGTCACCAAAGACGACATCTAATGCCATTTCAAGCAACGTTCCAATTCTGAATGGTTGTATTTCATCAGGCCCCCTAACACGGTCGATCGATAAGGGTTGGTAGGAAAACTTTCGGTAACTTCTAGAACAACTGTAGATCGCTAGCGTACAAAGATCAATTGACGTCGAATATATTAAGAACACTTAGCTTTTGTGAACTGTTACTTATTCTTTGACGATCTGCAGTCATGCTAGGGAACAATGAGAATTTACCGAAAGTTATCCTATCAATCCTTATCGATCGACCGTGCTAGGGGGTCAGGTCGGTACTGGGGATATCTTCTACCTTGGAACGTGTCGAAAAATAATTATATTACTATTTTAAACGAATTAATTGTGAAAGAACACAATTTAATCAAATAAATTTACTAGCGAATTCACTAGCCGAGATTTGAACCCAGATTCGAAATCAAGCGCATTGCCCCTCTAAATCGTAGGATTTCAATAATACATCAAAGTAGCACTTAAATTAATATCATTAAGACTTAATAAAAATGAATTAATAAATCATGTGGTTTACACTGCCATCATTATAATTAAATAAAAATATAATAAAAGGTTAGTTTCTGCGCAGCAAAATATCAAAAGGGTTTACAAATAAAACAGTCAAACTTCCCATATTTATTTAAAATTTTGAAGGGTAACCTTTCATCTAATATTAAATCTATCTAAGTTATATAAACCTAGGTATCTTTTTAAAGTATTGAGTAAAAGGCGAAGCGCTGGCTTGCAACTTGTCATTGAGCGGGTCATCTTGAGTATTCTCTAACTTCTATCTTTGAACCATAGCAGATTTACCGAAGATCACCTCTCCGCCCTCTACGCCGACTAGACAGCCACGAGTGTCTACGAGCTACGATGCTACGGTGCTACGAACTTACCTATAGTAGTTTGCAGTTAAACGTGTACGATTGTAGCAATTATTTATAACAATTATTATAAGCAATAATTATCAGCCTGAAACACTGATCTACATTGAAAAATCTTCCGAGAAAAGATACTTGCTGCCAACGGGACTTGAACCCGTGTCCTTCTGATTGCCGGTCAGCTGCTCTTGACCACTGAGCTATGGCGGCTTATCAAATACCCGCAAAATAATTCAATATATACTAGTATTTCATTCAACAATTACTGCTTATTATATTTTTTTCACCTCACAAGTGCGCCCCACGATTGAATTTAGCAGCCATCTCTGGTCTGGAGCTCCAAAATACCTGAAAAATACCCTCGACTTTGTGCAGAAACGCGCGATCCGTTTGATAGATTCTCCCATCTTAACAGACGGATTTTTTTATATTTTTACATTAACTCCATACAGGAGGCCCTGAGGAAAATAATTTCCCTCAGGTCCTATGTCATCTGGGATGCTGTGTGGAGGGTCTTTTGAGGAGAGGAAGGAATGAACATTGGTCTTGAAGAGACCCGTGTTGTAGGAAGGAGGAAACACAGAGGCCGAGAAGGAGGAAACACAAAGGAGGTATTACAATGGAAGATGTTCCGAGGAACTAGCACCATTGATCCCTTCGGCACCGGTGCATAGTCGGGAAACACAAACACAAACATTTGTACAAAGTTGACATTTGTCACATGAGAACAGGTCGTTTCTTCGACTCGTTCTTGTGTTCAACAGCTCGGCTGTGGAATGATTTGCTGGCCTCTGTGTTTCCTCCTTCCTACAACATGGGTCTATTTAAGACCAATGTTCATTCCTTCCTCTCCTCAAAAAGACCCTCCACACAGCATCCCAGATGACATAGGCCCTGAGGGAAATTATTTTCCTCAGGGCCTCCTGTGTGGAGTTAATGTAAAAAAAAAAAAAAACGCCATCTCACACATACCCTTCTGTTATTCTGACTCTTGATATGACCGGTCTGAAGTATTTATTTATTTATTGTTTCTTCACACTGCAGGTAAAAATGTTTACAATACAATTTGTTACCTCACTAGGACAAGCCTGTGTTGAGTTTAACAATAATTATAAGAGTTAACAAAATTACACAAAATTATACAGATTTTGAAAGAACAATATTGTTTTTTTTTATGTTTATTTTTATTTTATTTTTTATTTTTATTTTTTTTATTAAGGAGAAAATACAGATACGGATGTCAATTGACAAGAATATACAAAACAATTAATAGAGAATTCACCTGCATCCAAACTATTTCTCACGAATTAACAGCAGATAAAAACATACGCAAATATTTTTACTTTTAAATACGGAAAAGACGTATGTATATACATAAGAATATTATTTTACAAATAGAGAGATGAAAAAAATGTGCGCAATATCCTTATAAAAGTTTACAAATTGTTTTTGGAATTTTGATGGTAAGACCAAAAATGTATAAAAAAATATATAAATGTAGATAAAAAAATGTCATACATAAATTAAAAAAAAAGTAATGTCTAAGTTATTGTATTTTGTAGGAAAACAGCCTTCAATTTTCTACTAAAGGTACTGCGTGTATCAAAAAATAAGTCGGAATCCTTGAGGTTTTGATTTTGATTAAACGATTCGCACATTCGATTGGATCCCTGACACCAGCATTTGTAAGCGTCCGGCTAATGTGGAATAAGTCGTTAAGCCTTGTTTGCCGTGTTGTATTTCTTACAGAAGGAGATTATGGGTACCTACTAATGTAGACTTTTAGGGTGACCATAGTTTTGAGATCATAATTGGTTCAAATGATCGTGCAATGTCTACCTGGGACGTCCCCGACTTTTTCTACCATTCTCATTCGCGTCATACGAGTATATTCTGCCATTCAACCTTGCGAATCTCTATCTATCTAATATATCTATATCTCGACCTGCCCCTGCGAGGAAACGACGTGATGGTTAGTTAGTTTAATTTCCAAATCAAATCTTCTTTTTTGGTTTTTCCTATACTTCAATGTCGTTACGTCAATGCAATCAATTCGTGCGTAACATAATTTAAAAACTAAAGAGGAAATACGTAACCAATTACTTACCCACCAGTTGTGTACCGCATTTATTCTCCCAAAATTCCAGTGAAGACATGAAATACAATCTATCTTATTTATTTATTTATTTATTGTTTTGGAACATTTACAGAGTATTAACAGAAAAAAGTCATTGGATTAGCATTGTAAAAAGCGTACATGTTAATAGTCCACTTAAAAATGTTCACAGAATGCACAGTTTAATAGTTGTTAACAGAAATTAGGAATATCAAAATATAAACGGAGGTATAAAAAGAGATAACAAAAATAGTGATGATACAATATAGAGATGACAAAGATAAAAAAAGATCGATATACGATGTAAAAAAACAGAAAAACAAAAAAAGTAAAGTACAAATAGAGTGAAGATCAGCCATTCACATTCAAGTTCAAGATAAGTATTAAGATAAGTATTTTCAATTCTCAATTACATGTTAGGTTAGTCTATTGTTAATTTGCTTTTTAAAGTAAGCGAGACTATTTGCATAGATGTCTATATGGTTACATTCAATGGAATTATACAGTCGACACATCCGAGACAGTGGATTGAAGTATGCAATATTGTTTTTAAATAATTCAAGATGAAATATATTCTGATTCCTTAAATTACGTCTATTGGGACCTTAATAAGAATATTGCTCAGACAGTGAGTTGTTTCAAGCTTATCATGAATGATTTTGTATAGGCTCATTAAGTCAGCAACTTTTCTTCTTTTTTCCAGAGTTGTAAACTTAAAATATTGGAGTCGTTCCTCGTAAGATTGGAGTAAGGCATTTAGTCCAAGTTTAAATGATAACAATCTCAGAAATTTTTTTTGCACAGATTCAATAGTTTTTGAATATTTTAAGTAGTGTGGGTTCCAGATAACACTACCATATTCCAATTTGCTTCTGACCAATGAGTTGTATAGGGTAAAATGGATTGGGGTTTTTTAAATGGTTTAGATATTCTATGTATAAACCCCATCATTTTCAAGGATTTAGTCGTGATATCACTGACGTGTACATCAAATTTAAATTTTGAATCAAGAATGATTCCTAAATCTCTGATGGTGGTAACTGCATTTAATCGAGCATTATTTATGGAATATGCATAATCTTTTTGCATTCTGTTACGGCTGAAAGTCATAATGTAACATTTTTCAATATTTAAAAACATATCATTCTGAATACACCAGTTATGTAGTGTGAAAAGGTCTTCTTGAAGCATAACTTGGTCAGAATCATTGGAAATTTTACGGTAAATCTTTAAATCATCAGCAAATAAAACAAAATCACAGCGTAACATGGGGCCTAGGTCATTAATGAAAATTAAGAAAGGCAGAGGGCCAAGATTGGACCCTTGGGGTACACCAGAGGTTACAATCTTATATATAAAAATCTCATGTCACGGTGTTTGTGGTCGCACTCTTCCGAAACGGCTCGACCGATTTTTGTGAAATTTTAGTATATTTGATAGGTATAAGAGGTTTTTAAAATACATTTTATACCGTTAGGTGATTAAGGTGTCCCTACCCAGAAAAAAAATTGTTTTTAGAAAAAATTTTGTTTTTTTTGTTTGGCATCAAAAAAATACATATAACCCCAAATTTTAATCATCCTACCTCCACCCTCCCATTTTTTAATCGTGGTTTTAGTATTTTTTTATGAACCATTTTAACCGTCTTTCGTATTTCAAACAGAACAAAATTATTTATGTTGTTTAATGACATATGGCGCTACGTCCATCTCATCGAACTTTCATCCACACATGCGCAAGACATTCACGAGAAGCGTCGTGTCATTTTGATATGTCATTCGGCATCATGTTCTCGCGTGGATAAACCATCGAGCTAATTTGTATTGGCTAAAGACGGACTGACAAAAAATATCTTACACTCAATTGCTCTTCGAAATTCATATTGATTTTCTTTATTTCATTTTCCTACTTTAGTTGGTGTTTTTTTTATTTTTATCGGCGGTAAACATCAACAGCCCTCCATTCCTCTTTCTGTCATAGATCCCATCCCCACACTCTTACAATACATTCGTTATTTTTTTATTTAACAACCAAAATATTCACTAGAAATAATTTATATGGCAGAACAACGTTTGTCGGGTCAGCTAGTATACATATAAATAAAATATTGTTTGTATGTTTGTTCCTTATGCGTTGCTAAACCATTCATCATTTTATTGGATAACCAATACCTCTGCCATAGGTCACACCAAGTGGTTCGCTACGTTTGGTGATTTAGCAGGGGTGTCCGGGTTCATGGGGTGAGATTTGTCTAGGTCTTGGAGGCGAATGACCAGGACATACTGAACCCCAGATTCCTACCCACCCCTTAAACCCTTTTCCTCCCCAGAACTCTCCTCTCCTTCCTTTCCTTAAAAAAAACACTCCACACAGCATCCCCAAAGATGACATAGGCCCTGAGGGAAATTATTTTCCTCAGGGCCTCCTGTGTGGAGCTCATGTAAAAAAAAAATTGCAACGCATGCCGGGAACTCACTATTTTTCAATAAAAAAAGGATTGTCAAAAGAATAAAATCAGTTGCATACTGTAAAAAGTTTATTGTCTATAAATGTGGAATGTTTATCATGTCATGAAAATCTCAAATAGAGCCCACGCCATTAATTTACGAGTTGGTGTTGATCCAAGTGACATAATTGGGCACGCGGGTCCAAACACCGGGGTATCCAGCCTGACCGCAGCCTTTGCCCCAAGAGGTGATACCGATCAGTATTCCTCCTACGGTCAGTGGGCCACCAGAGTCTCCCTGGCAAGCATCAGCTCCTCCGGTGGCAAGCCTTCCGGCACAGATCATGTTCGTGGTGACGGTGTTGAAGCCAGAGTAGGCGTTCACACACTGCTGCTGGTTGACGATGGGGATGGTCACCTTGTACAGGTCTCCGGGAGGAATACCGCCCTCCTGCAAAAGGAATATCAACCATGTTGTAGTAATACCATTAAAAAAATATGAAACTGACGTGATCCCAACGATTGCTTAGCGGTGATGAGTATTAGCACACTTAAATTAATCGACAGTAGAACCTGTGCTCTACGTTTTGTTAATTGCCTCCAAAAAAGATCGTACCAGAAAACGGCACTAGGGCTGAAATCAAAGATATTTAAATACAGAAGTGATACTCGTATGCTATGGTGTCCGCGCAACTGTCGCCGGACTACGCGCTAATTAGCGTAGTTTTCATACAACAAGAATTTGTTCATTTCGTTGATTTTTTGAAAATGTGCATTAATATTGGTTAACAATATATTTTGAATAAGGAAAGAATTCGTTCATTTAGTTTAACGTTCGTTTGGTTTATTCGTTAATTATTTGTTCTATTAGTTTATTAAATTTGTTATTGGTAAACAATATCGGCGACACCCGGAAGCGCAGACCCACATAGTAAAAACAGCAGATAGCATATCTACCTTAAGGCTGAAATGATAGGAAGTTAGAAATATTACTTTTAAATTTTCAAATAGGTGAAGTGTAAGCCACCAAGCGTCGGCAAAACTAAAGAAAATCATGTAAAGCCAATGTCTTCACCTATTTGCCAAAGGGCTTACAAATCGAAATGTATATATTTTTTAACATACTAAACACATACATACAAAAGTGTCAGGAGCGTCGGTGTCAGCGGGGCTCTATGCAGCACGGCACCTCCAGTTGTCGAGGAGTCTTGTTCGCCGGAGGATTGGAGTGGAGATTACCGCACTTAGCAATGAGGATACGATAAAAGAAGAAGAATTACAAAGGAAACTCACGGTAAGGGTTCCCCATCCGGTGACGAAAGCGTTGGCTCCATCAGCGACGGTCTGTCCCTGGGAAGGTAGGGTGACGGTGGCGACGGATGTGGACAGGACCAGGGAGCTAGCAAGGAACAGCAAGGCAATGTCGTTGTTCAGGGCGCTATTGAAGCTGGAATGCTTGACGATGCGAGTGACCTGGATGACCTGTCCTCCGCTCCAGTGCTCAGCAGATCCGGCGCGGATCCTCCAGCTGTTGGCGGTTGTTCTGTGAAACAAAATGACATTAACCTAACATGCAAAGTACACGAAAACATTAGTATTGGATATATTAGATCTTCTCGCCATGTGAATTCTGTGATCAAATCAGAGTATTTGTCAGAAGTGTTTAATAATTTCATGGATTATTCACATACTTGAATGTTTCTAGGCAAATAAAATGATTTATCGATAACATAAGGTGTGTAATGCTACTATTGCGTTGAAATAAGAAGAGTTATCTACTACTTTCCTTGAAGGTACGCCCTTTAAGGAAATTTTAGCTTTATTGCCTTTCGTCAGAACCGGCCAGATAACTTTGATTTGAGTATGAGTAATAACAATATAATAACTAATATATTAACTTAAAAAATTAAATCAAATAAAAATAAATTTTCAGGGTACGTAATTAGAAAAAAAAAATATGTCTTATTAATTAAGACAGATATGAAACCTTTTCGCAGCATACAATAGAAGAAGATGAAGATGTATAAGAAGAAGAAGAAGTAGTGGGAGAAGAAAGAAGGGCAGGACGGGAAAGAGTTAGAAGGATGAGAAGAAAGAGAAGTTTGAAACCAAAAGGTTGAAACTTTCGAACTAAAAAGGAAGAAGTTGGAAAACGTATGTTTACCCGTCAATACAGTGAGCAGCGGAAACGATGACGTTGCGGGTGATGATGGATCCTCCACAGGTATGGTAGTAAGAGCCAGTTCCGCTAAACTCCAGCAGCAGAGATACCTGGTAGGGTGCATCGGTGATCGCGGCGATAGTGCCTCCTACGATCTTCCCGTCCAACATAGGGACGGAGGGAAGAACGAAGGCTGGTAAAGGAAAAATATATATTAGCTTATGCAGTGCATTCACTCTTAAAATCCGCATGGAATGAATGGGAGCTTCTTTTTAACATGACTCTTTCTTACATAGATAGATTTTAGAGAGATAGATGAAAATCAAAACGAAAGGGGACTTTGAGGGAGGCCAAAATTTGAATAATTTTTAAATTCTTTAAATGTTTAGTCAATTGTGTTTTACTGAGTTTGATGAAAAAAATATTTATTTTTATGTACTCACCATTGGTAGCAACCAAGCAGGTGGCGAACACTGTAAGCAGAAACATCCTGTGTTTTTTACTGAGTGAATTTTTGTATCACATGATTATATATACTGTGGAAATCTATTTAGTCCACCAAACGATAAAAAACAATCAAAATTAAGATGATAACATAAAATACCAAATCAAGCATTGATAGTGATTAGGAAAATACACAATCTTCTGGGAAAACAGTTCAGTACTTTTTAAAATAAAAATAAAAGTGATTACATACCACGTAAATATTTTTGAAATGAAACTTCTTTAGCACCGTTATGATTTGAAACTCGATGAAACGGAAGCGAGCGAGACTAAAATTTATTATTTAACGGATACTCGGTTCTAATATAATACGAGAAATCCACGGTTCCTCTCGAGCCTCCAATAGTGTAGCGGTATAAAGCGCCTGACGAATTTCGGCGGCTAGACATCTAGCGAACCAAAGATATTGAAATATAATAGATGTGCTATCTGCAATTTGTACTAGGTGGGACTGTCGCCGATATTGTTTACCAATTAACAAATAAACCAAATGAACGAATAAACCAAACGAACGTTAAACTAAATGAACGAATTCTTTCCGTATTCAAACTATATATATATATTTATTTTTTATTTTTTATTGTAAGAATAGATAATACATACTTTAATCACAAACATGTCCTGCTAATCCAATTGAATTGGCTTGTCAACAGGTGCTTATATTTTAGTTTCATATATATCTTTAAAAATTAAAAATTTATATCTTATATTACAGATTCAACATTTTTTCATGCATATCAATATCAAGTTTTTCACCATATATTTAACCTTATTCCTAGAATTACATTGCTTTATAGTGTCAGGTAATAAATTAAATATCTTCGGTATGACGTATTCAAACGTTCTCTGTCCGTACTTATTGTTAAATTTCGGAACTATTAACCCGCCGTTGTGCGTGAATCTGGTGCTGTATTTATGTTCTAATTTCTCTTTATGCTGCGGGGTAAATATATGCTGAATTATAATTTTATGCCATAGTATTGCCTTTACAGGTAAAATGTTGGCACTCTGAAACAGCAACGGTGTATTATGTCTTTGTTTGAAAATAATTTTTGGTTATTAGTTTGGACGACCAATAATTTTACAATTGCGTTTTGTACAACGTCGATTTGTTTCAGATTGGTTATAGTAGTAATTACCCATGTTGTTAATCCATATCTTATAATAGATTCTGCCAGTGACATATAAATTATTTTAAGTGTTTCAATTGATAGAAAAAATTAATGTGTTAATTCTGCCAGCAATTGAGTCTTTTACAGGTTTTTTTAATATGTTTGTCCATATTTCTTATTTGTTAACCAATACTGATGAACACCTTCAAAAGATCAACGAAATGAACAAATTCTTTTCGTATGCAAGCTTCCCTGATTAGGTCGTAGTCCGCCGACAGTTGTGCGGACATCATAGCATATCTCTTTTGTATTATTGTAGAAAGCAATCACTTTGTGGTTTGACATATTTAATAAAATAAAATACTTTTTTGTTTAAAACCACGATATTTATTAATTTTTTAACCGACCGGTTTCGCTTAACTTAAGCATCTTCAGGGTACAAATTAATATTGTATTAATTTGTACCCTGAAGATGCTTAAGTTAAGCGAAACCGGTCGGTTAAAAAATTAATAAATATCGTGGTTTTAAACAAAAAAGTATTTTATTTTATATCTCTTTTGTATTTGAATATCATTGTAGCGAACGAATGGTCAGTATTTATGAATAGTTATTTATATAAATATGTTAATAAGTGATGGCAAAGGATTAGATTGTTTGATTCCTTTTCACAGTACAAGACACAAGGTTTCTAGTGTTTATTTGTTTAGAGCAAAAACAATAGTACCGTTTGACATACATTACGTACTTAAACGACTTACAAATAATACAGAACAAAGTTATTAAAAAACTCTTCAACTATAACCCAGACACTCCCACAAAAAAACTACACCAGGAAATGAACCTCTTGAAAATAAGAACATTGTACGAATATAACATATGTCTTTTAATCCACAAAATACAAAATGGACTTATACACACAAACACAACATTTATAAAAACATCACAAGTACACGAACATTATACTAGACAACACAATAAATTGTACATAAATACTGTCAAGACTGAAAGTGGCAAGAGAAGTATTGGTCACGAGGGAGTTCATATATATAATCTCCTTCCAGATAGCCTAAAAACGGAAAATAACATAAAAACCTTTAAAAAAAAACTATTTAAACTCAAAATGTTGGAACAAAATTAAAAATATTATTCTTACTACTGTACTATATATATATGCTCTGTATTTAAGTTAAGAAAGCGAAATATTATGTTTCTTTTAACTTTAAAAAAAAAAAAAAAAAATGGTCGAATCCTACGAAATCCAAAGAAATAAATATTTTCAATTTTGTAAAATCAATATCCAATCTTCAAACCGCTTCAAAATAAACAGGGAAAAAAGAAAGCGACATCTAGCGAATCAGAAGAAAAAAACACAAATACCCAATGCATAGGAAAAGGTGCAATGGAATTCGACGGCAAAAATATGGAAAAAATCATTCTTCACATTGATAAAAAAAGTGATTCGTAGTCTCTTCACTTTTTTCTATAAACCGTGCTCGAAGCACGGTGCTAAAGTGAACACTCTTTAGCACCGTTGTGATTTGAAACTCGATGAAACGATAAATAGCGACACCAAAAATAGATAAATACATGTATTGGATTTGGCCTGCGAGAGAATGCGATATTTATTTATTTATTATTAGTTTCAATACCAAGGTTTGTACATGTATGTATAATGTATAGTATAAGTATAGATTAATTTTTTTTTCATAGACCTCCTCACTAGGATTTCCTGTTCTGAGGTGGCCTGTAGTTTTTTAAAATATTTGTATTTGCTTATGGATTGTCTTTATATCGTCTTCATGATGTTTGTAATTTTATTATCACTTTGATCTCTCAGCCATGTTTTTACTTTTGTTTTAAATATATTAATTTCCCTTATATTTTTGATTTGATCTGGTAGAGCATTGTATAATTTCATAGCATGGAATTTATTATTTCTCTGTCCAAAAGATGTGTTCAAACTGGGAGTAACCAGGATGTTATTGCTTACTGCCCTGGTTGAGTATTTATGTTGGGCAGTGGAGTACACATATATGTTTTTTTTCAGTTTAAATAAAATATTTTTTGAATAAAGTTTCCGTACATTGAAGACTTCAAAGTTATTAAATATTTCTTCCGTCGGAGTTCTAAGCGGAACTTTCAGTATTGTCTTTAGTACTCCTTTTTGGGCTATATTGAGTCGCTCTGTGTGAGTGCTCAAGGCAGACCCCTCCTCCAGTTATACCGTACTCTATGTGTGATTGACACAAAGCATGGTATGCTTTTTTAATATCGTTTATGTTGAGGATATTACGAATGTTTCTAAAGAAGTATATGTACCTGGTTAGTTTTTTTGTAATTACGTCAATTTGTGAGTTCCATCGGAGATTATCATCAATTTCAATTCCAAGATATTTGATGCTTTTGGAGTGTGCTATAGTGGGACAGAGGCATGATAAGCCTTGATTTTGTTGATAAATTCCTTGGCATGTGTGTAATTTGAGATTTAAGTCCTCCGACGGCTGCCCTCTGGCTGTTATAGAAAATGTAAGATATTTTGTTTTATTAACATTAAGCATCGGTCATCTCTTTATGCGGTGCTCTTAGCCTACCGTTGTGATTTGAAACTCGATGAAACGATAAATAGCGACATTAAAAATAGATAAATACATCTATAGGATTTGGCCTGCGAGAGAATGCGATAGTTAATCGGTCACCTCTTTGTGCGGTGCTTCGTAGCCTATTGGTCTCCTCTTTGTGCGGGCGCTTCGTAGTCTCCCCACTCTTGTTTACTCTTGTCAACATGCTTAACAAGCCCAACAGAATTTAGGTTCAAATTAAAAACCTTCCTTTCTGGCCTCTCATACCCTTAATTTAAATATGCCTATCTGAGAGTATCATTTTACTTTTGTCTACAATGTTTCTTAATCACACTTTTCTTATTGGATGAACATTATTCCAATACACATAAGGAGATAAATATTCTATTTTTTATAAGAAAAACTAACTTTTTGTAACTTTTGAAGGTTATTCCCATTAATGTAATATATAATTGAAGAAGAAAATAACAATAATAATCTAAACGAAAATATGAAATAGAACAAGACAGAAAAACAGAAAAAGATAAGGTCGCAACTGGAACTCGAAGCCAGAACCTCTCGTCTAACTGCAACCTTCTGTCAATCCGTTGTATTAGTCAATCTCATATTTAAAATTTTAAAATTAACAATATTATCATCAACCAATTTTATTCCGAGAGGTTCCGGGTTCGAGTCCCAGTTGCGACATTTTTTCTGTTTTTTCCGTGTCTTGTTCTCTTTCATATTTTAGTTCATTGTTATCAACTACAAGTACATAGTGGTATCACCAAGATTACGACATGATTAGCTTAAAGTGATTTAACGTATAAACAATAAGTTTCACTCCGATTAATTAGGTGACCCGACAATTCGTCCTGCGACAATTCATCCGGCGACAGTTCATCCTGCGACAGTTCATCCGGCCGACAGTTCATCCTGCGGACAGTTCATCCCGCCGACAATTCATCCGGCGACAATTCATCCTGCCTGATCATTTAGAAGATTTTTATTAAGTAAGTATGCAAAGAGGATATACGGCCGTACAACCAAAATCGATATACTTATATCTGAAGGCATCTTGAGTGGAAATCCGCTGTTAAAATATTTTTATTAACGTAACTAAAGCATGCGTGAATAACAAAATACGACATACTTATACTTATAGGTTAGTTTAGGTTAGGTTAGGTTAGGTTAGGTTGAATTGTCAGGATGAATTGTCGCCGGATGAATTGTCGGCGGGATGAACTGTCGGCAGGATGAACTGTCGGCAGGATGAACTGTCGGCCGGTTGAACTGTCGCAGGATGAACTGTCGCCGGAAGAATTGTCGCAGGATAAACTGTCATGGAACCGATTAATTAATATCATGATTATAATAATCACAACACAAATAGACGCAATCTAGAAATGAACGTTTGAAATAATGTGGTATAGTCAATAGTCACGTACATGGAATATTCTTTTATATTAACTTTTTTTAAAAAATTGAAACATATAACAAGGTTACAATTTTACAACATTGTATAAACATCAATATTTTAATCACTCTCCTAACAAAGCAGCTGCTTGTGTTTAGGAGAGGACAACTAAAAAAAATTACAGTTGTTTTTTGTACTCTTTTTGTACTTTTTTTGAGTACAAAAAACTTACCTGCTCACATTAAGCCCGCGTTCTATACTGATAACAATTTAGGTAAATTACTAAAAAAACACTAAAGATTGAGATCATAAATTAAGCCACTCAGGCATTTGCCAACCATGTTGCAATGATTGTCCTTCGTTCTAGATAGGTAAAACAACTAGAAATGTAAGCATTAGAATCACCGAACATTTAAGATGCTTAAATAATAATAATTTTTCAGAGTTTGCTAATCACCTAATTTTTACAGATCACACTTTTAATAAGGACACAGGGGTTAAAATTCTTCACCGTAACAATAAAAGCAAAAAATTAGATAATTTAGAAGCACTAGAAATAAGAAAATCACTAAATGATAATGCTAGTATTTGAATAACCAAATTAATTTATCTTTCAGTCCCATTCTAAATATTTTTCCAATTAACCGCTCTGTTCTTTCCGGAAATCCCGCAATTACCCCCACCCCTTTGCTCACCTCCCACTCAAACACCTAACATTCTGTATAAGAGTTTAGTTATAATATTCTCCTGACGAAGGAAGGGTGCTTCTGAAACCGATAGAGTGTTTTAAAATAAAAGTGGTCTTAAACAAATTTATGTGTTTTTTTATTATAAATAATTTAATTAAAAAACCGGACTTCATAGTGTTTTCCGAAACATTTACGAGCGCCGAGTCACCATCTTATTACTTACCTGAGTACAACTATATTTCTACCAAAGTAGATATCAACAAAAATTCGGGAATAATAACATTAGCAAGCAATAAATTTAGTACGTAATAGAACACCCAATACATTTGGTAAACTGCATCGAAGTATATTTCAAACTCGGCAAATCAATATATCATCTAATAGCTATTTATAGAACACATGGCTCGAGTATTATTACGTTTATTAATGACCTCAATTTTTTTTTTTACATGAGCTCCACTCAGCGAAATATATAAATATATATTTTTAAAATTAAAAAATAAACTCTGCTTCGTCGTGGGTGATTTTAACTTGAACATTAATGAAAAAATAGAAAATAATACTAAACTGAATACATCAATTGGATGACTGAACAAAATTTTATATCTTGCATACATAAAAATACTAGAGAAATAAAAGAACATACTCCATCTTGTTTAGATCACATTTGGGCAAACGTAAACATTAAAGATCTTCACAAACTAAAATCAATTGTTTGGGAAACTAACATAACTGATAATCATTCATTCTTACTTCTGTATAATAATAATATTAAACATAAAAAAAAAACATAATTTAATAACCAAAAAATCAACAATAGACATGACTATTCTCTCTGAACAACTAAAAAAGGAAGATTGGAACAATTTTTTAAGCAGTGATGATACCGAAATATGTTAAAAAATAACACATTAAAAATTCGACAACTGAAATAACAATACCTATAAAATCAAAATTAAGATGTTTAAAGCCTTGGATTTTTTTTTTTTTTTACATTAACTCCACACAGGAGGCCCTGAGGAAAATAATTTCCCTCAGGGCCTATGTCATCTGGGATGCTGTGGGGAGGGTCTTATAATATCTATCAGAAACAAAAAAAAACTTTACAGAACTTTAAAAAATCCCAATGATAAAAAAGCATTCATTTTCTATAAAAAAATAAAAAAAGTAACATCTTATATTCAAAAAAGTAAAGAAGAGTTTTTTAAAAATAAAATATTATCTTCAGAAAATAACCATAAACAAATGTGGAAAACTGTGAATTTGGCCATAGACAATACAAAAAAAACACAAAACATTAAGTACATCGAACATGATAAAAAAAATATAGATGCCAATATACAGCCTAAACAATGTGCAAACATATTTAATTCCTTCTTTGCAAATCTTGCGAAAAATATTCAAAAGCCTTTTAACCCGGAAAACCATAAAAATAAAAATTTACAGAAACGTAATATACTTTCAACATTTGAAAAAAAAACAACAGAATGCGAATTCTTAAAAATAATAGAAAATATGAAAGGAGGTTCGTCTCCCGGTTTTGATTCTATTACGGCGCACATGTTAAAATCTATGAAATCTTACTTAATAAAACCCATCACTCATTTAATAAACTCAAGTTTAACGAAAGGAATATTTCCAATGAACTACAAAAACACAATAATCTCACCTATTTACAAATCTGGTGATCCACACCAAGTTACGAATTATCGCCCAATCTGTCTAATTTCTAACATAGGAAAGATCTTTGAAAAAATAGTAAAAAAAACAATTGGTAAATTTCCTAGATAGTAATAAAATACTACAGAAAAACCAATTTGGTTTTATTAAATCACTTAACACATAAGATGCCATTGCTAACGTAACTTCATACATTTACGAATAATTAGATAAAGGTAAAAAATGTGCGGGTATACTTATTGACCTCAGAAAGGCATTCGATAGCATATCCCATGAGATGCTATTAAAAAAATTAAATAATATTGGCATAAAAGGCAACGCCATTAAATGGATCCCCAACTACTTAAAAAACCGCCCTCAAGTGGTAAAAATCAATCGTGTTAAGAGTGATCAAGAGATTTCGAGCTTTGGAATAAGGAACTCCAGTGAAAAATATTATGGCTTTAAAAAATATGTTCATATAGACCAAGAAACGCTGATTCTGAATATATAAGTTTTATTTCATAATATTAAACGCAGAGTTTTTAAAAAAATATTAAAAAGTGCATTTTTAAACCTCTTCTGAAAACACAGCGTTAAGTTGGCATTACTGAAATGGTTAACGGTGACGTCACACTTAACCTGTCACCTGGTGATAGTGTGTTGACATTTGAAATGACTTGAAGTGCACACGTACCTATGCAATTCAACATTTCGTGTGTTTGGTTTATTTTCATACTGTTTATAGAGATATAGATAAATAATAGTTATTGTGTTTATTGAAACATAATTTAGGCCCTCAACAATTTACGAAAAGGGCTATATTTGCGGACAATCTGCAATAAATTTTGTCTATCTGAGGTTAAAGTCGTCCTATTTTGACATTTGGTTATGTATTTTCATATTGTTTTTAGTATAGGGCTTTTTATACAAGTTGTTACACACTCGTCATGATCAGTGTATTATAAATACCAGTGTTTCTGTATGTATTATACAAAAACAATGCACCTACAAAGGAACGCCTGACACAAAACACGACGTCACATGTATTTGCAATGAAAGAGATGATTTATTGTTTGTATATTGCACTTTGATTAAATACAATAACAGTAGCGGTGAAATGTGGACATTTTACCAATGTTTTTCTATATTAAAAGCAGTTAATCTTGAATAAAAAACACACCTCACACCTGAAAGTTATTACAAAGCATTCTGCCATGACCGCCATGATCAGTGTTGTCAGCCGTGTCTTGTAAAAAGTCACCTAAAATATATAAAAAAAGTAACCTTTTTGTGTGAAAAATAACCTTTCGTATTTTTTCCAGTGGAATGGTAAAAAGTTGATAGAATACATGAGGATATAAATAAACCAATCATCATGAGGAGCTCAGTATTAAAGTGGGACATAAGCCATTTGGATTATTTTTTAGTAGAGCGAGTTTTTTGTTTTGTATATACCGGTATGAAAAATCTGATATTTTTTTCTACCTGCATAACCTTGCCGGCGTAAATAGCGGGTACTCAAAATGCAAAAAGTCAGATTGAGCGATCAATCAGATTTGTCGAGTGAGCGAGAAGCTATGGTTAATTTGTAATTTACACATTTTTTTTTTTTTTTAGTTTATTGAGGTAACAAACAGTAATACATATTTTAATAATAAAGTAACATATTAAATGGTTGCATTAACCAGCGAAGTTTCCGGTAAAATTTATAATATAGATATATAAAAACATAGATTAAAACATTAAAGAAAACATAAAGTGATAGAAAAAAAAAAATATATATATATATATATATATATATATATATATATATATATGTACATAACAGAAATGAAAAAAAAACATACAAATTATAAAGCATATTATAGGATATATAAATAATCCAAATATTACTATTATAATAAAAAGAAGGAAAACAAACATAATGAGAATGAAAAAAAAAAATAATAACATGCAGCAGGGGTGAAGAGTTCGTAATTAACAATTTGTTTAAATTTTTTCTATTACTGATTTAATAAATTGGCCTGAGGACAAATGAAAAATATCAGAGTCGTAAAAGATATCATTGAATTTTGTGCACGTCCTTCAGAGAAATGAATGTTGTGTGTAATTTGTTTTTGAGTGTGGGATGTGGAATAGTTGGTTTGATCTTGTGTTTCTTATTGGACAGTGGAAATTAATGTTTTCTAGAAGACAGTTGTTGTCAACAACGTTGTTAATGATTTTGAATAAAAATTTTTGGTCGGATATATTTCTTCTATCTTCTAAAGTTGATAAATTATGAAATGTTAATGAGTCTGGATGATGTTAATGAAAATTATGGAATGTTTTTTGAAGGTTTTCTGATGTTCGAAAAGATTTAAAGTCTAGGTGTTTCAATGTCTTTTTTTGAATTCTTTCTAACCTTTCAATATTTACTTTGTATTGCGGATTCCATATGACTGATCCGAATTCTAATATTGAGCGAAACGTGTTCCTCTTTCACAATAGTGTGAAAGAGAAAGAAGTAAAGTTAGTAAGTAAAGTAAAGTTTGCAATAAGTGTATAGGTGTTTCAATGTCTTTTTTTGAATTCTTTCTAACCTTTCAATATTTACTTTGTATTGCGGATTCCATATGACTGATCCAAATTCTAATATTGAGCGAAACGTGTTCCTCTTTCACAATAGTGTGAAAGAGAAAGAAGTAAAGTTTTGCAATAAGTGTATAGTCCATGATTTAGCAAGCCGTTAGCCAACACGAAAAAAAAACAAAAGAGCATTCCGTTTGACGTTGGTTCTGAAAAATCACCTAAAAGTAACCTTTTGAGTAGTGTAACCTGAAAGAAACCTTTCAGAGTAAAAAATCACCTAAAAGGTTACAAAAGTAACCTTCTGGCAACGCTGGCCATGATTCTTCATTCAAACAGGGATGTTCTGCCCAAAAAAATTATTTCCCTAGATTTCGAAGTGAAATTTCCCTAGAATTTCACATTTACGCAATTACCTACGTAGCCACCCGATTGTGTAACACTAATCCTGTTATATGTTAATTAATATGATAATTAATTGGAAAGATATCGGAACTTGGTAAATATACTAATAATACCGTGATTTTCCAAATAAAACACTTTTTGCTACGTGAAGTAATAATTTAAAAGTACGAATACACTCACCACTGAATTAGAAACTGAATTCCAAATAAAAAAAACACTTTGCAAAATAAAAATCATAAGCAACCCGCCGCTCATTTGTACCAAGCGTGGTATTTTGAAGACCCCCCCCCCCCCCCGAACGTGTCACGTAGTATGGGTACGTTCCATAATATCATTTTGAGTTGTCAGTGTTAAAAATAACATTGCATGTAAGTACATGAACAATAATTAAGATTCATAGGAATTCCAAAAAATATATATATATATATATATATATATAAATATTACCAGTAATATTGTCATATGTAATAAAATTTTTGCCAGAGTTCGAAATTTCCCTAGATTTTGTCCTGATTTCCCTTATCCCTAAAAAATATTTTTCTCCCCTAGATCTAGGGAAATTTCCCTCGACATGACATCACTGATTCAAAATGACAACTTAAAAAGTAAAAAACTATGGGTGGGTGAAGACCACCATAGATACGGTGCGTTTCTGGGAGTCTTTAAAAATTAAAACTTTGACAATTATTTTAACTATTAAAACTAACTATAAAAATAAAAATAAAAATGCGGTTATTTAAGTTTGAAGGTCTTTATTCATTAAAAAAAATAAAAAAAATTGGACTGGAGTTCTCTATTCCCCAATCCCCCAAGAGCTTCGACCAATCCTATTGACCATATATGTAAACGATATATTTTTTCAACATCTACATGGTCAAATTACATCATACGCCGATACAGTATTAATAATAAGTGAAAAGACTTGGGAAAATGTAGAATTAGGCCACAGAAGATATCAATAAGCTTAAGAATTTTTTCGACACCAATTTACTATCACTAAATAGTGAAAAGACATTTGTAATTCCATTTGCAATCCTCCCAAAAATTTTAACACTGTCATACACGATTATACTAAAATTCAAATCAAACTGCACAATATTAAAAACAACAAATAAAATTAAATATCTCGGAGTAATTATTGATAACAATCTAAAATGGGAGGAACAAATATTTCAAGTAGTAAACAAAATCAGAAAATTAATCTATATATTTTTAAGAATTAGAAATTTTTTGTTGATAAAAAATCTATATTTAATCTACTATGCCTTAGTTCAATCCACTATACAATACGTTATTATTAGTTGGGGATCCGCGTATAAATGTAACCTTCTTCCAATAGAAATTGTACAAAGAACAATTATTAAAATTATATTAAAAAAATCCTTGGACTACCCAAGAAGACTAGCCTGTTTGAAGAATTTCAAGTACCCACATTTAAAAATTTATATATTAAAAATTCATTGATTCAAATTATAAAAGAAAAATATAAATATCCATTTTTAAATGAAAACA
Source organism: Limnephilus rhombicus (assembly GCA_929108145.2). NCBI lineage: Eukaryota > Metazoa > Arthropoda > Insecta > Trichoptera > Limnephilidae > Limnephilus > Limnephilus rhombicus. The sequence continues at coordinate 15,179,896 of OV815278.1, read as the reverse complement.
GAACTCGACTTAAACATGTTTTTTTATGCCCAAAATTAAATACATCTTTTGCACAGCATCATTACACTTACCAGGGAAGAACTTTTTTCAATCGTCTACCAGAAGAAATCAGAAGCATTAATGATAAAACCCGAATACTGCTGTCTGTCAAGTGATATTTTAAAAATATTCTTAAGAAAAAAACTAATGTCACTTAATTAGTCTTTCACGTATATATTTATGTACAATGAAATATTTAAGTGCTAACTAATAATAACATTAATGTACACTCCCCTTCCATACTCAAGCAAATGCTTTTAATGGAAGGGTAGTAAAAAAAAACCTGAGATGTAAAATTATCATATAAATACATTGTAAAACATATTATTAAAAATAAACAATTATGAAAAAAAGGTGAGTAATTAATATACATATATTATAAAAGAAAGTCCAAAAAACGTGCGGTCCGCAAAAACTCAGAAACGAGCCCAGGTACGATTAAGGAAGTTATATGGCGTGTTAGATATCTATCCCCCTTCCAGGATGACGGTTTCCATTTTTACCCAAAGGGCGTGCTTTTGAAGATATAAGGGCTGGAAGTTTCGCCCTATTGTAACAGACTTCCGGAAAGTTCTAGAAATTTCTACAACAGTCTGTCGGGACGTTCTAGAAGGTTCGATAAAGCTGTAGAAAGTTTTGCAAGGAGTGGAGGAATGTGTCGGTGAGTCTAGAAGGTTTCAGAAAGTTCCAGAAGGTTCCATAAAGCTGTAAAAGGGTCTGGAAGGAGAGGAGAAATTGTGTCGGTGAGTCTAGAAGGTTCCAGAAAGTTCCGAAAGGTTCCATAAATCTGTAAAAGGTTCTGGAAGGTGTAGAGGAGTGTACCGGTTAGTCTAGAAGGTTCCATAAAGCTGTAGAAAGTTCAGATAGGAGTGGAGGAGCCTGTCGGTGAATCTAGAAGGTTCCGGAAAGTTCTGAAAGATTCCATAAAGCTGTAGAAAGTTCCGGAAGGAGTGGAGGAGTGTTTCGGTGAGACTAAAAGGTTCCATAAAGCTGTAGAAACTTCTGGAATGTTCAATAAAGCTGTAAAAAGTTCTGTAAGGAGTGGCGGAGTATGTGGGTGAGTCTAGAAGGTTCCGGAAATATCTATAAATATCTAAATAGTTAGAATATGACAATGTAAATCGTGATTAATCGTAGGTTGGCTACAACGTAGCTATAAATATTGTTAAGTTGTCAATACTGTTTATGCTCTCTTGCCTATTACTAAGCTATATGTGTGAGTGTACGTTTCCAATGGTGAATAAAATTAATGATATTACTGCATTAAACTGGAGCCTTTCATTTGAAACAATCACAGTTAACAATGAAAAAAAATACTTCTCATATTTTAAAGTTTATCCTTTCATTCCAACTACCACACAATCTCATCAACTGCCTGAGCGGATCCGGGTACCCCAGCTAGAGTAGTCGAGAGCGCTCCACAATAACCCAGAACATCCCGGAACATTCTGGAATGTTGTGGAATGTTCGGGAACATCATTGTGAAACATTCCAGAACAATCTCGAATGTTGTCCTGAGCGAAGCAGGATAACTCAGCTAATAAAAAGAAAACAACCATCTTCTTAAGAGAAACGTTTGCGCAGCCCGTTTCGGCCCCTTTTCATACAAATCTTGATTTTGGAATTGAGTTCAAAATACCCAACCAAACTGAAAAACTATCCCTGTAATCAAAAGGTATATTAAATATCAAGTACGGATATGAGTTTATTTACTTTAAATTATAATATATAGGCCATTAAAGATTTTAGTGTTTCATGATTTTAGAAGCAGTTTGGGCAATTGTTTGTCAGTAAATGAATATATATATATACATGTATATAATTTTAATGTTTTTATAATAAAAATATAATGAAGTATAAAATAAAAAAAATAAAAAATAAAAATAACAAAAGAAATCATTTTGATTTGTATAAATTTAAAATACAAATTACCTTATTTACGGTGGAACAAAAACTTGTCGTTTATGTATTAAAATTGCTACCTAAAAAATGTACATTTAACAGTGTCTTCTTTTTCATCATATTTTTAAAATAAATATTATAGTTAAATTATTTTTTCCATTTACTCGCAAATAATTGCCCAAAATATTGCCTCTAAAATATTGAAACACTAATATCTTATAGTTTAAAGCAAACATAAATAAAGTAACTCATATACGTACCATATATTTGATATACCTTCTGATTACAAAAATTATTTGCCAATTTGGTTGTGTATTTTGATCAGAAATCCATAATTAAAATTTGTATGAAACGGGCTGAAACAGGCCGCGCGAACGTTCCACTTAAGACAGGCATGAATCTTTGTCGCAGCAGAGAAAGGTCAAAGAAATACCATAGAAAAAGAAGATGTACACGAGGGGGAAGAAGGAAAAGGAGTAGTAGGAGATGAAAAAGAAAGACAGGATGGGAAAGAGTTAAAATGATTCGTAGTTGTAAACGAAAAGGTTAAAATTTTCTGATTACAAATCAATGCAGCCAGCAGAGGCCAGGATGGCGTTGCGGGTGATAATGGTTCCTCCACAAGTATGTGCGTAAAAGCCTTGTCCAAAAGGGTCCATCTGTACAGACACCTGGTAGGGTGCCTCGGTGATGGCGGCGATCTCGCCTCCTACGATCTTCCCGTCCAACATAGGGACGGAGGGAAGAACGAAGGCTTGTAAAAGAAAAAAAATCATTAGTTTGTGCAGTGCATTCACTCTTGACATCTCTTATACACGTTAATTTGCGAAAAAAGGGAGATTTTTAGGAGAAATAACACGGGCACGTACCCAGCATGGTGGTTGAAAAATACACGAATTAAGTAACCATCAAAGCAATCAATAAAAATAAAAAACAAAAAAATTGGCTTTATGTAATTATACCCACTTATCCCCCGGTAATCCAGTACAGCTTTACCAGCTGTTACAATAATATGAACACAGTTATGAAGATAATTAATAGTTGGAAAATACAATAAATCATTGATTTTTTACTAAGATTACGAAAATATTAATAAAAATTTTTAGAAATGTTCTGTTTTTTTTTATTTTTAAATAAATAAATCCATTATTTGGGCTCGTGACGTCCCTACGTGAAAATTCCCTTCTCCGAAAATGTTCCTATTAATTTTATAAAATTCCACACTGATTAATTTTTTTTTTATATGGCATACTTTGATTTCAGGCGAATTTTTGAATTTGACATTTAAAGTTCACTAGATTTATTGTTTGTTCTCTGCGAATGTATCATTTGGTTGGATTTTTTGACAGATGTTATGAAGAGAACCCTGTACATTTTACGTTGTCCGTACGTGTTTTAGAGGTATAATGATAATGGTACTGATTTTAACAAAATAAAATTTTATAATATTTTTATTATTATTATAATTTACAAGTACAAGTAAGGTAAAACTCCACATTTCTGACCCTGCTCCAATTTCTGAGATATGTAACACAAATTACTATTTTACCAACTGAAGTAACATTCCTACGTATATTGATATTAGCGCATCGAGAAATTTGTTTCCCTCTCCCTCTAACGAACGTTTAGTCTATGGAATATTTGACACCCATTTCTACCAAAACATTATTTTGTATATGATTTTGGTGATTTTGTGATATTACACACTTTTTCACCTTTTTCGGCGAGTAAACCAAATTTTACAAAATGTGAAGATACAATTCACCAATGTTTTATATATTGTTTTTGTATGTTTTTCAATAGAGTATTGACCATATTTATACATTTTAAACGGAAAAGAATATATTTAAATAGATTTATAACAGCTTTTGAGCGGTCAGAAATAGGTACCTGTTTTAACAGGGTGACCATATTTCTGACATATATGTCAAAAAATGATACACCTCCAAAAAATCATAAGAAGAACGGCTGAGTGACCTCTCGTATAATAAACCATATTTTGGATTTGATGCCAAAATACCCAACCAAATCGAATAATTAAAAAAATGTTTGAGAAATATCTATTGCAGATAGTGTAATTTAATTTATTTGGTATTTTTTAATATAAAATTCAGGTCATTTAACCCTTCGAATAATAAGAAAATAATTTTCTGTCAACTTTTGCCTGTCAAGGTTTGCTCGCAAAATTCCTGGTTCATCCCATGCATTTTAAATGTTCCTATTTATTGTTTTTTTTTAAACGCTTTTGCAAAAAACAAAAATTGTTATAAAATCTAGATAAAATAATCTTTCCGATGTGTTTATTAGAAATCAACATTTTTGTTTCTAAATATTAAAATTTTAATATTGGAAATGTAAATTGGCTAAAAAATGCACACCTGCGGATTAAAGTAATTATAATAAAATAAATCCAAAATTTTAAATACAGATTCCTTTTCTAAGCAAAATTTTTAATAAAACTTTTAACTCACTTTTTATCACTTTCATACAATTTTATTTTAAAATTAAATGTGTGATACGTCAAAAATTGGCGTAAAATTAAACTGTCACTTTTGATCGGGTTTGTAAAATATCTGAACAAACTAGTTCATATAATTCTAGAACAATGAGAAGCATTATTTCATTCCGTTTCTACCACAAAAGAAATCACAAATATTCGCATGATAGGAAGAGAGATATCTAACTTTTAATAATGCACGTTCGCTCTGGGACAATCTGGGTCTCCTGTTATTATAACGGCATATGATGTTTTGGGACAACTTGGGTCTCCTGTGATAAGACGGGTTGAAACAGTTTTGTAATGATTTTAGATGCAAATTTGGCAATGTTTTTCGAGTTTGTGAATATTATGTTACCGAACTAATGTTTTAATAAAATGAAATATAACTCCTGTCATTTTTTTGCGTAGACGGGCATAATCTCACCTTACACTGAATTTTAGTGAGTTTTGCAAAGCAAATCAAATTATTTTGGTGGATTTGTACCCAAAAGACCCATACTCTTGCAACCGCTGGGTGTAGCTGTGGTTAAGCCATTAAAAGTGTCCTTCAAAAAATGGCAGGAATGGTGACTGAAAAATAAGGAAGCAAAAGTAAAAAGGGAAAATTTTGCACTCATTTTGAAAAGCGCGCTAGATAACACGGATATAAAATCGCACCTCAAAAATGGCTTTCGAGTGTGTGGTCTTTTTCCTTTTGCAAAATGTCATACCATACGAAAAATTATGAAAAACATCATTATTCAATGAAAGTGTAAAATCAGTGACTACAGAGAGCATTGCAGTAGAAGAAACAATACATTTTGTAGAAAATAATGTATCACCGGTTATATCCCCTCATTCCTTTCCATTCCTTTATAATTCTGCTGTTTTGAAAGAATTTCGCGAATCGTGCGAGGTTCGGATGGGCCTTGCGGAGTACAAGGCATTATTTGATATTTGGAAAATTATGACTGTACCTGTAGAGTGTTTTTCGGGAAATTTAGATATTTCGAATATATCATCGGAAATGAATTTTGATCGTATTAAGGGTATAGACCCTCAGTGAATTGCTGACATGAATGACGAGACTATTTTGAATTCTGAAAATAATATGGAAATACTACACGAGAAACAAAAAACATCAAAAATAAATCTTGTCAGCAGGAATACCCTTACTCCATTTAAAAATAGTTTTTTCGGGCCTGTTATCAATGAACGTTCTACATCTTTCACTGAACGTGCAACGACAAAAATACCTATTTTAATTATAATGCTTGTACCTATTTTAATTTAGATGTAATGCCTGAAGAAGGCGAGATAGCGAGTTTTCGTAAAACAACAAAAAAAATAATGTAAGCGATGTTTTATAGCATAGGTCACCCCAAGTGGTTCGCTACGTTTGGTGATTTAACAGGGGTGCCCGGGTTCATGGGGTGAGGTTTGTCTAGGTCTTGGAGGCGGATGACCAGGACACACTGAACCCCAGATTCCTATCCACCCCTTTAACCCTTTTCCTTCCCAGAACTCTCCTCTCATTCCTTTCCTTAAAAAAACCTCTACACAGCATTTCCAAAGATGACACAAGCCCTGAGGGAAATTATTTTCCTCAGGGCCTCCTGTGTGGAGCTAATGTAAAAAAAAAACAAATAACAATGTTTTAATTAATTTTCATCATGTATAAAAAAAAAGGTATTTTTTAAATTTTATGCTTAGTAATTAAAAAAAGTTTTTCCAAAATACCGATGTTGTCCACCTAGCTTTGAATTTTATTTGCAATAACGAATCGAAATATCAACATGTATGTCGGATACTGGATTCATATTGATTTTGGTATGTCAGAAATACGAACAGCCATGTCAATCAAAAGGAACATATTGATTTTGGTATGTCAGAAATATGTGCTTTGTTAGCACGTTACATATTAAATGATTTTAAATATTTAACGGTTATAAATTATCCAAAAAGTGAGAATTCATAATTTGAAATTGAACAATGTTTCCTAAAATTCAAAATTTCGTTTCAGAAATACAAGATTGATTTTAGAAAAAAAATATTGAAATTCATGAAAAAAAAGTGATAGCTTAACGTGTCAGAAATAGGGTGTTTTACCTTATATAACATTATAATGATTTATGATCAATAAGATGGATCAAGGAAAAAAATATTTATGTGATTTAATATTTTTGGTATACCTCGTTATTCGTCTGTGCCATTCGTGTGGAAAACGTTCTTTTTTAAATGATTTTCGGCTATGTAATTATCGTTTTTTCGCACCTATAAAATAATGTCCCGTCTTTCCGGTTTATAAAAAATGGTCTGATTTTTCGGATTGAAATTTTCAAAAAATCGCCAGGGTTTTAAAAATACGGTTAAATTAAAAAAAAATACGGAATATTTTAGAATATTTGCCTAACCCGGAATTTTTTTTTTTAAATGTGATGCAAGTGGCCTATTGTGTGTTCCTGAATTTGGTGGAAAAAATATTTGTTTTTATGTACTCACCATTGGTAGCAACCAAGCAGGCGGCGAACACTGTCAGCAGAAACATCCTGAGTTGTTTACTGAGGAAGTTTTTGTATCACATCCTTATGTACTGTGCAAATAAACCAAAAGAAGGTGATAACATCAATTATCAAATCAAACATTAATAGCGATTAAGAAAATACGTTATCTTGTTATCCTGAAAACGGTTTAGTACTTTTTAAAATAAAAAAGGTGATTACGTAATCTGTAAATATTTTTGAAGTGAAACTTCTTTAGCACCGTTATGATTTGAAACTCGATGAAACGGAAGCTAGCGACACTAAAATTTATTATTTAACGGAAACTCGGTTCTAATATAATACGATAAATCCACGGTTCTACTCGAGCCTCCAATAGTGTAGCGGTATAAAGCGCCTGACGAATTTCAGCGGCTAGACATCTAGCGAACGAAGGGTCGAATCCTACGAAATCCAAAAAAATAATATTTTCAGTTTTGTAAAATCAATATCCAATCTTAAACAACTCCAAAATAAACAGGGAAAATAAAAGAAAGCGACATCAATCGACTCCGAAGAAGAAAACAAATACCCAATGTAGGGAAAAGGGTGCAATGGAATTCAACGTCAAAAATATGGAAAAAATCATTCTTAATAATGATAAAAAGTGCTTCATAGTCTCTTAACTCTTTTCTATTTTAGTTTTTGAAGTGAAAACTTAAATCACAACGGTGCTAAACAGCAGTCGTACAATAATTGTGCCGCCCATTGTAAAATGTTCATTAAAGAACTTTATTATGCATTTTTATTAAAATACATATCAGGATTATGTCCTCAACGTGCAAACTGTATCTAAATTTCTCTAAATAACAATAAAGATTAATTTTATACAAAACCGGGACCAGCTCATTTTACACTAAAAAAATAAAAAATTTACCCCAGTAGATAGGTAAAAATTAGATGTAATTAGTTCCGTGAGCGGAAATTGAAAAAAATGTGTATTTTTTTATTGGTGCCCTTTTTTACTCATTTAAAGTACGCTCTAACGTGTTTAAATCGCACTTTATGGAACGCGCTTTTTTTAAAGTTACCATGGCAACATCAACAAATCAACAAAATGTGAAGTCTAAATGTCAACTTTTAACTATAAATCTGACAGGAATATTTTAAACGTCGGAATAAATTCGGTGTTTGGGTAAAATTCCTAAAAAATAAAACTAGTTATTTTTATACTAATTTGGGGTCGGGGAATCCGAATCTGAAAGAATTAGGCGGCGGCAAGCAATATTAACTGAATTAAACGACTTTAAAAAATTTTATACACATACAGGAAAATAGCCATTTTGGAAGCATTTTGATTCCTAGAAAATCAAACTAGTTATTTTTATACTAACTATGGGCTGGGGAATCCGAATCTGAAAGAATTAGGCCGCGGCAAGCAATATTAACTGAATTACACGACTTAAAAATTTTCTATACACACACACTTGAAAATAATCATTTCGGAAGTATTTTGACACATGTAGTACAAAGATCATAGAAAAACAAGAAATATACAAAAACATGTGCCGGCAGTGTTACCAGCTCTCAAAAACATACCTTATAAATCGACCAAGTCTTCTTCGTCCGTCGTATTAACACATTAACCTGATGAATTACGACTATCTCAACGGCGTATTCTTAAATCAAAAGTATGAAAATTCGTAGTCTTAAAAATGCGTAACCTAACCTAACCTAACGTTAGGTTTGTGTAACATGGTTTGTGCCCCTTTATACCGCCTGCTCGCGTCCCTAACCTAACCTAACCTAACGCTAGGTTTGTGTAACATGGTTTGTGCCCCTTTATACCGCCTGCTCGCGTCCCTAACCTAACGCTAGGTTTGTGTAACATGGTTTGTGCCCCTTTATACCGCCTGCTCGCGTCACGGCAAAAAAACATCCCTGTTTTCAAGTAGCTTAGCGGCTACGCTAGGTTTGTGTATCATGGTTTGTGCCCCTTTATACCGCCTGCTCGCGTCCCTAACCTAACCTAACGCTAGGTTTGTGTAACATGGTTTGTGCCCCTTTATACCGCCTGCTCGCGTCACGGCAAAAAAACATCCCTGTTTTCAAGTAGTTTAGTGGCTACGCTAGGTTTGTGTAACATGGTTTGTGCCCCTTTATACCGCCTGCTCGCGTCACGGCAAAAAAACATCCCTGTTTTCAAGTAGTTTAGCGGCTACGCTAGGTTTGTGTAACATGGTTTGTGCCCCTTTATACCGCCTGCTCGCGTCCCTAACCTAACGCTAGGTTTGTGTAACATGGTTTGTGCCCCTTTATACCGCCTGCTCGCGTCACGGCAAAAAAACATCCCTGTTTTCAAGTAGCTTAGCGGCTACGCTAGGTTTGTGTATCATGGTTTGTGCCCCTTTATACCGCCTGCTCGCGTCACGGCAAAAAAACATCCCTGTTTTCGAGTAGTTTAGCGGCTACGCTAGGTTTGTGTAACATGGTTTGTGCCCCTTTATACCGCCTGCTCGCGTCACGGCAAAAAAACATCCCTGTTTTCGAGTAGTTTAGCGGCTACGCTAGGTTTGTGTAACATGGTTTGTGCCCCTTTATACCGCCTGCTCGCGTCACGGCAAAAAAACATCCCTGTTTTCAAGTAGTTTAGCAGCTACGCCGGGTTTATGTAACATGGTTTGTGATACAAAAGAACGTGCCCCTTTATAACGCCTACTCGCGTCAAGGCATAAAACTCCACAATACTAGTTGGTGTACCTTCCTAAAATATTTGAGAATCAATTATAAAAAATAAGTACTTAAAATATAAACATGTTATTTTACGTTATAAATATTACTGCTTAATGGCAACACTTAATTTTGTGTGGTAAAAACATCTATGTTATCGTGTTTTTCTATGATCTTTGTACTACATGTGTCAAAATACTTCCGGAATGATTATTTTCATGTGTGTGTGTATAGAAAATTTTTAAGTCGTGTAATTAAGTTAATATTGCTTGCCGCCGCCTAATTCTTTCAGATTCGGATTCCCCGGCCCATAGTTAGTATAAAAATAACTAGTTTGATTTTCTAGGAATCAAAATGCTTCCAAAATGGCTATTTTCCTGTATGTGTATAAAATTTTTTAAAGTCGTTTAATTCAGTTAATATTGCTTGCCGCCGCCTAATTCTTTCAGATTCGGATTCCCCGACCCCAAATTAGTATAAAAATAACTAGTTTTATTTTTTAGGAATTTTACCCAAACACCGAACTTTAGCCTAAACGTCAAATAAAACATTACAAATGTTTCAAAAATTTTATTCAAAGTTTACATTATTTTTTACATCGTTTACATTCTAATTATTTAAATGGATGTGAAAAGAGCAGTTCGTATTATTTGAAATATTAATACCTCCGTTTTTTAAATCGGAGGAAATGCTGTTCAAATTAATAGTATTCTCGGAAGTCAATGAGACTGTACTTCCATTAATGGCAGTTCCAATAATGTTTGAAACATTCTTCTTATTGCTAATGCTCTCTTCCACGTAACCAGTCGCCACAGCTGCCGATTTCCATCCTGCCGATGTCGTTGGATTTGATCAATTGTCATGCTACTATTTGCCATAATGGTAGCGGATGTACGTCGAAACGCATGTCCTGTATATTTCTCAGGATCGTTTAATTTAAGATAGAGTGCGATTTGTAAGGGGCATGATCCAAATGTGTTAATACCAACCACTTGATTGGTGCACTTACCCTTATCATACCGTAAGAAAACCCTGTCTGTACTTACATTTTGGGGTCGCAATGATAAATATTGCTTCATCAAACGCACATAATTAATTGCACCACTGTCAGCAACAGTAAAACGTCGAGCCTTCACTGTTTTAGATGGTCGGATGGTAATAAGCAATACACTTCCTTCTTCTTTGATATCATATAAGCGTAAATCGCACAATTCACATCTCCTGCAAGAGCCAAAGATTCCGCAAATGGCTACCACCTTCAAAAATAAGTACGTAATGTCCGGTGCTTCCGTGAAAAACTTCCGCAAATCATCTTCTTTGAATACAAACGCCTTTTTAGCAACGTCATCCTTGCTAATTGCATTCATGAATGCATGCACTTTCACAAATGATTTTAAATCAACCCCTTTATTTATCCTCAACAGACATTGCAATTTCGAATGTATGGCCCACATAGTCGATGCTTTGTACTGTTCCGACATTTTCTGAAGGTAAGCAAGCACAACTCGTTCATCTATATCTACTACGTTTTGCTCCTCCATCCATGTTATGAACCTTTCATATTCTTTTTTATAAACGTCTTTGGATTTTTCAGGTTTTAACCGCGATTCTGCTTTGGTATTTAAATTATCAATGTTAGAACTCATTTTACAACACACAATAACTAGTAAAAACTGTGATGTCAACTATTAATCTTATGTGACAGATTGCAAATTAATGTTTGTGTTTTTCATTTCCATGACAACAAGATATTGTGATGTCACATCACGAATTCATTAATAGTTCTTATTTCCAAATTTTTAATAATAATATCAATATTTATGTTTTCAAAGTGTACCAATAAAAAAAAAATAGCGTAAAGTATTCGTGGATAACTGGTCTTTAAAACACTTGCTTTATTTCAAGCACTCGGCTACGCCGTTGTGCTCGAAAAATCGCGCGTGTTTTAAAGACCTGTTTATCCACTTATATTTTAAGATACTATTATCGTTAATTTCTTAAATTTAAAAATACGAAAATGTCATTTTTCAAAGTGCAAATTAGAGCGGTAATATGCACTTTTTCACGAAAAAACACTTGCAGAAGTTGAATAATTGTTAGAATTACGTATTTCGGAAATTTTTTGCATTGGGGGAGGCGGAAAATGATGCATTTTAAATTTTAATTGCGTAAAATCAAAATTCACTTCGCGTCTTCGCAAACTGACATGGCGCGGCCAATCTGTCACACAAGCCCGCTAGACAAACCCTGCGTAGCCAGACAAACCATTTAAAACCGTAGGCTGTTTTTTAAAATAAAAATAACAACATGGAGGTCGTTGAAAAATGACATTTTCGTATTTTTAAATTTAAGAAATTGACGTTAATATACATTATTTTCAATTTCCGCTCACGTAATTAATTACATCTAATTATTACCTATCTACTGGGGTATATATTTATTTTTTTTTGTCCAAAATGAGCTGGTCCCGGCTTTGTATAAATTTACCCAATACAGTTAGTATTAATCTCAAATGACCTCCCAGGTAATATATGGTCCCGTATATTTTCTGCCTCTACAGTGTACAGTAGATTTTTAGGCAGCATCGCGTTCATTGGTCAAATCGTTGTACATAATATAATTTCGTATCGGTGGATGCAATTTTTAGCCATAGGTTGTTATAATGGTTTGTCTAGTTTGTAGTTAGAAGTAAGATTTTAGAGATATGTTATAAGTTTTCACAGCGCCCTTGAGGTGATTTTTCACAAAACGACGCTATGCAAGACATAATAATTATATTAATTTTTACGCACCAGATTTAAATGTCCGGGCTTAATTTTCCCCACAGGAAAAACTAAACCCTTTCACACACTTCCCAAATTATCATCTGGTCAATCCACGTTATGCAATTGCACTATATGTATTATAATTACAAAACAATACAAGAACAACATCTCAACCTACCAGAGACCAGATGGGAAAATAATTCACCGACTCCAGATATTTTCATATCAGAGGGTTCGGCTCTGTGGAATTCCTAATTGAACCTATAAATCCTACTGATCCCTCAATATAAATATTAATATATATATATTTTTTATTACATTAATATCATTATTATTTAGTTTTCTGAAGGTGTCACTTCTACCGCGTATGAACTGCACACTCTGAGTTTTTTCTTTTTTTATGCACATACCTCATTTGCCAATCAATCCCGTTAAGGTCACTGAATATATCAATTTCTACTTCTAAAACAGATTACCATGTTGCCCATTTGAGTGGTTTAGGTTCATCCTTGAGGTGTTTTTATTAAACCTATCACGCACAATGTCAGACACTTTAAAGAAATGGTTTTAAATGTCGGTTAGCGTTGGATAAAAATAAATTTATAAAATCGATACGACTTCGTTATCAACATCAAGTACATAGTTGTATCATCAAGATTACGAAATGATTAGCTTAAAGTGATGTAACGTATAAACAATAAGTTCATTCCGATTAATTAATATTATGATTAAAATAATCACAACACAAATAGACGCAATCTAGAATTAACGTTTGAAACACTGTGGTATAGTCACGTACGTGGAATATTCTTTTTTAATCGAACCTATTGACTGTTACTTAAGACAAATGCGAGGTGTGCATAGGGTCACTTCCGTACGAATTTTTTTTTTTCGAAATTCGAATTGGAATACCAGGTAAAAGTTGCTTTATGTAATTGTAAACAACACTCCTCAATTTGGAAGTACTAGCTCGACAGCTTGAGCTCCCGCCGTAGACTTGAAATTTTATTTTTCAAGTTTTTATAGACGTTTTGTATTATCCATCCTATAAACAAAATAATAAGTAAATATCATATGTTATGCATTAAATAATAAAATAAAAGTAGATTTTAACTAATAAAGTCACTTATTTCAAAAGTAAACACAAGTTTAGAAAGTTACGTTAGCATGCATAACATCATTCATTATGACAAAAATCCTTTTTCGTCTCTAATTTCGGCATGAGCGTTCGAGATGCTAATATAGATTTTATGAATCCCTCTTGTATTGTCTTGTCACATACACTTAGAGCTGCATTTGTCACAACTTTTACAGATCTTTCCACAGTGTGTGTGTGGCAAGGCGGTCTCATAAACTCCAACACTGAATATTCTCCATTTTCAATAAGATCTTGTAACTGCTTATCGGAAATATTCATCGGTATTGGGGGTTTCTATATATTTTGTTGCTAGTCAAATATGTCTATGTAAGAACGTGCATTTAAGTCCACTTTTGGCACCTCAAACATGAGCGAAACACAATTTTTATTAACTTGAGGAGCCTTTAAAATGAGTCTTGCAGCGAGTTTTCTAATGTGCTTACGTGAATCATTCTCAACAACAAGTTTTCTGGATGAGCAAAGTAACTGTTTTGAATTATAACAGGGTCCACTATGGCTAATAACTCGTTGGACAAATATCTAGTGCTGTTAATGGGCTTCCATAAATGATTTGAACCATCTGTGTAAGATGAATGTGTTTTGATAGCAAACCAGTCAGGAGCGTATGATTTGCTATAGTCAGAAGATTTGTTGTGGATTTTCCGTAAAAATATTCAAACGCAGAATGCAATTAGCTCTTGTCAACCAGCGGGCATGGGATAGATTACCTGGGCTTCTCTGTAATAAATCAGGATAGCAGGATCCATTTATGACAGCAGTAGTATTTCTTGTAAATATTTCTGGTCTTTACTGAGATCTGAGGATATTTGTGGAGGTAGTTCACCTTCTATCTTCTCAAAGTTGGCCAACGGCAGCATCTCACATATCTCTAATGCTTTACCAATTTGACCTGCAAATGATTTAGGACCTGCAGTAGGGCCATCCAAATAGGTAAACAAAAGCCTCAATGGTAACTCATTGGCGTGTAAGAGACAAATTATCCATTGCAATGGTCGAGATAGTCTGTTTTCCAAAAGACGAATCACGTTTCTCACTTTCCCTGCATTTGTATTTGCTCCATCACAGCCAACAACTATTAAACCCTCTAGTGATATCTTTTCAGTCGTTAAAAAGCTGTTGATAGCTTTTTCAATATTTCTTGCACTGCCCGTTGTTAGAACCACATACCCAATATAAATAGAACCTGGTTCTATTATAATCGAAATATGTTTCTCTTGTACAATCACTCTAAACCTCTCCGATCCTTTTAAAACAGTTTTAGCCTGATAGTGCGCTTCTAAAAACGTTTGTTCCTCTTTTGGCACTTTTTCCCTCAAACTTTTCTTCCTTAAGTTTCTTCAAAGACTTTTCCAAATTATAACACTTTGAGTGTTAACTTTTTAGTAACTGTCAGACTCGTTTGTGTGTGACAATTGGAATGGAAGATTTTATCCACAATTCTTCAATTTTCAAATCGACAAAATTACTGATGACACGACGAGAATCTCTACTACACTAACAAATCTAAACTCGACCATCACGCAAGCCAACGTTACTACCTTTCGTCTGGGGATCAGAAAATCGGACAAACCTAGACCTCTAAAAGTTATGCTTGCCAATCCCGCCCAAGCCATAGACATATTGAGAAAAAAAAAACAGCATAACCGAGTACCCTGGTATTAAAATTTATTTCGATCAAACACCAGCCCAAAGAAACTACCTCGCCAATCTACGATTAACCCTAGACCAAAGAACACAAAATGGTGAAACAGGACTCACAATCAAATACAAAAAAAATAAACCTACTATTGTAAGTACTAATCCAAAAAACTAAAACCTACCAGAACGTCAGGGGATTAAGGACAAAGCTGAACGAATTTAGGATAAACGCCCCACTTACTTCACACGATGTCATCGCTCTTACGGAAACCTGGCTAGAACCTTCAATTTACTCAACGGAGCTTGGTTTACCCTATCATCAAATCTACCGGCTTGACAGAAATATCAAGACCAGTTCCAGATCCAGAGGTGGAGGAGTCCTTTTAGCAGTCTCCAATAAAATGTCTTCAAGAATGTTAAAAACCAAGTATTGTGATGTCGAACAAATTTTCATTATGGTAAACGATAAAAATCAAAATAACATCATTGGTTGCGTGTACATTCCTCCGTCAGCTAATTTTTCTATATATAAAAATCATTCCGAAGATGTCGAACTTTTAAAATCAAAACATAAAAAAACATAAATTCTTCATTTTTGGAGATTACAACCTTCCAAATTGTAATTTCAACTGTACTAATTACCAATCAGTAACATTATGCGAAAGAGAAATCATTGATATGTCAATATTTCTGAATCTCACCTAATTTAATAATGTACATAATTCGAGTAATCGTCTCCTAGATCTTGCTTTTTCAAATGAAGAGGACATAATAGTTAGAAAAGCATTAGAGTCTATCCTTCCCATAGATAACCACCATCCTCCACTGTCAGTAATTATTCCAAACAATTTAAAAAAAGTAATAAACTCACAAGTTCTAGTTTTAATTTCAAAACTGCCAATTACACTGAAATTAATGATCATCTCAGCAAGGTAGATTGGTCATTTCTCAAGGAAAACAATATGATCCATAATATAGAATCATTTTATCATAAAATAAATGCCATTATCATAGAATGTATACCATTAATTTAATTCAAAGAATCAAAGCATCCAAAATGGTTTAATAAGGAATTAATCCAATTAATAGCTAAAAAAAAGTTTTACACATAAAATATAAAGAAGAGAGATCCCTATCAAATTATATTGAGTTCAGTAAAATAAGAAAAGATTGCAAAAATATGTCAAAAATTTGTTACAACAATTACATAAATAAGGTAGAAATGTCAATTAAAGGAGATACAAAACACTTTTGGAATTACACAAAATCTTTGAAAAATGATGATATTAGCATACCCTCCAATATGTGCTATGAAAAAAAATAGCCAACGACTCTCAAAACGTAGCTAACCTATTTGCCGACTTCTTTAAAAGTGTATATGTCCGTGACTCAATAACAGTCAACGATTACTCGCCTAGTTTTTCCTCAGATCATAACTTAAATTTAGTCAATGTAATAATTGAATATAAAGATGTATTGACTCAGCTAAAACAACTGGATCAAAGTAAGAGAGGTGGTCCTGATAATATCCCACCTGTTTTCTTAAAGAATTGCGCTACCACTCTTGCATATCCACTACATTTTCTTTTCAATCAGTCATTACTAACAGGACACTTTCCTGAAAAATGGACAGTTTCCTCACCCAGATATTTAAAAAAGGAGACAAAAATAAGGTGAGCAATTACATACCGATCTGCCTTTTATCAACTATTCCAAAATTGTTTGAGAAACTTATTTTAAATAAAACCATTCACTGTATCAAGCCAGTAATGTCACCTAAACAACATGGTTTCACTTCTGGAAAATCTACTTTGTCCAATCTTTTAATTTACCAAAACTTTATATCCGAATCCATGTCTAAGAAGTTACAAGTTGATTCAGTCTATACTGATTTCAGCAAAGCATTCGACAGAGTTAACCATGACCTGCTGTTAAAAAAGCTACACAAATTAGGAATAGCAGGGTATTTATACATGTGGTTTAACAGTTATTTAAGTAACAGGCAATTGGCCGTTAAAATTGATGGTTTTATTTCATATAAATTTATTGCTACCAGCGGTGTTCCCCAAGGATCACATTTGGGACCAATTTTATTTTTAATATTTGTGAACGATGTTCTTTCTATTTTAAATGATGTCTAAGTTTTAATGTTTGCGGACGATATGAAAATATTCAAAGCCATAAGAAATATCAATGACTGTCAAACATCGTCAAATAACTTGCTTAAACTTTTTGTTTGGTGCCAAGAGAATTATCTACAACTAAATATAAGTAAATGTCTAATTATGAGATTTCATAGAATAAAAAATCCAATAATTTACGAATACTCCATCAATGATGTAATGCTAACAGCTGTAACTGAGGTGAATGATTTGGGTGTAAACTTTGATCAAAAACTGAATTTTATAAACCATATTGAAATTACATCAAATAAAGCTTTGAAAATGTTGGGCTTTATAATAAGAATTTGCAGTCAATTTAAAAATATTCAAACCTATAAAAATTTGTACATGTCTTTGGTTAGGAGTCAAATTGAGTACAACTCTACAGTATGGGCACCTAGCTACGCTAGTCATTCGCTCACGATAGAAAGAATTCAAAATAAATTCTTAAGATTTATTAATTTTAAAATGGGTATTACAAGGGATTGTGTCAACTATGATTATCTACTATGCCAACTCAATTTATTAAAATTATCTGAACGTAGAATAGTTAATTATATAAAATAATAAATTCAATAATTGACAGCCATGAACTATTATACTTGATTTATTTTCATATACCTCGCAAACCAACATCGAGGCAATATCTACCGTTCTATTGTGATAACTCCAACACAGAATCACAGTTGTATACCCCCGCTCGCCGCATACAAAATTTGGGAAATGACTATAAAGATGTTGTTGACATATTCAACACACCATTCACCAAATATAAGCAAGTCATTACCCAATTTATATTGAAAAGAAGAATACATATTACATACAACAATACAACCTTTACATAGTCTTGGTAACAAATACTTATACATTATGGATGTTTTGATAACAATTTTTAACTTGGCAAACTTTAAACGCCGTTATGTGCCAACCATTTCAACTTGTTTCATTAACTATTGTGAACACCAATTTTATGCACTTTTATTAATATTATTGTTGATATGGAGGATATTAGAAAATTATCTAATACTAGCTGGGTTACCCGGCTTCGCTCGGGACAACATTCGAGATAGTTCTGGAATACTTTGCATCTTGTATTTTATGTAACCTTAATTTTATTTTCTATATTTTATGATATCTGTATTTTGTCAACTCTTTATTTTGTTTGTAATAAAAAAAATGTACTGCGTTATATGTTAAAGCTCTTTGGGCGTTTAAATAAATAAATAAATAAATAAATTTTCGTTCCAACTATTTCGGCAATTTCCAAAAACGAAGGTTCTTTTGATGTGTTATTCCTTACTTTTAAGTCTTGTCGAACCCATTCATAGAATTTCATCACATTTTCATAGGTAGATAGGATATTCTATTTCAAATCTGCACTTTCACCAAATATCGGATATTTTAACGTTTGCCTTTTAGAAGTCATGTTAAATCACTTTTATCAACAAGTACTCGTGAATATAAGCGCGACCCTTCACCTTGAGACAATTATTGACACTAGTTTAAACAAAACACTGCATTTCATAGATTGTCACGTGCCGCCCCCCGCTTCAATAATGAAATATTTGATTGCAACAGCTAGTTAACTATATTTAAATATGTTATTAAATAAAATAAACCAAAAAAAATTAAACAATACAACTTTGTATAAACCACTTATAAAATGTGCAAATCCGACCGGTTTCGGAACAAACGTTCCTTCGTCAGGGAAAGCTTATACTAATTTGACAGTTTAGAACAATGTTTTATTATGGTAGGGGTGGAGCCGTTGTTAGTTAATAATGTAGATTGGGTGGGTAGGTATTAGTGTAGAGTGGGTGGGTAGGGGAACAAATCCATGATTGGGCTATATGACAATATTTTTTGTTTGTTGATAATAGATTCATTATTTTTAAGGGATTTTTTAATTTCCAAAGCTTCTAAGTTATCTAAACGTTTTCCTTTATGATTAATATGAAGAATATTTATCCCTGTGTTTTTTTCAAAACTATGGTTATTTTCAAAACTATGGTTATTTTCAATGATATGGTTAGCGAACTCAGAAAAATTATTATTATTAAGACACCTTAAATGTTCTTTGATTCTGATTTCAAAATTACGAGTTGTTTTTCCAATATAAAATGAGGGACAATCATTGCATTTGAGTTTATATATTCCGGAATTAGTCAATTTATGGTCTTTATCTTAAGTATTTCTCAAAAAATTACCGATATCATTTCTTGTATAAAACATATTATATATATTATATATTATTTTGTTTTTATACAAGAAATAATATCGGTAATTTTTTGAGAAATACTAAAGATAAAGACCATAAATTGACTAATTCCGGAATATATAAACTCAAATGCAATGATTGTCCCTCATTTTATATTGGAAAAACAACTCGTAATTTTGAAATCAGAATCAAAGAACATTTAAGGTGTCTTAATAATAACAATTTTCAGAGTTCGCTAACCATATCATTGAAAATAACCATAGTTTTGAAAAAAAACACAGGGATAAATATTCTTCATATTAATCATAAAGGAAAACGTTTAGATAACTTAGAAGCTTTGGAAATTAAAAAATCCCTTAAAAATAATGAATCTATTATCAACAAACAAAAAATATTGTCATATAGCCCAGTCATGGATTTGTTCCCCTACCCACCCACTCTACACTAATACCCACCCACCCAATCTACATTATTAACTAACAACGGCTCCACCCCTACCATAATAAAACATTGTTCTAAACTGTCAAATTAGTATAAGCTTTCCCTGACGAAGTTTGTTCCGAAACCGGTTGGATTTGCAAATTTCATAAGTGGTTTATACAAAGTTGTATTGTTTCATTTTTTTATAATGGATAACCACAAAGTAATAGCTACATTAAAAAATATAAAATAAACCTATTTTAATAAATACTGTACTCTTTTGTAGGCCGCGCAAATAGCCCCAAAACTGTCGTTTTTGCAAATGTTCAATGTCTTGGCGGGGGCTTTTACCGTTGTCTGATATTTTTTTATATTTTTAATTGAGGTAATTGATGGCAATTGGCAACTTTATACAACTATTCCAAAAGAAAATTAGAAAAAAAAATTACGTTCCGCACTCGTGTGCACTCTACATACGGCTGATAAACGATTAAAATATATTAGGTCAACGTCAAGAACCATCCTCAATAAATAATGAAATTAAATAATTATGATTATTTTGAGTCAAAAATTAAGGTGCTTAAACTATTGTTTAACCGTAAACTAAATTTTCGTTAGTGGTTTTGGGGGTGTTACTCCGTGTTACGCCGCCGTGTTGCGCTACCTCCTTTAGGCCAACATTTTGGACAGCGTTACAGTGTCCATCATCAGTGCAGATATGCCCTGAAAATCTTAAATAATATGTGACCTAAATTGAGAATAAGAATGGTTCGTTCTTGTGTTTCGTGTGTAACGCGAATTTAAATAATTTGTTTGTAATGTAACCAAACAAACTTAGAAACAAAAACTAATCATCACGGTTTACCTCAGGGGAAACAGAAGGAATGGAACGCAACAACTCGATCTTGGCACATACTCCGTGCTTCATTTATATTCATACATCGCTTCATATATACCCTTCTGTTATTCGGACTCTTGATACGACCGGTATCAAAT
This sequence comes from Limnephilus rhombicus, assembly GCA_929108145.2. Lineage (NCBI taxonomy): Eukaryota > Metazoa > Arthropoda > Insecta > Trichoptera > Limnephilidae > Limnephilus > Limnephilus rhombicus. Next base: position 15,158,908 of record OV815278.1, on the reverse strand, counting down.
GACTGTGCAATGTCTTCCTGGGGCGTCCCAGACTTTTCTATCATTCAGCCTTTATTCTTTGCGAATATCTTAATTTCTCTATCTGTATATCGATCTACCCCTGCGGAGCATTGACGAGATGGTTGGTTAATTCATTTGTTTAATTTCCAAATATTATTTATTTAATACCATTTTTTTCGCAATTCAATGCAATCGATCTGTGCTAACGCATTTTTAAGACACCCAAAATTCCAATGAAAACATGAAATCCAATTTTCCATAAAACAAGGATTGTCAAAAAAATAAAACGAGTTGCATGGTGTAAAAAGTTTATTATCTATAATTATTGAATGTTCATGATGTCATTAGGATTTCGAATAGGGAGAGATTTAGCACACGCCATTAATTTACGTGTTAGTGTTGATCCATGTGACGAAGTTGGGCACGCGGGTCCAGACACCGGGGTATCCAGCCTGAGCGCAGCCTCTGCCCCAGGATGTAATGCCGATCAATATTCCTCCGACGGTCAGTGGGCCACCAGAGTCTCCCTGGCAAGCGTCAGCTCCTCCGGTGGCAAGCCTTCCGGCGCAGATCATGTTGGCGGTGACGGTGTTGAAGCCAGAATAGGCGTTCGCGCACTGCTGCTGGTTGACGATGGGGATGGTAACCTTGTACAGCTGGGTGGGAGAAGAACCGCCCTCCTGGAAAAGGTACAACAACCATATTGTAGTTATACCATTAATAACGCATAACATTGATGAATATCTATTAGCATACTTAAATAAACGAACATTCGCATCTGTGCTTTATGAATTGACAAAATGCCTCCAGAAAGATCATACCAGAAAACGGCATTAAAAAGACTTGGCGGGCTGAAATGAAAGGTAGTTGGCCTATATCCAGCATTGGGTGAAAGAAGGTAACAAATTTTCCTTGAATACATTTTCAGTAGAGCCAATTTTTTTAAGGTTCCTGTTCTATTCAAATAATCACGTCCTGTTATTTTCCAAGTTTCGTAAAATAATGTGTTCCTACATCCCTGGTAGAAGTTGTAATTTGACGGTTGAAGCAAAACACTTACGTGGGTTCTTGTTATATATAATCAATTAATATTATACACTTTTAAATGTAGCTATAACTTTGTGGCTATCTATTATAAATAAATGAAACAATGTTTCTTTGTTTGAACCACTTACATATTTGAGTAAAGCCAACCGGCTTCAGAACGACCCTTCCATCTTCAGTATACGTTTGCCCTGAAGATGGAACGGTCGTTCTGAAACCGGTCGACTTTACTCAAATATATAAGTGGTTCAAACAAAGTAACATTGTTTCATTTATCAATAAATATTATTTTTGTTATTTTCTAATGATTGCCGCCAAGCATTATGCTAAAGACAAACACGTGTGGGGCGTTCACGTCTGCGTCCGCGGGTCTCTATGCAACACAGCACCTCAGGCTGTAAAGGAGCCTTGTACGCCAGGAAAATTGGAATTGAAATCACCATCCTTAGAAATGAGGTGACGAAAAAAGAAGCAAATACGTTCCAATAAACTATGGAGTTCCGCAGGGGTCCATACTAGGTCCACTACTGTTCCAAATTTACATAAATGATATTTCGCAATTAATTTTAAATGGTGAAATCTTTTTATATGCAGATGATACAGCAATTTTTTACTTGGGTAAAGATTTAGATATCTTACTAGAAAATGCACAAACAGATCTAGAAAAAATCAACAGTTGGCTCCAATCAAATATGTTAACAATGAATGTTAAAAAAACAGGATACATGATTTTAAGCTCACCCCGTAAAATAATTCCTCCTCATGTACCCTTAAAAATTGAAAACAACGAACTTCAAATCCTGATCCAGGAAAAATATCTTGGGCTGTGCATTGATCAGCATTTGACATTTAAACAACATATACAAGGTATTAAAGATAAAATCATCCCTTGAATTAGCGTATTTAGCCGGATATCATATCTTTTGCCAAATAAATTAAAAAAGGTTTATATTATAGTCTCGTACACTCACATTTTAATTACTTGATTGAAATCTGGGGAAACGCATGTGAAACATACATAAATGAATTATAGGTAATACAAAACAAGGTAATCAAAAAACTATTTAACTACAAGCCCAGAACATCCACAAAAAAATATATATATGGAAACAAAACTACTAACATTAAGAAAACTATATGAATACAATACATGTCTCCTAATATACAAAATAAACAATAAACTCGTACACACAAAAACAGAATTCATTAAAACGTCCCAAGTACACAATCATTTTACGAGACAACACGATAACATACATTTAAACACCATCCACACTAACTATGGTAAACAATCCATTGGTTACGATGGAGGCAACTTATATAATTGCCTCCCAAACGACATTAAAACGAAAAGAAGCTGGGTAAATTTAAAAAAAAATTATTAATATTTATTCTTGATAAACAAAATAATGATGTTGAATAGCGCTGTATTTAAATATTAACTTTTTTTAATTTGTATAATTATTTCTAGTTAAATGAGTGAAAATGTAATTTTCTTTTAACTGGAATAAAAAAAAAAAAAAGAAGAAATACAGAAGACACTCACGGAAAGGGTTCCCCATCCGGTGACGAAAGCGTTGGCTCCATCAGCGACGGTCTGTCCCTGAAAAGGTAGGGTGACGGTGGCGACGGATGTGGACAGGACCAGGGAGTTAGCGAGGTACAGCAGGGAGATGTCATTGTTCAGGGTGCTGGAGAAGCCGGAGTGCTGGACGATGCGAGAGACCTGGATGACCTGTCCTCCGTTGTTGTGGAGAGCAGACCCGGCGCGGACCCTCCAGCTGATAGCGCTTGTTCTGTGGAACAAAATGATATTTACGTAACATTAATATATTTTCATAATTTAATCCGATGTAAGTATAAATAATTTTTTTAATTTTTCGAAGAAAAAGAACTTCTTCGAAAAGGTTTTCACTTTGTGATGGCATTGTTTATTTTAATGTAAAGACAAATAACTTAATGTATATATTTGATCCTGATGATGTGAACATCGTTCACGAAACACGTTGATTGTGTATAAATAAAAGTGATGTTAACAAACTTATCTGTCTTTTCATTAAAATATATTTCATTATAAAATATATTTTAACGAAAAGACAAATAACTTTGTTATTATAATTTACATTTGTATACGGTTGACATTTGTCACATGAGAACGGCTCGTTTCTTCGACTCGTTCTTGTGTTCAAAAGCCCGGCTGTGGAATGATTTGCCGGCCTCTGTGTTTCCTCCTTCCTACAACATGGGTCTCTTCAAGACCAATGTTTATTCCTTCCTCTCCTCAAAAAGACCCTCCACACAGCATCCCAGATGACATAGGCCCTGAGGGAAATTATTTTCCTCAAGGCCTCCTGTGTGGAGTTAATGTAAAAAAAAAAAAAAATTATTAAATTATAAAATATATTTTAATGAAAAGACAAATAACTTTGTTTACATCACTTTTATTTATACACAATTAACATGTTTCGTGAACGATGTTCACATCATCAGGATCAAATGTATACATTAAGTTTTTTGTCTTTTCATTAAAATAAATAATGCCATCTCAAAGTGAAAACCTTTGTATTAAATATATTATTATTATATATATATATTTGACATAATATCTTACATTTTAAAATAAAATTCAGCAATGTCGGCCTCACTGGATAGCTCACCTGTGCTGAGGCCTCCATTTTATATATCAAAAATGTATGTATATTATATTAAAAATAATATAAAAATAATGCTGCATAAAAAAGGCTAAAATTAAACAAAAAATAAAAATTTATAATTTAGGTAACATGTATTTTTTTAATTATGTTTTTATATTTATTTTTGTGTGTTACGTGTATGTGTTTTATTCTTGTCTATGTAATGAGATATTGGAAATATTGTCTTTTTTGTTCTTTAATCCGATTTTTAATTTTGAGTAAGAATTTATTTTTGTTTTTGTTTTAAATTAAAAACTTTAGTGGATATATTAAGGTCTATGTGAATTCTGTGATCACATCATAGTATTCGTCAAAAAGTGTTAAAAAAGTTCATGGATTATTCGCTTCCTTGAACGAGTATGTTTCTAGGTAAACGAAATGTTTTGTTTATAACGCATGGTGTGTAATGCTACTTGAAAATAAAAAAAGTTATCTACTGTATCAATAGGTACCTACGCCCTTTGATGAAAGTTCATCTTTATTGTCTTTGAGAAAGGCCAAAGTAATACAATAGGAGAAGAAGAAGACGTACAAGAAGGAAGAGGAGTAATAAGAGAAGAAAAGAAGGACATGATGGGAAAGTGTTAGAAGAAGGAGAAGAAGGAGAAGTTAAAAACAAAAATGTTGAAACCTTCGAACTGAAAATAAGGTAGGAAAACGTATTTTTACCCGTCAGTGCAGTGAGCAGCAGTCACGATGACATTGCGAGTGATGATGGATCCTCCACAGGCCTGGTTGTATGAGCCAGTTCCGCTATAGTCTAGCAGCAGAGCTACCTGGTAGGGTGCCTCGGTGATGGCGGCAATAGTGCCTCCTACGATCTTCCCGTCCAACATAGGGACGGAGGGAAGAACGTAGGCTGGTAAAGGAAAAAAATATTAGTTTGTGGAGCGCATTCACTCTTGAAACCCCTGAGGGATGAATGAGAGCTTCTTTTGAACATGACTCTTTCTTACATATGTACATTAGTAAAAAAGAGAGATTTTAACAGAGAAATTGGCTGAACGCTATTATACCAAATTATCCCCCGTCATCCAGTATAGCTTTACCAGCTGTTAAAAAACTTCGAATACAGTTATGAACATATTAGTTCGAAGGTACCGTAAATGGTTGAGTTTTTCTATGAATATTTTAATTAAAATAAGCTTTAGAGTATAATAATCAACTTCACGCCTATATAGATACCATCTTTGAGTCAGATCGCAATGACATAGAAGGCGATATCTTAAACGAAATTAATAATATTTTTTCAATTAAAGAAAACAGTACAAGGTTTTCACCAACCAGGGTGTTAAATTAACATGCATTCATAAAAAAAAGTAGTAAGGACTATTACAAGGAAACCATCTTGTTCGCTTAGTTTTTTAAAAACAAACCGAAAATCAAAACGAAGGGGGATTTTGAGGGAGGCCAAAATTTGAATAATTTTAAATGTTTAGGCAATGGTGTTCCTGAGTTTGATGGAATTTTTTTTTTTTTTAATGTACTCACCATTGGTAGCAACCAAGCAGGCGGCGAACACTGTCAGCAGAAACATCCTGAGTTGTTTACTGATGAAGTTTGTGGATCACATGCTTATATACTGTGCGAATAGACCAAACGATAAGAACAATCAAAAACAAGATGATAACATCAAATATCAACTCAAGCATTAATAGTGATATACATAATCTTCTGGGAAAACTTATGTTGGCATTAATGCATTACCAATGATTAGTACCTATTTGTTTCTTTTATTTATGTATATTTGTAACATATTTCGCTACTAAGCCGTCATTTATCTCGGCACCATCAACCAAGAGTAAATGAAATGATTTCTTTATTTGTTATATTTTTCTTTAAGTTTTGACGTGACACAAATATTTAATGTACTTGTTCGTGAATTGTCTTCCTGTAGCGTTTCCGTATTTTTCTTCATCAATTTGGACGTCAGGTAATCCCCGATATTTTCCCCCGTTAATAGTCCAAATTACGGTAAGAAAACGGAATCTCAGGTGAATATAAATTAGGTCAGTTTTAATCACGGACCCTGCAATGCTGTACGAAATGTTTTGCCCCATAAAAAGCATAAACTGAACATATTACGTGAATGCACATTTAAATACTACTCTTCGTATAAATCTTGCTTCATGCACAACGAAAATTAACTTACTTACTTACCATCTCACCGTTTCACACTAGCGATAGGCAGATAGTTTAGACCACAACACGACTCTGTCTTGGCAGCGTTGCTTCACATACATGAATATCTCAAGCCGGGTCCATTGCTCGTCATTTTCCTTAACAGTCCCATAACAAGTCAATGAATTTATCATCAAATATTGTCAACCTTTGTTGTGTTTCGAGTTTATTTGTGCTTCCCATGTTCGACGGAAAACATTTCCTAAACACTCCATTCCGGCTGAAGCGGGAAGGCAGGCGGTGGCCGGCGTGGGGGGGGGGGGGGGAATCCATTTTTTGACAGATGCCGCGCAATGCGGTCGTGGGTGGAGAATTAAAGGAACGGCCTTTTGTGGTTATGTGCAATGAGCGGGCATAATCACGAGTTTAAAATATTATTATACCTAAATATAATATAACAATAAAAATATTTGATAATAAAATTATAATATAATATCAAATATTTATAACTATTCTGTTTTTGATGTAAATATTTACGCACTCTAAATTCTTCTGCAACTGACGATTGTCCGAGAGCATCGGTCGCGGCAAGACCCAAAGTCATAAAATAATAATAATAATGTATGGCTGTTTATGAAATTTGCGTTTTTGTGTAAAATCATTTCAAGGGCACTGTACAAAGACATGTTACGCATCCACGTTCCCGCGCGGAGAATATTCCGGGCGTTTCTCGATACCGAATAATTATATTAATATTTGTTACTACATTATAATTTTATTATCAAATATATTTATTATAATACTATACGTAAGTATAATAATACTTTAAACTCGTGATTATTTAAGCTCACTCATTACACATAACACCTAAAAAAGCCGTTCGGTTTGTTCTTCCACAAAAAAATATGACCACATCGCGCGGCTCCTGTCAAAAAATGAATCCCCCCTCCCCGCCGGCCCCCACCTGCCTTCCCGCTTCATCCGGGATGGAGTGTTTAGGAAATGTTTTCCGTCGAACATGGGAAGCACAACTAAACTCGAAACACAACAAAAGTTGACAATATTTATTGACAAACTTAAGACAATCATTGACTTGTTATGGGACTGTCAAGGCAAATGACGCGCAATGGACCTAGCTTCTTACAGACTCTTGACAAGACTTGATTCAAGTATTTTATTGTCTTTGTCATGCCACAACTTTCTTGAACATCCCACCTTCTTCTACCGTTTATCCTCGCGTCATAATATATTCTCTTTTTGTTACAATTGATTTACAAAAACAAGTGGCATATATGCCATTCATGTATATTAATTGTGTGCAACGAATATAAGTCATAATTTATTGATAACTTGCTGTTGTTTGTCCGTTAGCCGTATAGATTGGTACTTATCTAAAGTGATTACGTTAACATCTGTTAAAGATAAGATTCTGTTTTGAAATCTGTTTCAGTTCTACCGGGAGTGGTTACAAAATATACTTGATTTCATTGGATGATAATCAATATATATTATAAAAGAACATCCAAAAAGCGTGCGGAACGCAAAAACTCAGAAACGAGTGCCGGTACGATCAATAGAGTTATATGGTATGGTAGATCTTTATCCCCCCTAGGGAATAAGGGTATTCGTTTTTACCTAAAGGGCTTGCTTTTGAAGATATAAGGGCTGGAAGTTCTAAGAAGACTCTAGAAATATCAAGAAGAGCCTAGAAGATTCCGGAAACTTCTAGAAAATTCGATAAAACTCTGGAATGTTCTGGAAGAAGTGGAGGAGTATATCAGCAAGTCTAAAAGGTTCCGGAAAGTTCAATAAGGTTCGATAAAGCTGTAGAAAGTTCTGAAAGGTGTGGCGTAGTATGTCAGTCAGTCTAGAAGGATCTGATGGTTCCAAATGCTTTAGAAAATTGTGGATGGAGAAAGTTCTAGAAGCTTTCCGAAATAATTGGCGGTGAGTCTAGAAGATTCCGAAAGCTCTAGAAGGTTCGATAGAGCTATACAAAGTTCTGGAAGGTGTGGCGGAGTATGTCGGTAAGTCTAGAAGTTTCCGGAAAGTTTTAGAAGGTTTGATAAAGCTGTAGGAAGTTCTAGAAGGTTCGATAGGGCTGCACAAAGTTCTGAAAGGAGTGGCGGAGTATGTCGGTGAGTCTAAAGGGTTCCGGAAACTTCTAGATAGTTCTATAAGGCTGTAAAAAGTTCTGAAAGGAGTAAAGAAGTGTGTTGGTGTGTCTAGAAGGTTCCGAAAAATTCTAGAAGATTCCACAATGCTGTAAGAAGTTCTAGAAGGTTCGATAAAGCTGTACAAAGTTCTAGAAGATTCCATAAGTCTGTAAAAAGTTCTGAAAGGAGTGGAGGAGTGTGTCGGTGTGTCTAGAAGGTTCCGAAAAATTCTAGAAGATTTAACAAAGCTGTAAGAAGTTCTAGAAGGTTTGATAAATCTGTACAAAGTTCTGGAAGGAGTGGCGGAGTAAGTCGGTGAGTTTAAAAGGTTGGGGAAAGCTCTAGAAGGTTCGATAGAGCTATACAAAGTTCTGAAAGGAGTGGAGAAGGGTGTCGGTGGGTCTAGAAGGTTTAATAAAGCTGTAGAACGTTCTGTAAGGTGTGGCGGAGTATGTCGGTAAGTCTAGAAGATTCCGGAAAGTTCTAGAAGGTTTGATAAAGCTGTAGGAAGTTCCAGAAGGTTCGATATGGCTGTACAAAGTTCTGGAAGGAGTGGCGGAGTATGTCGGCGAGTCTAAAGGGTTCCGAAAACTTCTAGAAGGTTCCATAAGGCTCTTAAAAGTTCTGAAAGGAGTAGAGAAGTGTGTTGGAGTGTCTAGAAGGTTCCAAAAAATTCTAGAAGATTCTACAAAGTTGTAAGAAGTTCTAGAAGGTTCGGTAAAGCAGAACAAAGTTCTGGAAGGAGTGGCGGAGTATGTCGGTGAGTAAAGAAGGTTCAATAAAGTTGTAGAAAGTTCTGGATGGTGTGGCGGAGTATGTCGGTAAGTCTAAAAGGTTCGGGAAAGTTCTAGAAGGTTTGATAAAGCTGTAGAAAATTCTAGAAGGATCTATAAGGCTGTAAAAAGTTCTGAAAGGAGTGGAGGAGTGTGTCGGTGTGTCTAGAAGGTGCCGGAAAATTTTAGAAGGTTCCATAAAGCTGAAAGAAGTTCTTGAAGGTTTGATAGGGCTGTACAAAGTTCTGGAAGGAGTGGCAGAGTATGTCGGTGAGTATAGAAGGTTCAATAAAGCTGTAGAAAGTTCTGGAAGGTGTGGCGGAGTATGTCGGTAAGTCTAAAAGGTTCCGAAAAGTTCTAGAAGGTTTGATAAAGCTGTAGAAAGTTCTAGAAGAATCTATAAGGCTGTAAAAAGTTCTGAAAGGAGTGGAGGAGTGTGTCGGTGTGTCTAGAAGGTCCCGGAAAAATCTAGAAGGTTCCATAAAGCTATAGGAAGTTCTAGAAGGTTCGATAGGGCTGTACAAAGTTCTGGAAGGAGTGGCGGAGTATGTCGGTGAGTCTAAAAGGTTCCTGAAACATCTAGAAGGTTCGATAAAGCTGTAGAAAGTTCTGAAAGGAGTGGCGGAGTACGTCGCTGAGTCTAGAAGGTTCTTTGTTTGTTTGTTTTTGTTTTTGTAACTTTATTTAGATGTAAGCAAATTTTTTCATACATCTAGTATTAAAAAAAACATATAAAATACATAATAAAATAAATATAGTCATAAAATTATAACGGAAAGAATACAGTTTTAAAAAGAAATACAGTTACTCCAGTTAGAAATACAAACAATAGGGTTTAAGACATACAGTTAATACAAATAAATACAATTCATAAATTTTTCTTAATGTATGTAGCACATGTTTTACGAAAAGTGCTAAGACTTGAGGCTTCCTTTATGGAATTTGGTAGGTTATTATAAAGTTTTTGACCTTTATAAAACACGCTGTTTTGTGTACACGTCAGTTTAGTTTTGGGAAGCCTGAAGTCTCGGCAACTCCTCGTAGGATAATTGTGAATATTTTCATGGTATATAATATTAGTTTGCAGATATTTAGGGAGCATGTTATTTTTAAGCTTGTACATCATTGTTACGTATTATATATTATATGTTGTTTAGTTGTCATCATATTTAAGTTTTGTAACATAGTTTTAACTCTAGTAAAGATATTACATTTCAGAATCATCCTCATTCCCCTATTTTGTATAACCTGTAGTTTATTATTTTGGGTCTCGTTACATAAGAATAGAACACTAGAACAATAATTTAAATGAGGAGTTACAATAGAATTATATACAAGGTGCGTTGTCTTGAGATCCAAGTTATTCCTAATCCTTTTTAAGAAGCCAACTTTTTTAGCAATTTTCTTAGATATGTAATCGAAGTGTTTGTCGAATTTTAATTTATCGTCTAATATTACACCCAGATATTTAATATTGTTAACCCTTTCTATATTTATGTTATCAATGGTTAGTATTGCATGTTCAGTTCCACCTTGACTATCAATAATCAAAAATTTAGTTTTCATAACATTCAGTTTTAGTTTGTTTATGTTTAACCAAAGCGTTACATTATTTAAGTCATTTTGTATCTCTTCAATGGCATCCTGTAAATTTTTTCTAGCTATATTATTTATTTATTATTTTATTTTTTCTGGATGGTTCGCAAATGATTTAGAAAATTGTGGAAGGAGAAAGCTCTAGAACCTTTCAGAAATAAGTGGCGATGTGTGTCGGTGAGTATCAATATATATTATAATAAAAGTATTCGAGAGCATTCCACAACATCCCGGAACATTCTGGAATGTTGTGAAATGTTTGGGAGTAGGGAATCGAATCTCATTGGGGAACTTCCCAGAACACTCGAATATTGTGGAATATTCTGGAACGTTGTGGACCACTTGAATCTTTTGTATTTATGGGTGGGGCTATATAGTAGGGTATATAAAGCAAGATCCATCGTGGGTTCGAACGTCAGTTATTATCAGTGAAGTGCAGTGAGTTAATAAAAACGAATAGTGAAGTGTGAGTGGTCAAAGTGATACAGTAACTGAATATAAATCGAAAATAAAATGTGAAAATATGTAAAGAGAACAGAGGGTATTTCTTAATAAAAACGTTCACTGGATTTATATGTTCATAATGCCCAAACGTAAACGAGGAGTAGATCTTGCCAGTTCTAAAACTAAACGAAAAAAAAGAACAGCTAAAAAACGAAACAGTCGAAGAGCGCGAAGCACGTTTAAGTTCCCAACAAATGAGAATGAGCACTTTGAGAAGGACGCGATCAAGTTAACAGTACATCCTAACAAAGGAAGCATTCCACTACGACCCGACGAATGAATATAACAAACACAAACACGTTGTAATAGGTAAAATGGATAATATCTGCCAATTTTGCAATGCGACAAAATTCATTAGGGAAACACCAGGAATCTGTTTCATGAATGGAAAAATTGGATTACCACCACTGAAAGCACCTCCACAGGAATCTCTACATTATATTACTGGGGAAACTTCAGAATCAAATCACTTTCTTCAAAATATAAAGCGTACAACGCCTGCTTCCAAATGACTTCTTTCGGTGTCACTTCAATCAACACTAATAGAGATAAAATCGAATATGTTTTTTCCATCCAAGGACAAAACTATCACAAAATGGGATCATTACTACCACTACCCAACGAAGACTATAAATTTCTGCAAGTATATTTCATCGGAAATGAAGAAAGAGAAACCGATCAACGATGCAAACATATCAGTGGATTAAGACGAAACGTAATCCAAGATGTACAGAGGATCTTACACAAATACAATCAACTTATTCACCTATTCAAAACAGCTCTAGACCGGATGATTTCTGATGACTACAAAGTTATAATTCGAGCCAATGCACCTCAGATAGACGAAGTGGTCATCGTAATTGTGGACAATGAAAACACAAGCCGTGATATAACTGTACAACGAAGAATAGAAGGACTGCAACGCATTGCAGAGACACACCGTTCATATGATGCCCTCCAATATCCTTTAATATTTCTACACGGTGAGGATGGATATCACTTTAATGTGAAACAAATCCTACCAGAAACAGGCATAGAAACAAACAAAAAAGTCACTTCCAAGGAGTTCTATTCTTACCGCTTAATGATCCGAGATAATGAAACATACAATCACGTTCTCAACACCCGCCATTTATTCCAACAATTCCTGGTAGATATGTACGCAAAAATAGAAGCGGAACGGATACTTTACATAACACTGAATCAAAAGAAACTACGCACGGAAGAATACATCCACCTTCGAGACACGATCATAAATGAAGGAAACATTGACGACATTGGAACAATGGTAATCTTACCCTCATCTTACATAGGAAGTCCGAGACACTTGCACGAATACACTCAAGATGCCATGAATTACGTAAAAAACGACCTGACCTCTTCATAACTTTCACATGCAACTCATCGTGGCCAGAAATCAAAGAACAACTAAGATATGGACAAGCCCCCATTGATCGGTACGACATAATAGCCCGAGAAAACAAATGAGATTTATTGAAGTCATCACAAAATACCACATTTTTGGAACCGTTAGATGCTGGATGTACACAATCGAATGGCAAAAACGAGGACTGCCTCACTCACACAATCTCATATGGCTACATGACAGAATTCATCCCACGGATATCGACAAAATCATCCAAGCTGAATTTCCCAATTCACAAGAAGATCCAGAATTGTACGACATAGTTGTGAAAAACATAATTCACGTACCATGCGGGCCATTAAACCCCAATTCACCATGTATGAGTGATGGAAAATGTTCAAAAAAATACCCAAAACCATACTTGGACGACACCCAAACCGGAGATGATGGGTATCCCAAATATAGAAGAAGATCACCCAAAAATGGTGGCTTCACTGCAAAAATACGAGTACGAGGCAGAGACGAACTGGAAATAGGTAATCAATGGGAAGTACCATATGACCCACTACTTTCCAAAATGCTCCAAGCACACATAAACGTAGAATACTGCAATTCAGTAAAATCCATTAAATATGTCTGTAAGTATGTGAACAAAGGCAGTGACATGGCAGTATTTCAAATAGCAAAAGATAACGAACAACAAAACAGAAACGACGAGATCCTCATGTACCAAATGGGAAGATACATCAACAGTAACGAAGCAGCATGGCGGATTTTCGGTTTTCCCATACACGAACACGAACCAACTGTGCAACATCTAGCAGTACATTTGGAAAATGGACAGAGAGTTTACTTCACAAAAGACACCGCCAGTAAAATTGCAAGCGAACCACCTAAGAACACAACATTAACCGCTTTTTTCCAACTGTGTCAAACGGATCCATTCGCTAAAACATTACTGTATGTCGATGTCCCTACCTATTATACGTGGAACACAACAAGAAAAATCTTTCAACGACGAAAACGAGGAATTCCAGTAGAGGATCATCCAGGAATCATGAAGACTAACGCACTAGGACGAGTATACACCATACATCCGAACAACGTTGAATGTTTTTATCTCCGGATGTTGCTACACGAAATACGGGGACCAACAAGTTTCACAGATCTCAAGACTATTAACGGTTACCAATGCCAGACGTGCAGAGAAGCATGTCAACGTTTAGGACTACTAGAAAACGACAACCACTGGGAATTAACACTACAAGAAGTCTCACTCACAGCCTCAGCTGAACAAATCAGAGACTTATTCGCCATAATTCTAACAACGTGTAACCCATCGAATGCAAAACAGCTATGGGATTCCTTCAAAGAGAGTATGAGTGATGACATACTGTACCAAATCCGACAAGTTCATCCAGAATTGGCCATCGAATTCAACGACATCTTTAGTGAAGCACTCATTCGCCTAGAAGATAAATGTTAAGCAATAAAAAACCAGACCTTAGTACAACTTGGGATGCCAGCACCACGACAAGATGCTTTCAGTGTACTAAACTTCGATATTACAAAGGAAAAAAGCTACAAAATCAACGAACTACTTCAATACATTGCTCACAACAAACCACTCCTCAATGACAATAAAAAAAATTACAACATTATAATGGACCGGATCAAAAATAACACTGGCGGAATTATTTACTTAGACGCACCAGGCAAAACTGGGAGAACGTTTCTAATAAATCTATTGCTGGCAGAAATACGTGCTAAACAACACATCGCACTTGCACTGGCATCATCCGGCATCGCCGCCACACTTATGGAAGGAGGAAGCACTGCCCATTCCGCCCTACAACTACCGTTGAATATAGCTGAAGAACAATTCCCGGTATGTAAAATCTCAAGAGCATCTGGACGGGGTGAACTTCTAAAACAAGCTAAAATTATCTTCTGGGACGAAAGCACAATGGCATATAAAAAATCACTCGAAGCCGTAGACAGAACATTACAAGACTTGCGAGGAAACTATGAAGTGATGGGAGGAGCTCTACTCATACTCTCAGAAGATTTTCGACAAACACTTCCAGTTATCCCCAAGTCAACACCAGCAGACGAAATCAATGCATGCTTAAAAACATCACATCACGTGACTAACAAAAATATGAGAGTTGAACTATCGAAAGGCGAAACTACAGCACATTTTGCTCAAAAACTTTTACAAATAGGCGAAGGCACATATCCTACTGACCAGACGACCGGCCTAATTGAACTCAAAAGTGATTTCTGCAACATAGCAACTACTGAAGACGAGCTCATCGACCAAATTTATCCAAACATTGTTCATAACTATACCAATCCGGAGTGGCTATTTCAAAGGGCAATTTTGGCAACTAAAAATAGTATTGTCGACGATATCAATTTTAATATTCAAAAGAAAATTCCCGATGAAGAGAGAATATACAAATCGGTCAACACGATGGTAAACGTTGAAGAAAGTGTCAATTTTCCTACAGAATTTTTAAACTCTTTGCAAGTACCAGGAATGCCGTTACACTGCCTTCGACTGAAAATTGGATCTCCGGTCATACTACTCAGAAATCTCAACTCACCAAAACTATGTAATGAAACGAGGATGGTCGTCAAACAGCTATCGAATAACATCATCGAAGCCGAACTTATGACTGGAAAGGACAAAGGACATAGTATTTATCCCCAGAATACCACTGATCTCTACTGAACTGCCATTCCAATTTAAAAGACTGCAATTTCCAATCAAATTAGCCTATAGTTTTACAATTAACAAAGCGCAAGGACAAACTTTAAAACATTGCGGCATCAACCTCAAAGATTCCTGCTTTTCTCACGGTCAGCTATACGTAGCTTGCTCTCGAGTAGGAAATTCAAAAAATTTGTGCATATATACCCCGGATAACAAAATGAAAAATATTGTTTATAAACAAGTATTGTAAATAGTTGAATATGTTTACAATAAAAAAATTATCTCTTATATTTTGAAGTTTATCCTTTATTCCAACTACCATACAATCTCATATCAACCTGAGCGAAGCCGGGTATCCCAGCTAGAGTGTTTGAGAGCATTCCACAACATTCCAGAACATCCCGGAACATTCTGGAATATTATGGAATGTTCGGGAATAGGAAATCAGGAACATCATTGTGGGACATTCCAGTACACTTTCGAATGTTGTCCTGAGCGAAGCCGGGTACCCCAGCTAGTTTGATAAATAAAAAAATCCATTTATTATTATTATTACTTTATCAAAAGTAAGTAGTTACATTTAATATTTTCACGTCCGACAACCTTTCGCACTTCGACGGTATTCTTCTACAGAGGGTTAGGCAAAAAAGGTGAACCGTCACAAACCTTTAGCTTGGAACTGGATGGTTTTATTAACTTTTTTACGCACTAACTACTCTAACTCTCGACATGACCTGAAGTACCTACTTGATTTCACTTCTGGCACTTCAAAAACTTACAAAAATGCAACTTGATAATTCCAGCAATTAGTTGAGTTCACGACGTTGATTCGATTATTAACTTTTAAACAAAGTAAATATTTTAATTATTTTGTTTGATATGGATATAAATAAAGTAAATACCTTATTCAAAACATGATCGAAACATAAAAAAAAAACATCATCAAATATGATATCCATATAAATAAAGTATTTGATACCTTATTCAAAACATTTTATAAGCATTCTTCTTAAATCAATTTTATATTTTTCTCCCTCCTATGATGGGTCACTTCAAGAACCATGTTTACTACTTCTTCTCTTATAAGAGACCCTCCACACGGCATACACAAAGATGTCAAAAACCCTAACTAAAATTATTTTCTCAAGGTCGCCTTTGTTAAGTTAATATTTAAAGAAAATGATAATAACATTAGCCATGATCTTTTTTTTAATATGAATGCCTCACAAGAGCCCATTCTGTGAAGCTGCTCCCGTCTGGAGCCAGTGAGACTATGGCATCCCCAATTGGGGTATGTTGTGAGCATGAAGATAGTGGGGAGGGGAAGGAGATGGGGAAAACGAAGGAGGGGAAGTACCTAGCTATTCAGATCTGGTCACCAAACACGACTAAAGCCATTTCGAGCAACTTTTCAATTCTGAATGGTGGTCTTACACCAGGGCGATACTGAGAGTATCCCCCTCTGGAACATGCCGCAAATATACTGCATATTATTATTATATTAACATCAACTAATCAAATAAAATTTATTGGCGCACGCCGGGATTCGATCCCGCGACCTTCGGATTGCGAAGCAATAGCCTTACCTCTCGACCACGGAGAACTAAGAGAAAATGCTTCGTTTTTTAATGGGTTGTTAGGTTAGGTTATGTAGGTTAACTCCAGACGCCATCCCCAAAGATTATAAACGCCCGGATCGAAAATATTTTCCCCAAGGCCTGATGAAAAAAATTATATTAAGATTAACCGTGAATATATCATGTCATGACTAAGGGAAAATATATGTTCGCTAAGGCCTGATGAAAAAATTATATTAAGATTAACCGTGAATTTATCATGTCATGGCTAAGAGAAAATATTTGATTTTAAAGTTAAATAAAACGCCCTGTTTATCAAAATATCTTTACAAGCCTGTTAAAAGCGGACAAATTAACTATTTCAGCAGGTTGAACAATAAGTGGATTTCATTTAAGTACCTACGTACATAGTGTTCTAATAAATCCGTTGTCATAGATAAATCTATGAATCAAACACACCTGAAAAATACCGATTAGCGGTTAGATTGGTGTTACCAACGAACATATTTTAAATATATTTCCATGGTTGAAATTAATAATAATTAGAGCTGATATTTTAAAAATAAAAATAAATATATTTTAAAGATAATTTTTATTATAATAAAAATATGCACTTAAAAACAAAGCATTTAATTAAAAATATTTTCGATATTTTGAAAGAGAGAGTACGAAAACAATGTGAAACATAGTTGTGAATTATGAATACTTGGAGCAGGTGGATGAGTTTGTGCATTTGAGATGGGAAGGCTGATAGAGAAATTGAAAGGAGGGTGAATGCATGTAACTCCATTAATGGAGGACTGAATGCAGTTGGCGCCAACAAAAAACTGTCCAAAGAAGTGAAGCTAGCCGTCCATAATGGAGTGCGTGGGATGGAACTGGCAGAGGAAGGACGAAAGTAGACTGAATGCTGTAGAAATGAGATCCCTGAGGGGTATGTGTGGTAAAACCATGTACGATCGTGTGAGAAATGTGGAGATCCGCAAAGAATGCAAGGCTGATGTAAACGTAAAGAGTAAGATTAAGAAAGGGACGCTCAAACGGTTTGGCCATGGAGAGTGAATGAACGAGGAAGGGAGTGTAAGGAGAATATACGATGCAAATGTGAATGGTAAAAGAAGTCGGGGAAGTCCGAGGGAGACATGGCACGACCAAGTGAATCAGATACTTGAGTCGGGCCATCTCAAGAGTCAGAATAATAAAAGAGCATGTATGAGACGATGTACGAATGTGAACGTGGCAAGGAGTGTGTGCCAGGATCGAGTTGTTGGGCGGTCTGTCCTCTCTGCCTGCGGGGAAACGGCGTGATGTTAGTTAAATATATGTTTTCTTTTTTTTTATATGAATACTTCACAAGAATCTCAGCTGCTCTCATCAGGAGCCAGTGAGACTATGGCATTCCCAATTGGTATAAGTTGTGATGCTGAAGGTAGTGAGGAGGGGAAGGAGATGGGGAGGAAGAAGGTGGGGAAATAGCTGACTGTTCAGATCTGGTCACCAAACATGGCTAAAGCCATTTAAAGCAACATTTGAATCCAATTCATCCAATTGAATCGTTGAGCTACGCGGATGTCTGTGTTCAGCGGTTAAAAAAAATCAAATTATAAAGCGATAAACATATCAAAGTGAAGTGAAAAGCATCAAAATCTCTAGGAAAAAGTACCAGACGTATTATAAAGTGTTTTCTAAAACATTCATAAAACAAACAGTATTTAAAACTGTTCAAAATAGTGAAATAAGTCTTACACGTTATTATTGTGACATTTCAGCGACTGTGCTGTATCTACTGGTATTTCTGTTGGCGCGTGTGTGTACACAATACACACAGTATATACGAGTACCAACGGCGTAAATCCACAAGCGGTCGCTATCACAAAAAGGGTAGCCTGTGCACTACCGAACATAATTTCAGATACTAACTAAATCTTAGTCATGTCAACCTCACATAAATACTTAAATGAAGCTAAGACAGTTATTGATGAACTGATAAGTGTAGTTCAAGATGAAAAAAAATATAATAAGGATAAAAAAAAATTATATAAGGGGATATAGCCAAACAAATTGTATGTCTTATAAGACATTTTGGAATTGAACATACCGAATTGAAAAAACAAATCCCAACAGAATCTATAATCAACAAGCTGACGTTGAAGCCTACAGGATTGTCAAGTACGTCCCTTAACACCCTGTATATGAATTAATCATGTTACGTTTTAAGATTTTCACGGCCAAAAGCATTTTCGTTATTTGTTTTTTGGGTGTTATGCCGTGTTGCGCTACCTCCTTCTTTAGCCAACATTTCGGACATCGTTGCAGTGTCCATCATCAGGGCAGATCCGGCAGATCCGGTAGATGTGATAGTGACACTAAAAATAGATAAATACGTACATCTATAGGATTCGACCTACTAGAGAATACGATAGTTAATCGGTCTCCTCTTTGTGCGGTGCTTCGTAGCCTATTGGTCTCCTCTTTGTGCGAAGTTTCGTAGTCTCCCCACTCTTGTTTACTCTTGTCAACATGCTTAACAAGCCCAACAGAATTTAGGACCAAACTAAAAACGTACTTTTCTGGGCTCTGATAACCTTAATTTAAATATGCGTAACTGAGAGCATCATTCTTGTTTTGCCTACAATCTCAGTCTCAGTATAGGTTCCAATCCGATGGGGTCATAGTTTATGTCAAGTCTAACCTAAAACACGCAGTATCCGAAATTTCAGTCGACCATGCAAATTATCTTAATGTCTCAATCGATAACTTAAATATTCTCGCAATATACCGCTTCCCTAAGTCCAACAATGTCACCCCTTTTCTCTACTCTCTCGAAAAAAATATCGATGAAAAAACTAAGGATCTCATCATAATCGGCGACATCAATATAGACTTCCTAAATGAATCCAGCCCTCACGCTACAAATTACCTAAACCTAATGGCACTACATGTCACCCTCACTACTAAGACATGCATAGATCACATTATGGTTAGATCAATGTGAACTGCTAAATCAGCTGTATTCGAATCCACTGTCACTGACCATTACTCAACCATTCTCGAACTACATAACTCAAAATCTTCTCCCCCTAAGTCCAGTAATTCTTCCCATAAAACTGTTGATATGGATCATTTGATAAAGTTTGTAGAAGAAGAAAAATGGGAATCTACCCTGCTTTCTGAAAATGTCAACGACGCTCTTGAAAATTTCTCTGCATCACTACTGCCCACATTAATCACGCTACTTTCCTCATTATAATGGCATCAAACAAAAAAAGAAACTAAAACCATTGGATTAAAAATGGCCTTATCTTCTGTATTACTTGAATTGTATATTTAAAGAAAAAAAATTATATTAACCTGCCATTTTCATAATATTACTACAAAATCTTAGATAACCACTCTGTAAATTGCCATCTCAACACAGGCGTTTCACACCTAGTGAGATGGGCAATACGTCGTTTTATAACCAAATGTAATATGAAAATAATTAAATAAATAAATAAATAAAATAAATAAATTACGTAAAAGAGACAGACTCCATAAACAATCCGAAAACAACCCGGACCCCCAACTCTTGTGCTTCTATAAAAAGTGTCGTAACATTTGCAATAATCTCATAACAATAACCAAACAAAACTATTACAAAAAAAAAATTGAAGAATCAGGATATGACAATTAAATAATCTGGAACGTAGTCAATGACATCTCAGAAAACAAAAAAAACTCACTCAAAGTGCAATCACTCGCCATTAATGGGAAAAATATCCAAGTCCATGATGACCCAAAAACCTTAGCCGATTATGCCAACCATTTTTTCAGTAACATCGGCACGAACTTAGCCAACAAAATTCTAAAAGCAACAAACAAAACACAAAATCTCTTAACCTCACGGGCAATACCACAGAGCTCTTTGCACCCGGAACTAATCCTAGCCCCTACCTCCAATAAAGAAATAGTTAACACAATACTCACCATTAAAACAAACAGTGCTGCTGGTAATGACAATATTTCTCCTTATATAATAAAACACATCGTTCACTTTATTACAACGCCGTTAAAACATATCGTTAATCTAAGCTTTAAAAGCGGTTCTTTCCCATACCTACTAAAACATGCAACAGTTATCCCACTCTATAAAAGTGGCGATAAAACAAATATTGAAAACTACAGACCCATTTCTTTGCTAAGTGTCCTGTCAAAAATCATTGAAAAAATTGTTAAAAGTAGGTTTGTATCCCATCTTGAATCCCAGAAGTTTCTCTCGCCTAATCAGTTTGGCTTTCAAAATAATTTAAATACAAAATCTGCAATCATAGACTTGACGGATAAGATCTCTAACAGCCTGGACGAAGGTGATTCCTACTTAGCCATATTCCTAGACTTAGCCAAAGCATTTGACACGGTTTCCCACCCCATACTTCTAGAAAGACTATCTCAAATAGGCATCCGAGGTAGAACTCTTAACTGGTTCTCATCATACCTAACCGACAGATCGCAAGCTGTGAAAATTAACAACACAACAAGTAACCCCTCACCAATCCATTTCGGAGTCCCACAAGGAAGTGTTCTAGGCCCTATTCTGTTCCTCATCTACATCAACAATCTCTGTAACCTTCCCATAACCGGGAAACTATTATTTTTTGCAGATGACACTGTACTGATAACTAGACACAAAACCTGGAAAGGAGCATTCGACATAGCTCAAAACGACATGCGCCAGATAAAGAAATGGTTCTATGATAATCTCCTAACCCTTAATGCTGGAAAAATAAAGTTCTTAACCTTCAGTCTTTCTGCTGCAACCCAACCTACCAACAATCAGAAGATTATAATTCACTCCTATCTAAGAACTTGCACTGCCTGTAATTGCCCAAACTTGGAACACGCCACCCACACAAAATATCTGGGGGTTATCATTGATCAACACTTTCGTTGGGATCAGCACTTGGCCAGTCTAAGCCCACGCATCCGCAAACCCTCTTATGTTTTTCGTACCCTAAGAAATATCCTTACTACCTCAACTCTTAAAACTGTTTACTACACTCTCTGCCAATCCCTACTAGCATACGGCATTATAACTTGGGGTGGCTGTGCACTATCATCGAACCTCTACTAAAAGCCCAAAAAATGGTGATACGTGTCATTAACAAGCGACCGACAAGATACCCCTCTAAACGACTCCTCATCGAGTATAACGTCTTAGACATACGGCGACTCCATCTAAAATTTATGCTAATACATTTCCTGTTCAAATACAAAAACAAAACTCTCTCACAACATAACTACACCACCAGAACAATAACCAACAGACATTACGATGTACCTACACTACACACCACGTCAGCTCAAAGACAATTTTTCTTCCTAGCTCCTAAAATCTTTAACCTTATCCCTGAAAACCTAAAAACGTTGAGTCAACCCCATTCCTTTAAAAAACAAATAACGAAATGGATACTTACACATGGAATACATTACAATTTTAACACCCATTCACTCTACACTCAATCAATTTAATCACCTTTCAGACAAAACATAATATATCTCTATTTTATAAATTAGCAGCATTGTATGTGCAAGATTAATTAGTGTGAACTGTAGCTAACAACTCCTCAAATTTTTAATTTTATAATAATTCTCTAACTTCTCCATCTTCTTCTTGTAACCCAATCTAACTATAAGTATATCATTTTCTTATTATAGAAGATCTGTGTGCGTAGTATTAAGAGCAGGCAAAACATAATATATCTTTATTTACTATGTAAGCAGCATTATATGTATAAAACTGATTACTGTGAACTATATATATCAATAATTCCTTAATATACTAATAATAACTTATCTTTTCCAATATTCTTTAATTTCTTCACCTTATTCTTGTAATCCAATATAACTACAAAGACTCTCTTACTGTAGAATAATTTGTGTGCATAATATCTATTAGTGAAAATTTTCAACCTATACTAATGAATGTATATCCACAAACTGTAAACTTCACCCGCCATAACACAGGGTCATCCCTAGCATGGAGGATGAAATATCACAAAAAAACTATATGTACTTTCGATAATTCATGTATTAAATAAATAAATAAATAAACAATGTGTCTTAATCACACTTTTCTTATTGGATTAACATTATTCGAATCCTTAGATATCAATCTTTCTCTTATCGAGGGATGAATCACATATTCTGATCAAATCCTTGTACTATTGTGCCGCCCATCGTAAAATGTTCATTAAATAACATATTATGCATTATAATTAAAATACATAACAGGATTATGTATTGTCCTCTGCGTGCAAACTGTATCTAAATTTCCCTAAATAACATTAAAGTTAATGTTAATCTCAAATGACCTCCCAGGTAATTATGGTCCCGTATATTTTCTGCCTGAACAGTACATTTTCGTTTTCGTCAAATCGTTGTACAAATAATTTCGTATCGGTGGATGCAATTTTCAGTCATAGGTTGTTATAATGGTTTGTCTAGTTTGTAGTGAGAAGTAAGATTTTAGAGATGATTTTAGCCCTTGAGGTGATTTTTCATAAAAACGGCACTATGCAAGCCATTCAAAATAATTATAATAAAAATATTATTATTATTTAGTTTTCTGAAGGCTTCACTTCTACCGCGTGTGAACTGCACACTCTGATTTTTTTCTTTTTTTATGCACATACATCATTTGACAATCAATCCCGTTAAGGTCACTGAATATATCAATTTTGACTTCTAAAACAGATTATCATGTTGCCCTTTTGAGTGATTTAGGTTCATCCTTGAGGTGTTTTTATTAAACTTATCACGCCCAATGTCAGACACACTTTAAAGAAATGGTTGTAAATGTCGGTTAGTATTGGATAAAAATAAATTTATAAAATCCATACGACTTCGTTATCAACATCAAGTACATAGTTGTATCATCAAGATTACGAAATGATTAGCTTAAAGTGATATAACGTATAAACAATAAGTTCATTCCGATTAATTAATATTATGACTAAAATAATCACAACACAAATAGACGCAATCTGGAATTAACGTTTGAAATACTGTTGTATGTACGTGGAATATTATTTTATAATCGAAACTATTGACTGTTGTTGCTTAAGACAAATTCGAGGTGTGCACTCTACACACGGCTGATAAACGATTTAAATATATTAGGTCAACGTCAAGAACGACCATTCTCAATAAATAATGAAATTAAATAATTATGATTATTTTGGGTCAAAAATTAAGGTGCTTAAACTATTGTTTAACCGTGACCTAAATTTTCGTTAGTTATTTGGGGGTGTTACTCCGTGTTACGCCGTGTTGCGCTACCTCCTTCTTTAGCCAACGTATCAGAGAGCGTTACAGTGTCCATCATCAGGGCAGATGTGCACTGAAAATCTAAAATAATATTATGTTACCTAAATTGAAAATTTTGATAATAAGAATGGTTCGTTCTTGTGTTTCGTGTATTATGCGAATATTAATAATGACTGAATGCCGTTGGCGCTAATAAAAAAACTGTCAAAAAAAGCGAAGCTAGCAGTCCACAATGGAGTCCTGGTACCTACCCTGATGTATGGCAGTGAGGCATGGAACTGGCAGAGGAAGGATGAAAGTAAACTGAACACTGTTGAAATGAGATCCCTGTGACGTATGTGTGGTAAAAACATGTATGATCGTGTTAGAAATGTGGATATCCGCAAAGAATGTAAGGCTGGTGCAAGTATAATGAGCAAAATTAAAAAAGGGACCCTCAGATGGTTTGGGCACGTAGAGCGAATGAGCGAAGAAAGTAGTGTAAAAAGAATATGTGATGCAAATGTGAATGGTAGAAGAAGTCGGGGAAGCCCGAGGAAGACATGGCAAGATCAAGTGAATCAGATACTTGAGACGGGCCATGTCAAAAGTATGAGTGTGAGTGAGGCAAAGAGTGTGTGCCAAGACCGAGTTGTTTGGCGGTCCGTCCTCTCTGCATACCCCTGCGGGGAAACGGCGTGATGGTTAGTTAGTTAGTTAGTTTTGTTTGTAATGTATCCAAACAAAATTATAATAAAAATTATCATTACGGTTTACCTCAACAGAAGGAATGGAACGCCAAATAACTCGATCTTGGCACATACTCCGTGCTTCATTTACATTCACACATCGCCTCATATATCCTTCTGTTATTCTGACTCTTGAGATGACCGGTATCAAGTAATTACTTAAAATAATCATGCAATGTATTCCTGACCTTTTCTACCATTCACATTTGCCTTATATATTCAGCCATTCAGTTTATTCTTTGCGAATTTCTTAATTTCTGTATCTGTATCTCGGTCGGTTCTATGCCAACTCAGAATGAAACCAACTCAGAATCACCTCAGAAAGATCATTAAAAGCTATTAAAAAATCATTTTAAAATAGCCGGTAACTCTAACCTAACTTAACCCATTTAACCATTTTTAAAATATTTTTTTATCATCAATCTAAGTGACCTTTCTGAGGTGCTTCTGAGTTGGTTTCTTTCTGAGTTGGCCGGTCACCATCTCGGTCTACCCCTGCGGGGCATCAACGTGATGGTTAGTTAATTCATTGTTTTATTTTCCCATTCAAATGTAACCTTTTTTTCGTAATTCAATGTCTAAATCAATTCTAATTCAATGTCTAATTCAATGGTACTTTAGTGTGTAGTGTGAGTAAGAATCGATCTGTGTTAACACAATTTGAAAACTCCGAAAATTCCAATGAAAACATGAAATCCAATTTTCCATAAAAAGGGATTGTCAAAAAAATAAAACGCGTTGTATGGTGTAAAAAGTTTATTATCTATAATTATTGAATGTTCATGATGTCATTAGGATTTCAAATAGGGAGAGGTTTAGCATACGCCATTAATTTACGTGTTGGTGTTGATCCATGTGACGAAGTTGGGCACGCGGGTCCAGACACCGGGGTATCCAGCCTGAGCGCAGCCTCTGCCCCAGGAGGTGATGCCGATCAGTGTTCCTCCGACGGTCAGTGGGCCACCAGAGTCTCCCTGGCAAGCGTCAGCTCCTCCGGTAGCGAGCCTTCCGGCGCAGATCATGTTGGTAGTGACGGTGTTGAAGCCAGAGTAGGCATTCACACACTGCTGCTGGTTAACAATGGGGATAGTCACCTTGTACAGCTGGGTGGGGGAAGAACCGCCCTCCTGGAAAAGGTAAAATAACCATGTTGTACGCCGTTAAAAAAATTTCGTCACTGACGTGATAACAACGATTGCATATCATTGATGAGTACCTATTAGCATACTTAAATAAACAAATATTCACATCTGTGCTTTATGATTTGACATAATACCTTCAGAAAGATCATACCAGAAAACGGAATTAAAAAGACTGAAATGAAAGGAAGTTGGCCTATAGCCAGCATTGGGTGAAAGGTAGTAACAAATGTTCCTGACTTGTAATAATCACGGCCTTTTATTTTCAAAGTTCCAAAAAAATTTGTGATGTGGTAATTTCCTGGTTGGAGCAAGACTCTCGTGTGGGTTCTGGTTATACATAATCAGCAAATATTCTTTTTATTATTGCGCAGCACAGCCTTGCACGCCAGGAAAATTGGAGTGGAAACTACCATCCATAGAAATGAGAATAAGAAAAAAGAAGAAGAAATTCAAAGGAAACTCACGGAAAGGGTTCCCCATCCGGTGACGAAAGCGTTGGCTCCATCAGCGACGGTCTGTCCCTGGGAAGGTAGGGTGACGGTGGCAACGGATGTGGACAGGACCAGGGAGTTGGCGAGGAACAGCAGGGAGATGTCGTTGTTCAGGGCGCTGGTGAAGCTGGAGTGCTGGACGATGCGAGAAACTTGGATGACCTGTCCTCCGTTGTTGTGCAGAGCAGACCCGGCGCGGACCCTCCACCTGATGGCGGTTGTTCTGTGGAACAAAATGATATTAACGTAACATGACAATGTACACGCATACATTAAGATATTTTTTATATATTTCATAATCACTAGAGACAGGCAATTTTACTGATACATGGAAACACAGTTTTCTTACACCCATTTTTAAAAAAGGGGACAAAACGGACGTAACAAATTATAGACCAATATGTATCCAATCATCGATACCCAAGCTTTTTGAAAAAAATGTCCTCCATAAAATATCCTCAAACATTAAAAAAATTATAACTCCCTACCAACATGGCTTTTGTTCAAATAAATCTACACTGACCAATTTACTAATAACTTCATATCTAAATCTTAGCCAACAGGTGCCAGGTTGACTCTATAAACACTGATTTTAGCAAGGCCTTTGACAAGGTGTGTCACAAAATACTAATCATTAAATTGGCGAAACTTGGAGTTTATGGTAGCTTATTAAATTGGTTTGTTAGTTATTTGTCCAAAAGAATTCTTAGCGTGAAAATAAATGGTACACAGTCTTACAAATTTATAGCAACAAGTGGAGTGCCGCAAGGCTCCCATTTAGGGCCCATTTTGTTTATTGTATTTATAAATGATATTGCTGATATATTTACTGACATAAATGTGCTACTGTTTGCCGATGACATGAAACTATATGTATAAAGAAATTAACCACATTAATGATTGTATTATACTTCAAACTAACTTTACATATCTTTTTGAATGGTGCTCTATCAACAAACTAGCATTAAATATAAATAAATGTCAGTCCATTCATTTTTCCAAAATAAATAATCCTATTATTTTTCAGTATTCTTTAAATGATGAAAATTTAAATTGTGTTAGTGAAATTATGGATCTAGGCATTATATTCGACAGTAAACTCACCTTTGTATGTCATATTAATAATATTATCAACAAAGCCCTAAAGACTCTTGGTTTTGTTTTGAGAGCTGCAAAAGATTTCAATGATTTAGACACATTTATTATGTTATATAAAACCCTTGTCAGATGCCAACTTGAATATAACTCTACGTTATGGTCTCCCTTTTACAACATTCATTCAGACAACATTGAAAAGATTCAACGGAAGTTTCTAAGGTTTATAAACTATAAATTGCATATTTCTATACTAAACATTGATTACAATTATCTCCTGGATAAAACGTCTCTATTGAAACTTTCAGAAAGAAGAATAAGCTCAGATTTATTACTATTACATAAAATACTGCATTACAAAATTGACTGTTCTGAATTACTTCAATTTATCAATATCCATGTTCCCCAAAAATCATGTCGACATTTATTACCCTTCTACTTCAATAACACCAGGACACTAGCTTATCAAAATTCTCCGTTTCCGAGGCTTCACAGTCTCGGAAATAAATATTCCAATCTAGGTGATATATTTCATCTTAAAACTAATCAGTATAAACGTTGTATATTCTATCACTTTTATTCTTCTAGGCACAAATAGATTTACATAGTTTCTTCAATTTTTGTTTCTATTGAATATGAGACTTCTTATCATTTATACATAATATGTATTTTTATGTTGTTATTTGTTTTGTTGTTACACTGTTTTGTGTATTTTCTTTTCTCATTGTATTATATTTTCTTCATTGTTTGTTACTCAACTTATAAATTATAATGTAAAAGCCCATCAGGGCGTGTAATAAATAAATAAATAATTTAATCCGATGCAAGTATAATTAATAATTTTACTGGAGATATTAAGGTCTATGTGAATTCTGTGATCAAATCAGAGTATTTTTCGGAAGTGTTTAAAAAGTTCATGGATTATTCACATACTTGAATGTTTCTAGGCAAATGAAATGATTTTTTTATAACGCAAGGTGAGTAATGCTACTTAAAAATAAGAATAATTATCTACTGTATTTATAAGTACGCCTTTTTGGGAAAGTTCAGAATAATTGCCTTTCGTCAGAAACGGCCAGGTAAATTTGCTTTAAGTATGAGTAATAAGAAGAATAAAAATGTTTTACAGAGAGAAAGGTCAAAATAATACAATAGGAGAAGAAAAAGGTATACAAGAAGGAGTAGTAGGACAATAAAAGAAGGACATGATGGGGAAATGTTAGAAGGATAAGAAGATGAAAACGAAAAGGTTGAAACCTTCGAACTGAAAAGGAAGATAAATAAAACAATTTAACTTTGTTTCAACCACTTATATATTTGAATAAAGCCGACCGGTTTCGGAAGGACCGTTCCTTCTTCAGGGCAAGCGTATACTGATTTGACAGTTACCCACCCACTCTTCAGTAATACCTAGCAACGGCTCCCACACCTACCATAATAATACATTGTTCCCATCCATATTTCATAACTGTCAAATCAGTATACGCTTGCCCTGAAGAAGGAACGGTCGTTCCTAAACCGGTCGGCTTTACTCAAATATATATAAAAGTGGTTCAAACAAAGTTAAATTGTTTCATTTATCTATAATGGATAACCACAAAGTTATAGCATTCAAAAGTATGAAAAGGAAGACGTTGGAAAATGTATGCTTACCCGTCAGTGCAGTGAGCAGCAGTCACGATGACGTTGCGGGTGATGATGGATCCTCCACAGGCCTGGTTGTATGAGCCACTTCCGTTATAGTCCAGCAGCAGAGCTACCTGGTAGGGTGCCTCGGTGATGGCGGCAATAGCGCCTCCTACAATCTTCCCGTCCAACATAGGGACGGAGGGAAGAACGAAGGCTGGTAAAGGAAAAAATATTTTAGTTTGTGGAGTGCATTCACTTGAATTGAAATTTCTTGAGGGATGAATGAGAGCTTCTTTTTAACATGACTCTTTCTTATATCCATTTGTGAAAAAGAGAGATTTTAACAGGGAAATCGGCTGGATGCTAGTACCTACACCAACTTATCCCCCGTCATCCAGTACAGCTTTACCAGCGGTTAAAAAACTACGAATACAGTTATGAACATATTAGTTCGAAGGTACCATAAATCGTTGAGTTTTTCTATGAATTTTATAAGTAAAATAAGCTTTCGAGTATAATTATCAATTTCACGCCTACATAGATAGCATCTTTGAGTCAGACCGCAATGACATAGAAGGCAAAATCTAAAACGAAATGAATAATATTTTTTCAATTAAAGAAAACAGTGTTGGGTTTTTACCAACCAGGGTGTTAAATTAACATGCATTCATAAAAAAAGTAGTAAGGACTATTACAAGGAAACCATCTTGTTCGCTTAGTTTTGGTTAGGTTTTTAAAAACAAACCGAAAATCAAAACGAAGGGGGATTTTGAGGGAGGCTAAAATTATTATTTTTTTAAATTCTTTAAATGTCTAGTCAATGGTGTATTCCTGAATTTGATAGAATTTTTTTATGTACTCACCATTGGTAGCAACCAAGCAGGCGGCGAACACTGTCAGCAGAAACATCCTGAGTTGTTTACTGAGGAAGTTTGTGGATCACATGCTTTTATACTGTACAAATAGACCAAACGATAAGAACAATCAAAAACAAGATGATAACATCAAATATCAACTCAAGCATTAATAATGATTAGGAAAATACATAATCGTCTGGGAAAACTAGCACTTCTAGGTACATACATTTTGTAAGTATTTTCGCTACTTTTTCCTGCTTTCATAGACGAAATCACGATGGAAAAACGGAATCTCAGGTGGATATAATTTAGGTCAGTTTTGATCAGGGATCCAACAATGCTGTACGAAGAGGTTTTCTCCAGAAAGAGGATAAACTGAACAATTATTAAATCCTAAATTCTCTTAATTTGTCTCTTCACAAAAATCTTGCTTCATTCACAACGAAAATTAACTTACTAACTAACCATCTCACCGTTTCGCCTGAGGGGTAGGCAGATGGGTTATACCACAACACAACTCTGTCTTAGAACCCGCTCCTTGCTTTTTCACATGCATGCATAGTCTCATACAGACTCTTGACGAAAGTATTTGATTCTCTTGGTCGTGCCATACCTTCCTTGAACGTCCCGAAATTCTTCTACCATTTATCCTCGCGTCATAATATATTCTCTTTTTGTTATAATAGATTCACAAAAACAAGTGGCATGTATATTAACAGCCTTACTAAAACACCCTGTGAAAATTTTATTCAATTGACAAACGGCCGCGGATGTGAAAACATTACTAATTAAAAAATTGTTCATGGCTAAAAATACACTTGGTTTACACGGCCTGAGAGGGTAGTTTATCTTTGTTTTAGTAATGATGTCTGAACGAAATTTGGAATTTTTCCAAAGTATTTTGAATGTTCTATATATTTCTTATTTTTGAAGGAGCGTAAAAACAAATACCATTTATGAAAACTAGATAAAATTACCTTTTAGATTTGTGTAATTGAAATAAACTTTAGTTTTTAAAAACTGCCATGTATTAAGATTCAAACACGAAAAAAAATGGATTTTTTTTTTACCAAAACATATTTGATGAAAGTGTACAAAAATTTATAAAAAAAACAAAATTTAAAAAATAAACACCTTTAATGTAATAAATTTTGAACGAAACTGTCACCTCACTTTTTCCTCGTGCATACAATAAAAAATAATAATAAATTTCAAAGTTTTTTTATTGCCAAAAAACTAACCTAAAAAAATAATACCGACTTTTATAACAGATTTCTTGTAACTCTAAAGACGTTAATTTCATTGATACGTTTAGCAACAAATGTATTAGATATTAATATTTAAAAAAGAACACCACTTTTATGAAATTCTCATAAAATAATGAGTAAGATTAAGAAAGGGACCCTCAAATGGTTTGGGCATGTAGAGCGAATGAACGAAGGAAGTAGTGTAAGAAGAATATACGACGCGAATGTGAATGGTAGAAGAAGTCGGGGACGCCCGAGGAAGACATGGCACGATCAAGTGAATCAGATACTTGAGTCGGGTCATGTCAAAAGTCAGAATAATAGAAGAGAATGTATGAGACGATGTATGAATGTGAGTGAGGCAAAGAGTGTGTGCCAAGACCGAGTTGTTTGGCGGTCCGTCCTCTCTGCCTACCCCTGCGGGGAAATGGCGTGATGGTTAGTTAGTTAGTTAGTCATAAAATAAAATCCTTTAATTGTAAATTTGAATTTTCATGTTTTACATAAATTACTTATGGACATTTCAATTTTCAAAGTATGATTATTGATATTATAACTTGACTAAAACTTATTAAAAACCACAAAAAACACGGTAAATATATCAATAGTATTTTTGTCTTATTCATGTTGCTGCAGCAACACAGGTTATCGGCCGTGCTGTAGTTTTTTTTTTAGTAAGGCTGTAAGTGTTTGCAACGGATATTAGTCATAATTTATTGATTACATGCTGTTGTTTGTCAGTTAGCCGTATAGATTGGTACTTATCTTAAGTGATTACGTTGACATCTGTTAAAGATAAGATTTTTGTTTTAAAATCTGTTCCAGTGCTACCGGGAGTGGGTCCAAAATATACTTGATTTCATTAGATGATAATTTGATATTGATAGTACATAATTAAAAATCCATTTATTATTACTACTTTATCAAAAGTAGGTAGTTAAATTTAATATTCTCACGTCCGACAACCATTTTGCACTTCAACGCTATTCTTCTACAAACAGTGGGTTAGGCAAAAAAAAGTGAACCATCACACAGCTTTAGCTTGGAACTGGTTCCTGGTTTCATTCACTTTCTTACGCACTCTAACTCTCGACATGATCTGATTGACCGACATGACCTACTTGATTTCACTTCTGGTACTTCTTCGTTCATCCGTTCTGCATTTAAGCCATCTATAACCATATTCAAACCTGCAACTTGATAATTCCAGCAATTAGTTGAGTTCACGACGTTGAGTAATTCGATTTTTAACTTTTAAACAAAGAAAATATTTTCATTAATTGTTTGATATCCATAAAAATAAAGTATTGATTTACCTGAAACAAAACATTTTATAAGCATTCTTCTTATTTTTTTATAATTATTATTTTATATTAAATTAATTTTATATTTTTCTCCCTTCTATGACGGGTCACTTCTAGACCCATGTTTACTACATCTTCTCTTATAAGAGACCCTCCACGTGGCATACCCAATGATGACAAAGGCCCTAACGGAAATTATTTTCCCCAAGGCCTCCTTTGTTGAGTTAATGTTAAACAAAATGATAATAAGATTAGCCATCATCGTATCATCACTAAGAGGA
The DNA here is from genome assembly GCA_929108145.2 of Limnephilus rhombicus. Lineage (NCBI taxonomy): Eukaryota > Metazoa > Arthropoda > Insecta > Trichoptera > Limnephilidae > Limnephilus > Limnephilus rhombicus. The sequence goes on along the minus strand of OV815278.1, from coordinate 15,126,280 downwards.
AATGCTTCGTTTTTAATGGGATGTTAGGTTAGTTTAGGTTAGGTTGAGTTAGGTTAGGATAGGTTGGTTAACTCCACACGATATCTCCAAAGATTACAAAGGCCCTGCTGGAAAATTTGAAGAAAAAAATTTCCTCAACGCCTCCCTTATAGAGTTAATATAAAAAGTGATAGTAAGATTAGCCATGAATTTATCATGACTAAGAGAAAATGTTTGGTTTGTTAAGGGCTTATTAAGTGGACACTCTATTGTTACATAAATCATACATTGAATCTATTATGAACAAAGAGCCCAGTTAATCAAAAATCCTTTCCATGTTAAATATTAGTTATGGTCTTAAGTCATTAAAATGAGAAGAGACTCTGCAGGTATAATATATCTCCATAAAATTATCAATGGTTTTATTAATATTTTGTCCTTTTTTTCTGAGATTAAATTTATTCCAGGCGTTAGAACTAGAGAAAAATCACTTTTTCATCTTCATAATTGTTCTACTAATCTCACCTGTTATATTCAGAACATGTAATGTATTTGATTGATAAGAATTTTAATGATATGGACGTTGGACATATTCTCATGCAATTTAAGATTATTAAAAAAAATTGTCATCGCTAACATTAAAGAATTTTAAATACTCTAATGAAAGTTATCATGTTATTGCTGAGAATCCTTTCAAGGTACTTGCAATCTAATTTATAAACATGTGTTCACTTTAGTTGTAGGTACATATTATTTTAATTGCAAAATTTTTCAATACATTATGTTTTGAAATTCATTAAGCAGGTTAGTAGTTTATTAGATATCTTTAAATTGTCATTTATTTGTGTTCTTAGTGGTTCTTACATCTCCTTTTATTTTTTATTTAATATTTACAGTGTGTTTTTTTTTGTAAATATGTTAGCCCCTTAGCTATTTTGATTCAGATTTTTAGTTTTAATTTTCTAAAAAATCTGTTATTAGATTTCATTTGTTTTATTGAGTTTATTGTAATAGATGTTAATAATCTGTTGATTTTCCCAATATAAATACTAAAAAATGAAAACAAGGCCGCAATAAGCTGGCAAATAAACAATTTCAGTTGGTTAAACAGTGAGTAGATTTTAGTGTTCTAATAAATCCATTGTTTCAGATAAGATGTTACAGATACACCTGAAGAACTCCGATTAGTCTTTAGATTAGTGTTACCAACGAAGATATTTTAAATATATTTCCAAGGTGGAGATTAATAATTAGAACAAAGAAACATTTTGAAGATAATTTTTTAAATTAATCAAGTATTTAAAAATTAATTCATTTTAAATATTTTCCAGGTAGCGATATTTTATGTGGTGCATAAGTAAGAAAATTTCAAAATATTTTTTTAGCATATCGCTGCGGTTTGAATCCGCATTGCTCTGGGCCCATAGTCATCTTGCCACCGTGCAACTTTAAAATATGTAATTAAGATTGTTACGAATTAATAAAATATATATTGCGTTTATAATATAATAAAACAAATTTACAACTTATTTCCGTTTGAATTTTTTATTTATTTTAAATACTTAATAATATTATTATTCAATGTATAAAAACAGTTTATTATAAACAAGTTCTGCTTCTGTTTCGTAATTATTATTATGCGTTACAGCTGTTTCGCCTTCTGAAGGCATTATCAAACTGTGGTTGTTACCACCTACAGACGACGTATTTATGTCATTTCTGGACAGGTACTTATGATAAAAAAATGAATGGCTTTTTTTTATTTTTATTACCTGTGCCCCTAAACTTCTAAGCAAATGACTGAAATATTAAGGGTTAAGTTTCCCAATAACTGGATTATTTAAATTTGACTGAAGGTCGTTAATTATGCCATAAAATAAACCCGTGATGATTCATCAGGATTTACCTTATAATACAATTGATATTTGAAATGGTCATCATTATGCTCTTGAATAAATTAAAATAGTATTTACTTAATAGCACAGTTAGGTATGCATTTCACAATTTCACAATTTTAGCTAAAGTTCTCAAAATTGTGGCTTAGATGTTGCGTTCCGCACAAATAATAATTTAGGATCATCTCTTAAAAACTCAAAAAATAAAATACTCAAACTAAAAAATAGTGGCATTTATAAACTCCAGTGTGATGAATGCAAAGCTGTTTATGTTGGATAAACTGGCCGGTCCTTTAACACTAGATTCAAAGAACACAAGCGATCGTTTAAAAATAATAATAAAATAGAATCACAATTTGCCAAACATCTTTTAGAAAACAATCACTGACTTAGTGATAATAATAAACCATTTCCGTTACACTTACAAAATAAAGGACGCAAACTCAATCTGTTAGAGCAGTTAGAAATTTATAAAAACTCTTATAATCAGAAAGCTATTTTAATTAATGAACAAACAAATATAATTCGCTCGCCACTTTTAGATACATTCTAAATACCATATCCAGTCTAAATACCTAACAGTGCTATGAAGTAAATACACGAGTCATCATGGGTTTATTCAAGAGTATAATGATGACCATTTCAAATTTAAAATATCAATTGTATTGTAAGGTAAATCCTGATGAATCATTACGGGTTTATTTTATGGAATAATTAACGACCTTCAGTCAAATTTAAATAATCCAGTAATTGGGAAACTTAACTGTTAATATTTCAGTCATTTTACTTAGAAGTTTAGGGGCACAGGTAGTTAAAATAAAAAAAGCTATTAATTTTTTCATCATAGGTACCTGTCCAGAAATGACATAAATACGTCGTCTGTAGGTGGTAACAACCACAGTTTGATAATGCCTTCAGAAGGCGAAACAGCTGTAACGCATAATAATAATTACGAAACAGAAGCAGAACTTGTTTATAATAAACTGTTTTTATACATTGAATAATAATATTATTAAAAATATAAAATAATATTTTTGAATGTAGCTATTACTTTGTGATTATTCATTATAGAAAAATGAAACAATACAACTTTGTATAAACCACTTATATAATGTGCAAATCCGACCGTTTTCGGAACAAACGTTCTTTCGTCAGGGAAAGCTTATACTAATTTGACAGTTTCGAACAATGTTTTATTATGGTAGGGGGTGGAGCCGTTGTTAGTTAATAATGTAGATTGGGTGGGTAGGTATTAGTGTAGAGTGGGTGGGTAGGGGAACAAATCCATGATTGGGCTATATGACAATATTTTTTGTTTGTTGATAATAGATTCATTATTTTTAAGGGATTTCTTAATTTCCAAAGCTTCTAAGTTATCTAAACGTTTTCCTTTATGATTAATATGAAGAATATTTATCCCTGTATTTTTTTCAAAACTATGGTTATTTTCAATGGTATGGTTAACGAACTCAGAAAAATTATTATTATTAAGACACCTTAAATGTTCTTTGATTCTGATTTCAAAATTACGAGTTGTTTTTCCAATATAAAATGAGGGAAAATCATTGCATTTGAGTTTATATATACCGGAATTAGTCAATTTATGGTCTTTATCTTTAGTATTTCTCAAAAAATTACCGATATTATTTCTTGTATAAAACGCTGGTTTAATATTAGAAGGGAGATATTTGCAACATTGAATTGAAAAATTATTAATATACAAAATTTTACGCCATTATTTATCATAAATATTATTAGAATTGTATAGATATTTATTTTTTGAAATTTTGCTAAGTTTTTTTATTTAGGATGTTATCAATTAATTTTGGTTCACATCCGTTATTTATAGCAATTTGTTTTATTATAGAAAGTTCAGAAAGGAAACTTGTTTAATAATAATTTCCTTTCTAAATAAAAAACTTAGCAAAATTTCAAAAAATAAATATCTATACAATTCTAATAATATTAATGATAAAGAATGGCGTAAAATTTTGTATATTAATAATTTTTCAGTTCAATGTTGCAAATATATCCCTTCTAATATTAAACCAGCGTTTTATAGAAGAAATAATATCGGTAATTTTTTGAGAAATACTAAAGATAAAGACCATAAATTGACTATTTCCGGAATATATAAACTCAAATGCAATGATTGTCCCTCATTTTATATTGGAAAAACAACTCGTAATTTTGAAATCATAATCAAAGAACATTTAAGGTGTCTTAATAATAATAATTTTTCTGATTTCGCTAACCATATCATTGAAAATAACCATAGTTTTGAAAAAAATACAGGGATAAATATTCTTCATATTAATCATAAAGGAAAACGTTTAGATAACTTAGAAGCTTTGGAAATTAAGAAATCCCTTAAAAATAATGAATTTATAATCAACAAACAAAAAATATTGTCATATAGCCCAATCATGGATTTGTTCCCCTACCCACCCACTCTACACTAATACCTACCCACCCAATCTACATTATTAACTAACAACGGCTCCACCCCTACCATAATAAAACATTGTTCGAAACTGTCAAATTAGTATAAGCTTTCCCTGACGAAGGAACGTTTGTTCCGAAACCGGTCGGATTTGCACATTATATAAGTGGTTTATACAAAGTTGTATTGTTTTATTTTTTTTATATAAAATAAATAAAAAATTAAAATGGAGTTCTACAAAATAAACATAATAACAATAAATAACTTATTTCCACTTAATTTACTTGTGACCGTAACCGGTTTCTTCAGTCTGTTAATAATAATAATAAATTTGGACAACTTATATAGCGCTGTTTTTGCGAAAAATCGCCTCAAGAGCGCTGTACAAATTAGCATGGATTTTACATTAGAATTTAGGAGGCTAGATAACAACTCGTCTTGCAGCTATCAAGCACATGGATTATTGGAATTCTAGCTCCCCGATAAATGAAATAAAATATCTTCTTCAAATTTTGCAAATTCGCTTTGTGGCACCATTTTATTAATGAAACAATTAAAAATACTTTGTTTTTACCACAATAAACTTTATTTAAAAGTCGACCTGTTTCAAGAACGATGTTCTCTTCACCAGGACATATAATGTACTTTTAGTTCTTTTATTTCAGACCATCTTCAGACTTGTACAGTTGTTTCTTAATCTAGAGTTTAAATACATAACTCGTCTATGACGATTGAATTTCTAATAATAGATTTTTAGCATTATACTTCGCAGACCGGGCGCTAGATGGAATTGAGTTTTCAAAATATGAGTGCCGCATTCTGAACATAGTTTTGAACTAAGAAAAGTTTACAGATTATGGACTGATGTCGCCAGGAGGTTTGTTAGTGCAATTTTTTTACACCCCATCCCTTCATCTAGCTCTCAAGTAAAAGGACTAAAAAAATGGTTTGGAAGCATTTTAATTGTTTTAGTGACAATATCTAATTGTTTCATATGATTAAATAAAAAAAGAGTGAAAAATAAAAACAAGAATTGTTGATAGAAAAATTATTTATGGGGATATTCTAATCTAGAAGCCCGAATAAGCTTCGATAAAAAAATATATTTTAAGCATATATTTTTTTAATAATTTATTTATTAATATTTTAAGAATTCATAAAAAATAAAAGTAAAAATATATTTGTATATTTCACGAAGTTACATGTTGTTTTAATAGAGGGGGGGGGGGGAAGAGCGTGTCCATCTTGTCACGATTTCAACCTTTCTAGTCATCTGAAAAATATGAAAAAGGTAGATTCAGTATCAGTACAAATATGACATTTAACCACCGACTATAATGACTATGGTAGGAACCAGGAAAAGTGAAAAAAAAATCTTGTAAAATGGCGACTACTCGAAAAAATGGATTTTTTCAGATATTTTTTAAAATTTCCGTTTTTTTAAATAGTAAAAATTTATTTTGTTTTTTGAAGAGTTTTATTAAATGTACATTTGTTACTTAAATTAAATTTTTCCGCGACCGGTTTCGATACAACCGTATCATTCACGAGCAGAATTAAAACTAACCTAAAAAATAATATGCAAGTACCAAAGATTAATTAGGTGGGAGTAGTGGGAGGGATGATTTATAAATCTCTTCAAAAAACCAAATGTCTAGAAATTGTTACATAGTTAATGCCCAAGAAATACAAAAAATAGTAAAAATTTAATTTTTGTTAGTTTCCGCCAAAGAGGGATACATAAAGAAAACTCATGCCAAATTTCAAGATAATAGGTCAATTAGAAATTGATATTTCGTGACAGACGTTCCAAAGCATTTTTTCAGTCCATTTACTTGATAGCTAAGGGGATGGGGTGTAAAAAAAAATTGGACCAATAAACCTCCTGGCAACACCTAGAATCACAATCTGCAAGCTTTTCTGAGTTCAAAGCTATGCACAGAATGCGGCACTCATATTTTGCACACTCCGCTCCATCCAGCGCCTGCAATATCGGGTTTATAAATAGATTACATTAATGTCGTTTGGTGAATATCTTACTTTTAATCTTAATTAATTAATGTAATCTATTAACCCGACGTTAACGTGTCTACTGCTAATAACCAAATAACTGGAAATCCAATCGTCAAAGACGACATTGCAACAAATACGGGAAAACCCATTAAAATTTTTTAAAAAACCCTCGTAGACTACCCCTCCCTGCCCTTCATATATTATCTAGATAAACTGTGGATTAAGAAACAATTGTACCATTCGGAAGATGGAATTAACAGGCTGAAACTGGTTACGGTCACAAATAAATTAAGTGGAAATAAGTTTTATTATAAAATACAATAATGGAATTTCACCATGAATTTTATCAGTCTCATCAATTTATATCAATTTATTATATTATTATGGTGAAATTCCACCACGCATTATCAACATCAAAAATTTAAATTTATATTGCTTTGGTGAACAATGTGGACGTGTTTTAGAACCTTACAAGAAATCCCATAGATTCAAGTATGAAAATTCTTGTAACTTTATTGTGAACTGGTGACTTTGTGATGTTGGTTAACGAGGGGGATGTCATAAGGAATTTTTCCAAGCGTAACATGAAGAGGCCCGAATTAAAAAGAAACCGGAAAACGATTCCCGTTTGAAGTATAAATATCTTCTGAGCTTTTCGAATAAGATATTTTTATCACTATAGGGTTCATATCAGGTTGATTCTATTTATTGTCTTCAAATCCGTCTAAACCCGCCCTTTAAATGCGACAACGGCATCAACAACTGAACTGTAATACATTGTTTTCAGAGAGATCTATTAGAAGTGTCTCACATTTATCTTTGTTAAGCATTTTTAAAACAGTCACCAGGAAGAAGAAATGCAAGAAGAAATAGAAATAATATTAACAAATTACTAGAATCTGAACATGCACCATTGGGCATAATGGAGTAAGACAGGATAATCGATATTTTTAATTTTCTATAAAAATACACGTCACACAATGTTTTTTTAAGGATTATTAGATTACTGGGAGAAACAAGATAATGCAAATCCGATAAACCGTCAGATTATAACTGTATGGAGGTGAGATTTTAATGTATTATTGTTATCTATGATTTGTTTTAATAATTATTATCATTTATTGTTGCTATCGCTACCTTGCCTTGTTTTAGAAAACTCGGTCACACGGCATTCTTATGTCGTGTATAAGTTTTAATTTTTTTATTATTTGGAAATATATTTTTAATCGCTGTTTAATAAATACATTTTCTTATAGGAATAAGTATTGAAGGTTATTATTCTCCTCTATGTAATGATTTAATAATGGAAGAAGAAGACAACACTGAAAAATTTAAACGAAACATGAAACAGAACAAGTCAGAGAAAATAAAAAAGGTAATTAACAAAAATGACATAAAAAAATCTGGTCACAATGGCCGAGTGCTAATAGGCGTTGTCCCGGTAAGAAAAAAATCCTGGGTTCGATTCCCATTTGCTTTTTTCATTGACTGTGTCTTGTTCTGTTTCATGTTTTATTTAGATTTTCATGTATTATCGTCTTCTTCAATGATAAAATACATTTCCGTGGTAGAAATCAAATATATTATTTTAATTTATTTTATAACTAAATCAAATTACGCATTAATATTTAACTTGTAAAATAGAGATAAGTAAACACACTGTAGGGCTTATGTATTAATGTTAATAAACAATTTCATTGATATTTTCTTAAAAGCCTCTATTTTTTACACAGAATGGGAGAAATTTAAAGTACAAAACTAAAATCCTAGGACACGTACACCCATATTAAATTTTCGTCAGACTTCTAGCCGAAAAAAGAAATCATCTGTGGGAAAAAATAAACTAACGTTTAATACATAATTCAGGACACGGAAATTTTTATTAAAACTTATAAAATATCGTAATAATTTTGTAAGTCGTGCTTAACAACATAATTATAATCACTCTTTTAGTGCGACTCCAGAAAATTACTCCGAAAATTACTTACCGACATAGAGCCTCCAGTGCATCTTCTATAACTTCTCTTAAGGCGCCGCATCCGCGCCCAAAAAGAAGAAGATAGAGAGATATGTAATTACGAATGTTAGAGGAGCGCGCTAATATTTAAAGCAATAAAATCGATGCGAAAATTGTGAAAATGTTTAATAAAACACGACTCGTTTAAAATAGAGCAAAAATTTCGTGGAAGGTATCTTAAGCATCATGTATATTGTTTAATCAATCGCTTGATACAGGTTGCTTCCCGGACATTTGGAAACGTTGTTATCTAACGCTTAAACTAAAAAAGGGTAATAAAAGTGATGTCACTAACTATAGACCTATATGTAAGCTATCTATAATTCCGAAACTTTTTGAAAAATTACTTCTTGATAAAATTTCCCCATATATTAACCATCTCATTGTTCCAAATCAACATGGATTTTTGTCTAGCAGGTCAACTCTGACAAATCTCTCATTATATGAAAACTTTATATCAAATGCATTAGCTAACAAAACTCAAGTCGATTCCATATACACAGATTTTATCAAGGCCTTTGACAAAGTGTGCCATAAAATTCTACTGGTTAAACTACGTAAGCTTGGTATTGACGGAAAACTTTTAGACTGGTTTGCAAGCTATCTATCTGATAGAGTTCTACTTGTAAAAATTAATTTGTTCTATTCCAATCAATTTATAGCTACCGGTGGTGTACCTCAATGGTCCCATTTAGGCCCAATTTTGTTTTAACTGTTCATAAATGATATTGTTGACATATTTGATAAAGATTTAGATGTATTGCTTTTTGCTGATGATTTAAAAATATTTAAAATCATCAAAACCGCTGAAGATTGTGCCTGTCTACAAAATAATTTAAACAAATTAATTAGTTGGTGCTCTATTAACAAACTTTATCTGAACATAAATAAGTATTATTCAATAAGTTTTTACAGAATAAGTCAACCAATTATTCATCCTAATGAACTTAACAACTCTACCCTTACCTCTGTCGAAGAAATTAGTTACTTGGGCATAACTTTCGACTCTAAATTAAACTTCATATCCCATATAAACTCAATCTATAATAAAGGTATCAAAATGCTTGGCTTCGTTCTTAGAAATTCCAGAGGTTTCAAGAATATTTCAACTTTAAAAATTTTGTTTCCATCCTTAGTACGTAGTCAAGTCGAATATAACTCCTCGATCTGGTCCCCCCATTTTAAAATACATTCCGATTCAATCGAAAAAATTCAACACAAATTCTTAAGACACATTAATTTTAACCTCGGTATTCCCATTGAAAACATAAATTATAATTACTTGATGAAAGAATTAAATTTACTAAGACTGTCAGATCGAAGAATTATATCCGACTTAATATTAATGTTCAAAATTGTAAATGGTAGAACAGACAGTCCTGATCTAACTAAGCTCATTGAATTTCTTATTCTCACGAGAACCACTTGTTCTAAAATCCTTTTTAAATGTAACAATAATCGGACTGAGTATACGAAACACTCACTTTTACCTAGGTTGCATGAAGTAACTAATAGATATGCAGATGTGATAGATCTATTTAACTGCATGGAACATAGATACAAGACGGCTATGCTATCATATGACAATGTACCTACAATACACACCACGTCAGCTCAAAGACAATTTTTCTTCCTAGCTCCTAAAATCTTTAACCTTATCCCTGAAAACTTAAAAACGTTGAGTCAACCCCATTCCTTTAAAAAACAAATTACGAAATGGATCCTTACACATGGGATACATTACAATTTTAACACCCATTCACTCTACACTCTATCGATTTAATCACTTTTCAGACAAAACATAATATATCTCTATTTTATAAATTAGCGGCATGTATGTACAAGATTATTTAGTATGATCTATATCTAACAACTCCTCAAATTTCTCATTTTATAATAATTCTCTAACTTCTCCATCTTCTTCTTGTAACCCAATCTAACTATAAGTATATCATTTTCTTACTATAGAGCAGGCAAAACATAAAATATCTTTATTTACTATCTAAGCAGCATTATATGTATAAGACTGATTACTGTGAACTATATATATATATATCAATAATTCCTTAATTTACTAAAAATTTCAATCTATACTAACGAATGTATATCCACTAACTGTAAACTTCACCCGCCATAACACAGGGTCATCCCTAGCATGGAGGGTGAAATATCACAAAAAACTATATGTACTGTTGATAATTCATGTATTAAATAAATAAATAAAATAAATAAATAAATATTTTTTTAATCACTATTAATTTTATTTGTATTATAGATTTTTGCATGTAAATGTATCTCTGGTGTCACTTCACAATGTATCGTCACAATTAACTGTTATACATAGACTGTTTTACCATTACTAATATTTTTAATATGAATTTGTGACATGTAATTAATGTTTATGGCATACTTATGCCGTTTGTATTAAATAAATAAATCATTTAAACAAACATTGTGAATTTTTTCACAATTATAACTTGTAAAATAACTGGATCGGAGCATACTTTGCGATTTTTTTTCTATCTAGGAAATTTTATTTAATTTGCGTTTCGGCGTGGAACGCATCTATATATTGTATTAAAAAATAACATACATTTTTTTTTGAGGCTTTTATTCAATAAAAAAATATAAGAACACCTCTGATTAAATTAAATAATGTTTTTAGGTTACGTTTTACACAAATTTAATAATTTTGTTTATTATGGTTATCATTGCTATAATTGCCAAATTGCCCTTCACCAAGATCAGTATTAAGCAGTAAATTCTCGTCAATCCAATCCCTTATTTTTGGCACTCGGGTCCAAACTCCAGGAAATTTGGGCTCTCCGCAGCCTTTTCCCCAAGATGTGATCCCTATGAGAGTATTGTTGATAACCAGTGGACCACCGGAGTCCCCTGAACAAGCGTCTCGCCCCCCTATTCCGAGTCTTCCTGCACAAATCATATTGCCAGTTATTTCCATTCTCACTGTTTCGTAAGCCAGACTGCAGGACTGTTGGTTTACTATTGGGATGATTACCTTATGAAGTTCTGTTGTGCTGCTACCATTCTAGAAAGGAACATGAAAAACTGTTAGAGGGTCTGTCTAGAGAGTGTCTGTCACTAGTGGTGTGATATCTCTTAAAATCCCAACACACTACTCAAAATCTTTCCCACGCTTTCAAAACAACCATCTTATGATGTTTAGGAGAAATAACCACTCGGAAAAAGTTAACCGATACATGTAATACATAATATGTTTTACAGGTAAGGAAATTTTGATTCATAAAAAATCTACCCTCGTAATACCCATGAATATATGTACAACAATATATAGAAGAAGCGAAACAGAGTAAAACACCTAAATAAAAACCTAAATGGAGATTCTAACCTCCTCTGGTGAATCAAATAAGCAATAATAATAACCACCCTTAGCCAGAAAATGATGAAATAAGGAAATAAGAGTATTTAATATCTTAATACAAGTCGGTCTCTGTCGCTCTCAATGAAATAAAACAAAATATATTTTATAAATAAACATTTTTAAACAGCCTTAAAATGTTATTATTGACATGTTAATAACATTTTAAGGCTGTTTGCATTAAGAAAAAGTGGTGTATAATAAGCAATGTATAAACTTTGTGAAAAATAATAAAAGTTGTCATCGAATAAATAAAATACATCAACTAGTTGTGTACTTACTGCTAAAAGTCCCCACCCAGAAACCTCGGCGTCGGTTCCGTCAAGAACCGTGAGATCTTGTACTGGAAGGTTTATGATATCTACATTTATGTCCAAAGTCAATGGAGTGTCTAAAATCAGCATGGCCACGTCATTATCATACATTCCATAGGTGTAATTTTCATGATGTATTACTTGAGATACTAAAGTCAATTGACCTCCTGCGGCACTGTTTGCTGATCCAGCTCGAATTCGAAAATCTGATGCTGGAACTCTGAAACAATCCATCGGCTCTTGTGTAAGTATTCCTTCTAGGAAGGGAAAATGATAATGCATCAAAAGAACACAACAAATCATTTCTTGATGTATACAAATTTCAGAAGTGAAAGATGGGAGAGAAAGGACATTCTTTAATTAGTTCTAAATAGAGGACGAAGAAAATTTTCACGGAGGGAAAATAATCAACAGTTGAAATGAAGGAATTTGAAAACAGTTTACACAAGATTAAAAAAAATAAAGATGGACAGATGGATGAGCCACAGGGAAATTTCAATGTCACACATTTATGTTATGATCTAGATATGTTTAAAAACTATGCATGAATGAAAAAAAACTTCCAGAATCATCTCTCACAACTCTCATTCGCTTTCTCTTTGCTTTCGATCCACTAAATTCCTCCATTATTGATGTTGATATAGTTCCATCGGTTTTGCATTACACTCATGTATGGTGTTCATAAAACCTCTCGAAAAGTTGGAGAACGCTTAAAATAAAAAAAAAAAACAATTACACAGAGCTTCATGAGTCTAGCACTGGAAACGTCTGCATTTTTCAATAAACTTTCAATCATTAAGGGTGATCCAGTAAGACTTTTTTTAAAACAACTTTCAGATTGGGTGAAGAAAGTAAGATAGAAATGCATTCTTGAATTAAGTGGTTACTTAACCCACTTACTTTTACTTACCCCAGGGTACAGTGTGCAGCAGTGACTACAATGCTTTCACTGATAATGGACCCTCCACAGTGTTGGGAGAATATTTCATTCCCCTTATTCACCAAGATAGAGACTACGTATGGCGCCTCCGATATATTAATCGAAGATCCACCAACTATTCGTCCATCTAAACGTGGAGGCTCTCTCAAGGTATATCCTGTACGAGATGAAAAGAGTGCTGTTAGAAATATTATATTTTAAAATAATCAGAATTCACGGTGATATGTATTATAATAATATTCAGAAACCCGCGTACAGTAGTAACGTTATATTTTGCATCAGTCAGAAGTACACTGGAATATGTCTCGCCAATTTGGAACCCGCAGTACAAAGTATATGTAGATAACACAAATTTATAAAATATCTTACCTTCAAATTCAATAATAACTTTGAATGCACATTTATACACAAAATTAAAAAAAAAATAACATTGACTGTACCAAACTTTTTCCCAAATTAATTTTAACATACCATTAAGACGTACTCGCCATACAGAACTATTCCACACGCTTAATTACAAGACAAATGCAGCAAGTAATTCGCCAATCAATCGTACTCTTCATATGTTCAATAATATTGGTCTAAATTCTAACATCGACATTTTCTTCGATTCACTATCCAAATTTTAAAAGAGCATCATGTCAACAGTACAAATTGTTCAATGCGCATACATACATACATACGTTCATACATACTCACACACACACGCCTTCCCACTACACATATCACCCGGTAATTACTTAATATGCATTCCATAAATAAGACACTACTATGAAACACATAATAGGTACCCACCATGACATATACTTGCTAATTGTAATTTTTTTCACTTATGTAACTAATGTACTGTTTATTTCTGTTTATAAATAAATGAACAAATTCCATGACATGTTTCATATTGGTAAACAAGTAATTAAAAAATGTTAGTGTACGAGTTCTACGTAAGTACTATGTTTTTCTGCACTGCATTGAATGAAGCATTTTACCTGTAGAGCCGGCAATGAATCCTAACACCACTATTACTTTCTTGAACATTTTATAACAACTTTTAAAATTAAACTAAACAATATTGACTGTGATATTCCATTTATAGTTTTTCCAGATTTCTTTTATGCTTTTACAAAATACATCATTAGAGTTACTTAATGCAGTTTCTTTATCTTATTTCAATATTTGCTGATGCTTTAATCATTTTGCAATTCGATAAGAATGATTTTTTATTTTTATTTTTACGATTATATGAATTTATATGACTCAAGAATTTGTTGTAAAAATATAACATGCGTATTTTACAAAGGCGGAGATCAGTTAATTAATTTAGCAAGCTCTTATGTCTGATATTTTTCACGAAAACTATTTTTCAGATATTTAGTGGATCAGAGTGACTACCAAATACAAAAGTAAGCGCACATGGAATTTTTGCAGGCTCAGTTGTATACTGAAGTTATTTATTTTGACTAAAGTTTGAACAATATTCGTAGCCTTCAAGAATGTGTCTTAGAAAGACTAACAAGAATTGGCACAACCAAGACATGACAATCTTCCTTCGTGTCTATTCATGATCAATGTAAAATTTCATCACGCAGAGAAATTTTCTAAATCTTCAAATGTTTTTTAATGAAAGTTAATTTCTTTTTCTTAAACTTTATTTTAACATTCAGGTACATTAAATTACAACGTAGGACAGTTCTTACAAATATATAAAAATTATTTTTTGAAAAACGGAATTATACTATTCTCCTTAATTTAATAAAGCGTTGCTTTTAATCCAGTTGTTGTAAGAAGCTACCCTAGCCCAAATTCCTGGGTACTGAGCTCTGGCGCACCCGTTCCCCCAGGAAGTGATGCCAACGAGGGTGTTGTTGACCACCATTGGACCTCCTGAGTCTCCTTGACAGGCGTCCTGACCACCAATGTTCAGCTTTCCGGCGCAGATCATGTTGGAGGTCACGGGGTTGAAGAAGGCGTAAGCCCAGGCACACTGGCTCTGGTTGATGATCGGGAGGACTACCTTATTAAGGACTGTCGCCAAAGGACCCCCTTCCTAAAATGCAAAATATTTTTGATTATTATTTATTTTTGATATCCATTTAATACTATTCAACCGACGTGCATCTTTCAACAATATGAATGAAATAGGTTTAAACATTCATGCTTCTTGTGAGACTTCAAAATTGTTTGGTTTTTGTTACAAAGTTGAAAAAAAATGCAAAGCGAATTCGTTACAGAGACCTTTGCATCGAGAAGCAACTAATCCACATCTGAAGACTGGAGACATTCTTGGAGATTCTTCAGACCTGGAACGAAAGATTGGAGAGAAGAAAATAATGTCGACGACCCTTCAGAGTACAGGTATCTAATACATTATTGTGAATTGACGTGGAGTCACAATCAAAGTCGCA
This sequence comes from Limnephilus rhombicus, assembly GCA_929108145.2. Taxonomy (NCBI): domain Eukaryota; kingdom Metazoa; phylum Arthropoda; class Insecta; order Trichoptera; family Limnephilidae; genus Limnephilus; species Limnephilus rhombicus. The sequence continues at coordinate 15,110,877 of OV815278.1, read as the reverse complement.
ATGAGGCGACGATTGAAAAATTATAACTGTATAAGACTCACACCAGGTGGAATACACCGATAGCGTTTATCAGCTGCAAGGATTTGCCCAGTTTACGTAAGATTGACTTATTACAAAAACCTACTTAAACTCCTCGGAGTAATTTGTCCTCTTTATGGCTAATCTAGAATATTATATTTTTATGTGATCGATTACACAAGGGGCTTCGTCTACCTAATCTACTGTTTGTAATGTTTAACTGATTGCTCGAAATTTTTAATATTTGATGGAGGAATAACTCACCGTAAATGTTCCCCACCCCGTAACAACAGCGCTTGATCCATCTGCGACTTGTTGGTCTTGATTCGCAAGTCCAATTATGGCCACATTTGGCCCCAGCTCAAGAGAGGCGCTCAGAAAAAGAATGGAGACATCATTGTCCAACCGCGTGTTGAATTCAGGGTGCTGTATGAAGCTAGCAACGGCAATGACTTGACCACCAGAACCGTGGAATGTTGATCCAGCGCGGACTTTCCACTGTTGAGGCCTTGTTCTGTAATAGATTTATAAAGTTTAGGTATTCGTATTAAAAGAAAGGACAAACCTCAGGGGATATTACTTGGAAGAGCTTGCTAGGTTTAGGTGTTGAAGGAATAAAAACTGATAATTTCGTCTTATTTTTGTACCCTTTCCTTTGAGGAAGTTGGCTAGTCAATGATTGGCTCCATCCTACATATCGCATACCGGAATATCTTAGTGGAACACCACTTCTAACAGTTACATTTGGAATCAACAAGGTAGCAGTTTTCATAAAATATTTCATGAATTTAAAATTTTTACAATCATAAAATAATTATTTAAAAAAAAAATGATTATTATTATGGACCATTCGAATCACACAATAAAACTAATTGATCGGAAGAATAATGAACTCACACAGCGCAAAAAAATTACAAATAATAATAATTTTTAAAACCAATAGTAAATCAAGACTAGGGAGGTCAAAACTTCAAGGAAACCTATATTATATTGCTTCAGGAAAATTGTACGTCAAAAATAAATTAGTGCAGCAACTAAAGTTGAGCCATTTCTGTTACCCATCCGTGCAGTGAGCGGCTGTGAGGACAACAGTTTTGCTGATGATGGAGCCTCCACAAGACTGAGAAAAGTATCCACTGTTCCAGTAATCCAGTAACAGAGCCACCTGGTAGGGAGCCTCGCTGATGCTGATTGGAACACCTCCAACTATTCTACCGTCCAACATGGGAACTCGTGGAGGAGAGAACACCGCTCCTAATAATTTGGTTAACATAAATTAATCCAATAATATCAACATAAATTAATCCAATACAAGTGTTTTATTAACCACAGCGATATTTATCAACATTTCAAAAGCAACGCCATTATGCTGTGTGACTTTTGCGGTTTTCAGCCGTGTTTCACTTTCTTATCTTTCTTGAGCCAATGCAATGTTTCGAACTGAACGGAGGAAGATCTTCTATTGCAGCGAGGTATGCTTTTTGACTTCAGAATCGAGGGTTCTGCACTCATATAAACAATGAAATTTAAATACTGTGTACAGATTATAAAATATATTTGGTATGTATATCAGGTAAGATACAGGTAGATACAGATTATACAGATTATTTGATTTAGTTCACCCTCAGAGTTTTCAGATTATATCAGGTATCAGAAATTGAAGTAAATTTGTATTTAGTTACATAAAATTATGACATATTTATATTAAAATATTTATTTTTTGTTTGTTTTCTTACCATTGGCGCACACTATTATCGAAGCTATGAGGACGAAGATCTTCATGTTGGGGAAGTCGATTGGTGGATGACTGAGATTGTTTCCGGTACTCCTTTTATATTATGACCGTTGTCCTAAATTGTCAACAGGTACTTCAAAATTATCTGCGATATCTTTTTTTTACACACGTGTTAACGATGTTTGCCTTGCTTCAGCAAATCTGGCTCAACAAGTGGTTCTCAAAAATCACCGTACCCATTATACAATAAGCACTTGAATAGTTCTACATCGTTATCTATGTAGTAATTGGGAAACGGTGGCAAGAATTGGTAGATACTTGAAAAATTAATTAAATCTGGATTCCAGATTTATATGTACTGAACTGTAACACTTTTAAAATATTATTACAATGTTTGCTATGTTTCATTCAAAATGTATTTGAAAATCGTAAGTGGACAAAGAAATCCAGAGAATATTATTTTTAGGCTGCTCCTGAGTTTCCCTTAAGGCCAATGTTTAATTTGGATGTTTTTGAACCCAAGTCATGAAGAGACTCGGGGAGAAAACCATATTAAAATTCCGATAAAACAAGCGTCTGTTTTTGAACAGGTTCAAGATTTCAGATATCTTCAAACTCACTATTAACAACGGAAGATTATGACACTACCAGCTGATATTGAGCAACGAGACCAAACGCTAACTGAGGTTAAGACTATCACACAATCCCAACCATATTGATAGTATTATAAAATGTTAATTTAATAAATTTTAAGAAAAAACAGTTACAAAAATAAACAACAATCAATTATGTAGGGCGTGGTCTTGAGTGAGCTCGGGTCCAGCGCTCACTCAGGACTGGCGCCTTTTACAGGAAGGTTGCGATCACCACAGTTTTGTCGGAGGCCATTAGGCGTATCCTGGCTCCAGTGACCCGGTTTCTCATCAGACTGTCGAATCCATTCAGTCCTAGTTCCATAAACAATGTCGATGCGCCGTTGTACCTTCCAAATCCAAACATAATTCTGAAGGTGCTATTATATTGGATCCGGAGACGTTCCATCGAGCTGATTTGATGTTTTATATACATGTAACCATCAAGAATACACATTAAAATAATGTCAAACTTTTTTCAATATTTTAGATATATTTACGGTGCTCTACGGTGTATAAATCAGACATATTTTACCAAAGGTCGGCATTGGCTGATTGATGGTCGGTGTGAGATATTATAACAAACCAAGTTTATAAAAACTAAACAATATATTTTTTTAAACATTTACCGATTTCTATAAATGGGTCAAGAATATCAAAAGCACTTCACATATTTGATGAAAATCACTGCTGTCCAAAATGTACCTATTATACCGTCAAGTTTGATGTTTCCTAACTTCCAGATTAACAACACGAAGGTCGCGTCGTGATAAGTGCATGGGTGCATGTTGCGTGCATGGGATATTAGTGACTTTACTTTTGTTGGATAATTTTGGAGTTTGTGCATTTACATAAATACTAATTCATATGTCATTTTCCCCACTGCTTGCTTGAATTGAACTTTACGAAAATTAGTTTTGAAATTAGGTGGATATATATTTTCCTTGCAAAAGATACCATGATTAAAGATGCAATCTTGAATTTTGGCTAACACAAAACGTAACACGACACATCACTTCAAAAGTCATCCAATAAAAGTTCTCCAAGTTATTCTCTGAGGCACGCTTTCGATGGTAACAGAAAGTGAAACCTCGTTAAAAAAAAATTCTACTTTACTATGTCGATTTTTTTTCTTAACATTAACTCCACACAGGAGGCCCTGAGGAAAATAATTTCCCTCAGGGCCTATGTCATCTTTGAAGATGCTGTGTGGAGGGTCTTTTTGAGGAAAGGAAGGAGTGAATATGGGTCTTGAAGAGACCCATGTTGTAGGAGGGAGGAAACACAGAGGCCGGCAAATCGAGTCATAGAAACCGTTCGTGTGACTAATGTCAACCGTGTACATAAGTGTTTCCCTTCTATACACCTGTGGAGAGGGGGTCAATGACGCTAGTTCCTCGGAGCATCTTCCATTGAAATCCCGTTAGAACAAGGACAGCATTCCCACCTGACGCCACCATCACCAATGCGACTGAACGTGATTTTCACTCAGGCGTTATTAGAATCTAATGAGCTAGCAAAAATCCCCACCAAAAGTCAGTAAAATTAAGAAATAAATAATAAAATTTATTTTAGTAAAACCTCAAATCGTAATATTTAATTAATTAAGACCGTATATTAGCGAAACTCAATCGAAAATCTGAAACAGAAAAATCAGAAAAAGATCCACTCATATCTGGGACTTGAACCCAGGACCTATGTCTTTCCGGGTCAGTGCTCTACCAACTGAGCTAATATGTCCCTATCCGAGTCGGTCATATTTAATGTAATCACTTCGACCAAGAACCACCAACATTATCATCATTTTTTTAACTCTTATTTTTAATGGCCGCTATCTTTATGTATGATTGCAAGATTCAACCAGAACTAAATAGTATCTAGATAGTTTCTTTGATAAATTTATCCATTTTTATTTAAAATGCGACATCACAATAAGCGTTAAGAAAATGAAAATAATGTTGATGATAATGTTTTCCTTGAAAGAAAAACATCAAAGCAAAATTCTGTAAACTAGTCCCAGCGAGAGCTCGTACAGAATTCATCGACGTTCGGCCTCTTTCTTCTCACGAGTCTTGTTTGAAATTGAAAAAGACAGAAGATTCTAGAACGATGGCGTTATGTACAATCTCTAGCTGGGTCTAGTTTATACGTCAATTTAACGGCTTTGATTGGTAAAAACGTGCGTAATTAAATAAGACTAGTCACCCTTAAACTATTTTAGAAGCAAAGAAATAAAGTATTTCTAAGAAGTAAAGTATTTCTATTATAATTTTGATAATTGGTTAGTTTTCTTAGAACAAATTAAAATAACGTTTGATGTTATCATTTTCACTGAATGCTGGATTAATGACGACTTTATTGCGCCCAGCATGCAAGGCTATGATGTTTTGTCATCAAAAAAGCACAAAAACCGTAGTGATGGAGTGATAGTATACACAAAAACTCTATTTTTGGTTCAACAATTCCCACTGCAATACTAGAAGCAAACAGTGTGACAATACAATGCCTTGATTCTGTTGTCATAATCGCCATCTATCGGTCTCCATCATATTCAAACATATCGCAGTTCCTAAACTCATTGAACGAAAATCTTCAGATGCATAACAAATTCACGAACTGTATTATAGCTGGAGACCTCAACATCAATATAATTGGAGATAGGCACCACCACGCTGACGACTATGAATGTCTTTTTGCAAGTTACGGTCTTAGATCTGCCATCAACTTACCTACTAGAGTCTCGCCTATATCTAAATCATGTATAGATCATATTTATGTCAGGACAAAATTTGGCATCTCTGCAACTGTAATACACAGATTACGACGCTATTAGAGCATCTCTTGATTCCATATCCTGGGCAAATATTTTAAGCGAAACAGATGTTAACACTGCAATGGTGAATTTTACTGAAAAAATAAATATGGGTGTGATAAAATACACAACTTTACGAAAAGAGGTTCACAAAAATAGAAAAATTAAGCCTTGGATCAACGACAACTTGGTTAAAATGTATTGTATTACGAGAAATAAGGGCACTTGACATAAATACGAGCGCAGGATGTAATAATATTCCATCCTGCTTTATTGTAAATTGCGCTAAAACACTTGCTAAACCTCTCTGTATTATGTTTAATAATCAATGCTTGAAGGCATTGTACCAGATATCTGGAAAAAAACTTTCATAACTCCAATCCACAAAAATGGCGATAAAAGTAACGTTAAAAACTATCGACCCATTTCTAAATTATCAATTTTTGGTAAACTAATGGAAAAAATAGTCTGTCAATGTTTAAGCTCACAACTGAACCACATTATAACAAAACATAAAAGGCAGAAGTGTAGACAGCAATCTTGTTTTATTCACCGATTTTATTGTTAAACACATGGACAACCGCACTCAAGTAGACGCTCTATATACTGATTTTTCCAAAGCTTTTGATAAAATCAATCAAAAATTATTAATGAACAAACTTTGGTCTATTGGCATACGTCGTAACTTGTTTCGCTGGGTAACCTCGTATATACTCAATAGATTACAAGCGGTAGCAATAAACTGTTTTAATTCTGATTTTAAAGAAATTTCCTCAGGCATCCAGCAAGCGTCTCATCTCGGTCCATTATTTTTTATTTTATATATTAATGACAAAGTGAATGTCGTAAAATTCTTCAAATTAGAATTATTTGCCGATGATGCCAAACTGTACAAACCCATAAATGACCTAAATGATTGTATTAAATTACAAGATGATTTAAATAGCGTAGCTTTATATTGCGAGAATAACCAGTTATTTTTAAACGGTTTAAAGAGTCATCATGTCATATTCACAAGAAATGACAAAAAAATTATACATCAATATCTGTTAAATGAAAACAAAATTGAAACCTGCTCAAACAACTGTACTTTGCATATGTACGAAGCCATCTAGAGTTTGCGTCAACTGTGTGGTCTCCATTTTATGCAGTACATGTAAACAAAATAGAATCGATTCAGAAAAAAATCATAAAATACCTTTCTTACAAATCGCACAATCGATTTAATAATTATCTTGATGCAACAATATTTTTCAAAATTGATGCATTGAGTATACGCAGACAATTCTCTGCTGCGACGTTGCTATATAAAATCGTAAATAATATAACTGACTCTCCTGAATTATTGAACAGAATAGATTTTAAAGTACCTACACGGCACACACGTTTGTGTAATATTTTTAAAGAGAAACACTGTAATACAAATTCTAACCAAATTGCTTGCCTGATAAGACTGTGTTCAACATACAATAACATTTTCTCTGATATAGATATCTTCAATTGTAACGAAAGTAAATATAAAAATTCTATTAAAAGTGTATTAAAATTATTAAATAAGTACAAAAATGCATAAATATAATGATATATTATGTAATGACATATATTATGTCTACCTAGCTCCTGTTATATGTAATATATTTTAGTTATTGTAAGATTTCAGTTTAAGTTAATTATTAATTTCTAGATACACAATGTATAGTATAGTGAGAAAATCTATAATTGGTTTCTCAGTAAGGTAAATTAAACATTTATAAATTATTCAAATTGTAAACTTTTGATTTCCCTAAAATAAAATAAATATATAAATAAATGTCTACATAAGCGTGACAAACTACACAAACAGTCCTCAAACTCACCGAATAATATCAGGCTTCAAAATTACTATAAAAAATATAGAAATATCTGTCGATTAATAGTGAAACAAACAAAAGAAGAATATTACAGACGAAAAATTGAAGAAAACAAAGCTGACCCGAAAGCATTATGGAACGCAGTAAAGGAAATTAACAATATAAGTAGGAAACCAGCATCATAATTTCAACAAATAGAAGTTAACAATACAGTAATAACTGATCGGACTGATATTGTCAACAAATTAAATAATTACTTTGCAAACATTGGTCAAACATTAGCCCAAACACTACTAAATAAAACAAACACTGGCGAAGATACACTTGCTGATAAATATATCACTAATGCACAATTTAACAATACATTTAGAGTAAAAACTTTCCTAACCAAAGACATAATACATAACATAAATAAACTGAGAAACGACTGTGCGATTGGACCCGACAAACTTGACACTAAACTAATAAAAGAAATAAAACATCAAATAGCCCTTCCCTTCACCCACATCTGTAATCTGAGTATTACTAGCGGTTTACTCCCCAGCCATTTTAAAATTGCAAACATAGTACCTACTTTACAAATCCGGAGAAAAAATAATCCCTCTAACTATAGGCCTATATCACTTTTAAATCTTCTCACAAAAGTTCTCGAAAATCTAGTGAAAATCCAACTGGTAGACTATCTAGACAAACATAAAATTCTATTAGAAAATCAATATGGTTTTCGAAAGAATATGGGAGTACAAGATGCAATATTAAAAGTGACAGAAACCATTATAAAAAATTTTGACCAAAAAAAGCTGCATTGCAGTTTTTCTAGATCTAAGTAAAGCTTTTGATACAGTCTCCCATAAAATTCTCCTTAAAAACTTAGATAACATAGATATTAAAAACTCTGCATATAACTGGTTCAAATCAACAAGCCAAAATAGATACATAACTTACGGAGTTCCCCAAGGAAGTACATTAGGACCCTGTTATGACAATATTTGCGTAGGACGTCAAAATGTTATGAAGATATTTAACTTTCACATTGGAAGCTAAAATGTTAGGAATATAATACATGGAGAGCATGAGACAAGTGTGATTATTACTAGAATTTCTCAGGCATGGACCTTAAGCAGGCGGCTGTGTAATACTTTGTATGAGGATAGGTTATTTAAATGAAATAGTATTGTGCTTTGACACAGTTAAATTAATTTATTAATTATTACAAATAATAATCAGGGCTAGACTAAATTCTGAATGGGCATATTATGGAGCGTTAGTACCGTTTAATCTTGAGGAGTTGATGAATGGGTGAATGCCATATGTAGGCGATCCATGCTGCTGCTTGCTGCCTTCGGAGATGGGCGGTTAGTTCCCTCCGCTGCTGACATGTGCTGAACGGCAGGCTGGAGCGACGAACAGGCCTCCAGTCCCGCGGTTTCCCAGCGACGTCCCGTCCAAGGGCGGTTGCCAGCCAGCCGACTATGTTGCTGACGGCCAAGGTGGGCGATCTTCGGCCGCATCCCTGCGAGCACCTCTGGCTCCAGGTATAGTCGGAAGGTCTTGTCATGACTGCGCCTGCAGATGCTGGATATGGTTTTAATCCAGCAGAAATAATGTGCTCCCATGGTACTCCGCTGCTGATCCAGGATTTTAATGATTGTCCTGATGGTCTTCAATAATGGATGCCGCTGGTGGGCGCGGATTTATCAATCTTCACATGTTAAAATAATGGCGAACTATTAATATTTGATTACGTCGACCCGCCACAGGGACGGTGGCCATGGTCACCTGTGGCTGCTCAAAGAATGGCCAGCTCAAGGCCAGTCCTGCATAGTGCACCCCTCTGTGCAGATCCTCAGTATCACCAACTGAGCAAAGGTAAACATTTCAATGCTACCAATATAAAGATGTTGAATGTTAACAAACTTCACACCAAAAGTACCCATACACAGATAATTCACTTGTTACATTATTTTTATGTAACATTTCCGCCCTTCCCACACAAAAAAAAATTATCCATAATTTTTTTTTTTTAAAACACTCCCTAAAAAAACACAAGCCCACTGTAAATCTAAGCTAAACTCAAAGCAAAAATAAGCATATGTAAAAACTATACAATAACAGATGATATATTATAAACCATAGTAGATGGGTGCCCGCATGTGAAGAAATGGACGATCCAATGCCATCTGGACGAACTCTCGAGGTTTTCGCGAAGCTAGAGGCGAACGTCTTCAATGGAATTGAAACACCCAACTCTGTCACAGCGACCCCTGAAAAACACCAAAACAATTCTGTAGGTATTTGCAAAAGAAAATTTTTAAAAACAAAACTCAAAACAGAATCAAGTAATCCAAAAGGCAAGATTGTATTTTTACATAATCATAAATGTATTCTAAATTTGAGAACAAAAATAAAAGTATGAATTAATCATAAAATAAACATTCTTTTGTAAAAATATTATTGTACACATACTAAATATACTTGTAAATATATTGTTGTGAAATATATACTATTGTAAAATATACTAGACATACTATACGAGACATACTATACTAGATATACTATACTAGACATACTATTGTAAAATCTTACGGATGAGAAGCAAGTGTAAATTAATGCGAACAAACAAAGTTTTGAATCTAGAATATTATGAAACTTGGTTACGATTGATTAGTTACACAATAAATATTGAGTTTATGACTATTATTGTTTTTTTTATTTATTTTATTTTTTATTTTAAGTATTTGGTAAAAGCGTGTTTGCTGAATGTATGGGGCTCAAAAACATTATCTGTCTCTTTCCAAGAGCTCAATATAAGATAATGTAAAAGGATTTATTTTGTATATTGTGACTTGATGTGAGAATTGTGAAGTGATTTATTTATCACTTTTAGTAGTAACGCGGTATGCATACATAACTCGATTTTTCAATAGAGTAATATGATAAGAGCGAGTTGTTAGGATTGACAATACTTTAAATCGAAAAAAAAACCGAACAAACTCGAGACATTACACGCTGTTACTTTAGTATGTCCATTAATGATCAGCATGACAACGGCCCTTCTACCTTCTGCAGGGAATACATCCACAGACAATAGATCCTCCGTCTTCACTCTGATGCTGGAGCATACTTATTCCGAAACGTCGGGCCACGGTCCTACTATGAACAGATTCTGTCATGTCCATAGTTTCTCCGCATCCCGGAATTAAGATGAACGATCGATGAATTCGAAGCGTTACGAATAGGTAGCGGCATACACTATTCTCATCTTCGGAATATGTGGACAAAATATGGGAAAGTATCAATCTCCAATTGTACTCCCATAATTTTATAATGATGTGTTAACTGAGTGTAAACATGTTTCTCGCGGTACTTCAAGCACGGCAGGAAAACAAAAACCCTGGTTAAACAACATCGACGTCCATAATAAAAAAATATTATTATTATTATTTTTTTTTAATTCTCTAAGTCCACAAAATTACTAAAACATTATGCCCGTAATTGAAAAAATTGAAATAATTATCAAATTTATGAAAATGTCACGATTGACAGAAACCAGATGTTAATTTCATCCAAAACAATTTTCCGAATTGTTGTCATAATCCTCTTAATGTAGAAATAACACAGCTTTGTTATTATTGATAACTGATGAAGTTGTTAAATGATGTTGAAGAAAATGTATTAATTTGTGCCAAACCTGGATTTAAAAAATATTTGAATATTGAATAATGAATGTACCCTCTTTGCGTTGACAATTTAAAATAAATGTTTGTAAATTTGTTGCTGTGATGAGATATAGTAACAATTGTCACATAATATTTCGTAGCTAATGAAATAGAATGTAAGACCGTTTTCTATTTAGCAAATAATAATTATTTAGAATGAAAGTGAAAAGTAAACAAAATAATTCACAAACCATATTATAACAGACCTGTCATTTTGAGATTGTAAACAACAATATCTATGAAATGTCAGATTGAAATTTGAAAATGTCAACAGTGTATTATTTTGACAGGTAACAGCTGGTGCTTTGAAATCAAGTCCCGAAAATATTTAAAGCGAATAATAATATAGAATCGTAATAATAATACCATAAAAGATATTTGAATATAATAGAATAGTCTTTTTAAAAACTTTTGCGCCATATTGACAAATTTCACATTTTATTAACCCGATGAAAAAATATATTTTTTATATTTTTAAGTTGGTATTCACCTTTTTAACTTCACTGCATAATATAAACTGAATAATTATAATATAATGTAAGACCTTTTGATAAGCAATGTACGTCGCGATAGTAATGACATTAAATCAATTTGAAATACCTGTGTAAAATTAAGACATTTTATAATGCACACAATGACTTTGATATCAACTTCTTTGAGGTTAAAAATAACATACGCGAATCGACAATTGATAATAAAGCGACGCACACGAAAACAAAAAAAAGCATTAACACAACCGTAAAATTTTCCAATAGTATGTATGAAATAAAATCGCCATAATCGCAAACAACAATATGATTGTTACTTATGAATTGAAAATCCATCTTTACAAAAGAAACCACGCGGGAATCTTTAGGTACAATTGAAATGTGACATAGTGTCGAACAAGAAATTTACCATCAAGTAAAAAAAGTTTTATGACTATATTATCCCAATAGAATATATCAAATTAAGTTGAGCGCCATAATGTTATTGAGTACCTACAACGAAAAAAAATTATTGTCGAAAATAATTCTTAATATTGACTGCGTAAAATACATGATGCATTATTATTGAAAATACGACAGAATTGATAATTAGCAGAAAAATAAATTGCAAAATAATAAAGAATAGCAGGTAGCAAATATGTAACATTATTATTTGTAAGAAGTTGAATTTGAATATTACTCTATCAGAATTTAAACTTTAAATAGATGGCAAGGTAGGTAGATTGAACAGAAATTAGCATTGTAGATTTGCCAACAAAAAATGTTACAATAAACTGAGATTAATTGTGAAGATAATATATGATATTTTTACAATGATTAACATATCAATCGAAGTTATTTTTTTTCAGAGATTATTAAAAAATAACCCTCTCACACAAAGTATTAGCCAATCGAGCCCAGCAAACGTTGGAGCGCCAAAATGTTATGAAAATATTTGCGTAGGACGTCAAAATGTTATGAAGATATTTAACTTTCACATTGGAAGCTAAAATGTTAGGAATATAATACATGGAGAGCATGAGACAAGTGTGATTATTACTAGAATTTCTCAGGCATGGACCTTAAGCAGGCGGCTGTGTAATACTTTGTATGAGGATAGGTTATTTAAATGAAATAGTATTGTGCTTTGACACAGTTAAATTAATTTATTAATTATTACAAATAATAATCAGGGCTAGACTAAATTCTGAATGGGCATATTATGGAGCGTTAGTACCGTTTAATCTTGAGGAGTTGATGAATGGGTGAATGCCATATGTAGGCGATCCATGCTGCTGCTTGCTGCCTTCGGAGATGGGCGGTTAGTTCCCTCCGCTGCTGACATGTGCTGAACGGCAGGCTGGAGCGACGAACAGGCCTCCAGTCCCGCGGTTTCCCAGCGACGTCCCGTCCAAGGGCGGTTGCCAGCCAGCCGACTATGTTGCTGACGGCCAAGGTGGGCGATCTTCGGCCGCATCCCTGCGAGCACCTCTGGCTCCAGGTATAGTCGGAAGGTCTTGTCATGACTGCGCCTGCAGATGCTGGATATGGTTTTAATCCAGCAGAAATAATGTGCTCCCATGGTACTCCGCTGCTGATCCAGGATTTTAATGATTGTCCTGATGGTCTTCAATAATGGATGCCGCTGGTGGGCGCGGATTTATCAATCTTCACATGTTAAAATAATGGCGAACTATTAATATTTGATTACGTCGACCCGCCACAGGGACGGTGGCCATGGTCACCTGTGGCTGCTCAAAGAATGGCCAGCTCAAGGCCAGTCCTGCATAGTGCACCCCTCTGTGCAGATCCTCAGTATCACCAACTGAGCAAAGGTAAACATTTCAATGCTACCAATATAAAGATGTTGAATGTTAACAAACTTCACACCAAAAGTACCCATACACAGATAATTCACTTGTTACATTATTTTTATGTAACAACCCATCCTATTTTTACTTTACATCAGTTGCTTGTGTCAGTTAGATATTAACGGAGATGTTATTTGCTTTGCGGATGACACTGTTATCATTTTCACTTCTGACTCCCGGACAAATGTATGTAAAAAAGCTGCCGAAGGAATCAAGCGGATTAAAAATTGGCTAGACAATAACCCGCTAACACTAAATATAGACAAAACAAAGTACATGACATTCAGTATAGATCCCAGATGTCAACCGAGACTTAATGAAAACTTAACCATACACGACTGCTCATCTAAAGAAAACTGCCTGTGAAACCCGCTAAGATGGACTGAGATAATAAAAAACTTAGGAATTTACGTTGACAACTATTTCAGGTGGACAGAACAATTAAATAAAACAGCGGGTAAAGTCAGAAAACTTATATATTTTTTAATAACATACGAAACATAAAGCCAGTGAAGACTTTAAAAACTATATATTACGCTTTAGGCCAATCAATTATCACCCACGGTATGATCGGTTGGGGTGGTGCTGCGAAAACTAATATGGACCCTCTCAACAAAACACAAAAGGCCTAAATTAAAGTTATTACAAAAAAACCTTTTAGATTCCCGACAATACAGTTATTTAAAGATACAGCAACTGCATCAAAACATTCAGCAACTGTACATCAAAATTATATCTATACATTACCAAAAAGACAAACTAAACCATCATACTGCACAACACAATTACGACACAAGACATAAAAATCAACACATGATTCCGAAGACAAATACTACATATGGACAAAGACCTTATCATAATCTGGCTCCAATTTTTTTTAATTTAATAGAAAAAGATGTTAAAGATATCCACATGACAAAAAATGCAAACCTAAAACACAAAATTCATAAGTGGATAATCAACAAAGGTATTGCATACTGCGAACAGGTAACTTGAACAATACAAAAACACACTCAACGCCTGTATTTTTTCTCTTATCCTCACAACTACATATTTTTGTGTTTCTAATTTGTTTCTTTCATATTTTTTTCTCTTTTTCCATTTTTCTTATCTCTTTTCTTTTTCATTTCTTTTTATTCTATTTATCTATTTAAATTAAAATATTTCTATTTTTATCTTATTTTTCTTCCGAGAGTAAGATATCAAAATTAGTTTATATTCCTGCCACCTTGGAACAGGCTCAGCCTAGTGAGGTGGTATATACCAAAAAATGTATTTTGATATATTATTTAATATATTATATTGTAATATCTTGGTTATTAAATAATAAAAAAATATATATATGTATATTATTTACACATATATTATCGTAAAATTATTATTATTTACATTACTGACCCATATCTTGCCCTATCACCATTATAAATTTTAAAGTTACAATATATCTCCATATACTTTTAGCGCATTACCCTCCCATCTAAAATGTTATTTGTTCAATATTTGCATTATCTACGTATACCTAAATATTATATGGACTGCATACAATCCTCATTATTTTAAAATCATTATCAAACGAAGAATGAACCAAATTATCGATTGTTATCAACTAAACATATACTTACTAAACTCACAAATACTTTCTGTATATGCAATTAATTCTGTAGAAAAAACTAAAATGTATAATTTCTATTTTAATTTTGAGTCAAGCACGGATACTATAGCACAAATTATGATGGTTTTACTGCTATTAATACCTACTGAACAAATTTCACATTTCAACACACACAATTAAAACCTAAACGAAATCGATAAAAATCTAAACATAGAAGAATATGTATGTGAAACAGCTTTAGAATGCAGTAAAATCTTTAAAAATATAAAAAATCGACTTATAATCTTACACCTTAACATAAGAATGTAAATAAAAACATGGATGAATTTCTTGTTCACCACCAGATTTTATAATACTATCCGAAGCCCATATACATTCAAACATAAATATACCAATTATTCCAAACTACAAGCAATATGTTACAAATTATCAGATTAATAAAAATAGTGGAATTGTAGTATATATTATTGAAAAATTTACCGATATCAACGTTTCCGAATTACCCATCTGTAACGTAAACTGTCTATTAATCAATTTTAATGTAAATCATAAGCCCTTTAATATAATCGCAATGTATCGAACACACAGTTCAAATGTACCACTATTTATAGAAGAGTTAAAAAAATTCTCTGTAATAAGAATACTTTAAATTGTGTCTTAATAATTAAAGTATATATATAATTAAAGTCATATATAACAAAAATAAAACATTCTCGACCAACTTATTATACAAAGAAACTAAAATATTTAATATACGTAAATTATTTATATTACAAACTTTGAAATATGTGTTTAAAAACAAAAATAATTTCGAAATAAATGAAAACAGAACGAGCAAAAGAATAAATAATATATTTTATACCCCACAAACCAATACTAAATTATTGCAGACACATAGCAGTTTCATTGGTCCTCGTACATTTAACCTTCTACCACTACAAACTCAAATGATAAATAAAATGATAAAATATGTAAAAGAGGTAAAATTATGGTTGAATAATGTAGATGTTGAAACGCTTTTTCTATAAATTTATCCACCCTTCTACAACTCATTTGCTGTAACTTCTAAACTGTAGTACAATATATTTTCTGTTTATTTTATTATTTTTATTTTTTTTATAATAACAAAAAAAAATAACAAAAAAATTGTATGTTTTTCTCCATATTTTTATTTTATTTTTATAATAGCTGAAAAAACCGTTTTCACTTATTCTACCTATGTAATACTTATTTTTTATACTATCTTTATATTTAATATGTTTCTTTAAGTCTAATTTATACTTTGGGTACTTGGAAATATAGTATTTTGTTTTAATATTACCCACACTCAGGCAGTGCCTTAGTGGGTTTTCATTTCTTGTTCATAATTTTTATTATATATTATGTTATTTTACAATATTTGCTATTAAACATTATATGTACAAAGAAATGGAAATAAATAAAGTTAAAAAAAAAAAAAAAATAGGTGACTTGAATATTAATATTGGCCCAAATAATCACTGTAAAAATAAAATGGATTATATAAATGCTATGAATGAAATGAACTTTACGTCATGTGTAAATAATTTCACAAGAGAAATTGCAAAACAAACACCATCGTGCCTAGATCATATTTGGAGCAATATTAAACATACAGAAAAAATTAAATCTATCATATGGAAAAACGACATAACAGATCATCATACAAATATATTTGTTTATGATTTCTGTAAAAACTCGGAAATTTATGATTCTGGAAAAAATATTAAAATCATTTCTTAACTGAACTATCAAAAATTAAATAATAAATTACGTAATGAATCATGGACATCAATACTAAATTGCCAAAACCCTGATATATGTGCAAATTATTTTGAAGAAACATTAATTACTAATATCGCTGACTGTACAACCTATATTAATCTCCAAACTAATGCTGAATTAAGGAAAATTAAACCATGGATTACGCAAGGTCTAATTATATCTATCCGGAAAAAGGAAAAACTCTTCATTCAAACAAAAAAAACCCAAACAATAATCTCATCAAAACTGAATTTAAAATATTTCGAAACAAACTCACAAAAAATATTAAATATACGAAAGAAAAATATTATAAAGAAAAAATAATCCTTACAAAGGATAACACTAAAAAAAACATGGAACACTTTAAACGAAATGATGAATATAAATAATAAAAATAAATCAATTATAAATTTTATAAACAACAATGGAACCACATTAAATGCTATCGGCGAATCGAAAAAGTGTGCAAATGTTTTCAATAATTTTTTCACAAACATCGGACAAAAACTTGCAAACAAAATTAATCAAAATTATCAACCAGATGATATACATGAAGATAAACTAAGTAACAACAATCTATCAGTTGAAACTGTTGAAAACATTATAAAATCACTAAAAAATGGTGCTGCACCTGGATATGATGGTCTAACTACAGAAATCTTAAAAAAATGTTCTAACTCATTAACTAAACCAATTACTCAAATAATTAATGTAAGCATTAAAAGTGGAATATTCCCATCAAACTACAAAAAAGCCATTGTAACACCTGTGTATAAATCCGGAGATTCGAAAGAAATAAACAATTACCGCCCAATATCGTTAATATCCAATGTAGCTAAAATATACGAAAGAGTTATAAAGAAACAAATTGTAGATTACGTGGAAAATAAAAAATGTATTAACCCCAGTCAATACGGTTTCAGAGAAAAAATGAGCACGCAAGACGCAATAGCGGAAAACTAGAGTTATTTATAAAGCACTGGATAAAGGTAAAAAATGCTTAAGTATATTCATTGACCTCCGTAAAGCTTTTGACAGTGTTTCACATTCAAAATTAATCAACAAACTAAATAATGTAGGTATAACCGATAAAGCTAAATCGTGGATAAATAGTTACCTATATCAAAGAACACAACAAGTAAAAGTAAACAACGAATTAAGTGATGTAGAAGAAATTAATTTTGGAATCCCACAAGGAACTGTATTGGGCCCAATACTATTTATATTATATGAAAATGAACTTTTTGAACTTCCTATCATCGGAAAGATTATATCTTATGCGGATGATAGAGTATTAACGATTGAAGAAAACTCTTGGAAAGAGGCCGAAATATCAGCAAATAATGCAATAAATATCATTAAACAATGGTTTAACGAAAATTTACTCTCTTTAAATGTTGAAAAAACTCATTTTCTACCTCTGAGCCAAACAGAGAATATTTAAAATATAAATGTAAATATTAAAGGTCATGACAGAAATTGCCTACTTAAAATCGCACCCTGTAACTCAAATTGTATACATATTAGTAGTAAAGAACAAATAAAATATCTCGGAATAATTATCGACAATAACATCAAATGGAAAAAATAAATAAACTCCACAGTAGACAGAATGAGGAAACTAATATATATATATATATATATAAATATATATATATATATATAATGAGGAAACTAATATATATATATTAGTTTCCTATATATATATATATATATATATATATTCAGAATTAGAAATACTATCTCATTAAAAATATTAAAAGAAATTTACTTTGCCCTTGCCCATTCTGTATTACAATATGGAATCATAGCTTGGGGGGGGGGGCGGTGCATACAAATCATCCCTTCTCCCACTCGAAACAATTCAAAAAATTCTTATAAAAATTATCCTAAAAAAACCGTATTACTACCCAACAATAAACGTATTCCAAGAATTCCCTGTTCCTCCACTTACAAAACTTTACGAAAAAATAGCACTACTTCATCTACACAAAGATATCTTTAATAAAAATATTACCCCACTGCAAAATATTAGCAAAAGCAATACTTCTATTGGTGGACTAACTGTACCTCCCGTACGAACCACTACTGCACAGAATCACTATGTATATAAAGGAATAAAATTATTTAATCAATTACCCGCTGATATACGAACAGAAAAAAATTACAACAAATTAAAAAAAAAAAAATCTTATTTTGGTAGTACAACCACATAATTTTAATTTTCTCGTAGATATATTTTTCACTGTTATTCCTAATGTTTTATGTACTTCCTGTATACATTTCTTGTTTAATTACTCCTACGAACTTTTAAAATATGTCTAAATCTCTTCACAAGTTAAACTCTTTAGTTTGTGATAAGAATCTTTTAAAAAAAAAAAAATTCTTAAGTTATTAACAAGTTGTCCTCTCCTAAACACAAGCATTTGCTTTCTTAGGAGAGTGTATAAAAATATGTAAGCAATATTATGTTATATTATGAAAATGCAAATGAAACAAATATTAATAAAAAAATATACATATTTATATATATTTTTTTTTTTGATGGCAGAAATATTTCTTCATTTATCGCAGAAAGACATTGTTTCATCAAAATTTTTATATGATGTTCTACTTTGTATCCCAGTGAAAAAACCCTTGCTTTTGCAACATGTTGATCATTTTTATTAAATGGTGGTCAAAACAAAGTTTATTTTAAAAGTTTTATGTTTGATCGCTAATTAATTATTCGTATTTTTCTGAAATTTGTTTGAAATGTAAGAAAACTACCATTTGCGCAAAGTTTTTTTTTTATTAGTTGTAATTTGTCATGAAATAATATGTGCAGGTTAAAAATAGCAATATAACTTATTCGGTGGTGGTTGACGACTCAGACTGGTTGACTCTAACGAAGATGGTACAAAAAAGACTTTTTCTCAAAATTTACAAATGGTTCTCGATCCAGTCTACGAGCGCTGGAACTCTAGTCCATACTCCAGGGTAGTTTGCAAGTGCGCAGCCATTTCCCCAGGAGGTGATTCCAACGAGGAGGCCGTTGACGACGAATGGACCACCAGAGTCTCCTTGGCAGGCATCAGCTCCGCCGACGCCATAGAGTCCTCCGCAGATCATGTTGTCGGTGACGGGATTGAATCCCTGGTAAGCGGCGACACAAACTTCCTGGTCGACAACGGGGATTGTCACCTTGCGCAGATTAGCGGGAATCGATCCTCCAGACTGAAAATATTTCGCAATTATTGTTTAAATTAATTGATATAGATGTTTTTATTTGTAAAATGAAACAATTTAAGTTTGTTTGAACCACAGGGAAAACGTATACTTATTTGAAAGTTATGAAATATAGATGGGAACAATGTATTAACTAAATTCGCTAACCATATCATTGAAAATAACCATAGTTTTGAAAAAAATACGGAGATAAATATTCTTCATATTAATCATAAAGGAAAACGTTTAGATAACTTAGAAGCCTTGGAAATAAAAAAAAATCCCTTAAAAATGATGAATCTATTATTAACAAACAATTAATATTGTCTTATAGCCCAATCATGGATATGTTGTCCTACCCACCCACTCTTCATTAATACCTAGCAACGGCTCCACCCCTACCATAATAATACATTGTTCCCATCCATATTTCATAACTGTCAAATCAGTATACGTTTTCCCTGAAGTAGGAACGGTCGTTCTGAAGCCGGTCGGCTTTACTCAAATATATAAGTGGTTCAAACAAAGTTAAATTGTTTCATTTATCTATAATGGATAACCACAAAGTTATAGCTAAATTTAAAAGTTTTTTATTTGGTTTATGAATAGTTGGCAGTTAGTACAAAACCTCAAAGAAGGTGATCGTAATTTCAAAATGAAATTGATTTTTCAAAAAGTTTTGCATTTAAGAGATGACTACGCTCTATTAGCGCTTAATTGAACTAATCTGGTTTCTATGTGGATATTAAATGCGAACTTTTTTGATTATTAGTTATTAGTTAGATCACACATCACACGCCTACACAAAAGTCTAAATAACAAAGTAAATGATTAATTTCAAAAACGCATATCTTACGCTTGTCGAGCCCCATCCAGTAACGAAAGCGAGTTCTCCTGCTTCCACATTTAGTCCCAGGGTTGGGAGAGTTGCCAACTTGGTGTACACATCATTGATGGTCAACGCAATTTCCAGGGTGATTATTCCAACGTCGAAGTCCAGTCTCGCGTCGGAGTACCTTTCGTGGGTGACGACGCTAGCACCATGAACGACTTGACCTCCGGATGCATGGGCCGAGGATCCAGCGCGGATCCTCCAGCGGTTGGCACGAGTTCTGTAAATTAATATAATTGAATTATTATGAATTTAATTCAGAAATATTCTAGAATTTTAGCTGACTCTGACTTTGCGACTTTGATAAGAGCTATGGTGCTGAATTCTTAACTAATATCTATACACTTCAATTACCAGCATCTCAATATTTTGTTATACATTCATAGAAATCGCATGTTTTTTTTTTAATTATATTAGAAGAATCAAGATTATGCCTCGATAATCGTGGTTTTACGTCACAAATAAACTTTTAAAGCTTATTTATAAAATGTGGCAAAAGCTCAATGTAATGTTTTCAAAAAAAATAATAATTGCATATGAATTTTAACGTTTCCAATGGTTAGATTGGAATTGATTGGTTTGACTGGGACGCATAAACGACCAAGTGATATAAAACACTCGAACGCTGTGTTGATTTAAAAAAATCTTTTTTCTGTGAACGCCGATAAAAAATTACATCACATTCACTTCAATTTAATACACATCATGTGTATTTTTGGATTATTTTTTCACTGAATTGATACTTTGAACACATCCGGGTATTTGAGCGGTTTCTTTTCAAAATGTTTTTCCACTATCTACAACCTTTATGAATCAGGGGATGTCATACCCGGTGGTGCAATGTCCAGCTGTCAGGATGACAGTGGGGCTGATGATGGAGCCACCGCAACGCAGGCTGTAGAGTCCCAGGCCGGTGGAGTCGTACTGGAGAGCCACCTGCCATGGGGCATCCTGGATGATGGCCTGCTCTCCCCCTACAATTGGGGACTGACCGATGCCACGGATTGGACCCAACTCAAGCCCTGAAATTTCAAAATTGTTCTTCAAATTGTGTTTTAACTAGTTACTTTGTTTCGTGGAGTGTACACTTGGAAAAGGACAAAGGATGGAAACATTACTTATTATAGTGCAACATTGTATCTTTTGGATTTGTCCCGGACTCGAATGCATCACGTCAACACCCTGAGCAAAAAGTTGACAGCTGAATGTATTCAAAAGCTCTTGTGCACCGATTCCGAAAGTAAATTGCTTTTGTTTGTCAAATAATAGGTACAACAACTACATATTTTTAATTGTTTTAGTGTTTAGTTCGTAGAACTCCATTTAATAATGATTATTTTTTAAATTAAATTTAATAATGTTCTTATCAATTTCTGCAAATGTTTTAGTTTTTATTTTGTTACAACTGTTTCAGCTTACCTTACAAGGCCATTTTCAAACTGTAGTTGAACCACTTTGAGACAACTTATTTGTACGATTTTAAAAGTCAATTTTTGAATTTAAATAGAATTGAAACTGCTGTAACTAAAATAAATACTAAACCACTTGCAGACTTGATAATAACATTTTGATAATTAAGTAACAATTAGATATAGACAATTTATAAAAAAATATATATATACGTTGGAAAAATGGCAGAATCTGAGTCTAGAGGCGAAGATGCTTGTGTGAAAACATGCACCAAAAAAAGGCCACTATTTTAAGCTGCATCCATGTCACATTTCTTACGGTCTTCATATTACCGGTTTTATGACACAAGTCTGAGCTTCAAATATTATTGTTTAGTATAAATTTAATTAAGTTTTGTTGTTTATTATTGATTTAAACTATATATGTTAATAGATTAGTATTTTTTTCACTTACCGCAGGCGAGAGCCAAAAGAGAGGCAGCGACAACAAATCTCAACATCTTGTTTGATTATAAAAAATATTTTGATTTGCTTCGGTTATTATACGAAGATTGCAAAGTTTATCTCGTGAGAAATGATAACGAATAGGTATAACCCGATTCGATAGGGCATTGAATTATAATACCTTAATCTTGCCAAAAAGTTTATACTGAAATAAGCGTGTCCTTAGGATTCCACGATTGATGCCCTGATAAATGCACGTTATCTAGTTTATTTAGTACATTTCGATTATACTTTTTGTACATTGGAAATTCCATGTAATTACATTTTTAAATAGGTTTTTAGTTCTGATGTTTTTGGTATATTGTTATTGGCCCTTAAAAATAAACATTTTAAAAATGTTACCCATCTGATAAACAATCGTTTACCATACATAAATCAGTTTTGCTAAACGTTTTTCACTAAAGGGGATTATGCATATTTTGTACAGCAATTTTGTTTTTACGTTCCGTAAGTTAAGTAGGCAACCGCCTATGGTATTGGGTATGGGTACCGCCGTCCCCGGTACCATTTCGTCGCCTTAGTTCTTAATTGTCCAAACGACCATTTGAAAATTCGACGGGAGGTGAAGGTTTTCTTTTATTATTTCAATGAAACATTATGATAGGTGTTTAAGATAAAGTTATTTCCGTAAAGGCAAAGGTCTGATTAGTTTAAATAATTCTAAATTAAGTTATTAACTATCCTTTTTTATACTTTATTTTTAGTTTTAAAGTGGAGATTGAACAAAAACTAAAATGGTCGTTTGGACAATTAAGAACTGAGGTGACGATTTATTGGATTACCAAGACCTCTGCCATAGGTCACCCCAAATGGTTCGCTACGTTTGGTGACTTAGCAGGGATACCCGGGATCATGGGGTGAGGTTTGTCTAAAAGATCGTCTGATGGAATTATTTTCCTCGAAGCCTCCTGTGTGGAGCTAATGTAAAAGAAAAACATTTGGGTTTTTTAATACTGGGAGAGCTGTTTCGGCGTTCAAGGCCAATAACAAATGGTGAGTTTAATAATCTAATTTATTTAAACAATTATACCAAATATGCCATTATCTATCAAACAAACTCATAGATTGATAATGGCCTTGACCACCGAAACAGCTGTGACAATAACAGAAACTAAAATACTTGCGTAGATAAAATCAATTATTAAAGAGTAGGTAATTTGTTTAGTGCGACCAAATCTCTGATACTTATTTTTTCCCTAAATAAAATTTAATAGAATAAAAACACACATTAAAAAATATATTATAAAAGAAAATTTAACACTTTTCATAATATAAGATTTTAACGGGGTGAACAATTATGTTTGCAAGAAAAATAATTTATTAAAAATAGTTACTTTTAAACTTAGTAAGTGACGCTTGGCTGTTAGTTGCCAGAGGGATAGGCTGTTGATTTTTAAATTTCGAATAATCATTTTTTTATTGTAATATTTAATTGCTTTTGATGTCCATTTAGGCTTTTGGCCAACGGCGAAAACACTGACCGCTTTGTAACGAAATCATAACCAACAATGTTTGGTCGATCTTTATAGTTTTTTGTTATCAATAATCAATGTTAATTCACTTGTCGAAAGATTGAAATGATTCACATGATCAATCATTATTATTTTAATTAAAAAAAATCACCTTAATTAGGAAAAAAGTATCACAAGCTTGGGTTTTTTTAATAAATCGTATATCATACATGGAAAAACAAATACCTTTTTAAAAACACCACTATGTAATCAATATTATCAACATGTTTTGAAAACAAAGTTTTCTTCGTCAGGATAAGATTTGAAGATTTGAAAATTTAATTGTTTAGTTCATACATATAATATCTTGTAAGTTATCTTGATTGTGAATACACTACATATTATCTCATGAATTAAGATTTATTTTATTTATTTATTTATTGCTTCTTCACAATTTATATACATATATTTTTAGCATGTAATTATTAACCCCACTAGGGTTCCCTTGTATCGGGGTTAATAATTTCACAATTTAATAAAAATAACACACGCAAATATCGGTCATGCAAAACAGTTAAGTAAAAGCAAAATAATAAAATTTAAAAATAAAATGATAAACAGAGAAAATAATAAGTGATAAAAATATATGAATTAATATCAAAGTGTTAAGAGATCAGACAAAATGTTCTCATTCATTATATCATTAGTTCATACCATTTTCAACGGCTAAAGTTCGGTGTTTGGGCTAAATTCCTAAAAAATAAAACTAGTTATTTTTATACTAATTTGGGGTCGGGGAATCCGAATCTGAAAGAATTAGGCGGCGGCAAGCAATATTAACTGAATTACACGACTTTAAAAAATTTTATACACATACAGGAAAATAGCCATTTTGGAAGCATTTTGATTCCTAGAAAATCAAACTAGTTATTTTTATACTAACTATGGGCCGGGGAATCCGAATCTGAAAGAATTAGGCGGCGGCAAGCAATATTAACTGAATTAAACGACTTTAAAATTTTCTATACACACACACATGAAAATAATCATTTCGGAAGTATTTTGACACATGTAGTACAAAGATCATAGAAAAACAAGATAACATAGATGTTTTTACCACACAAAATTAAGTGTTGCCATTAAGCAGTAATATTAATAACGTAAAATAACATGTTTATATTTTAAGTACTTATTTTTTATAAATTTTACTCACTTTTGTATCACAAACCATGTTACATAAACCCGGCGTAGCTGCTAAACCACTTGAAAACAGGGATGTTTTTTTGCCGTGAAGCGAGCAGGGGGTATAAAGGGGTACAAACCATGTTACACAAACCTAGCGTAGCCGCTAAACTACTCGAAAACAGGGATGTTTTTTTGCCGTGACGCGAGCAGGCGGTATAAAGGGGCACAAACCATGTTACACAAACCTAGCGTAGCCGCTAAACTACTTGAAAACAGGGATGTTTTTTTGCCGTGACGCGAGCAGGCGGTATAAAGGGGCACAAACCATGTTACACAAACCTAGCGTAGCCGCTAAACTACTCGAAAACAGGGATGTTTTTTTGCCGTGACGCGAGCAGGCGGTATAAAGGGGCACAAACCATGTTACACAAACCTAGCGTAGCCGCTAAACTACTCGAAAACAGGGATGTTTTTTTGCCGTGACGCGAGCAGGCGGTATAAAGGGGCACAAACCATGTTACACAAACCTAGCGTAGCCGCTAAACTACTTGAAAACAGGGATGTTTTTTTGTCGTGACGCGAGCAGGCGGTATAAAGGGGCACAAACCATGTTACACAAACCTAGCGTAGCCGCTAAACTACTTGAAAACAGGGATGTTTTTTTGCCGTGACGCGAGCAGGCGGTATAAAGGGGCACAAACCATGTTACACAAACCTAGCGTAGCCGCTAAACTACTTGAAAACAGGGATGTTTTTTGCCGTGACGCGAGCAGGCGGTATAAAGGGGCACAAACCATGTTACACAAACTTAGCGTTAGGTTAGGGACGCGAGCAGGCGGTATAAAGGGGCACAAACCATGTTACTTTTACCGCTTAGCTGGACTCTTATATGATCCGCGTATCCGACAGGAACCCTTCGAGACAAGCGAGTTTGACAAGGATACGACGGACGAAGAAGACTTGGTCGATTTATAAGATATGTTTTTCTGCTGTTATCTATTTTCATATTGATATAGGGATAAATATTTTTGAGAGCTGGTAACACTGCCGGCACATGTTTTTGTATATTTCTTGTTTTTCTATGATCTTTGTACTACGTGTGTCAAAATACTTCCGAAATGATTATTTTCATGTGTGTGTGTATAGAAAATTTTAAGGTCGTGTAAGTCAGTTAATATTGCTTGCCGCCGCCTAATTCTTTCAGATTCGGATTCCCCGGCCCATTGTTAGTATAAAAATAACTAGTTTGATTTTCTAGGAATCAAAATGCTTCCAAAATGGCTATTTTCCTGTATGTGTATAAAATTTTTTAAAGTCCTTCAATTCAGTTAATATTGCTTGCCGCCGCCTAATTCTTTCAGATTCGGATTCCCCGACCCCAAATTAGTATAAAAATAACTAGTTTTATTTTTTAGGAATTTAGCCCAAACACCGAATTTATTCCTTTTCAACAAACAGATAAAATTTAAAAAAATATATGTCCTTAGGTTTTTTTTTTAAATATGTGTAAAAAATAAAAAATGAAACAAAACAATGATTTATAAGCGATTACATTAGAGCGAATCCTTCTTATGCAATATTAAAGTGACTATCAAATAATTATGAAATAAATATGAAAGAAACCGTTTTGATCACAACATTATTGTTTTCATTCCATTTAAGTGACCGTTTTCATTAAAATATGATTGTATTTTATAGTGTAAGTGACACCTTATAAATGCCATCCGTGTGATCTTTTAGTTTTGACAAAGTTATGGGATACGATAACCCATATATATTTATTTATTTATTGTTTCTTTACCTTTTTAATTTAGGTGTTATTGTTTAAATTGAAATTTTGAACTTCATTTTGACTTGAGATTAACAATTTTATAGTGTACACAAAATAATGTGTTGAAAGACAATATTGTTACAATAATATTTCTCACATAATGGGCCTCTACTGCACTATAGGAACAAATACATTATAACGTAAAACATGTAGAGTGACCATTTGTTGAAATTAGCTTTGAAATAACATTTTTTTTTGCAAGTTGTTTAATCTATAATATTTAAAATTAGGTTCGGTTAGAAAATTAATATGTAATGGTAAGTTAATAAGAAAATAAAAAATAATATATTAACAGTAAATATACTGTAATAAATAATCAATATGCTATTAATTTAGAAATGACAATGTAGAAAAAAATCAATTGGCAATCCTCGGCTAAAACGAATAATTTAACCATTTTTTTAAAAGTGCACAAGGAATGAGATGACTTAATATGTTCTGGAAGGCTATTAAATATGAGTGGAGCCTGATAGAAGTAATTTCTTTGACCAAAAGAAGATTTAGTTTGAATTGCCACAAAGTTAAGACCAGACCCAATTCTAGTAGTACGAATTTGCTGAGTTCTTTCTGCAATATTAATATTATTAAAAAATTTACAAAATGTTTGTGTAATATACAGCTGTTTTACATTCATGACATTACATTCCTTATAAAGTATATGAGTTGGATATTTAAACTTTTTCTTGAACATAACTTTAAGGATCAGTTTTTGGGCAATGTTAAGTGGTTCTATATAAGTCTTTTGGCAAGATCCCCAGCACACTATATTATAAGAAAGTAGAGACTGGATTATTGCAAAATAAACCGTCTTCAATTTTTCCTTGTCTAGTATATGTCTGAGTTCTTTAAAGATATAGGTAAGTCTCCTAGTATTATTTACCAACATATTAACATGATCGTTTCATCTTAAAAATTTATCTATTTTTACGCCAAGGTATTTGATGCTGACTACATTTTCTAAAGGGTTGCAGTTACAGGTTTGCAAACAATTGTGTATTATTAAATTATGAGTGGCGGAAGGTTGACTTTTACTTGAAATGCTAAAAGTGATATATTTGGTTTTTTGTATGTTCAAAGTTAAAATACTATTATTTAACCAACTATTTACCACTCTTAAACCTGTATTACATTTGTTAAATGTTTCATCCCAAGTTTTACCCTCAAATATTAAGGTAGTATCATCTGCAAAACTAACGATGTTACCAGGAATATTCAGATTACATAAATCATTTATATATATTAGAAACAATATTGGCCCAAGCACACTACCTTGCGGGACTCCAAAGGAGATTGATTTACCATTGCTTAATATTTTATTTATCTCTACTTGCTGCGTTCTATCACTAAGATAAGATCTGAAAGAAGACCAAACTTAGCGAAGAACCAAACTTAGCGAAGATTGTTTGCTAATTTTGGTAATTTAGCAAGGATTCCCGAGTTCAGGGTTAGGACTGCCTAGGTACTGGCGGCAGATGCGTCTGCCCAACTACTGTGTGGCGGACCGGATTTGGAGAGACTAACTGTGAGAGACATGACATCGCCATGCATGGTAGTGAGGGGGATCAATTTAAACATCAGACACTCCTGGACCCACCGACCCCCAGATTGCTAGCCACCCCTAATATCCTTTTCCCTTTCCAGAGCTTACTTTCCTTCCTTTCCTTAACCCCCCCCCCCCACCCCCACATAGCATCCCCAAAAAGAAAGGGAAATTATTATTTTCTTCAGGGCCTCAGGAGATGGGTAAATATGGGGGTCAGTGTGACCAGGAATGACGGACGTATGAATCTATTCATCCCACTGCGGTGCAAGGCCATGTTTCGAGAGAGTCCTGCGAGAGAGGTCAAAAGGTCCCCCTCAAGCAGTCTCTCCCGATCCGACTTGCCATGTACTTGGTGGGCAGACGCATCTGCCGCCAAGGTTCGGACAAACTTCACCCCATGAACCCTAGTTTAAATACTACTTTCACTTTTTACTACCGTTTCAGGTTTTGTCTGCTGAATAGTCCGAGGAATTGTGAATCCGCATTGTGTACATGTTCTATTAGTACAAATAAGTAATGAGAACAATGAAAAACAGAATAAACTAATAACTTAGCCAATACAATTTATTTTATAACAGATTAATTACATTTGGCCAAGAATCAAGTCATGCAGCGCTGGAACTCTAGCCCAGACACCAGAATAGTCAGCAAGGGCGCAACTTCTGCCCCAGGAGGTGACTCCGACCAGAACACCTTCGATAACGAACGGACCACCTGAGTCTCCCTGGCAAGCGTCCGCGCCACCGACCCCCAGCAGACCTCCACAGAGCATCCTGTCAGTGATGGTATTAAAACCTTCATAGGCTTGCTTGCATTTCTGTTGATCGACCACGGGGATGGTCACCTTGCGAAGAACGGAAGGCAGAGCACCTCCAACCTGTTGATAAAACATGACCTTTAGAAATACCCTCGGACTCTTTCTAGACCGGAAATACTCTTGACCCTTCGACACTTTCCAGACCGCTGGAAATCTAGCTTCATTACACCTATCTACAAAGAAGGAGACGATACTAATATAGCCAATTATCGCCCCATTTGTATACAGTCAGTATTACCTAAGCTTTTTGAATCACTGGTCCTTGATGAAATCTATCCCAAATTAATAAAATTAATTGACCAAAAACAGCACGGTTTTATCAAAGGTAGATCTACCGCAACTAACTTAATAATATTTCAAAACTTCATAATACAATCTTTTGCAGAAAATAAACAAGACGACTGCATATATACAGACTTTTCGAAGGCATTTGACAAAGTATCCCATAAACTACTAAATCAAAAACTATTTGCTCTAGGAATAAGGGATAACATGCTAAAATGGTTTACTAGCTATTTATTAAATCGTAAACTGTTCGTCAAAATTAAATCATGGATGTCGAAAGCTTTCTGGGCTACTAGTGGCCTACCGCAAGGTAGTCACCTAGGCCCGGTTTTGTTCCTTATTTTCATCAAGGATAACCAATTGCTTCAACGATGTCGAGGTATTGCTCTTTGCTGATGACATCAAGCTATACAAGAAAATAACTGATATAAATCACTGCCATATACTTCAGTCAAATATTAGTAAGTTTAAAGATTGGTGCGTTCAAAATAATTTATTCTTAAATGTAGAAAAGTGCAAAACCTTGACTTTCTTCAGAAATAAAAATTCTGTTTTATTCGAATATTCCATCAATAACACAGCTTTAGAAAGAGTCACGGAAAAGAGAGATCTTTGAATTATTTTGGATGAAAAACTAAGTTTCGCCAATCATATCCACCAAATTGTAAGCAAAGGTATGAAAACACTAGGCTTCGTATTAAGAACAACCAAAAACTTTAATTCCGTACAAGTATCTCTAGTTAGAAGCCTAATGGAATATAACTCGGTAGTTTGGTCTCCATCTTACAATATTCACGTTAATAACATTGAGCGAATATGAAAAAATTTATGCGTTTTATAAATTTTAAATTAAATATCCCACTAGAAAACTTAAAATATAATTTATTATTAAATATTCTAAAAATCTACACACTAGAAGACAGACGTAAAATAAACGACTTAAAATTTTTATTTAAAATACTTAACTCTAAATTTGACTGTTGCGAACTACTGCAACTCATAAACTTACGAATACCGACAGTAACTACACGAAAAAATACACTATTCTACTGTAGCATTCATAAGCGGAACTACATTTCCCACTCTCCGATACAACGATTTCACACTATGGGAAATCAGTACTCAGGTGATATTGACATATTTAACATAAAATTGGCGAATTTTGTTGATCTTGTAAAAAACTTATTCCAAACCTATTCCTAAACATATTTGTTTTTCTGAAAACCTATGAAATCGCTGTATTTTTGTATTTTTATGACTTGTGTGCATTTTTATCTAATTTTATTTTCATTATTTCTGTATGTTTAAAAATCATCTGTCATGAATTATTTGTACTACCAAAATGTAAAAGCCCTTTGGGCGTTAAATAAATAAATAAAAATATGTATGCATATATGTATATATATATATATATATATATATATATTTTTTTTTTTAAATATTAATGCAATCATAAGAAGAATGTCGGGGAAACCGGACGATTGATATAAGCCATTCATCTTTGGTTATATTCAAACAATTTCTTTGGTTGAATTGGATGCTCTCTTTAAGCCGCCGCTACCCAATTTCTTACATATCTTAAACATTTGAAATTATTAAGCTCTTAAATACATATTTTATTTTCGATAGTGTATGAGTTCTACGTAAGTCACCATGTTTTTTCTGCACTGCATTGAATGAAGCATTTTACCTTTAGAGCTGACAATGAATCCGAACACCAGTATAACTTATACCATTTGTATGTACATTTTATACCAACTTTTAAAATTAAACTAAACAATATTGACTGTGATATTCCATTTATAGTTTTTCCAGGTATCTTTTATGCTTTTACAAAAAAAAATCATTAGAGTTACTTAATGCACTTTCTTATTTCAATATTTGCTGACGCTTTAATCATGTTGCAAATCGATAAAAATGATTTTATTTTTATTTTTAAGATGGTTTCACTTTGAAAATTGCAGCAAATTATATGACTATGAGGAGATCAGTTAATTAATTTACCAACCTGTTATGTCTGATATTTTCCTCGAAAACTATTTTTCAGATATTTAGTGGATCCAGAGTGACTACCAAAAACACAAGTAAGCGCACATGGAATTTTTGCAGGCTCAGTTGAATACTGAAGTTATTTATTTTGACTAAAGTTTAAACAATATTCGTAGCCTTCAAGAAGGTGTCTTAGAAAGACTAACAAGAATTGGCACAACCGAGAAATGACAATCTTCCACCGTGTCTATTCATGATCAATGTAAAATTTCATCAAGGAGAGAAATTTTCTAAATCTTCACATATTTTCTAATGAAAGTTTTTTTTCTTAAACTTTATGTGAACATTCAGGTACATTTAATTACAACGCGGGACAGTTCTTACAAATAAATAAAAATTATTTTTTGAAAAACGGAATTATAGTATTCTCCTTAATTTAAAAAAGCGTTGCTTTTAATCCAGATGGTGTAAGAAGTCACCCTAGCCCAGATTCCTGGGTACTGAGCTCTGGCGCATCCGTTCCCCCAGGAAGTGATGCCAACGAGGGTGTTGTTGACCACCATTGGACCTCCTGAGTCTCCTTAACAGGCGTCCTGACCACCAATGTTCAGCTTTCCGGCGCAGATCATGTTGGAAGTCACGGGGTTGAAGAAGGCGTAAGCCCAGGCACACTGGCTCTGGTTGATGATCGGGAGGACTACCTTATTAAGGACTGTCGCCAAAGGACCCCCTTCCTAGAATGCAAAATATTTTTGATTATTATTTATTTTTGATATCCATTTAATACTATCCAACCAATGTGCATCATTCAACAATATGAATGAAGGAGGTTTAAACATTTATGCTTCTTGTGAGACTTCAAACTTGTTTGGTTTTTGTTACAAAGTTGAAAAAGAATGCAAAGCAAATTCTTTACAAAGACCTTTGCATCGAGAAGCATCTGAAGACTGGTGACATTCTTGGAGATTCTTCAGACCTGGAACGAAAGATTGGAGAGAAGAAAATAATGTCGACGACCCTTCAGAGTACAGGTATCTAATCCATTATTGTGAATTAACGTGGAGTCACAATCATAGTCGCAATGAGGTAACGATTGAAAAATAATAACTGTATAAGACTCACACCAGATGGAATACAATGATAGGCTTTATCAGCTGTCAGGATTAGCCCAGTTTATGTAAGATTAGCTTATTACGAAAAACCTACATCAACCTGCATTCCTCGGAGGAGTTTGTTCTCTTTTCGGCTAATATAGAATATATTATTATGTGATCGATTACACAAGGGCTTCATCTACCTAATCTACTGTTTGTAATATGTAACTGATTGCTCGAAATTTTTAATGTCTGAAAGAGAAATAACTCACAGTGAATGTTCCCCACCCCGTAACAACAGCGCTCGATCCATCTGCGACTTGTTGGTCTTGATTCGCAAGTCCAATTATATCCACATTTGACCCCAGCTCGAGAGGGGTGCTCAGAAAAAGAATGAAGACATCATTGTCTAACCGCGAGTTAGGGTGCTGTATAAAGCTAGCAACAGCAATGACTTGACCACCAGAACCGTGGAATGTTGATCCAGCGCGGACTTTCCACTGTTGAGCCCTTGTTCTGTAATAGATTGTATAAAGTTAAGGTATTCGTATTAAAAGAAAGCACAAACCTCAGGGGATATTACTTGGAAGCGCTTGCTAGGTTTAGGTGTTGGAGGAAAAGAAACAGATAATTTCGACTTATTTTTGTACCCTCTCCTTTGAGGAAGTTGGCTAGTCAATAATTGGCTCCATCCTACACATCGCGTACCGGAATATCTAGCTTCTAACAGATACATTTGGAATCACCAAGGTAGCATTTTTCATCAAATATTTCATGAATTTAAAATTTTTACAATCATAAAATAATTATTTAAAAAAAATGATTATT
This sequence comes from Limnephilus rhombicus, assembly GCA_929108145.2. Lineage (NCBI taxonomy): Eukaryota > Metazoa > Arthropoda > Insecta > Trichoptera > Limnephilidae > Limnephilus > Limnephilus rhombicus. The sequence goes on along the minus strand of OV815278.1, from coordinate 15,077,344 downwards.
ATTATGGACCATTCGAATCACACAAATCATCGAATCACACAAATAAAACTAATTGATATTACGAAAGAATAATGAACACTCACAGCTCCAAAGAAAATACAAATAATAATATTTTTGAAAAACGACTAGTAAATCAAGACTAGGAAGGTCTAAGGAATCTTCAAGGAAACCTATATTATATTGCTTCAGGAAAATGGTACGTTAAAAATAAATTAGTGCAACAACTAAAGTTGTGCCATTTCTGCTACCCATCCGTGCAGTGAGCGGCTGTGAGGACAACAGTTTTACTTATGATGGAGCCTTCACAAGACTGAGAAAAGTATCCACTGTTCCAGTAATTCAGTAACAGAGCCACCTGGTAGGGAGCCTCGCTGATACTGATTGGAACACGTACAACTATTCTACCGTCCAACTGGGAACTGGTGGAGGAGAAAACACCGCGCCTTAAAAAAGGTTAACCTAAAAGAATCTAATAATAGTGTTTTTTTAACCATAGCACATTTTCTTGAAAGAAAAACATTAAAGCTAAATTCTGCGCTCGTTCCAGAGAAAACTCATTCGCACGTCATCGACGTTCGGCCCCTTTCTTCTCACGCGTCTTGTTTGAAAATGAAAAAGACAGAAGATTCTAGAACGATGGCGTCATGTACGATCTCTAGCTGGGTCTAGTTTATCCGTCAATTTAACGGCATTGATTGGTGAAAACGTGCGTAATTAATTAAGTAAGACTATTCACCCTCAAACTATTTTAGAAGCAAAGAAATAAAGTATTTCTATAATTTATTTATGCTGGCAGAAATATTTCTTCATTTATCACAGAAAGACATTATTTTATCAAAAATTTTAAATTTTCATAATTTTTATTTTATTTTTACTTTGTATCCCGGTGAAGGAAACTTTGCTTTTGCAAAATGTTGATCATTTTTATTAAATTGTGGTCAAAACAAAGTTTATTTTAAAAGTTTTATGTTTGATCGCTTATTTGTTAATTCATATTTTTCTGAAATTTGTTTGGCATGTAAGAAAACTACCATTTGCGAAAAGTTTTTTTTTTATTTATTGTAGTTTGTCATGAAATAATATGTGCAGGTTAAAAATAGCAATATAACTTATTCGGTGGTGATTGACGACCCAGACTGGTTGCATCTAACTAACCTGGTACAAAAAGACTTTACTTCAAAATTTACAAATGGTCCTCGACCCAGTCGACGAGCGCTGGAACTCTAGTCCATACTCCAGGGTAGTTTGCAAGTGCGCAGCCATTTCCCCAGGAGGTGATTCCAACGAGGAGGCCGTTGACGACGAATGGACCACCAGAGTCTCCTTGGCAGGCATCAGCTCCGCCGACGCCATAGAGTCCTCCGCAGATCATGTTGTCGGTGACGGGATTGAATCCCTGGTAAGCGGCGACACAAACTTCCTGGTCGACAACGGGGATTGTCACCTTGCGCAGATCAGCGGTGATCGATCCTCCAATCTGAAAATATTACGAAAATGTAATTTCAAAATGAAATTGATTTTTCAAAAAGTTTTGCATTTAAGAGATAACTACGCTCTATTAGCGCTCGATTGAACTAATCTGGTTTCGCAGGAACACTTAATTCCTTGGAATTTATGAAACTTTTCACTGTAAGTGGATATTAAATGCGAAATTTTTTGATATTAGTTTGGAGCTTTTATGAGATTTTGAAATAGTTGGGTTTAGTTAAACCTATCAGGTACCTATCTAAAAATACTCGATGTTATTAAGCCTACTGGGAATAACCAAAATAATTAGAAATTCGACAGTCAAAGATAACGTAATAACAAATGTAAGAAACCCCATATAATTGAATAAAATCCTTGTAGACCACCCCTCTTCCTGAACCCACATACGTTATGTTTATAAACCTTAGGTTAAGAATAATTTGTAGCAGTCTGAAGATGGCTTTAACAAGCTGAAGCTGGTTACACTCAAATAAATTAAAGTGGAAATAAGGTTCATATTTGTTTTATTATATTATGCGTTTAGTAAGCTTAAAAATAGTATACGATTACTGCTGCATTACGCGATTTCCAATTTTAAATCTGAGTGTGATTTTAATGAATTAAAATTTCATGTTCTCATGAGAGCATCTTTCTCACATAAAAAATAGTTTTTTTTAAATATATTAGGTCCATACATATGAAATTGGCGTTTTGCCGTACTGGCGACTTTGATCTCAAATATCTTTTCTTTGGTCAAGAATTCCAAATTCAAATTTATACAGCTATTTACTCATGTATTTGTGTTTCGAAAATTATAATATATATATATATTTTTTTTTTTTTTTTTTTTTTTTTTTTTTTTTTTTTTTTTTTTTTTTTTTTTTTTTTTTTTTTTTTTTTTTACAGTAAATACCGCACAAGAATCTCAACTGCTCCCGTCTGGAGCCAGTGAGACTATGGCATCCCCAATTGGGGTATGTTGTGAGGCTGAAGGTAGTGGTGAGGGGAAGGAGGTGGGGAAGAGGAAGGTTGGGAAGTACCTGGCTATTGAGATCTGGTCACCAAACACGGCTAAAGCCATTTTCAAGCAACGTTTCAATTCTGAATGGTGGTCTTACACCAGGGCGATACTAATAGTATCTTCCACTCTGGAACATGCCGCAAATATACTATATATTATTTTTAAATGAATTAATTGTGAAATAACACAAATTAATCAAATAAAATTTATTTGCGCATGCCGGGTTCGAACCCGCGACCTCCGGATCATGAGTCAAGAGTCTTACCCACTGGACTACGGAGGTCGTCATTTGTTTTTTCCTTAATTGTTTTTTTTTTGCGTCACTTAGTATACAAAATGGAAAACTTGAAATATCGCGTTATTGTGGCACCAGTGCTGCAGAAATGGCTCGAAGGATTAATGATGTGTATGGCGACGGTGCCGCAAAAGAAAACACAGTGCGTTTTTGGTTCCAACGCTTTCGTTTTGGAAATTTCGACATGCAGAACAAGCCCCGTGGACGGCCGGAGACCAAAGTTGATAATGAAGAATTGAAGGCTATTAAACCACGTCCCAGTTAGCAGCAGGCTGCGGTGTTAGTGATAAAACTGTTTTAATCCACTTGAAGAAAATTGGGAAGGTGAAAGAGCTTGAAAGGTGGGTACTTCACGAACTGAGTGAAGCAAATCGACAAACGCGCGTTGACCGCTAGACCACACGCTGCACAACAGACGGCTACCAAATTAGAGGAGCTTCAATTGGAATGTCTATGACATCCACCGTACTCTCCGGACCTTGCCCTAACAGATTACTATTTTTTTCGAAATTTGGATAACTTATTGCAAGGGAAAAAATTCAACTCCGATGGGGCAGTCCAAACCGTCTTCAAAGATTTTATTGATTCCCGTCCGAATGGTTTTTTTAGTAAAGGGATCGATGAACTACCTATGAGATGGGAAAAGTGCGTAGATAGCAATGGTACATACTTTGATTAAATAAATATATTATATTTATAAAAATCTACTTTATGTTCCTCCCATACAAAACGCCAATTTCATAAGTAAGAACCTAATATATAACTTTTAATAAATACGACTTACAAATAACTTGTTTTTGGAAATTAGATAAAAATATTTCAAGTAAATGATTAATTTCGAAAACGCATAACTTACGCTTGTCGAGCCCCATCCAGTAACGAAAGCGAGTTCTCCTGCTGCCACATTCAGTCCCAGGGTTGGGAGAGTTGCCAGCTTGGTGTACACATCATTGATGGTCAACGAACTTTCCAGGGTGACTATTCCAACGTCGAAGTCGAGTCTCGCGTCGGAGTACCTTTCGTGGTTGACGACGCTAGCACCATAAACGACTTGACCTCCGGATGCATGGGCCGAGGATCCAGCGCGGATCCCCCAGCGGTTGGCACGAGTTCTGTAAAGTTATAAAATTGAATTATTATGAATTTAATTTGGAATTTTTTTAGAATTTTAGATGACTCCGATTTGGTCGGTTTATAATTTGCGGCTTTGGTAATACCTTTTATTGATGGATTCTTATCTAATATCTACATCTTTAAATAACCAGCATCTCAACATTTTTTACACGCCTGATGTAAAATAATTTTGCAGGGTTCATAAATGTTCAAACTTAAATGAATAACAAATCCATAGCAACCGGATGTTTTTTTGGATTCATTTATCAGAATCAAGATTATGCCACGATAATCGTTGTTTTACGCCACAAATAAACTATTATAGCTTATTTATTACGTATGAATTTTAACTTTTCCAATGGTTAGATTGGAATTGATTGATTGGACTGGAACGGACAAACGAACAAGTGATATAAAACACTTGAACGCTGTGTTGATTAAAATAATCTTCTTTCTGTGAACGCCGATAAAACATTACATCACATTCTCTTCAATTTAACCCTAGAATACTAAAATGTCGTAAAAATTACGACGGCAAAATGACGATTCCTGGAAAAAAACAATGTTCGCGTCGTTCTCGTGCCCCCGCTTCACAGTGCCTTCCTAATTTGTTCCATCAGTATGCCACGAGCTGTCATTGTGGTTGGGTGTCATTTGTGTGTTGACTTATAGCAAGAGTGTCGTAAAATTTAAGAAAGTTAAGTGTTTACGACAGTTTAGAACTCTAGGGTCGATATACACGAAATAAAAGAGCTCATAAAGAGTATCTTGCTTGTTGAATCTGTTCCTGAAACGGCAACAATTCGAGAACCAAATTCACGAAAAATATGTCCCTTCTTGTCCATCCAAGTCAAGAATAACGATAACAAACTTTTGCGTGAAAAACAAAACAGCCATTTTTTTTCATTATTACGTGGTCTCTTAAACCCAAATAATGTTACTATTACTTCTAAAATAATAAAAGCTTAAATTATCTTAATTATTCGAGATTTTATTTTAAAGTGATATTTTTTACGAATTTTTAACGTCACTCGTAGGATAGTTTAGTAATCTAGGGTTAATACACATCATGTGGATTTTTGCATATTTTTCGAATACTTTTTTTCACTGAATTGCATCTTTGAATACATCCGGATATTTCAGCGATTTATTTTCGAAATGTTTTTTATTATCTTATGAATCAGGGGTTGTCATACCCGTAGATGCAATGTCCAGCTGTCAGTATGACAGTGGGACTGATGATGGAGCCACCGCAACGCAGGGTGTAGTGTCCCAGGCCTCTGGGGTCGTACAGGAGAGCCACTTGCCATGGGGCATCCTGGATGACGGCCTGCTATCCCCCTACAATTGGGGACTGACCGATGCCACGGATTGGACCCAACTCAAGTCCTGAAATTTCAAAATTGTTCTTAAAATTTGTGTTTTAACTAGTTATTTTGTTTCGTGGAGTGTACAATTGGAAAAGGACAAAGGGTGGAAACATTTAACATTAGTTATTGCATTGCAACATAATACTATATCTTTTGGATTTGTCCCGGACTCGAATGCATCACGTCAACACCATGGGCAAAAAATTGACAGCTGAATGTATTCAAAAACTCTTGTGCATGAATTCCGAGTAAATTGCTTGTTTGTCAAATAATAGGTACGAGTATAACAATTACATATTATTAATTGTTTTTGTGTTTCGTAGAACTCCATTTAATTTTTAAAAATTTAATATTAATTATATTTAATAACGTTATTATCAAGTTCTGCAAGTGTTTTAGTATTTATTTTTGTTATAGCTGTTTTGGCTTAGAAGGCCATTTTCAAACTATGGTTAAACCACATTGAGACGACTTATTTATATGATTTTAAAAGTAAAGTTTGGAAGGTATCTCAATTTAAACAGCTGTAACAAAAATAAATACGTAAACCCTTGCAGAATTGATGATAACATTATTCAATTAAATTTAAATAATCCAGAGATGTCAATATGTTTTTCTGATTTTTCTGTTTCCAGATTTTCGATTGAGTTTCGCTTATATTGTCTTTATTTATTTTTAAAAAATTTTAAAAAACATTACAATTACAGACAATTTATAAACAAACAAAAAAAATGACGTTGGAAAAATGGCCGAATCTGAGTCTAGAGGCGAAGATGCTTGTATAAAAACAAGGACCGAAAATAAAATCGCTTATTTATGCCGCAACCAGATCGGTGTTCACACTACCTGTTTATAACAAAGGTCTGAACGTAAAAATATTGTTTTGTCTTTGTAAATTTATTTTAATTTTATTGTTTATTCTTGACCTAAACTATCTTAGCTTTTCCCGTTATGTAATAGGTTGGAGTATTTTTTCACTTACCGTAGGCGAGAGCCAGAAGTGAGGCAACGACAACAAATCTCAACATCTTGATTGATTATAATAAATATTTTCATTTGCTTCGGTTGTTATACGAAGATTGCAAAATTTATCTCGTGAGTAATGATAACGAATAGGTATAACCCGATTCTATAGGACATTGAATTGAATTGAATTAATACCTTAATCTTTCAAAGAAGTTTATACTGAAATAAGCGTGTCCTTTAGGACTCCACGATTGATGCCCTGATAAATGCAGGTTATCTAGTTAATCTAGTACATTTCGATTTTACTTTTTGTACATTGGAAATTCCATGTAATTACGTTTTTAAATAGGTTTTCAGTTCTGAAATTTTTGGTATATTGTTATTGGCTCTTAAAAATAATCATTTTAAAAATATTACCAATCTGATAAACAATCGTTTACCATAAATGAACCAGTTTTGTAAAACGTTTATTAGTGAAGGGGATTATGCATATTTTGTATAACAATTATGTTTTTACGTTCCGTAAGTTAAGTAGGGAACTGCCTATGGTATTGGGTATGGTTACCGCCACCCCGGGAATCATTTATTGGAATACCAACACCTCTGCCATAGGTCACCATGGTTCACAAATGGTTCGCTATGTTTGGTGACTTAGCAGGCGTACCCGGGTTCATGGGGTGAGGTTTGTCCGGATCTTGGCGGCGGATGCGTCCGACCACCAACTGCATGGCGGGCCGGATTGGGAGAGACTGGTTGAGGAAGACCTGTAGACCTCTCCAGCATGACTCCCTGGAAGGGATTGATCCATACGTCCGTCATTCCTGGACTCACTGACCACCAGATTCCGCCACACCCCTCATACTTTTTCCTTCCTACTACTACTTCCTCTCCTTCCTTTCCCTGAAAAGACCCTCCACACAGCATCCCCAAAGATGAAATTGGCCTCCTGTGTGGAGCTAATGAAAAAAAAAATTTAAGTTTTTTATTACTGTGAGAGCTGTTTCGGCGTTCAAGGCCAATAACAAATGGTGAGTTTAACAATCTAATTTATTTAAACATTTATACCAATTATGCCATTATCTATCAAACAAACTCATAGATTGATAATGGCCCTGACCACTGAAACAGCTGGCACAATAACAAAAAACTAAAATACTTGCGGAGATAAAATCAATTATTAAGGAGTAGGTAATTTGAAAACTCTGATACTTTTTTTTTCCCTGAATAAAATCTAATAGAATATAAAACACACATTAAAAAATATATTAAGAAAGAAAATTCAACACTTTTCATAAAATAAGATTTTAACGGGGTGAACAATAATGTTTGCAAGAAAAATAATTTATTAAAAATAGTTACTATAAAACTTAGTAGGTGAAGCTTGGCTGTTATTTACCAGAGGGATAGGCTGTTGATTTTCAAATTTCGAATAATCACTTTTTTATTGTAATATTTAACTGCTTTTGATGTCCTTTTAGGCTTTTGGCCAATGTTTTCCTTTCTTTTTTGGCGAAAACACTGACCGCTTTTTTACGAAATCATAATCAACAATGTTTGGTCGGTCTTTATAATTTTTTTTATCAATAAAATCAGTGTTAATTCACTTGTCGAAAGATTGAAATGATTCACATGATCAATCATTACTGTTTTAATTAAAAATAATCACCTTAATTAGGAAAAAAAGTATCGAAAGCTTGGGTTTTTTTAATAAATCGTGTATCGTAAATGGTTGATCTTTGGACTTATAAACAATTGCTTTATTAATTAAAAGAAAACAAATAACTTTGTAAAAGCACCACTATATTAATCAATATTATCATTCATGTTTTGAAAACAAAGTTTTCTTCGTCGGGATAAGATTTGAAGAAGTAATTGTTTAGTTCATATAATATCTTATAAGTAATCTTGGTTGTGAATACGCTACACATCATCTCTTGATTTAAGATTATTTTCCAAGTTGTTCGCTACGTTTGGTAATTTAGCAGGGGTGCCCGGGTTCACGGGGAGAGGAATGTCTAGGTCTTGGCGGCGGATAAGTCTACGCACCTGACTGTAGGAGATCTTTTTACCTCTCCAGCAGGTCTCTCTCGACCCATCGCCATGCATGGTAGTGAGGGGGATCAATTTAAACATCAGTCACCCCTGGACCCACTGACCCCCAGATTGTTAACCCCTAATACCCTTTTCCCTTTCGTGATCTTAGTTTCCTTCCTTTCCTTAACCCCCCCCCCCCCTACATAGCATCCCCAAAAATAACATAGGCCCTAATTAGGGAAATTATTATTTTCTTTAGGGCCTCGGGGGATGGGTAGGAATATGGGGTGCAGTGTGTACAGGAGTTACAGACGAATGAATCTATCCCTCCCACTGCGGTGCAAGGTGCTATGTTTCGAGAGAGTCCTGCTAGAGAACTCAAAAGGTCCCCCTCAAGCAGTCTCTCCCGATCCGACTTGCCACGTACTTGGTGGGCAGACGCATCTGCCGCCAAGGTTCGGACAAACTTCACCCCATGAACCCTAGTATAAATACTACCTTCACTTTTTACTACCGATTCAGGTTTTGTCTGCTAAATAGTCCGAGGAATTGTGAATCCGCATTATGTATATGTTCTAGGTTAATGCCATTAGTAAAAATATGTGTAAAAGGTGATTGAACGAGTAGATAGGTATGTACAAATAAGTAATGAGAACAATGAAAAAGAGAATAAACTGATGGCTACCTAAATGTAGCCAATACAATTTATTTTATAACAGATTAATTACATTTGGCCAAGAATCCAGTCGTGCAGCGCTGGAACTCTAGCCCAGACTCCAGGATAGTCAGCAAGGGCACAACTTCTGCCCCAGGAGGTGACTCCGACCAGAACGCCTTCGATAACGAACGGACCACCAGAGTCTCCCTGGCAAGCGTCCGCGCCACCGACCCCCAGCAGACCTCCACAGAGCATCCTATCAGTGATGGTATTGAAACCTTCATAGGCTTGCTTGCATTTCTGTTGATCGACCACGGGGATGGTCACCTTGCGAAGGACCGAAGGCAGAGCACCTCCAACCTGTTGATAAAACAGAACCTTTAGAAATACATATTTTAAAATAATTATGTAATCATTAGAAGAACGACGTGGAAACCGGACGATTGATATAAGACATTCATCTTTGGTTGCATTCAAACAATATCTTTGGTTGAATTGGATGCTCTCTTTAAGCCGCCGCTATCCGAATTTCTACTGATTTCTTACATATCTCCCTTAAACGTTTGAAGTTTTTAAGCTCTTAAAAAAATATATGTTTTTTTGAAGATAATATCGCGAAACGCAAATTATATGAAATACCCTTTATAAATTATATGAAAAAAATCGCAAAGTATGCTCCAAAAATTATTATAAACACGTTTGTTTCAGTTATTTTACAAGTTATAGTTGTGAAAAAATTCTCAATGTTACTTTAAATGATACGCAAGACGCCTTGCATAAGATTTTTGCTCTATTTTAAACGAGTCGTGTTTTATTAAACATTTTCACAATTTTCGCATCGATTTTTATCGCTTTAAATATTAGCGCGCTCCTCTAACATTCGTTATTACATATCTCTGCATCTTCTTATTTTTGAGCGCGGATGCGGCGCCTCAAGGTAAATATACTTACTAGAGAGTAATTATTTTTTTGATGATCATTTGTTGTATTTAAAAATATATTTATATATAATATACTCTTCATCACAAAAACGCTTTAAACTGGCAAAAAAATGGTTCTCGGGTTAATTTTACAATAATAATTACAATCCTAAAGTAGAAATATAACGAAAAATTACAAATGGAAAGTAAATGTGGGCGAATAATATCACAAGTGATTACAATACAAAGTTTTAAAATACGTGGAAAGATAGATATGACACAGGCAACATGCTCATAGACACATAAATACTCCCAGGTATATTTAAATATACTCATAGGAATTTTTAAACTCATAGATATAACTTTCAAAATAAATTAATTGCAACACAAATTTAATAAAACGCATGATATAATGAGGTTCTACTGCTTATTTGGTAGAATGTCTCCTTCTGAGGTAATAAAAAAATACAAACTTACAAAAGTGCTACCCCATCCGGTGACAAGAGCAAGAGATCCGGCTGGAACAAGTTGTTCTTTGGATGCCAAAGGAATGACCTTGGTATTGATGTTATCGATGGAGATCGCAGAAGCGAGGGTGATGACTGCAATGTCGTAGTCAAAGCTAGTTGCATCGTATTGAGAGTTGGTCACTACCTTTGCAATCCCCACAACTCTACCTCCTGAAGCGTGGTTGCTAGACCCAACACGAACGTTCCATAATCCTGAACTCGTTCTGAAAAAGTATTGTCAATAATAAAACAATCTTATGTAAGAGTAGCAGTTAATTATATGACTCTTCACTTTAACTTTGAGATAGGAAGAAGCGGATTTAATTCCGCCGTAGATGTTGGAATCTTTGCTTTTGTACAAAAAGCATCAAAGGGCAAAGTCGTTGATTTAAGACAACCAATTTTCCAAAAACAAAGATTAAGTTTCTGTTCTAAAAAACAACACAAATAACCCGATTCAAATTCGGACATGGTGAAAATGCCAATGTTAAGAGCGTTTAACCACCAGCGGACGAAAATCCACATTTCGTCGAAAGTTGTTCTTACGATCATGCAGGGCGGTTACAATGAGAAAGATTAATTATTCTCCGTATCAGCTTTTTAAAATTATTACTTAATATCGATTTTATTTCATTCCAAATTAGCTTTAATTTATACATACATACATCCAAAAGTGCTGAAAGGTGTGACGATAAAACTATTAAAATATTGTATTTTTTGTTATTATTTTTTGATTACAAGTATTTATAATTTTTTAATAATGTCTAAGTTAAATAAGAATGTTAAAAAAATCTTAAATATATTAGTTTGTAAGTGCGCAAATAAATACACAAACGGACCAATTTTCGCCAAGAAACACATGTACGTATATATTTTTTAAAGGTTTTATTTAAACTAAAATTAAAATTCTAAAATATGTGATACCCAGATAATTTATTGATTTATATTACTGCATGATTATATGATTTGAAATGGGTGTGGTATAATATTATGCAGAGGCAGCTTCATACTTTAAAATTGATTCATTGAGTGTACGAAGGCATCATATGGATGCAATATTCCTGTATAAATTAGTTAACAATAATATTCAATGCCCAGAGTTGCTAAATAAAATTCAAGATGCAAGAAAAACTGAAAGCAAAATTCTTGTCTGAACAGACTATGCAATAGTTTCAATAGCATATTATCCAAGGTGGACATTTTCAATTCTGAACTTTCCAAATATAAGGGGTACATAAAAGAGCATTTCTTTGATGTTTCATGAATAGGTTGTGTCTATGTTTCTATCGTTTATACTTTAATTCTGTTATGATTTATTTATATGTACAACCTGGCTTCTTATGGTTACCAATGTATTGATATTTTTATGTAAATTTTAGTTTTATATACTTAATATTTTGTTTTATAAAATTTTTGATCTCATACTCCTTTATTATAAATTTTATTATTTAAAATTTGTTATTATGCTGTTTAATCAGAGGTAAAGTCACATGGAGGAAATCCATAATTGGTTTTATTTTGGCTACACAAACATGTACAAACTGGAAAAATGTAAACTGTTGATTTCCCGAAAATAAATACATAAACAAATAAATAAATACAAAATCTTCTTTGAAAATTTGACAAATCTGCCAACGACCTATGGTATAACCTTATTATACTAAAAAAAAAACATTTTTTCCCAAAATTTAAAACATGCGAATGCTAGATAAAAGAACAATCTTTCGAAATCCATTTATAATTTTTTTGTGGAAAAGTTTTGAATTTTTTTTTTGTTAAAATCTGATTTAAAAATGACATGGTTTTCTCTGGTAATACTCTCTTAAGAGGCATACCGCTACATTTAATATAATGAATGATATTAATTTATAATTTTTTATTTTATTTTTATTATTTTACTTAGATATGTTTACACTTACGAGTACTAGACTCCAATTCAAACAACTATCCTCCGTTGGTCACCATGATACAGGCAGCTGCCTAATATGGTGACCTAATGTATCTCCTGAAGTAAATTTATTATGTATGTAACATGTACTTATAAATAAATAAATATGTTAAGCAAATTAATTTATCAGTCTTTTGTCTTTATCAAAATTGGAAAGTTTAACAATAGCCTAAATTTTATTTTGAAATGGATTTGGTCTACAAATTTTAATATTTTCAAGTCATGTATCATTAACGCCAGATTATTAGATTCCTGATTTACCCATAGGTGCAATGTGCTGCAGTCAAAATTACTGTTGGACTGATGATGGAGCCTCCGCATCTAATACTGCCACCGTAGAGGAGAGCCACCTGCCATGGAGCGTCCTGGATGGAAGCCTGATCACCTCCGATGATCGGGGATTGCCCAATTCCAGGAACTGGACCAATTTTATTGGCTGGAAGATATTAAAAAAAAATTAGGATTTCGAGATAAGCAATTACTCTAAATAACAGCAAAATGACAAGGCAGTCGGCAAATTATGATTCTCGTAACGATTGGTATTAAATAATAAGATAACTCACCACAGGCCACAACCAGCATTACAGATAAAACCGCAAATCGGAACATCTTGTCACTGATAAAATTATAAAAAATTCACCGAAAATCACCTATTTATACCATTTAATAATCATAAATAATGTGAAGATAAGCAACCTTGCAGACGAACAGTCTTCGGTAGGAGGAATGACTACTAACACAAATGTAATAATTAATACCTTCTAATCATTTTTGTTGTTTATGCTACGTGTTACGCTACCTCCTCCTTTAGCCTTTAGCGTAACACGGCATAACACCCCAAAAACAAATAACAAAAATACTTTTGGCCCTGAAAATCTACCTTCTAATCATATTCGTTAGAATACAATATAGTACATAATATTATATTCTACCGATTTAATATTATATTCTATTCTTAATACATAATATTTAAAAAAAATATTATATTTTGATGGTTGTACCATATGACATAGAAGTTCGTCGATCGAATAATGTAGAATTAAATCATTGAAACCAAAGAATTGGAAAAGTAACGAGTTATCCAATTTCACTAATCGATGTTTATTGAATAATTCTGTAGTATTGTACGACTACAATTCTAAGGTTACATAATAGAGGCCTTCGTTTCGGGCAGACATTTTTAGTTGACCAGACTGGCTTCAAAATGATAGAGGCATCTAACAGGGAGCATCGTCGAATGGGTTGTTTTCAGGCGGCCCTCCTGGGTGTCATATCTATGGCAATCTATGCATTATGAAGTGTCATTTTGATTCGATAGCTGTGTTTGTTTACCGCTCCGATTTACTTTTTTCGATGTATTGTTGTTTTCTGCTTCAAAAGACAAGAATAAAAATTACACAGAGCTGTCTAAAATAATTATTTCTGACAAATATTTCTTACGACGAAAAAGGGCTAAACAAAATTTTGACAGATGATTTTTACAGATTCAACGTAAAATGTTTAATTGCGGCTTAACATAATAATAATACACTTATTATGGGCAAATAATGGTACCAACCTACAAAAGAGGCTATTCTTATTATGTTGTTCACAGATTTACTTAATTTTATTAGAAATGAGGTATATTTAATGAAAATTATACATCAGAAGACAGACATGATAAAATAAAGGATTAACTTTCTTATCTAAAATATTAAAATTCAAATTGGACAGTTCCAAACTCCTGCAACTTGTAGAGGTACACGAGGTACCACCGATACAGCGGTTTCGCACCAATACTTAGGTGTTATTGTCACGTTTGATGTTGTAATTTTGTAAAACTCGGCTCACCGCATTTTAAAATTTTTGTTGCTTGTATTTTTATATCACGTTTGTATTGTTTTAAAGTAACTTTATTGTTTTCATATCTCACTGTACTTTAAATTTTAGTTACTTTTCATTTGTGTACTTTTTTATTTCTATCGTAACTTTATTTGTATTTTTTCATTCTCATGTTAAAGTTGTACTGCCTTTATTTATTTATGTAAAAGCCCTATAGGCGTAAAATAAAATAAATAAATATTTGAGAAAAATTACTAAAAATAAGGATTACAGTTTATAAAGGACGAATGATTACTTAATTCATCGGTTCTTCACTTTCAACGTTTGACAGAATTAATCCATTACTTCGCCTATATTTAAATCCCATGGAAAACACATGACCACCCCTATTATTAAACAATGAAACACAACAAAAATTTGAAGGTATTATTATGATATTATGACATAAACTTCAAATTGTCTCAGATGGCGTAGAAAACGTATATATAAATGACTTGACGGTTTTCGCATCTAATGGGGCCGTCTAACAATTACTGCCACAAATTGTGCACTGCTTAAAACCAGCCGCATTTCGAGAGAAATCCTGAATGTAGAGCTGAACAGTGATCCATTTGTCAATAGAATCAATGCAATAAACAATATGTATAAATTTGTAAAACATCTATTGACAAATAAACGTTTTTATTTTTTGTAATTTTTAAAGAATCCATTGAAACGCAAGGTTACATTCAAACGGAATTGATTAATGTCGCTATGCACCCACTAACTTTGGGCATTCGCTGGGTAAGAGAGGACTGCGGGCGGGTGTTCCAAACTAATAAAAACTTTTCAGAAACTTTCGATGCCATCGTTGTGCACCAATCAATTCAAACGTGTCGTCTTGAAAATGAATTTAATATATTTCTTGCTTGAATTGAAAACTACAATAAAAACCAAAGCGTTATCTTTGTTTTCTTACCATAATTTCAATTCGTGAGGTTTTCGATGATAATATTCTGTAAGCTTGACAATCTAACTATTAACTCAAAATAATATTACTTTTAAGTAATATTAACCAAATATTGAAGATCAGGAAGAAGTGACAGTGAACAATAATTCAAGGCGACTATATTCATAAGGACTCTCAATTCATGGCAAATTTTCAAGGAATCAAAATAATTGTTGAATTCCTAAAATACCTAATAAAAGAGTCAAATTATAACATCATTCTCATCTTTATTATTATTAGTTTACCATTCACGTACGGTGTGCCTCAAGGCAGTGTATTAGGCCCACTTCTCTTTCTAATATATATTAACACTTTATGTAACTTGGAAATTGATGGAACTATAATATCTTTTGCCGATGATACGGTAATCATCTTTGCAGCTGAAAATTGGAACTCAACTATGGAAAAATCAAATAAGGGCCTAAATAAAGTAAAACATTGGTTAGACGGCAACCTTCCGACTCTTAATATTGATGAAACAAAATATTTACTTTTCTCCATACGTAAAGTCACTCCTCCTCAAAACTGTCCTAATCTTATCATTCACTCATGCTCACAAAAGCATATTACCCCTACGCGTCGACTACCATAATATGGGCATTTGCCTAGCTTGGTAGTCGAATAAATCATGTAAAACAAACCTGTAACAAACAAAATGAATAAAGAAAATTAAAAAAATAAATATAAATATATATTATTCTTCTTTATTAGTTTTCAAATGGGAATGTATTTTGCTTGCTGTATTTGTAACTCTGAAATTGTCATTTTTATTTGGGGACGTAAACTGGGTACCGTCAAAAAGCGGAAAGGAGGGGGCAAGATCTGGGATGCCTACATTCCTTATTTTCTTCCTTCGCTTGTCTTAAATTTTGCTGTTTCGGTCATACTAACCACCATAAACTCGTGAGCTCACGATGACTTTATCGATTTCGGTAAGGTTGAATAATGGGACTCCTAAATCACACCCACAGAAAATTGTTGAAAGGATAACTTTTAATTGATTGCTCTTATTAGAATTGAAATTTTTAAAAAACTTATGCTCTTTGTTCCACTACTCTTAGTCGGCATAAGGAAGGTAGATAGACAAAAGTATTTGTAGGTAGGAATTAAATTAGGAAAAGGTACAAGGATCATTGCTAAGGACCGACAGCGTCAATAAGTTATTAAATTCCAAAATATGCCTTTTTCATAAGAAGCATACGGTTACTTTGTAATTACATTGAATCGAACAAACACATATTGCATTAAATCGGGAAATTCGATTTAACCAAAAAACCACCATATATTTCGACGGCCGGCGTAGTCCAGTGGTAAGGCTCTTGACTGGCACCCCCAAGGTCGCGGGATCGAATTCCGGCGTGGCAAATAAATTTTATTTAATTAATTTGTGTTAGTTCACAATTTATTCATTTAAAATAAAATATTATATTTGATGCACGTTCCAGAGAGGAAGATACTCTCAGTATCACCCTGGTGTAATACCACCACTCAGAAATGAAACTTTGATTGAAATGGCTTTAGCCTTGTTTGGTGACCAGATCTGAATAGCCAGGTACTTCCTCACCTTCCTCTTCCCTATCTCCTTCCCCTCCCCACTACCATCAGCCTCACAACACACCCCAATTGGGGATGCCATATTCCCACTGGCTCCAGACGGGAGCAGTTTGGACTCATGTGCGGTATTCATGTAAAAAAAAAAATACAGGAAAAAAGGCATTATTACTTTTATCGATTACGTTGACAAATACTTATTTGAGAATATCCCAGTCCTTTATTCTACTTCTTACATACACACCTACCCACCTACATACTTCCTTCTACCTACTTAATGACATTGAAAATCAGTGCAGTGATAACTTCCAACAAGCAAGCGGTATATTACCATGATTAAGTATCTATGTGTATTCTATTTGTATCAAATGCTAAATTACGAGTTCATTAAGAGTATTCAAATTCTAACTGTTGGTGATCGTATCATATTTGTTGGTGCACAGTTTAGAACATTTTACGTGGAATGTGAATTTACATGGACATTATCATTATCATCAAGTCAGCCTTCAGTAAGTTACGTTTCCTTATTTCCCACCTTCTAAGAAAGAAAGTTTCCTAACCTACATTTTAGACTTTAAGACTTTATAAAGTTTTTTTTTCTAATAAGAAGCATTTTCTAGGAGTGATCATTTCCAAGTGAGATTGGGAGAAAATATATTGCGTTTAAATATGAATAAATATTTAAATTTTTCTTTATTCATTGTTTTGATGGTTTCATAATTTGTGGATTTTTCGACCACCATGCTCCAGGCACATGCCCGTGTTATGGTGGTCGATTTTACATGAAGTGTATTATTAAAGTGCTATAATTGCTATTTTGCGTTATCATAATATCAAACTGTGGCAAAGCCACTTATAGGCGATACATTTATATCATTTCCGAAAAGGTACTCGTACTATATACTTGTAAGGTACTCGCAAATGAAATGCAAACTACTTGGTTATTATTTTTTTAAAGTTTTTCTTTAATATATTCAAGTTCTGCTGTTTATTTATTATTAATGTGCATAAACAACTAATTATCTGTTGAAAGCCTATGTTTATTTTCCTCAAAAATATTCATATTTTCATATAGGTTGTAATATTGTATCGAACGGAAGAAGTAATAAAAGTGTGTTTTTACAGAAAGGTTTGTTTATTGGTGGTTGAACGGAATAAAATATTTACAATTTATTTTTGAAGTCAGACAGAGCCTCCGAAAAGTGGAGTTAGTATTTACAGCTGTGCGTTGATCCAGGTAACCAGTGCTGGTACTCTAGCCCATACTCCGGGGTAAGCGGCAAGAGCGCAGCCATTTCCCCAGGAAGTGACTCCGACGATAACTCCATTGACGACGAATGGACCACCGGAATCTCCCTGGCAAGCATCAACGCCACCGACTCCCACACGTCCTCCACAGATCATCCTGGCGGTAATGGTGTTGAATCCGGCGTAGGCAGATGCACAGGTGGCCTGGGCAACAACGGGGAGGGTCACCTTGCGGAGGGTGGATGGGATAGAGCCTCCGGACTATGGACAAGAAAAAAATTATTATACATAATATCCGTAGTTCATTTACACTCAATGTTAAAGTGGCTAGTAAACTGTTTAATGGTATTTCACTGATGCACTTAATTTGTTAGTAGTTGCTTTATAAAGAAAGTAACTTACAGAAGTAGTTCCCCATCCGGTGACGAGAGCGCTGGCTCCAGTGGCAACATCCAGTCCGCTGGCTGGCAGGGGTACGAGCCTGGTGTTAAGGTTGTCGATGGAGATGGCAGAGGACAGCTTGAGGACAGCGATATCGTAGTCGAGGGTGTTGGAGTTGTACTGGGAGTTGGTCACCACCGTGGCAACCTTGTAGGAAGCGCCACCAGATGCGTGTTGGCTAGATCCGGCACGGACGTTCCATGCTCCGGCGGATGTTCTGAAATAAACAAATCAACTTATATCTATCAGAAGATATAGACATATATCTTTTTGAAAAATGATGGGAACATTATGGGCGGATAGGTTACATCACTTTTAGTTTCTAGTGTGCCGAACTCATTTTAGGTAAAATTCCGGACGGAATAAAATTTTATTTCAGAATATAATTATTATCTTACCCAGTGGTGCAATGGGCAGCAGTCAGGATAACGGTGGCCCTGATGATGGAGCCTCCGCAACGGAGTCCTCCGTTGTACTGGAGAGCCACCTGCCATGGAGCATCCTGGATGGAAGCCTCGGTTCCTCCAACAATGGGGGAGGATCCGATTCCTCGGATTGGACCGAGGACGTCGGCTACAAATTAAATAAATTAATTAAATTTGTGATGTGCTAATAGAAATATCGCAACTGCACACTTATAGTTTAACTTTATGAAATCTCGTTAAAAGATTTGAAAAGAATATTGAGATAACTTACCGGAGGCGACAGCCAGGACAGTAGCAAGTACCACGAATTGGAACATCTTGGTAATGATACTCTTTCTTGACCAGGTGAATGTATTTATACTATTTCTTTACGCCGATTAGTTCAATTAAATAGATTAAATCTTTAGACAAATATTATATTTAATTTCGGTAAAACCATAACTTTTTTATCATTTCTATTTTTAAACCGTATTAAAACTCGGGATTATGAAATATTTTAATGTTCGTACAAAAAGAATTTGCTGATAAGGTGATTAGAAATTTGATAATTATTCATAATCAGTCCAGTCCTTTGGCAAACGTGACTTGATACGTACGCGTGTCACTTTTCTTAAAGAATTTTTCAATAATTGTGAATGCTATTGGCATTTCCCTATAGCACTCTTCCACAAGCTTTGTTGCATAACCGTGCTCTTCATACCTTCAGACCGGCCAGTGGCTGTGTTGGCATCGTGCTTGGGTCCCATCCAGGCGTCGTGAGTTCAATTCCTCGCCTGGCTAAGTCCCGCACCAATCAACATTTTTTTCTGTTACTCCGGTGGTAGAAAGGGATTTTCAAAAATTGTCAGGTTACATATGTTTTCCTAAACTCTGTCATCCACATTTCTTTCGAATTTAATACCGACGTTAAGGAGCATCACTACTATGTGTCACAACTACTCACTTCTATTTCAAATTCTTACATTAAACGAAAATGCGGGAAAAACTGTAAATATATCAAGCATTTTTCTAAAATCTTGCTAGTTTTTGGGATAGAAGCAAAATTATTAGAAAAATGCAACAATATAACTTTGTAAAAACCACTTATATAGTGTGCAAATCCGACCGGTTTCGGAACAAACGTTCCTTCGTCAGGGAAAGCTTATACTAATTTGACAGTTTCGAACAATGTTTTATTATGGTAGGGGTGGAGCCGTTGTTAGTTAATAATGTAGATTTGATTCGGATTTGCACACTATATAAGTGGTTTTTACAAAGTTATTGTTATGGTACGCCCAAACGACAAAGAATTCAAACTCCTAATTCGCCGCAAACTACACAACACCCTGCTCTCCCCCCTGTTCCCTGCTTCCTACTTCCTATCCCATCCGCCCACCCGCACGCGATCCCTTCCACCAGTTGAGAATTGCGAGCCGCCTCGGGCACACGTTAAGCCCGCGCGTTGATTCCCACTGTTCGCGCCCGGCGTACTATCGCTCGAATTGTACTCAAATATAACCTGCAATGTTAATTCAATAACCTACGGGTTTAGCGCTGATATTTCACCATGCCTGTGTAAACTTCGGTTCTGTCCTAAACTCGGGAGGTGCCCCTGGAAGCCGGAAGACGAAGACCCCCCAACATCATGTAAGCTGTACAATTGTTTCCTCATTTGATTGTGTCCTTTAACGATAGACTGTAAACTCCCGCGCAAAGCCATCACTCAGAGAGTTTCGTTTAGGGATCTTGAGGTTATAAACACGATAGCTAGGATTGTGTAGTATGTATTTCTTGTGTTGAATTGTACTGTAATGACCTATGTACTGTGTTTTAAATTTGCAATACATGAATCTAGTTAACTCAATCCTGTTATTATTCTGCTACGGCAGGAGGGTTTCCTAGAGAGGGAGTATCCTGCCAGACGACTGAGATGCGAAGGAATTTCTGAAGCCTCGAGCGACCCACCACCTGAATAGAGGGTAAATCATGCCTCCCCTGAGAGCTAGCTTGGGACATGTTTGGGGGCCCGCTCCTAACACTGGCGTCCATAGTGGGGCCCAGAATTTTTTTTTCATTTTTGCCATTGTCTCAGTCGCCTTACGGAGTGCTCCCTGTCGAAATCTTCCCCGCATAGGAACTGTTTGTAAACATTGATTGTACTGTGTCTTGGTGTTTTATACCCAGTGAATAATGAATTCTGTGGGAAACCACAGAAATCCATGTGCAAGTTAAGTCCATAACGCAGATTTGATTGCAATTATAAAAAAATTGCGTCAAAGTTGAAAACATGGCCATTTTGTATTAACCAGAAAGACGGCAGCATTTAAACCGCGAATCTGACTGCGCACGCGCCGACCCCTTTGTTCACAAAGCAGCGGACGAGCAACAGTAATTCGCGCCAAATCAACGGCCCGATGTTTCACGCGGTAAATACATACCTAATCTCTGAGTTGCGCGCGCACCCACGCGCATCGAAGCACAAAAGTGCGTTTATCGCGCCAAACTCCAACGGCAAAAATCCGTTTGAATCAGGCAGAACAATTCCCTGTCACTATGCAGTGTTTTGAATAATAAAATCGCCCTTCTGTCACTAAGGTCGGAAGCAATGGAGATCGCTATTGTAAATTTGGTTTTGGAATTCCAATTACCTTGTGGATTCTTTAATTAAAAAATCTCACACTCACGTTTTTCTTGCACAATATACCGATCGGCCCACTTGTTGTGTCTGTCAAATTAGTACCACGTATATTTCACCAAATGGACAAAATAATGACTTTCTTTCCACATTCTACGTTATAGGTACCGCATTTTTTTTTCAGCATAAGTGTAAAGTGAATTGTGTTTTTTTCCTTACATAAAAAAAGTGAAATAATAATAAAACCAATGATTGGTTCCATGAAAAAATAAAATAATTTTAATGTGGTTTCGTAACAAATCCCATATTCAGTTATTTTCATCCGGAAGTTTGTCCTTATTTGCCAGAAGAGTGCCTTTTGTGAATTTTAGTGCCTTTCTCAGTGCAAAGTGGTTTGTGAAAAATAAAAAACCCGTTTTCTAAAGGTCAGTCCTGGCAAAATTTTTTGGAAATAAATAAATACTTGTGAATTTCACAGTTTTCTCAAAAGTGGTTTGTGAAAAATAAAAAACCCGTTTTCTAAAGGTCAGTCCTGGCAAAATTTTTTTTGGAAAAAAAATAAATACTTGTGAATTTCACAAGTTTTCTCAAAAGTGGTCAGTGAAACACAAAAACCTTTACTACTTAGGTCTTTCCACGCAAAAATTTTTTCTTGTGCCTTCCTTTGACAAAGATTCTGGTGTCATATATACCAAATTGTAGTATGGAATACAGTTTTCTATAACTATTTTAGAAATACCAACCAGTGATTACCAAGTGAAAAGTGCCTCACAAAATTAATTTTGCGTTTGCTAAAGAAGACCCCTGGCAATTTTTTTCACCACCTGGGAAACTCACAATGGAAAACAATCAAGCTATGGCATCATCCAATTTGGGCATCATTCCCAACGTGCACAACTTATCCAAAACTCACTTACAAACTGCTTTAAGGGATAGAGGACTCTCGCCATCAAGCAAATCTAAACCTACATTAAAGGCTTATGCACTTTTATTCAACAAAAAGTACATTAAGAGAATAAACCTCGCCCCCTCAAGCGAAAATAATTCACGCTCGGCTACGCAAGTTTTGAATAATCTTGTTCCTAACGAAGAACCTATGCCACAAGTAATGATAAAACAGGACATCGCACCCACCTTGACACAAGATAAAACCTACGATTTATCCTCGTGGAAAATCAAATATAATGGCGTCTCCGATGTACTGGATTTCATTGACCGTATTGAAGAAACGGCTACAATCAAAAATATCCCATTCGAGATTCTACGAAAAAACTTCATAGAACTCATCTCCCCAGAATTGATACCCTGGCACCGCATTCAAAAAACTAAATGCAAAGATTGGAATAAACTCAGATCTGCCCTAATCTCGAGCTTCGGAAAAACGGAAGCCCAGCACCGGATCAAATTATCTTTACTATCTATTAAACAGCTAGTAAATGAACCTGTAGCAACATTCATAGAAAGGGCTGAATCCATTAACATCAAGCTTTCACATCCCGTTTCGGAAGCTGAACTATTACCAGTCATAACTGATGGCCTTTTAAGCAAATACGAGAACATCATTACCTCACAGAAAATTGCATCCCTAGCCCAGCTAAACGAAGTCTGTCTCCTTCTGGAATCGTACCAGGATAGGAAAAACATAAAGAATGTGTCAAATAATGTAGTTGTGCCAAGCCGTTCGTCTGGTTTAAAACCAGAATTCAACAACAAAAAAGTGTGCTCTTTTTGCAAAAAAGTAGGCCATCTGGCCACTACTTGTTTCAAGCAAGCAAGGTTTCTGGAATCTAAGGAACCCCGAACTTTCAAGAGGCATCACTCTAGGGACCGCTCTCCTCCAAGCGACGAACTGCGCAACATTTTCAAGAAATCAAGGCACAACATGGAAAGGTTACAAAACCCAAGCGATGTCAGACCTCAGGTGGATTTCTCCAAGCCCCCACCAAATTTCTACATGAAGAGGCCAAAAAACTAAATAATAACCTCTCAGGCACCCATTCTGAACCAAGGTCTAAAGAATGGACTGATTGGTTAGCACACATTAAGTATTTTAACCAGACCTTAAATGTTTCTTCGGTTTGTTGCAAACAAGCTAAAGATGGGAGACCCTATGCTTTTTTCTCTGTTAACAATGTGCCCTTTTCCGGATTACTTGATAGTGGTGCATCTGTCAGCTGTCTTGGCAACAATGCTCACCTGCCTTTTGTTAACAGTGATTTTAGAATTTCGCCCCAATCAACACACCTGACGACTGCGGATAATGTTTCCCAACCGGTCATCGGTGCCCTTGCCCTGCCAATTAATTGTAACAATAAAATAGTTACAATCAATTTTCTAATAGTGCCCTCTATATCCCAGAATTTCATCCTTGGCGTTGACTTCTGGAAGGCATTCAATGTTGCTCCCCAAGTATTTAATACTCTTGGCAAAACCTCCACTGCTGCTCAAATTAGTGAGATCCGCACAATAATACCTCACGAAAATTTAAGCACGGACCAGGCTCTCCAACTAAAAGAAATGGTCAATAAATTCGAGTCAATATCTTTCGAAAAATGTGGATTAGGTTTGACAAATTTGGTTGAACACCATATCAAAACCAATGGCCCACCCATCAAGCAACGTTATTACAACTTAGCCCCCCAAAAACTTAAACTTTTAGAAAACGAACTTGATGAAATGTTAAAAATGGGTGTGGTGGTTCCCAGCAGAAGTGCATGGACCAACCCAACTCTTTTGGTTTCTAAAAAAGACGGCTCTGCACGTTTCTGTCTCGACAGTAGACGTTTAAACTCTTGCACGGAAGCTGATGCGTATCCCTTACCTCACGTTCACGCAACCTTAGACAAGCTGCGTAACGCCAAGTTCATCTCTTCTGTCGATCTCAGCAAAGCGTTTTGGCAAATACCCTTGGACGCAGAATCGTGCGAAAAAACTGCTTTCGTTGTACCTGGTAGGGGAATGTTCCATTTTAAAAGATTACCCTTTGGTCTAAAAAACAGCCCCGCCGAGTTACAAAGACTGATGGACAAACTTTTCGGTCCTGAAGTCGATAACAGCCTGTTTTGTTACCTTGACGACCTCATCATCGTCAGCGATACCTTTGAAAAACACCTATTAATGCTGGAAAAAGTTTTTCAACAACTCAAGTTCGCTGGTTTAACCATCAACTTGAAGAAGTCTGAATTCTGTAAGTCCCGTCTACGTTATTTGGGATTCATTATCGACGAAAAAGGTCTAAGAACAGACCCCGCTAAGGTGGAAGCCATGGCAAATTTTCCCCGACCCAAAAACGCGAAGGAAGTCAAAGGTTTCCTTGGACTTGCAGGTTACTACAGGAGATTCATCAAAGACTTTCCACTATCGCAGCCCCCTTAAATAAAATTACCGGCATCCGTAAAGGTGTCAGCAATTTCCGATGGTCTGTCGAAGCTGAAGAAGCGTTTACAACTCTAAAAAATGCCCTTCAAAAAGCTCCCGTTCTGAATTGCCCGGATTTTGCACTCTCTTTTACCCTCCACACGGATGCCTCCAATGTAGGAATCGGTGGAGTCCTTACTCAAGAATTCCCAGATGGCGAACACCCTGTAGCGTATTTTTCCCGTACATTAAACAAACACGAGAAAAACTACGGAATTACCGAGAAAGAGTTATTGGCTGTATTGGATTCTGTTCACCATTTCCGCGGTTACATAGACGGTAGCAAATTTACTGTAGTTACAGACCATAGTAGTTTGAAATGGTTGATCTCTTTAAGTAATCCCTCCGGTAGGCTCGCTCGTTGGTCCTCCCGTTTGTCTCAATACAATTTTGATGTTGTTCACCGTAAAGGCGCGGACAATATTGTTCCCGACGCCCTTTCAAGAATTGAACTGGCTTCATTAAATGTTGACACAATTGCCCCCCCTCCATCTACAAAAGATGAATGGTACTTGAAAATCTTCGAAGGTTGTAAAAATAACCAACAAAAGTTTCCTAATTTTATCATAAAAGAAGGACAACTATACCGTAATTGCAAGGTACCACTATCCATCCTCGAAGATTACTCGTGGAAACTTGTCGTTCCCCTCGAAGGTAGAGAACAAATAATTATTGACAATCATAGTGCTCCCGACTCCATACACCCAGGAAATTTCAAGACGTATAAAAAGATCTCCTTGAAGTATTACTGGCCTGGTCTCTTCAAGCAAATTCGCAATTACATCTCTAAATGTGAAACTTGTAAAGCCTATAAACATAGCACGGCAGCACCTGCCGGCCTAATGGGTAATCCCAAACGTGCCGACAGACCCCTACAATCATTGTCAATGGACCTCGTCGGACCCTTTCCCCGAAGTTATGCCGGACACATGCACATACTTAGTGTAGTGGATGTTTTCACTAAATTCTGTTGGATCTTTCCTTTAAAAAGAGCCAACGCGTCCGCCATCATCAAACTTCTGGAAAAACACATTTTTATACCTTACGGAACACCCAGAACCGTAATTGTTGATAACGGAAAACAATTTATTGCCCAAGAATTCAAAGATTTTCTTGCCAAATACGGAATCAAGGATATTTACTATAATACCTTGTATACTCCACAAAATAACACCGTCGAACGTTATAACCAAACAATCAACACAGCTCTGGCTATTCTAGTTGATAAAGATCAACGTACTTGGTGTAAAAACCTAGATAAAATTCAGGCTGCAATGAACAACACTGTTAATCTGGCCACTGGTTACACACCTTTCTTCTTAAAACACGGTATGGAACAAGTTGTTCATGGTTCTCTACATAGGAACACAAACTTTCCTACGTCAATTGCCACCACAAGCAACCCTACCGCGAACTATGCCCATCGTCTGGAAGAACTGTCGGCCATCTACAGTGAAGTCACTGATGCTTTGCTCCTGGCTCATCAAAAGAGTGCGGACAGATACAACCTACGTAGGAAACATGTCACCTTCAATACAGGAGACATAGTTTGGAGAAAGAACAACACACTTTCCCAAGGAGCCATGTATTTCTCTGCCAAGCTGGCACCACGTTTCGTGAAGGCCAAAGTTCTAAGAAAGATATCAGATCTAGTGTACTCCTTGTCTGACTGCTCTGGAAAACACATTGGTAATTACCATATTAAGGATATCGCAAAATCTGGAAGTGAGGAGTCAAGTAAAACTGCCCCCACTATCTCAGCAAACTTAAAATGATCCAGTGTGTATCACCACAACCTTTTTGTAAGCACACCAAGTCTTACAATGGCTGGCGTGTAAAGTGTCAATTACATGCCCACCCTTTCGTTGATAAAACGAATATTGTTAAAAAATCATTTTTGTAAATTTATGTACAATCCACGGTGTAGTTTGCCCCGTTCATGTTCGTGAATTGGCAACCACCGTAATTTTTGTCTCACACGTTTTTTTATTTTTTTTCTTTCTTTTTCTCACCTGTTCCAAAATTGATCACTTTAGAGCAGAGACACCCCTCGAGTGACAGTGTTCGGGAAGTCATGAACCCAATCATTGCCTCTCAACCCCTCACACTACTCAACGTTCATGCCATGGCACGCTTTGCCATGTAATGCAATATTGTAATTTTCACCATTTTTGTTTGTTGTTTTTTTTCATCATATCGGAAGGAATCTCTTCATTTTTTTTCTTTTTATGTTCTGTAAATACTGGAGCGTCGTTCTATAATCGATTTGGTAAACTCCAAAGCGTTAAATCACGACCCAGGACTAGTAAACCATCTCAACATGCTCCATATTTTACCCATCATGGTAAAGATAAGTGGTTACTCACATAATCACATTCCTTGTGTATAGTAGTTTTCAATTTTTTCTCAAATGTCAAAAATTGATGGCGTCCTACCCGAGCTCTTTGCTAACAAATTGGATTTTGACACATCCATTTTGAAATCATATGTATATAAATAAAGGAAAAGCCTTTAAATTGGTCTTTCCATCCTTGTACAAATCCTCATGGACTCGTTTCAACTAAAGTACGTAAAACCAAATACTCGGTCTTTTGTTGTTATAAGAAGTCCTCGATTTGTCCCTCTTCACAACATGTATGTCTTGTATTACATGCTTCAACCCTTACGGAAAAGGTTAATAAAACCTAACGGCAGCCCTGATTTCCGTACATAAATAACCGCAGTTTAACGTAAATCATCAATGTTTTGTTTGATCATCGTTTTACAAACATAGGCATTCAACTCCTGTTTCGCCATTTAACCAAGTATTTGCAACCTAAATTGCACATAACCTGGTATGTTGTAACCGCACAAAGGGTATGTAAAACCACAATTGGTCCCTTTTATTTGTCCCCACTGAAGTTTGCTGCAATAGACAGTATGTAAAACCATGTAGGTCTGTCTTTGTTTGTCACATGGTGTAAACAGAAATGTACTCTGTCATCACCCCGCCTTTATAACATACGAAGTGACATTAAATTGTTTACCTCCTTGTTATCCTATCGTACGCTCCTGGGCTACGGAGTTAGTTAATCTAACAAATCTTTATAAACTGTGTTAAAACAAGCATAGTTAACGTTTATTGTGTTGTATTTAAACGTAACCCTGTTACATTATAGGAGAGATCCTTAGAACATCCACCATTATAGGAGGGATCCTTAAAATACCTGCCGCGATACGAGAAGTTCGTCATAATCACTTTTTTCTCATAGCTAAATGTTATTGAGCTGGTCGTGTGCCATTCATTTGTCATGAGAACCATTTTGTACATTCTATTTTGGTCGTGTGCCATTCATTTGTCATGAGAACCATTTTGTACGTTCTATTTTGGTCGTGTGCCATTCATTTGCCATGAGTACCACCCTTTTCGTATAACCTGTTCCGGTCGTGTGTCATTTATTTGTCATGAGTACCGCTTTTATGTATAACTGTGTATAAACTCTGTACACGAGACGTGGAGACGTAATAACAATACTTACCGTGATTCGTGTGAACGACATAATATCGGCTTTGCTATCTTCTTTAGGATGCATTGTATAAACTCTTTGACTTCTGTCTATAATTGAGTTATATCTTGTATGTACTTACATATTTTGTACACTATACGTGGAGACGTAATAACAATACTTACCGTGATTCGTGTGAACGACATAATATCGGCTTTGCTATCTTCTTTAGGATGCATTGTATAAACTCTTTGACTTCTGTCTATAATTGAGTTATATCTTGTATGTACTTACATATTTTGTACACTATACGTGGAGACGTTAAAACACTTACCGTGATTCGTGCGAACGAAATAATATCAAACCCTTTGTGTGCAATCTACGAAATGTAGTCCACAACCCTTTGTTGTCATTCAACGCCAATGCCCGTGGACTTCCTGTTTTTTTTACTTCTTTGCAAAAAGGAAAGAAGCCCAGGAATATCTACTATCCCAAAAGGACTAGTTTTCAGCTTCACTGTCAATTATGGGGCATAGTGCTGTGGGAGTTAATCGATTGAGCACAAAAACCACCTAACTCGTTGTCTGGAGAACGAACAAGAAACCCCCCAGGTTTGTGAAATTGGAGCAAGGGTCTGTCTTTTCTCACAATCATGTAGAAGTTTTTAAAATGACCCCTAATCTTTTGCCCAATACACGCGAAAGATTAGCCTCTTTGATATAATGTGTATTCAAATGTCTCCTCATCCTTTTTGATAAATGTAAAGAGTCAGGAAATCTGCTGGTTGATTATGTTTCATTTTCACATAGAGTTTGAATCGGAAATTGGTCCAGTCTCTAGCAAGTTTCGCAACTCGTCTCCCTTCTCCCCTCCTCCTCCCATTCCCCATGTTTCAGACTTATGTTATGAAGTGTAAAATCTGTCGTTGACCATATCTCGCCCTCACTTGGAGTTCGAATAGGTAACTGTCCGGTTATCTACAGGTTTTCCCCCTCAATCTCTGCATATGTCTCACCAGTTTTTTTTCTCTCTTTTCTCAATTCCACGAAACACATTCATGAATGTTGGATATGTACGATATGCACTTGGCGTACCGTCTGTCTCCTTTTGACAACCTTTATTCATGAATTGGTTTCCCTTTGCCGTGACTAGTTCACGATTCTTTGTCTCGTTCTTTGAAATTCTACGAAAATGTTACCATCTCATGTTAGCATAGGCCATAGAGGGCCGGTTGTTTTTTAACCAAGACATATTGTCACTAGGCAAACGCCAAGTCATCCTGGCAAAGGAAAATGTTCATGTAATCACAATTTAGTTAGGAATCTCTCTTCGTCACTCTCTGGGTCGGTGGTTAAAATTTCGTTATTTCATTATCTGGACACATTTTGTTTCTCTCCAAACCTTTTCTTCATTGGTCCCTAGGCAGGTAAACTTCAAGAATTTTGCTCTAATAATAATTCCTCCCGGATTTAAAAAGAAGCCCAGGCGGATGTCATCACCAACAGCCAAGCTGAGCTTCACTTCCTGACAGCACGCGCTGTGGTTACAAGGTCTCTCCTGCTGCCATTTTCTACGCAATTGTTCCTGAAAGCACAGACCATACCGCCCATACGTATGTTGTCTTGTCGTGCCACAGCAAGCTGAGTTGTCCCACTATACTTTATGACACTCTAAACTACCTTTTGGGCACGCTAGCTCTTAGGTTTGTTCTTACTCTTGCTATCAATGCCAACCTTGTCGTCTCTTGCTCTGTCATGCAGTGACACATATATCGTCATGTGTAAACCATCAGTACCTTGACCCACCAGTATTCGCTGAATGCGCACCAATACAAGTTATCTTGAGCTACATTATGCTTCAATAACCATTATATACGATCCGTGTTTACCATAATAACACTTAGGATTCGCACTGGCATGTCTGCAGATACTGGATTCTTCTCTTCAATGACCTCTGTAACCATAGTCGCGGCACAGCAACCACAGTCTCCACTTCGTGAACTTCGACGTCTTCGACAAAACCAAGTGTTTTCTAAGGCCCAAGTGTACTCCTGAGCGTTGTCTCAAATGGGTCTGATTACAGTGATAATTTAATCCTTAGAATCCGTGAAGTCACGTCCTTTTCTTCGAAATTCTCCGAAACCAAACAAATCCACGCTTCACAAACTTAGCTCCAAGACCAATGAAACCTCAGAATCACACACTTTTTCTCTTCTCTTGTACAAATGTATTGTCATTCTTTCAATTGCATAACCATGTGTATTGTCATTCTTTCAATTGCTTAACCATGTGTATTGTTATTTTCAATTGCATAACCTTGTATGTTGTTTTACACCATGTACTTTTCCCAAATTTGTCTTGTCCAAACATTGTATGTACCCCCACCCATTCCCTACAAACATTGTGACCCAAACTATAGCATAAAACTGTATGTTCTAGCTAGGAAATCTCTCAAGCAACGAATCTCTCAAAACCCCGATGGAAGCATAAGAGGATTTTTTTTCCCTACAGCTCCATTGCCACGTCGCTTTTTTTCCAAGCGCGGGGGGGAAGTGTTATGGTACGCCCAAACGACAAAGAATTCAAACTCCTAATTCGCCGCAAACTACACAACACCCTGCTCTCCCCCCTGTTCCCTGCTTCCTACTTCCTATCCCATCCGCCCACCCGCACGCGATCCCTTCCACCAGTTGAGAATTGCGAGCCGCCTCGGGCACACGTTAAGCCCGCGCGTGGATTCCCACTGTTCGCGCCCGGCGTACTATCGCTCGAATTGTACTCAAATATAACCTGCAATGTTAATTCAATAACCTACGGGTTTAGCGCTGATATTTCACCATGCCTGTGTAAACTTCGGTTCTGTCCTAAACTCGGGAGGTGCCCCTGGAAGCCGGAAGACGAAGACCCCCCAACATCATGTAAGCTGTACAATTGTTTCCTCATTTGATTGTATCCTTTAACGATAGACTGTAAACTCCCGCGCAAAGCCATCACTCAGAGAGTTTCGTTTAGGGATCTTGAGGTTATAAACACGATAGCTAGGATTGTGTAGTATGTATTTCTTGTGTTGAATTGTACTGTAATGACCTATGTACTGTGTTTTAAATTTGCAATACATGAATCTAGTTAACTCAATCCTGTTATTATTCTGCTACGGCAGGAGGGTTTCCTAGAGAGGGAGTATCCTGCCAGACGACTGAGATGCGAAGGAATTTCTGAAGCCTCGAGCGACCCACCACCTGAATAGAGGGTAAATCATGCCTCCCCTGAGAGCTAGCTTGGGACATGTTTGGGGGCCCGCTCCTAACATTATATTGTTGCATTTTTCTATAATGGATAACCACAAAGTAATAGCTACATTCAAAAATATAAAATTATTAGAATTTAACTGTGATTTAGTAAGTATCTACAGACCAATTATATAGTGATAGCAAAAATCTTAATTCTGGAACCTAGTCTCATTTTGATAGTGTATTTCAAATTCAATAATAATTTTACAGTATTTGTTAACCCTATAGGCCTTAAAATATTTTTACCTTTAAGTTCCAATGAATTTTTTTGTACAATTTTATGTCATATACTCAATAATGTTATTATTAAATTCATAAAAACAGTTTATTTATAAACAAGTTCTGCTACATATTTATTGTAACGCGTGACAGCTGTTTCGCCTTCGGAAGGCTTTGTCAGAATATTTCATAATGAAGACAGTTTGATAATGCCTTCAGAAGGCGAAACAGTTGTTACGCGTAATAATAATTACATAGCAGAACTCGTTTATAAATTAACTGTTTTTATAAATTAAATAATAATATTATTGGATACACTTTTAAAAGAAATAAATTTAGAGAAAAAATTAAGATTGTTAAAAATTTTTCAGATGATATTAATATGACTTTTGGTTTAGATAAATAAATCTAGAATGATCCACTTAGAGAAAGGTAAAATTGTAGAAGGAGACGAGGGTATATTTAGCAATTTCAAAATTAAATGCATGAAAGGTGATGAAGTTTATACATATTTAGGATACCCGCAATAGAATAGATTAGATCATACTGCTATTAAAAATGATATTTTTTATTTTATTTCATTTACTTATTTATTCCTTCTTCACAATTTAAAAACATTTATTTTTAGCATGTAATTATTAACACCCCTAGGGTTCGCCTGTATCGGGGTTAATAATTTCACAATTTAATAAAAATAACACTCGCAAAAATCGGTCATTACCAAACGGTGAAGTAAAATCAAAATAATAAAATTTAAAAACAAAATGATAAACAGAGAAAATTATAAGTGATGAAAATATATGAATTAACAACTAAGTGTAGAGAGATCAGACAAAATGTTATAATTCATTATTTCATTAGTTCATACCATTTTCAACAATGGAGAAAATTAATAAATAATTAATTAATAAATATGTCCTTCTTTACCATTTTTTTTAAATGTAAAAAATAACTTAATGAAAAAAACAAAGATTTATAAGCGATTACATTAGAGCGAATCTTTCTTATGCAATATTAAAGTGACTATCAAGTAATTATGAAATAAATACGAAAGACACCGTTTTGATCACAACATTATTGTTTTCATTCCACTTAAGTGCCCGTTTTCATTAAAATATGATTGTATTTTATAGTGTAAGTGACATCTTAGAAAGGCCATCCGTGTGATCTTTTAGTTTTGACAAAGTTATGGAATACGATAACCCCTATATATTTATTTATTTATTGTTTCTTTATCTTTTTAGGATTAAATTTCAAACTAGGATCAGAAAAATTTTGAAATGCAATCTATCTGCTAAAAAATTCGTAAAGGCAATAAATACTTGTGCAATACCTCAACTACCATACTCATTTGGCATAACTAAATGGTCCAATACAGATTTAGATAGCTTAGAACGATTAATTAGAACTACGTTAACATAGTTTAAAGCCATCATCCAAATTCAGCTATAGAACGAATTAATTTACCTAGAAATTTAGGAGGTAGAGGTGTAGTCAAAATAACATCTTTGAAACACAATCAGGTGTTTGACTATTAGCTATTAGCTTTACACAGGAAAATAAATTAAAAAATCAATCTTTTTTTTTTTTAAGTTTCTTTATTCATTGAAAAAATCTTTTTTTACAAAAGTTGGGGATTTTTCGACCACCATACTAGGCCTGTGTTGTGCTGGTCGATTTTTTATACAGTAAATTATCATATGCAATATAAAGAATGTGTGAGAGTATTAAGAAAACATACATATGCATAAAATAATATAATATTAAAGAATATTATAGAATACAAAATAGTATAAAAGAATTTAATTTAAAAGAGTTACGAGTGTAAAATCAAAGTGAGTATATGGTAAGCACATGAGAAAGGATTTTTATGTTGAAAATCTACATTATCTATATTATTTAACACCAATTTTAGTACAAATGTTGGGCTTTATTCTTCAAGTCCGGCGAATTACATTGTACAGCTGTACAGTAGTATGTAGTATATAGTATAGTTGTTCATGTTTCAATACGGCGAATACTAAATAATAATTATTGTTACCATGATTTAGTGCTGGGAAGTACATATGGGACTTAGTCGGATTCGATACACAGTGGTGCCAAACAGTTTTAAGTAAATAGTTTAAGAATATTTAAACTTTCAGCTAATTACATATAGTTCTTTACAGACAAAAAACTTTTATCGGTGGTATATAATCTATTATCAATTTTATTTATAAAAAGTAACTAAAACTTGAATACACAATTTCGTCGTGGAGCTGGTGAAATAAAACCAAGAAACAAAGAACAAAAAAAAAAATAACAAAAAAAACAAAAGAACAAAAAAAAAATAAAAATAAAAAAAGGCTTTAAGTGGAAAGAGCTAAGAAATGATTTTCTTTTCTTTTTGATAAAAAAAAAGTTTTTAGCTTTATTATATTTTCACAACGAAAATAAAATAAAATGATAATAAATAAAATGATAATAAAATAAAATGATGTATTCCTCCAAATACATGAAGTAATTTGGTATATTATATTATACAGATAACATTAATAAAAGCAGTTTAGGCAAATGTTGACCTTCATAATAAAATTAGACATCTATCCCTGTTTTAGCAGAAAATGTTAAGTTAAGTTAATTAAGTTAGTTTAGGTAATCAAGTTAATATAAGTTAATTCAAGTTAGCCTAAATTAATGATGTGAGGCATTCTTTAAAATAGTTCCTTCCCTTTACAATCAACCAGTTCTGAACACTTGTGATATAACTATCGCCAGTTTTCGATTTCCTGGTATCAATACTCAGCGAATTGAACATTTTGGGCGCAATGTAAGAGTACTGGCGCTGTGCGAAGGCTGTTTTTGTTGGAGGAATTATGCATTTTAGTTGGGATGAGTACCGGGTGCGAATTTTTTGTTGTGTTTTTTTCATCAAATCCTTTTTCAATATGTATATGAGAATCGTCTTTATGTATAATTGTCGGATGTCTAATACTGTGAGTTTTTAAAAAGTGGTTCTGAGGATGTGATGGGTTACATTTGAATATTATCCTTAACAATAGTTTTTTGTATTAGGACCATGGAATGAAGAATTGATGATGCACAACCTCCCCATCCTATAATACCATATGTAGCAATTGATTGAAAAAGTGCAAAGTAAACACATCTTAGTATTTGTAGGTTAAGGATAGATCTAAGAGAGTAGAAAATGTAACATAATTTGCGAAGTATTTTTGTTACAGAATTTATGTGTGTCTCCCATCGTAATTGATCATCTATGATAACTCCCAAGTACTTAATTTCGTTTGATAATTTTAGGTTATCGCATGAGCAGTTTTTGTGAGGTGATGTAGGTGTGTTAAGGTTCTGTGAATATGAATGAATGGTAAGTTTTTGGCAGTTATGGAGGAGATTTGGCTTACGTATGGAAAAAAGTAGATACTTTGTTTTATCTATATTAAGAGTTAGGAGGTTGGAATCTAACCAGTTTTTAACTAAGTTCATGCCATAATTTGCTTTTTCAAAGGTTGAATTTAATTCTTCGTCATCAAATACTATAACCGTGTTATCGGCGAAAGATATAATAGTGCCACCAGTATTCAGATTGCATAACGTGTTAATGTTTATTAGAAAGAGAAGTGGGCCTAAAACACTGCCTTGGGGCACGCCATATGTGCATGGTAAACTTGTACTTCTATGCTCTTTAGCCGAGTTGATAATAGTTGACTGGGACCCGTTTGTTATTTATTTATTTTAGGGAAAGTTGACAACAGATCTGATATTACACAATAAAACAATAGTAAGATAGTTAATTATGCCAATTATGAACTTTCCACTGATCATAGTGAATGATTAATAAAGTGTGACATTATAAGTGTGTTTTCTAAATTTTTTTTTCTTTTTGAGTCATGTTGCTTACTGAGTTTTCGTTTTATGTCATGTAAAGTCGAGTTAAAGATGTCAATGTGGTAATAATTTAAGTTAAATGAGTGTGTGGATCTATAGATAAACGAGTTCTGTTTGGAGTTGGTCTTGCAAAGAGGGAGATTAAAAGTAAGTGACTGTCTGCTGTTGCGATTTGGAACATGGAATGATAGACGTTGAAGAAGATCAGGACTATCAATAAGGTTATGTGTAATTTTAAATAACATTACCGCATCTGCTATATTTCTTCGGCAAGTTAATGTCTGCATATTGAAGAACTTTGCAGAGTCTTCATTACTAACGTGAGATCGAAAAGAACGGGTTAAGGTACCTTAAGAATCTATTTTGTACACTTTCGATTCTTTTTTTTGTGTATTGCATAGCCTGGGTTCCACACTTGAGATGCGTATTCAAGGATACTACGAACATGTGAGAAGTATAGTGTTTTAAAAGTAATAAGATCTTTGAATTGTTTACAGGAACGGATTATGAAACCAAGCGTAGAAGATGCATTAGTGACTATGTGGTCGAAATTCAGTTTACTATCAAGTATAACCCCAAGGTCCTTAATTTCTGATTTGATGGATAATGGTTGATGATTAATTGAGTATTCGTGGATAAATATGTTTTTATTTCTGGTGAAGCGCACGACGAAGCACTTGGATATATTTATTTCCAGACAATAGGCATTACAATACGTGTTCAAACGTTACAAATCATCTTGCAGATTCTGACAGTCTTCGATTGAGTTTATAGGTGCAAAGATTTTCATGTCATCTGCGTATAGGATGGTCTGCGAGTTTAAAAAACAGTTACCAACATCATTGATGTAGATGTTAAATAATAGTGGTCGCAACAAGCTGCCTTGAGGAACTCCCGATGTAACAGCAACAGAATCTGATTTAAATCCAGCAACCACCACTATTTGACTACGGTTGAAGATATAAGAAGAGAGCCAACGATAAAGATTGCCGTGAATACCAATCTCTAAAATCTTGTTCAACAAGGTTGAGTGATCGACCTTGTCAAACACCTTACTATACTCGGTATAGATAGTGTCAACTTGTATTCTGTTATCCAAACTATCCTGAAGGTACTCTGTGAAAGTTAAAAGATTTGTGGTTGTAGATTTACCACTAATGAAACCGTTAGATAGCTCTCAAACCATATAAGGCGAATGCCTTTTATTCCTATCTGTAGGAGTTTTTTCAGAAGTATGCGGTGAGATACAGTATCAAAGGCTTTAGCTAGATCCAAGAACACAGCGAGGGGTTTACGACTTTTATCGAGTTTGTCAGAAATTAATTTAGAGAAGTTTGCAATTGCATCTGAGGCTGTACGACCTTTGCGAAAGCCGTATTGATTATTTGACAGGATTTTATTTTATTTTTTTTTTTTTTATTATTTATTGAAACATTTATTATAATTACAATTTTACAACTAAATATTTTTTTTTACAGGTTTTTTTTTTTTTTTACTACCCTTCCATTAAAAGCATTTGCTTGTGTATGGAAGGGGAGTGTACATAAATGCTATTAGTTATTAGTTAGGTATAAGTTAGTACTTAAATAATTAATTGTACATAAATATATGTGAGCTGCAGTATTTATTTGATAATGGTGTGTTTTTTTTTTTTTTAAAGAAAGAATGTTATGGAGAACTAAGATATTTGTAAGATTAATTGACAGTAGTTCTTTTCTTAAGAACATCTTTAAAATGTCTCTTGACAGAGAGCAGCATTCGGGCCTTATCATTGATGCTTCTGATTTCCTCTGGTAGACGATTAAAAAAATTTCTTCCCTGATAAGTATAATGATGCTGTGCAAAAGACGTATTTAGTTTTGGGCATAGAAAAACATGTTTAAGTCGAGTTCTGTTTTCATTTAAAAATGGATATTTATCTTTTTCTTTTATTATTTGAATTACTGAATTTTTAATATATAAATCTTTAAATGTGGGTACTTGAAATTCTTCAAACAGGCGTTCTGTTGGGTAGTCTAAGGATTTTTTTAATATAATTTTAATAATTGTTCTTTGTACAATTTCTATTGGAAGAAGGTTACATTTATACGCGGATCCCCAACTAATAATAGCGTATTGTAGAGTGGATTGAACTAAGGCATAGTAGATTAAATATAAATTTTTTATCGACAGAAAATTTCTAATTCTTAAAAATATATATATTAATTTTCTGATTTTGTTTACTACTTGACAAATTTGTTCCTTCCATTTCAGATTTTTATCGATAATTACGCCGAGATATTTAATTTTATTTGTTGTTTTTAATATTGTACAGTTTGATTTGCAATAATGTTGGTTGTGAATTTTAGTGTTATCGTGTATGAGAATGTTAAAATTTTTGGGACCGTCGTTTGGATGGATTGCAAATGGAATTACAAATGTCTTTTCACTATTTAGTGATAGTAAATTAGTGTCGAAAAAATTCTTAAGCGTATTGATGTCTTCTGTGGCCTGTAATTCTACATTTCCCCAAGTATTTTCACTTATTATTAAAACTGTATCGTCGGCGTATGATGTAATTTGACCATGTAGATGTTGAATAAAAATATCGTTTACATATATGGTGAAAAGGATTGGTCCAAGCACTGTACCTTGGGGGATTCCAAAGCTTGAAATCTCTTGATCACTATTAATACGATTGATTTTTACCACTTGAGGGCGGTTTTTTAAGTAGTTGGTGATCCATTTAATCGCGTTGCCTTTTATGCCAATATCATTTAATTTTTTTAATAGAATCTCATGGGATATGCTATCGAAAGCCTTTCTGAGGTCAATAAATATGCCCGCACATTTTTTACCTTTATCTAATGATTCGTAAATGTATGAAGTTACGTTAGCAATTGCATCATGTGTGCTGAGTGATTTAATAAAACCAAACTGGTTTTTGTGTAGTATTTTATTACTATCTAGGAAATTTACTAATTGTTTTTTTACTATTTTTTCAAAGATCTTTCCTATGTTAGAAATTAGACAAATTGGGCGATAATTCGTTACTTGGTGTGGATCACCAGATTTGTAAATAGGTGAGATTATTGTGTTTTTGTAGTTCATTGGAAATATTCCTTTCGTTAAACTCAAGTTTATTAAATGAGTGATGGGTTTTATTAAGTAAGATTTCATAGATTTTAACATGTGTGCCGTAATAGAATCAAAACCGGGAGACGAACCTCCTTTCATATTTTCTATTATTTTTAAGATTTCACATTCTGTTGTTATTTCAAATGTTGAAAGTATATTACGTTTATGTAAATTTTTATTTTTATGTTTTTCCGGGTTAGAAGGTTTATGAATATTTTTCGCAAGATTTTTTCCAACATTTGCAAAGAAGGAATTAAATATGTTTGCACATTGTTTAGGCTGTAAATTGGCATCTATAATTTTTTTATCGTGTTCGATGTACTTAATATTTTGTGTTTTTTTTGTATTGTCTATGGCCAAATTCACAGTTTTCCACATTTGTTTATGGTTATTTTCTGAAGATAATATTTTATTTTTAAAAAACTCTTCCTTACTTTTTTTAATATAAGATGTTAATTTATTTTTATATTTTTTATAAAAAATATATGCTTTTTCATCATGGGGATTTTTTAAAGTTGTTTTATAAAGTTTTTCTTTGTTTCTGATAGATATTATAAGTCCTTTGGTAATCCAAGGTTTTAAACATCTTAATTTTGATTTTATGTGTATTATTATTTCAGTTGTCGAATTTTTAATGTGTTGTGACAGGATTTTTTCAAAGTTAGTCGAACATATTTCAGTATCATCACTCTTTAAAACATTGTTCCAGTCTTCCTTTTTTAGTTTTTCAGAGAGAATAGTCATGTCTATTGTTGATTTTTTGGGTATTAAATTATGTTTTTTATGTTTAATATTATTATTATACAGAAGTAAGCATGAATGATGATCAGTTATGTTAGTTTTCCAAACAATTGACTTTAGTTTGTGAAGATCTTTAATGTTTACGTTTGTCCAAATGTGATCTAAACAAGATGGAGTATGTTCTTTTATTTCTCTAGTATTTTTATTTATGCAAGATATGAAATTTTGTTCAGTCATACAATTGATGTATTCAGTTTTGTTATTATTTTCTATTTTTTCATTAATGTTCACATTAAAATCACCCACCACGAAGCAGAGTTTATTTTTTAATTTTAATAATATGTATTTGAGGTCATTAATAAACGTAATAATACTCGAGCCATGCGTTCTATAGATAGCTATTAAATGATATATTGATTTGCCGAGTTTGAAATGTACTTCGATGCAGTTTACCAAATGTATTGGGTGTTCTATAATGTTAACAATACTAAATTTATTATTTGCAAATATTATTATTCCCGAATTTTTGTTGATATCTACTTTGGTAGAAATATAATTGTACTCAGGTAAGTGATAAGACGGTGACTCAGCGTTCGTAAATGTTTCGGTTAACACTATGAAGTCCGGCTTTTTAATTAAATTATTTATTTTTAGAATTAGTTCATCTAAATTTTTCTGAATGCTACGGATGTTTATGTGCATAATAATTATATCATTGATGTTTTTAGAAATAATTTTGTTACATGAATCAGTACAAATACATTATTATCTTCAAGAAACTTGTAAAGTCTTCGTTTAACTGTTTTTTCAATTATTTTTGAAATCGGACTCAGTAAGGATATTGGTATATAGTTATTCAACGATGATCTGTCCCCTGATTTAAAGATAAGAATAATGGTTGAATGTTTTAGGGTGCTTGGACAGAGGCCAGTTCTAAAACTTAGATTTGTGATACGTTGGAGGGGTTTACTGATGATTGGCTTGAGGTGTTTAATTAGTTTAGTGGATATATTGTCAATTCCCGTGGAGTGAGTATTTTTGAGTGAAGAGATGATTTCAGTGATTTCTTGTTCTGTTGTTGGAGTGAGGTTAAAAAAGTTATAACTGAGATTATCGAGAGAGATATTATTTGCAAGGTTATCTTCAGATGTTTTTTTTTTTTTAGGATATCATTAGCTAGGTCTGATCCGATTGTGGAGAAGAATTGGTTGAAATTATTTGTTATTGTTTCTGAGTTTTTAGTTGCACTAAATGTTTTATTTGCGATGGTGATCTTATTTATGGGTGTGGTCACTTTTTCTGTGTAGCATATTTCTTTGATAATATTCCAGATTTGTTTATTATCATTACCAGCTTCATATATCTGTTTCCCATAATACTCTTCTCTGGCCCTACATGCAATTTTTTTACAAGCATTTCTGTATCGTTTATAGAATAATAGAGATTCGTAGTCAGTGGGATTATTTTTACAATATTTATGAAGTTTGTCTCTCTTACGTATACAGTGTAGAATGCAATTTGTTATCCAGGGTTTTAGTTTATTTTTATGTCTATTTTGGTGGTTGTTTGGGTTTAATGTGGCATTTTCCAGATGTTTATGAAGGGTGTTGACGAGAGATTCACATGCTAAGTTCGGGTCACTAAGTTTATAGAAATTTGACCAGTTTTCCTCGGAAACTAGTTTGAAGAGAGTGTCATATAAAATTTTGTATTGTTGTATAGTAGATGCTGGTGGTTTTGGTATTTTATGGGAAATGGAAGTGATAGAGGCGTAGTGATCTGTAACAGTACATTGATATATTAAAGATTTGATATTTAATTTGCATTTGGCAAAAACGTGGTCTATGCAACTGGCAGATAACTCTGTTACACGAGTCGGTGCTGTAATAGCTGGGAGAAATCCTTGGAGAGTTAGTAAATTTATGTATTCATTTTCTTGGGGATGCATTGTATTTATAATATTGATATTAAGGTCACCAATAATAAGGACATTTTCATGTTCTTTAATACATACCAAAAATTGATTAAGTGCGTTAAGAAATGGTGTTATGTTGGATGTGCTCGGTGATCGGTATATAGATAGTAAAGTAACGCTGTTTTCTATTTCAAGTTTGAGTAAGTTTGAGTTAATTATTGTGATTTCCTTTACAGAGTGTTGTATATAATTTGTTATGTAAATAATGACGCCATCATTTTGAGATTGATTATTCTGGGTGCTGTATGGGTTATAGTTTTTTTATGTTTTTTGGAATATAGTTATCTTTGATCCAGCATTCGGTCAAAATAAGCAAGTCAAAGTCTGTGTCAAGTTCGGTAAGAAATATCATCAGTTCAGTGAAATTTTTGTTCATACTTCTGATATTCATGGAAAATATTTTTAGGTTAGATTGATTTAGGGTTTTTCGAACTTCTATAGAGCTATTTGTTTCTACACACTGAATCTGCGATATGTTGTCCAAAGTATTAGTTATGTTATCTTCCATTTTTAATAATTGATGTAGTACATTTTATATAGGGTCCTATTCTAATATTTTGTTCAGTTATTTCTACTATTGATATTGTTTGTAGTGAAAACAGAGTTATTTGTATAAAATATATAAACGGTTTAGTCACATCGCTTATAACAACGGGTTCTGCATGTTTATATAATAGGTTGAAATTAACATTTAATGTAATGGCGATAATAAAATTGATGTTCAAAGATAATGCCTTTACGCTTGAAATGTTTAATAATAGTTTACTGTTGTTAATAATAGAGACTTTAGAAAAGTGTAAAGATAAATTAATAAAATGTACAATAAAATGTAGAAATATATAAAATACAATAATGTAATAAAGAAGGTTTTGTAGCTAAGCGAGCATTTTTCACAGATGAGTTTAAGAGAGAGACAGAATATGTTTGTTTTTTCATTAATGATAATGGCAGGTGTTCCGACATCTTTGCGTACGTACACTTGACCTCCCCTGGTCCAAGCAAATTTGAAAGAGTTTTCTCGCGTGGCCTTCCGAGCAAGAAACCACAGGTGTTTTGCTTGAAATGTCAGATGTTCCGATATGTATATCCAAGAGCCAGGTCCTGACATTCCGATGAGTGTGATGTTAAGTGTTTCTTCTCTATTGGTAGCTTGCTTGTTGAATTTTTTAATATTATTGAGGAAATCATCGCGGTCCCTGTAGGTCCTGCCTTGCAAATTATTTTGTGCATTTCTGAGCTATTAACTTTTATTTTTTATTTTTTTTTGAAAGTAAATACCACGAACAGGTTAGAGGCTTTTGAAATGTGGCTTCACCGGAGAATGCTAAAGGTCACATGGACCGACATGATTACCAACACAGAAATTCTCAGGCGGGCTAGAGCAGATAGAGAACTGCTTACATTAATAAAAATCAGGAAAATTTTATATCTGGGAGAAGAATCACTTGCTCCATTTAATATTGAAAGGTAAGATAGAGGGTCGCCGAGGGCCTGGTAGGAGACAAATGTCTTGGCTGCGAAATATACGAGAGTGGACCGGCATTAGAAGTGTGGAGGAGCTATTCCGGGCAGCGCAAGACAAAGATACATTTTCAAGAGTGATCGCCAACGTCGAGGGGATCTGATACGGCACACAAAGAAGAAGATAGATAATGACGTATAGTTACAAAAATAGAACTAGAATTCCTTCGATAATACCGTAAGATATTACAAAATATTGTACAATAAGAAAAATACATATAATTATAGAAATAGAATATCAACAAAATATTAGTAACAGAATATGTCTGAAAATCATAGATCTGAAAAATACAACACAATTTTTATTTTTAAATTTAAAGTAGTTTTTTTCACTTTTTATTGCATCGAGTAAATCGTTAAATAGTTTTGGGCCTACATATTAATAATGGTTGTTGTGCAGCGGTCGTGTTGCATCTATGTTCCCAGACGTTCTAGGTCTTATACTTCGTGTTGAGGACACTTCAGATTCTTTAAAAACTGTTAAAATAGCATTTTTTTAAAAATAGTTTTGATACCGAAAATTCTTGGTATATTAATAAAAATTTTGATGATCAATTTTTGTGCTGTTACTATCGGATACAGATTATTCTTATAGATTCTTCCCCCATGCGATTATTCCGTACCGCAATACTGACTTTACGAGAGCAAAGTAAACCGTTTCAATATTTGAATGATTTAGGATATTTCTTAATCGTATAAAAATGTAAGTTTTCTATATCTTTTGACACAGTTTTAGACATGTTTCTTAAATTTCATGTTACTTTCTATAGTGATCCCTGGATATATTACACCTTTAAATTTATGTGACGAGAATGTCAACATTCTTGTAAATACTAACCGGGAATTATTAGATTCCTGGTGAAATAAAAATTTTCACGCAAAACACAATCAATCAATTATCTCAACCAAACGTTTGTTGATAAACTTTCGTCAAACAAATGGTCGAGTATTGGAGAGTTGAGGGCAGAAAAAGAAAGATTTATGCTTGCCGTTTAAAAATTATAGGAAGCATTTATATGCTTTATCAAAGATACAAATCAAATTGATGGTTTATGTAGAAAATTTTTGGCTTTTCCGGAAACTATAGGACATATTATATCGGGATGTTCTGTATTAGCGCCGTCCGAGTATACATTTAGACATAATCAGGTTTTAAAAATAAGTCACCAAACGTTTGTAATTAAACATAATTTGATTGACTGCCGTAATATAGTACCATGTTATGAATATGAACCAAATTCATTCATTCAATGAATATGAAAATGAATTTTATAAAGTACATATATTATGATAAAACTATACTAACAGACAGAACAATTAGTCATAATAGATATGATATAGTTTTACATGACAAAATTAAAAAAAAACTTATATCATTGATGTCGCTATTCCAAATTCCTGTATTATTCAAAAATCTGTTTCTGAAAAAATAAGAAAATATAAAGATTTAGGAAATGAAATTAAAAGAATTTGGCATTCAGACTATAAAAATATAACCATTTATTATTTCGGCTACTGGTTTAAACCTAGCTCTCTCATTCGAAATTTAGGCTTATTAGATTTGCCAAAGATTTTATATATAAAAATGCAAAAATCAGGCATTTAAATACATGGAGGATTACGTAAGATTTATTAAAATATTTATATTAAGGGATCAGGAGTTCTACCGAGCCGAACCCTTTGATATGAAAATATCTGGAGTCGGTGAATTATTTTCCCATTTGGTCACTGGTAGGTTGACATGTTGTTCTTGTATTATTTTGCATTTATTTTACTTATATATGCACTTGCAAAGCGTGGATTGACTAGATGATAATTTGTGGAAAAGTGTGTGGAAGGGTTTAGTTTTTCCTGTGGGGAAGATTT
Organism: Limnephilus rhombicus; assembly: GCA_929108145.2. Taxonomy (NCBI): domain Eukaryota; kingdom Metazoa; phylum Arthropoda; class Insecta; order Trichoptera; family Limnephilidae; genus Limnephilus; species Limnephilus rhombicus. The sequence goes on along the minus strand of OV815278.1, from coordinate 15,032,440 downwards.
AAACTTTCAATTTGGGAGGCGGGAATGGGTACCGACGCCCTGAGAAACTTTATTGGATAACCAACACCTCTGTCATAGATCACCACAAGTGGTTCGCTACGTTTGGTGATTTAGCAGGGGTGCCCGGATTCATGCGTTGAGGTTTGACTAGGTCTTGGAGGCGGATGACCAGGATACACTGAACCTCAGATTCCTACCCACACCTTAAACCCTTTTCCTTCCCCAGAACCGTCCTCTCCCTCTTTACCCTAAAAAAACCCTCCATACAGCATTCCCAAAGATGACATGGGCCCTGAGGGAAATGATTTTCCTCAGGGCCTCCTGTGTGGAGCTCACGTAAAAAAAAAAAACCTGGCCATAAAGTCGTAAAAAAAAAACAAATTGATTGCCACAAATTAAACTTGATAACAATAAATGAATTTCGAATGCTTTCGGAAAGCATTTTAAATGCTCTACATATTTTTAAAAAGTAGTACCATTTTTAAAAATACATAGAATGTGAATTAAATATTGATATTTCTAAATAATAAAATTTTAATATAAAAAATAAAATAGTTTAAAAAAAATTCCCGAAACATTTTTGACTCGAAATATGTGAAATAATATATTGAAAGAATTCGATATTTAGGAAAAACATTCCTTTTGTCTAGGGAATTAATGAAAAAAACTGTCACTTTGCTTTTAATTCCGTTCATACAATCAAAAAATTTTAAACCTTTCAACTGTCATCAAAAAAATCTCGGCAATTTGTAATCGAATGAAATATTTTTTTACGCGTTGAAAAGCCTATGTGACTTCTCAGTCCTCCAACAATCCCTGTTCAAAAAATCGATGTGCTTTAAAAAAAACTTTGGTCTGTGCATTGTTTATTACATTTTATGATAAATTATATCGATAACCATGCTAGGCACATGCCTGCGTTGAGGTCGATAGTCAAATTATGGTTTACATATTTAAATTACTGCTTTTCCACATAAATGTTTACTTACTATTTCAGGCTCATATTATAAATATATTTTTATGCATCGCTTTAGTATTTTGATAATTTGCACAAATAACTTTATTATATAGATAATTGTGTCGACACATATCAAACTCGCCTAAGTCCCATTCAAACATTTTTATGATAAAGACGATTTTTTCTGGTTTCAACTTTAAGCTAGTAAAAAACCTGTGAATATTACTTTATGTTATGAATATTGTACCTGGGAATACAGAAAAAAAAATCAAAATAAATTCCTTGAAGTAAATTTGCATTTTTTATGGACTTAGGCATGTTTGAATTAAAGAAATAGGACTTGGGTGAGTTTGAACAAACACAAATGGCGGCTATGACAAAGTGAAGACGACTTGTGGTTGGCTGTAATGGACTTTGACTCGGATGAAGTTGATGATACATACTAACGTAAATACAAACATTATTCGGACACGAACTAAATCTATGGTAATCGTCCTTCGACCAGGTTATACTCATACGATTTGAAGCGGTGGCGGTGTGGGACTTAGGTTGGATAGAAAAAAATCTATCAACTTTCACCCTTAATTTTTTTGGGAAGCCGTGGTTCGATTGATCTAAAGCAAAAGATTCGTTTTTTTGCTGAATCGAATACAGAAAAAAAACAAAAATGGTTGTTAGTGAACTTTGGCGAGTTTGATATGTATCGACACATATGTGTTATTTTCTTACGAATACTACAACAATATTTATGATATTATAATTAAATAGGGTTATCAGTAAGGAACTCCAATTCATTTTTTTTAATGAATGTTGACCTTCTAGCGTAAATAACTGCATATTTATTTTTATGGCTTGTTTTAATATTTAAAACAATTGTCAAAGTTTTAATTTTATAAGATCCCCGAAATTAATGAATAGTGGGACGTCATCACTCTCCAAAAGTATATTTATTTTCAGCAGGTGTTGTCATTTTGTTTTGTAAGAAACCATTAAATATGTAAAAACATTATTTAGGTGAAAATATTTATTTATTATATTATATTTATTTATTACATTATTATATTTTTCAACATTATTACGGGAGAGTGGTAAAAAATTGTTTGAAATTATTATTTTTTCAACATTACGAATCGAAATCAATATTATGGAAACCGAAGCATCGCCTGCACAATCGTAGGCAACTGATAAGATACAGCATACCGCGCTGAATCAGCTGTTCGTCGTCCGCCATTTTGGAGTTCAGAGTTGGAGGGTTGCGATTAGCATTACGATTATTTTTGTACAGTTGAAAGTTTTTGAATATTAAAAAAAATAGAGATATTGGCTTACCTCTATTTTAGAATAGAAGTAAACTAATATTGGTTTACCTCTATTTTTGGTACTGAATTATTTAGGCCAAAAAACAACAACTATTGTCTATTTGTCTAAATCTAAATCTACAATAATAATAATAATTGGATAATTTATAGAGCGCCGTTTTTGTGAAAAATCACCTCAAGGGCGCTGTACAATTTATTAGGAATGCCTAGGTTCTAACTAATTTTACTATTTACAAATGGATACAGAAACACACTCACCTGGCAGGTCACTTCCGATAAACACACTTTAATTAGAAAGTTTATGCTTGGAGAAGATACGGCTTTGCACGCGGAGGACACTACAGTTAAGACACTGGACATTGCATGATTTTACATTATTAGCTACCCTCATCATTGTTAGTATTACATTTATAAATAGATTAGTGGCAAAAGTAGAGTTGGTATTTATTTTTAAATACTGGAGAATTTAGGACTATTGGAGATTAGTGCAAAAGTATAGTTGATATTTATTTTAAAATACTGGAGAATTAAGGACTCTTTTGTGCTGGAGAAAGTTAATGAAATGACCTTTACAAACGCTTACATTTTTTTTCTGCGTTTTTACAGGTTAGTTATTTACGGTGTCGCGGGCATTGAATGTGTAGGTGAAAGATTTTGAGTTTATGGATACGACTGTCTGAAAAGGTGAGTTTTAAGTCTAGCTTTAAATTCCGCCGCGTCTGTGATCATTCTTAAGTCATGTGGCAGTCCATTCCAGGCTTTAGGTCCTGACACTCTGAAAGCACGCTCACAGAACTTTGTATCTGGTGTGCGCTTTGGTTCCTTTAACCTTCCGATAGCTGATGACGCTGCTAACCTCAGGGTTGACTGTCGATAATTGGAATTTTCTGGAATACACAATTCCGATAAGTAAGCCGGAGCCATTCCGTTAAGGGACTTAAATACCATCCAGCAGTGCTTAAACTGGATCCTTTCAGGATATTTAAGCCAGTGAAGATTTTTAAGATGTTCTGAAATATGGGAATATTTAGCTACGCCGGTGATAAGTCTTGCCGCAGCGTTGAAAACGGATTGTAATTTGTTGATTTGATATTTTGGAAGACTTGCATATATTCTGTTGCTACATGTCTAAATATCTATAAACAGTTTGTACATTAACCACTAATATGAAATGGTGAATGACTTCCGTCATACATTTCAATACAACTTCGATGTGCTATCACCAGGTGACCGGAAAATTATGGAGAGCACTGACGTCAGCACTAAAAATTCAATGCCACCAACTTGACCGTGTATTTTAATGACACGATTTAAAATAGTCTTTTTAATATTTTTTTAGAGCTCTACGTTAAATATTATTTAATTTAACTTATATATTCAGAATCAGCGTTTATTGGTCTATATCAGTGATTTTCAACCTGTGGTACGCGTACATCTGGGGATACGCGAAGCCAAATTGGGGATACGCGATAACGTAGCACGCATGTAGAATCACTGGTTAAAATGCCTGAAGTCATGTTACACTCACTGTAAAATTACAGTACTTAATTGTATTTGGGTCTCTTCATTGTTAAATGACGGCCGGCGTAGTCCAGCGGTAAGGCTCTTGACTAGCACTCCGAAGGTCGTGGGATCGAATCCCACGCAAATAAATTTTATTTGATTAGTTTGTGCTATTTCACAATTTATTCATTTAAAATAATATATAGTATATTTGCGGCACGTTCCAGAGTGGAAGATCGCCCTGGTGTAAGACCACCATTCAGAATTGAAACGTTGCTTGAAATGGCGTTAACCGTGTTTGGTGCCAGGTACTTCCCCACCTGCCTCTTCTTTATCTCCTTCCCTTCCCCATCTCCTTCCCTTCCCCATTACTTTCAGCTTCACAACATACCACAAGTAGGGATGCCATAGTCCCACTGGCTCCAGACGGGAGTAGTTGGGACTCTTGTGCGCTATTCATGTAAAAAAAAATCATGTGATAATTAGAGTATTAAAAATTACAAATGAAACACGTCTTAATATAGATAGAGGTTGCGCGGGGAACAACAAATTTCTAGTGAGAGACAAGGGGTACACCGCCGGCTCAAAAGGGTTGAAGACCACTCGTCTATATCATAGATTCTCAACTTTTTTTCGCCCATTGCCCACTTTGAGAATATTTTTATTTTTAGCGCCCAATAACTCGTGAATTGGATCCGAAACAGCAATTGGGCGTTTTCGCCCACGTTGAGAATCTATGGTCTTTATTAACATAACATGTGTAACGCCATAATATTTTTCACTGGAGTTCCTTATTGTAAAATTTTTATGTAAAAAAGCCCACTAGGCGTTAAAAAATAATAAATATTTTTTCCCACGCAGCAAACACTTTGTCGGTGTATATAATTATAATAATGACAGAAAAATAACTTCTTAAAACTAGACTAATTTAAAGCATAGACTAATTACAAAAATTATTAAAAAGACAAAATATTAAAAATGAGAGTTGATTAATTGCTTAAAAAAATCTCATAAAAATAGTTAAATAAAATTAAATATAAAAATTATTTAAGGACATATAAAATTGAATTTAGATAAAAACAAACTTTTAAAACGAACAATAAAAACAGGTAGTCTAAATAAAAAAATCAATAATTACAATTATTATAAGTATTAATAAAAAAAAATTAAAAGACGGTTATTTTAAAAAAAATGTTTGGTTATTTATAATAATTAATTTACTATTAACGCTTTTTCTAATTTCTAAAATTTCTAAATTATCTAATTGTATGCCCGTAGAGCTGGTACGTAATTTTTTTTTTTTAAATTGACATTGTCATGATGAAGAAAACATTGTTATTGAAACATGTTGATTTTGTTAATTATATGTATAGTGGTTTAAACAAAGTTATTTGATTTTCATTAGAACAAAAAAAAATTGTTTAATTCCACTTTATTACATTTTTTAAACAAAGCGGTTTCGGTTCGACCTGAACCTTCATCAGGGTGAATAAAATACAGAGTTACCGAGTATTTAACTGAAAATTAAAAGAGGGAGAGCGAACATCAACTTTGTTGGGGGGCGATGGGAATGTTTGTTAAAAATGGGCCTATTTGACAAATGTTATTGTTTATTTAGAAAAATGGTTTTATTTATAATAATGACAATAAAATAACTTTGTTTAATTCCACTTTATTATGTATTTTAAATCAACCGGTTTCAGTTCGACCTGAACTTTATGAAGGTGAATAAAAATTTATTAAAAAAATTTGTAGGGGGTGAAAGGGAGGTGTCTAAGAGCGAGGGGGTAAAAGTAGACGTGGGGAAGGTAAATATGTTAAAAATGGGGCGGTTTGACAAAAAATAATGAAAAATATGATTGGCTAATATTATTTATGATTTTTAAAATCTATTTTAAGAGCATCTAGATTATGAATGCGTTGACCTATCCCATTTATTAGAATAGTGATCTTAATCTATTAGGCGCGTTGCGAATTCATCAATAATTGTGGTGCTTAAATAGTAAAACCTATACTATTTAAGCACCTCAAGTGTTCACCAACCCTTGTTTGAACATATCTAGCCACCATTTTGCCTTCGCAAAATGCAGCGCAACCATAACATTTAAGTTTTCAAGAATGGATTAAATTATTTTCCTTTTCCTTAGAATTTATCAAATGTGCACCTAGGTTATTATTAGTGTAGAAAGCAGCTCTTTCTGTAGGAAATTTTGAAACACGTGAGTATTTTATCGAAAGGAAGAAGTAATAAAAGTGTGTTTTTACAAAAAGATTTGTTTATTAGTGATTTAACGGTATAAAATATTTACAATTTATGTTTGAAGTCAGACAGGGTCTCCGAAAAGTGGAGTTAGTATTTACAGCTGTGCGTTGATCCAGGTAACCAGTGCTGGTACCCTAGCCCATACTCCGGGGTAAGCGGCAAGAGCGCAGCCATTTCCCCAGGAAGTGACTCCGACAATAACTCCATTGACGACGAATGGACCACCGGAATCTCCCTGGCAAGCATCAACGCCACCGACTCCCACACGTCCTCCACAGATCATCCTGGCGGTGATGGTGTTGAATCCGGCGTATGCAGATGCGCAGGTGGCCTGGGCAACAACGGGGAGGGTCACCTTGCGGAGGGTGGATGGGATGGAGCCTCCGGACTATGGACAAGAAAAAAAATAAATTGTGATATCCGCAGTTCATTCACACGCAGAATACGTAAACATACCAAAAATTACAATAATGTTAAAGTGGGTAATGGTAATTGTTTAATGGAATTTCACTGATGCACTTAATTTGTTAGCAGTTGCATTATAAACAAAGTAACTTACAGAAGTAGTTCCCCATCCGGTGACGAGAGCGCTGGCTCCAGTAGCAACATCCAGTCCGCTGGCTGGCAGGGGTACGAGCCTGGTGTTAAGGTTGTCGATGGAGATGGCAGAGGACAGCTTGAGGACAGCGATATCGTAGTCGAGGGTGTTGGAGTTGTACTGGGAGTTGGTCACCACCGTGGCAACCTTGTAGGAAGCGCCACCAGATGCGTGCTGGCTAGATCCGGCACGGACGTTCCATGCTCCGGCGGATGTTCTGAAATAAAGAAGTCAACTTAACACATGTGCCTTTTTGAAAAATTATGTGAACCTTATGGGAGGAAAGGTGACATCGCTATAAGTTTCTATTGTGCCAAACTCATTTTAGGTAAATTTCCGGACGGAATAAAATTTTATTTCAGAAAATAATTATTATCTTACCCAGTGGTGCAATGGGCAGCAGTCAGGATGACGGTGGCCCTGATGATGGAGCCTCCGCAACGGAGTCCTCCGTTGTACTGGAGAGCCACCTGCCATGGGGCATCCTGGATGGAAGCCTCGGTTCCTCCAACAATGGGGGAGGATCCGATTCCTCGGATTGGACCGAGGACGTCGGCTACAAATTAAATAAATTCAATTAATTTGTAAAGTGTTAATAAAAATATAGCAACTATTTAGCACACTTATAGTTTAACTTTATGAAATGATTTGAAAAGAATATTGAGATAACTTACCGGAGGCGACAGCCAGGATAGTAGCAAGTACCACGAATTGGAACATCTTGGTAATGATAATCTCTGTTGTCCAGGTGAATGTATTTATACTATTTCTTTACGCCGATTAGTCCAATTAAATAGATTAAATCTTTAGACACATATTAAAATATTTAATTTTGGTAAAACCATAACTTTTTTATCATTTCTATTTTTAAACCGTATTAAAACTCGGGATTATGAAACATTTTAATGTTTGTACGTGAAGAAATTGCTGATAAGGTGATTAGAATTTTGATAACTATTCATAATCAGTCCAGTCCTTTGGGAAACGTAACTTGATAAGCGCGCGTGTCACTTTTCTTAAAGACCGTGTACTTTATCAATAATGGTGAATGCTATTGTGAAACTATTGTCGTTTCCCTATAGCACTCTTCCAGAAGCTTTGTTACATAATCGTGCTCTTCATACCTTCACACCGGTCAGTGGCTGAGCTGGCATCGTGTTTGGGTCCCACTCATGCGTTGTGAGTTCAATTTCTCGGCTGGCTAAGTCCCGAGGTTTTCAAAAATTGTTAGGTTATTCGTAACCCGTGAAAGTTTGTCTAAAAAAAATGCTTTCCTAAACTTTCTACTATTCCCTTTGTCAAAGCATTTTAATTTATGGTATATCGGCATGGGGTGGAGCCGCAGACACATACATTAAGCTACATAATACAGCTCATAAATCACTTATTAGACCTATGTTCAAAAAACCATATCTTCATCCCACTGGAAATCTTTTAAATAAAAATAAAATACTTGATATCAGGAAGCTATTCATAAAAAAAATTATCCATACAAATTGCATAAAATCGTCACCTTCCCACGTAGCTCACTCCCAGAACACTAGAGCTAAATCTGACAATCATTTACAAGTGCCAAAAATTAAATCCACTCCCGCTAAAAAATATGAATCTTACCTCGCGCCTTCCATATTCAACATTTTCTTAAAAGAAACACAACATATAACTTAAACCAACAGAAAACCTACATATAAAAACTTTAATACGTGGTCAATGAACAAAAAAAGGAATTGCATTAACAAGTTACTTGCAAACCGAGCGTGTTAATTTTTTATACGTTGTATATTGTTATTTAAACATATATTAAAATTTAAAAAAAACTTTCACACCAAAAAATGTTCAATTATTTTATATATGTTTGTAATATTTTACATTTAGATTATTTTATGTAGATTATCTTTTGTATTTTTATTTAAGTTTTTCTTTTGTACTTTGTATTTTTATTTACTTTAATCTTTATTGATATATGTAATGATAGATACTCCTACCCGGCTCAGAACAGATATTTTCTAGTGAGTCGGGTAGCGCACATATATGTATATAACTATTGATGTTAATCTTCTTCTTCTTTCGTATGGTGGGGGGTCAGAGGGGGACATCTAGGTCTGCGAGCCAGTCTAGGGCCTCAGGCGTTGCCCTGTGGACCTCATCAATCCCGCCGGGGAATGAATGGAGCGGGCATTCGTTGACCACATGTTCGGTGGTTTGCACCGCACCGCATTCACACGTCGCCGACTCTTTAAGGCCCCATCTATGCATCATGTCAGCACAACGGCTATGGGAGCACCTTATCCTATTGATGGCAGTCCAGAGTTTGCGAGGCAATGAGAACCCAGGCTGTCTCTCAGTGGGGTCTTGCACGAGATGTGCGTTTTTGACGTTGGCTGATTGCCATTGGGGTGATAAGTGTTCGAAGGAGTCTTTCTCCTTCCGTCCAGAAGGGTTTTCGAGACTTTAAGCGGCATGCCGGGTGAGAAACGACATCATCGTGCAAGGGTATTTCGCTTTTTTGCGCCTTTTTGATGTTAATAAACGCCCGGGTTACTGGCAACTTAAAAAAAAAAAACTCTAAAATCCACATTTTTTTCCCATTTTCTACAGACGCGACATTAAGGAGCATCACTACTATAGGTCACCACTACTCATTTCTATTTCAAATTCTTGCATTAAACGAAAATGCGGGAAAAACTGTAGGTATATCAAGCAATTTTCTAATATCTTGATAGTTTTTCGTCCGTTTTTCAACCGAAACACAAATTTATATCAAACCCAAAGTCTTTTGGGGTAGAAGCAAAATGATTCGAATTTAACCGTGGTTATGTATCTCCGAATCATTTGTATATTGATAGCAAAAATCTTAACTCCGGAACCTAGTCTCATTTTAGAAGTGTGTTTGAAGTGTATTTCAATTTCAATAATAATTTTAAACTTATTTTTACCTTTAAGTTCCAACGAATTTTTTAATATATTATTTTGTTATATATATACTAATATTATTATTAAATTCATGAATCCAGCTTATTTATAAACAAGATCTGCCACAAATTTATTGTTACTTGTGGCAACTGTTTCGCTTTCGGAAGGCTTTGTAAGAATATTTCATTATGAAGACAGTTTGATAATGCCTTCAGAAGGCGAAACAACTTTTACGGGTAATAATAATTACAAAGCAAAACTTGTTTATAAATTAGCTGTGTATATAAATTATGTAATAATATTATTGAATACCCTATTTCTTAAACATTTCAAATCGAAATATGCACAAAATTCTTTGCTCGGACGGATCTGCAAATCTTACAACGCCCTAAGAGAATCGATATTTTCCACTGTACCCTCGAAACGTTTAAAATTAAATTAATCTTAAAATGTACTTAAACCAAAACTATTATTTCTTTATAATTTCTTTATTGTGTACTTTTCCTTTTTACTCACTTTTTACTAAAACTATATAATATTATAACTATCAATATCTACTTGCTTCCTCATCTGTAACCATATTTTGTAAAATCATAAATGGAACTTCACTGGTTTATGTTATATTCACAGTTAAATTTAAAATGAATATATATTTACAACTGTAAGTTTCCTAAATAAACTTAAATAAATAAAAATAAAATAATTATTATAACCAATAATTATCAGCTTGAAACACTCATCTACATTAAAAAAATCTTCCGAGAAAAGATACTTGCCGCCAACGGGACTTGAACCCGTTTCCTTCTGATTGCCGGTCAGCTGCTCTTGACCACTGAACTATGGCGGCTTATCTAATACCTGCCGAATAATTCAATATATACTAGTGTTTCATTGAACAATTACTGTTTATTACATTTTTTCCACCTGAAAACAACCAACTTTATTTTTGTGAGAAAGACATTGTTAGTGTTAAATCTCTCGCTAGGTGGCGTCGAGACAAATTATGTCGACGTTTTTTGGGGAAATACTTTAACTTGCCAAATATTAATTATTATTTTTATTTGATAAACTTGCTTCTCTTTCTTAGGATCAACCTCTGTATCCTGGTAAGAGGTTAGTTTTGAAAGAAGTCCCCACCCCCCCATCAGATTATACTATTTCAGACTTATATTATTTTTATCTTTTTGTGCATCGCATTAGTAGTTTGCTAATTTGCACAATAACTTTATTATTAAAAGAGTACATAGGGGTCGTCCATTAATCACGTGAGGCTCTGAAGGGGGGGGGGGGGGGGGTTATCACGTGTATTTATTTTTCGTGATAATATTCTGAAAATTTCAAAATAATTTGTACAAAAAAATACACGTGATTTTGGGGGGGGGGGGGGGTTAGTCTAAAACCTCACCACATATCACCAGGGGGGGGGGGGTTAAAAAGTTGCTAAAAAACATCACGTGATTAATGGAGGACCCCATATGTATTATTTTCTAACAAATACTATAACAATATTTATCATATCATCGCAGAAAAGCAATACTGCTGTAACCGCCACTACCTATGAAAATACTTTTTACACACCATTTTTCAGGATTTTTTTCTGCGTCAATCTATCTGAGTCCCGTGACTCTACCTCTACAACGATAAATAAGAACTGTACGACGTTGGAAAAGCTAGCCGTTTTGTAAATAATACGTTTTTTAACTGATTTACAACATAACAAACACGATTTACAACACAAAACACCTCAAAATCCTGTGTTTTTTTTTCGTTTGGCGATTACGATAATATTAAATTTTAAAAGAAACGAAAAAATCACTTACACGAAAATATTACACGTTCGGTTGGTGCTTACAGCATTTTCAAACATTGCATTTAAGTGTTCGCGGCACTACGTTTTATTTGTTTGCTTTCTTATAACACTTGGCGCTTACTACAATTTGTCAGTACTTTTAAGAATAAGTTAGTGTGTTTACTACAATTTTACAGGTCGTGCGTTATCGTTATTTGTACGTTACGGTGTTGCTGCAGCTTTCTGTTTGCTAGGTTACTGTTTTCTTCCTTTACTTATTTATTGTATTTGTGTTATTAACGATAGATTAGAAAAAAATGTTTGTTTTCTTTTATCTCATTATAACAAGTACACATTTGTCTTCTGTGGTATAATAATGTGTACTGTTAACATATTAAAAGTTTTAAATAAAGATTGTCAATTTTACATTTACATCGTTTTAACCCGTCTCCTTGTTTAGGAATAAATACATACCAAAACATGTTATCGCGTTATTCTTTCATTAGACCAAATATGTCACGAGCAACCTTACATTTGAAAAGCTATATATCCTTCTTCCTCTCATGCAAACATATGTGGCGAGCCAACTTACCTACCTGCGCTGAAATAAAGTACCGGAGAATTAGAATTCCCTGTACATTATTCTTTTAGAACAGCAAGCCAAAACAAATGGTCCTGTTATTTTAACTTCTGTCACGCTCCGGTATTCCGATATTATTGTGAATTTTTACTGCTTAGTAAAAAAACTATGAACAGTTAAATCTAGTGTTTTCTTTACACGTTTACATAGCACGTCTGATTGCTACACATATGTATTTTCTTTTAACCAGAAAGAGAACGAAACAATGCTTTTATTGTATTTTAAATATGAAAGCTATCTTGCATAGATATTTTTCAATCTCGATCCAAAGTGACAGTTTCAGAATTTATGCGCAAAATCAAGGCTCCCGGATTGTGAGGTGCTAATATATTGACCAAGTAGACGGGCTAATATCAAACACATTTTTTTGTGTGTTGTAAACCAAGCGAATTTAGCTCAAAAAACTAACGACACATATTTAAGGCTATTCAAAATATACATACATTTAGCAGCGGTGTTTACAATATTTTTGGCGTACATAAAAAAAAATGTCAACTGCTGTAAGTGCCAAAAATATTGTCATTCTTCAATTATAAAAGATTTTATTATTACCATTTGATGGATCATCTTTTTCAGCTAAGCATTTTAAAAATGGCGTATCCATAACCGCTGGTTAAAAACTAAAATGTGGGGTGAAATGCAGATCCCGCCAATGTGGGGGATTTTAATAAAAATGCACTTTCTAGATGAGAAGAGTGTGGAAAAGTTAAATAAAAAAGAAATTAAGGTGCGCTTGGCAAAATTGATGGAGATACAGCCGTTTAAAGAATGAATAAAATGACACTTCGTGAACTTATACTACGCCATTTTGTTACTATTATGTTGGTATCTCAGACTTGCTATTAACGAAGGTTGATACGATTGTAGCCTACTTCGTGTGATATATAATAAGGCGCGTAATTATTAAAAGCAGAATTAATAATGGTCACAAACCATGTTACACAAACCTGGCGTAGCCGCTAAACTACTTGAAAACTGGGATGTTTTTCTTGCGTTGACGCAAGTAGGCGTTATAAAGGGGCACAAACCATGTTACATAAACCATGTTACACAAACCTAGCGTAGCCGCTAAACTATTTGAAAACTGGGATGTTTTTCTTGCGTTGACGCGAGTAGGCGTTATAAAGGGGCACAAACCATGTTTAGCGTAGTCTTAGGTTAGGTTACTTTAATTTGGAAGGTGATAAACAGTTTAAAAAGTCGTTGATAAAAAATCCGCTAGAAAAATTTCATAATTACGCGTCTCATCTATCACATGAAGTAGGCTACAATCGTATCAACCTTCGTTAATAGCAAGTCTGAGATACCAACAAAATGGCGTAGTATAAGTTCACGAAGTGTCATTTTATTCATTCTTTAAACGGCTGTATCTCCGTCAATTTTGCCAAGCGCACCTTAATTTCTTTTTTATTCAACTTTTCCACACTTTTCTCATCTAGAAAGTGCATTTTTATTAAAATCCCCCACATTGGCGGGATCTGCATTCCTCCCAAAATGTGAAAAGTTTTTTGGCTCTGGTAAACATTTTGGTTTTTGGCTATTACATCATTATTGCTTTCTTTCGACGATATTATAATTAAATACTGTTATCAATTGTAAAATTTTAATGTAACAGTCCACTAGGCGTTAATAAATAATAAATATTTTTCCCATGTAGCAAACAATTTATCGGTGTATATAATTATAATAACGACAATAAAATAACTTTGTTTATTCCACTTTATTATTTTTTTTGAACAAACCGGTTCCGGTTCGACCTGAACCTTCATCAGGGTGAATAAAATACAGAGTTACCAAGTATTAAAATGAAAAATAAAAGAGGGAGAGAGAAAATCAACTTTGTTGGGGGCGAGGGGGAGGTATCTAAGGGGAAGGAGGTAAAAGTAGACGTGGGTAAGGGAAATGTGTTAAAAATAGACCTATTAGAAAAATGTTTCTGTTAACTTAGTGAAATGGTTTAATTTATAATAATGGAAATTAAAAAAAAACTTTGTTTAATTCCTCTTTATTATCTTTTTAAACCAACCGGTTTCGGTTCGGCCAGAACCTCCATCAGGGTGAATAAATACGGAGTATTTAAACGAAAAATAAAAAAAGACAGAAAATCAACTTGAGGGGGGTTGGGGGGGGGGGGGAGAAATGAGAGTGTGAGGTCGAAGAGAAAGGGAGTAATGGTAGGCGTGAGGAAGGGAATTATGTTAAAAATGTGGGACTGTTTGACAAAAAAATCATTAAAAATATGTTTGGCAAATATTTTTAATGATTTTTTTTAATCTACATATTTAAAGTGCTTCTAGATTATTAAGGTATAGACCTATACCATTTCTATCTAGTCATCTAACTCCGAGGACATATTTATTAAGACATAGAAGAGTGGTCTTTATCTATTAGGCGCGTTGCGAATTCATCAATAGTCTCGGTAAAACCTATACCATTTAAGCACCTCATGTGTTCAGCAACCCTTGTTTAAACATGTTTATTGTTTAGCCACCATTTCACCTACGCAAAATGCTGCACAACTATTACATTTAAGCTTACCAGAATGTATTAAATTGTTTTCCTTATCCTTATAATTTATCGAAAGTGCACCTAAGTTATTATTAGTGTAGAAAGAAAGGAAATTTATAAACACATGAGTATTTTATCAAACGGAAGAAGTAATAATAGTATGTTTTTACAGAAAGATTTGTTTATTGGTGGTTGAACGGATTAAAATATTTACAATTTATGTTTGAAGTCAGACAGGGTCTCTGAAAAGTAGAGTTAGTATTTACAGCTGTGCGTTGATCCAGGTAACCAGTGCTGGTACTCTAGCCCATACTCCGGGGTAAGCGGCAAGAGCGCAGCCATTTCCCCAGGAAGTGACTCCGACGATAACTCCATTGACGACGAATGGACCACCGGAATCTCCCTGGCAAGCATCAACGCCACCGACTCCCACACGTCCTCCACAGATCATCCTGGCGGTGATGGTGTTGAATCCGGCGTAGGCAGATGCGCAGGTGGCCTGGGCAACAACGGGGAGGGTCACCTTGCGGAGGGTAGCTGGGATGGAGCCTCCGGACTATGGATAAGAAAAAAATTATAATATTATTTAAAAATGTTAGAGTGGCTAGCAAACAGTTTAATGGCATTTCCTTGATGTACTAAATTTGTTAGTAGTTGCATTACAATGAAAGTAACTTACAGAAGTAGTTCCCCATCCGGTGACGAGAGCGCTGGCTCCAGTAGCAACATCCAGTCCGCTGGCTGGCAGGGGTACGAGCCTGGTGTTAAGGTTGTCGATGGAGATGGCAGAGGACAGCTTAAGGACAGCGATATCGTAGTCGAGGGTGTTGGAGTTGTACTGGGAGTTGGTCACCACCGTGGCAACCTTGTAGGAAGCGCCACCAGATGCGTGTTGGCTAGATCCGGCACGGACGTTCCATGCTCCGGCGGATGTTCTGAAATAAACAAATCAACTTAAGACATATATCTTCTTGAAAAATGATGGGAACTTTATGGGCGGAAAGGTTACATCACTTTTAGTTTCAAATGTGCTGAACTCATTTTAGGTAAAATTCCGGACGGAATAAAATTTTATTTCAGAATATAATTATTATCTTACCCGGTAGTGCAATGGGCAGCAGTCAGGATAACGGTGGCCCTGATGATGGAGCCTCCGCAACGGAGTCCTCCGTTGTACTGGAGAGCCACCTGCCATGGAGCATCCTGGATGGAAGCCTCGGTTCCTCCAACAATGGGGGAGGATCCGATTCCTCGGATTGGACCGAGGACGCCGGCTTGAAATTAAATCAATTCATGAAATTAATAAAAATATCGTAACTCTTTAGCACACTTATACAAGTAATTTGAGTTTATGAAAACTCATTAAAAGATTTGAATAGAATATTGAGATAACTTACCGGAGGCAACAGCCAGGACAGTAGCAAGTACCACGAATTGGAACATCTTGGTAATGATACTCTCTGTTGACTAGATGAAGGTATTTATACTAATTTTTAATGCCGATTAGTTCAATTAAATAGATTAAATCATTAGACACGTATTATTTAATTTCGGTAAAACCATTACTTTTTTTATCGTTTCTATTTTTAAACCGTATTAAATCTCGGGATGATACGGAAAAAGTTTGCTGATAAGGTGATTAGAATTTTGATAATCATTCATAATCAATCCAGTCCTTTGGGAAACGTGACTTGATACGTAGGCGCGTCACTTTTTAAAGGCCGTCTTCCACGGGATTTTCAAAAACCGTAACCCGTGAACATTTGTCTAAAAAAAATGCTTTCCTAAACTCTAAAATCCACATTTTTTCAAATTTTCTACACACGCGACATTAAGGAGCATCACTACTATAGGTCACCACTACTCACTTTTATTTCAAATTCGAAAAACGAAAATGCGGGAAAAACTGAAGGTATATCAAGCATTTTTCTAATATCTTGCTAGTTTTTCGTCCGTTTTTCTACCGAAACACAAATTTGTATTAAACCCAAATTCTTTTGGGGTAGAAGCAAAATGATTAGAATTTAACCGTGGTTATGTATCTCCAAACCATTTGTATAGTGATAGCAAAAATTTTATCTCTGGAAACTAGTCTCATTTTAGAAGTGTGTGTAAAGTGTATTTCAAATTTAATAACAATTTTATTATTTAACATTATTTTTACTTTTAAGTTCCAACGTTTTTTTAAATATATTTTAATTTTTTATATTCACGAATATTAATATTAAATTGCAATCAGTTTATTTATAAACAAGTTCTGCCACATATTTATTGTTACATGTGACAGCTGTTTCGCCTTCAGAAGGCTTTGTAAGAATATTTCATCATTAAGACAGATTGACAATGCCTTCAGAAGGCCAAATAGCTGTTACGCGTAATAATAATTACAAAGCAGAACATGTTTATAAATTAACTATTTATATAAATTATATAACAACATTATTGAATATACTTAAAAATTATGTAATAATATTATTGAATACCCTATTTTTCAAACATTTCAAATCGAAATATGCACAAAATTCTTCGCTCGGACGTATCTGCAAATCTTACAACGCCCTCAGGGATATCGATATTTTCTACTGAACCCTTGAAACGATTAAAATTTAATTAATCTTACAATGTACTTAAACCAAAACTATTATTTCTTTATTGTTTCTTTATTGTTTACTTTTTCTTTTTAATCACTTTTTACTAAAACTATATAATATTATAACTATCAATATCTACTTGCTTCCTAATCTGTAACCATTTTTTGTAAAATCATAAATGAAACTTCACTGGTTTATGTTATATTCATGTTAAACAAAGATATTCAAATACAGAAGAGATATGCTATGGTGTCCGCGCAACTGTCGCGGGACTACGCGCTAATTAGCGTAGTTTTCATACAAAAAGATTTTTTTTAAATTTTTTAATTTTTTAATTTATTTATTTATTTACATATGCATATATATTAACAATACATTACAATGTGAACATTTGTCTGTCCAACTGGGCAAAATACCCGTTTCAGGACAGCCAAATTGTATATTTAGTTCATAATATTCTTAACAAATATTATTATTAGGAATATTATGAATTATTAATTATTTGTTCATTTCGTTGATTTTTTGAAAATGTGCATTAATATTGGTTAACAATATATTGTGAATAAGGAAAGAATTCGTTCATTTATTTTAACGTTCGTTTGGTTTATTCGTTTATAATTTGTTCTTTTAGTTTATTTGTTAATTGGTAAACAATATCGGCGACACCCGGAAGCGCAGACCCACATAGTAAAAACAGCAGATAGCACATCTACTTATATTTCAATATCTTTGATGTTAAATGTTAAATGAATAGGTATATATTTACAACTGTAAACTTAAATAAATAAAATTAAAATACTTATAAAAGAAATAAATAATTAAAATTAAACTTGATAACGATAAATGAATTTCGAATGCTTTCGGAAAGTATTTTATATGCTCTATATATTTTTTTATTGAAGTTGTGGCAAGAAGTAGTACCATTTTAAAAATTAAATAAAATTATCTTTGGGAAAATAATATAGTTTAATTTTCATTTTTTTTAAATAAACATTGATATTTCTTAATAATAATATTATAATATCATATATGAAAATTTCAACAAAAAAACTTTCCGAAATATTTTTAGACTCGAAATATTCGTAATTTTGAAAGAATTAGATTTTTCGGAAAAACATTCCCATTGTCTAGGGAATTAATGAAAAAAACTGACACTTAGCTTTTAATTCCGATTATACAATAAACAAAAAAAAATAATTTTAAGACTTTCAACTGTCAGCGAAAAAATCTCGGTAATTTGTAATCGAATGAAATGTTTTTACGCGATGAAAAGCCTTTGTCACTTCTCAATCCTCCAATAATCTCTATGCAAAAAATCGATTTACTGCGACGTGAAAGAAAGGAAAATAAACAAACACTTTCTTATTTATGTCTTATATTAGTTCGAATATTTAACACGCTTGGGCTATCCGCATTCAAGCTTAAATATCTGTAGTTTATTACATTTTGTGATAAATTATCGTCAAGTATGCTAGACAAGGGATGGCGCACCTTTACGTATCAACGTGCCATTTTTCCAAATAAATGTTTAATGAGGTCATAGACGTGCCATCAAATAATTTTGACTTTGTTATTATTAGGAAAATAATAATAGTAAATACTTACAGTACTTAGCATTATACGAGTAATTTAAATTAAGGTAAAATGAGTGTGACTTCTCTTGTCGCAGGTTAGATGACAAATAACATATGTTAGGGTTGTATAAGATATTAATTTTAGCAGAATGCATTCTGAACTGGAGTCATCTGTCAAACTCTCTCTAACCGACTACAGACGCGGCAAGTTAGAAGGAACTACGAGCCCTTGGATCACCTTCAGACAAGCTCTCCAAGCGGACAGCCCCGAGACGCTCTCCCGACATCTTAACGCCTCCGTGGACTGCGATCACTTAATTAAAAAAAAAAAATCAATTACATACTCGAAGGACAAAGTATAATTCATACTTCATCAATGTTGTTGTATTGAAATGATTTTAATGAGTTTGTAAAAATGAGTTTTTTTTTAAATTTTATTTTGACTCGGAATCAAAGAGTCAAATAGCTGTGTTGTTGAAAATATAGTTGGTTTTCGTAGGATGATTTTTTAAATCAACCTCTGTATCATTTAGAAAGGATAAACGGTAAGAGGTTAGTTTTGAAAGTCCCCCCCCCCCTCACCCGATTATACTATTTCAGGCTTATATTATTATTATATTTTAATGCGTCGCATTAGTATTTTTATAATTTGCACAATAACTTTATTATAGACGAGTTCATAATTCACATAAGAAAATAACACATATTATGTATTATTTTCTTACAAATACTACAACGATATTAATCATATCATCGCAGGACAGCAATACAGCTGTAACCGCCACTACCTATGAAAATACTTTTTATACGCCATTTTGCAGGGTTATTTCTGCGTCAATCTTTCGGGATTCCATAACTCTACAACGATAAATAAGAACTGTACGAGGATGAAAAAACTAGCCGTTTTGTAAATAATACGTTTTTTAACTGATTTACAACATACCAAACACGATTTAAAACACAAAACACCTCAAAATCCTGAGTTTTTTTTTTACGTTTGGCGGTTACGATACTATTAAATTTTAAAAGAAACGAAAAAACCACTAACACGGAAATATTACACGTTCGGTTGGTGCTTACAGCGTTTTCAAAGATTGCAAGTGTTCGCGGCACTACGTTTTATTTGGCGCTTGGCGCTTACTACAATTTGTCAGTACTTTTTAGAATAAGTTAGTGTGTTTACTACAATTATACAGGTCGTGCGTTATCGTTATTTGTACGTTACGGTGTTGCTGCAGCTTTCAGTTTGTTAGGTTACTGTTTTCTTCCTTTACTTATTTATTGTATTTGTGTTATTAACGAAAGATTCGAAAAAAATGTTTGTTTTCTTTTATCTCATTATAACAAGTACAAATTTGTCTTCTGTGGTATAATAATGTGTACTCTTAACATATTAAAAGTTTCAAATAAAGATTGTCAATTTTACATTTACATCGTTTTTACCCGTCTCCTTGTTTAGGGATAAATACATCCCAAAACATGTTATCGCGTTACACTTTCATTAGACCAAATACCTCACGAGCAACCTTACATTTAAAAAGCTATATATCCTTCTTCCTCTCATGCAAACATATGTATTTTCTTTTAACCAGAAAGAGAACAAAACAATGCTTTTATTGTATTTTAAATATAAAAGCTATCTTGCATAGATATTTTTCAATCTCGTTCCAAAGTGACAGTTTCAGAATTAATGCGCAAAATCAAGGCTCCCGGATTGTGAGGTGCTAATATATTGAACCAAGCAGACGGGTTAATATCAAACACATTTTTTTTGTGTGTTGTAAACCAAGTAAATTTAGCTCAAAAAACTAACGACACATATTTAAGGCTATTCAAAATATACATACATTTAGCAGCGGTGTTTACAATATTTTTGGCGTACAAAAAAAAGTCAACTGCTGTAAGTGCCAAAAACATTGTCATTCTTCAATTATAAAAGATTTTATTATTACCATTTGATGGATCATCTTTTTCAGCTAAGCATTTTAAAAATGGCGTATCCATAACTGCTGGTTAAATACTAAAATGTGAAAAGTTTTTTGGCTCTGGTAAAAATTTTGGTTTTTGGCTGTTACATCATTATTGCTTTCTTTCGACGATATTATAATTATATACTGTTATCAATTGTAAAATTTTAATGTAAAAGTCCACTAGGCGTTAATAAATAATAAATATTTTTCCCATGTAGCAAACACTTTATCGGTATATATAATTATAATAACGACAAAAAAATAACTTTGTCTATTCCACTTTATTATTGTTTTTAAACAAACCGGTTCCGGTTCGACCTGAACCTTCATCAGGGTGAATAAAATAAGGAGTAACCAAGTATTAAAATGAAAAGCAAAAGAGAGAGAGAGAAAATCAACTTTGTTGGGGGCGAGGGGGAGGTATCTAAGAGGAAGGAGGTAAAAGTAGACGTGGGTAAGGGAAATGTGTTAAAAATAGGCCTATTAGAAAAATGTTTCTGTTTACTTAGTGAAATAGTTTAATTTATAATAATGGAAATAAAAAAAAACTTTGTTTAATTCCTCTTTATTATCTTTTTAAACCAACCGGTTTCGGTTCGGAGAGAACCTCCATCAGGGTGAATAAATACAGAGTATTTAAACGAAAAATAAAAAAAGACAGAAAATCAACTTGAGGGGGTGGAGGGGGGGGGGGGGGAAGGAATGAGAGTGAGAGGTCGAAGAGAAAGGGAGTAATAGTAGGCGTGAGGAAGGGAAATATGTTAAGAATGTGGGACTGTTTGACAAAAAAATCATTAAAAATATGTTTGGCAAATATTTTTAATGATTTTTTTTTATCTACATATTTAAAGTGCTTCTAGATTATTAAGGTATAGACCTATACCATTTCTATCTAGTCATCTAACTCCGAGGACATATTTATTAAGACATAGAAGAGTGGTCTTTATCTATTAGGCGCGTTGCGAATTCATCAATAGTCTCGGTAAAACCTATACCATTTAAGCACCTCATGTGTTCAGCAACCCTTGTTTAAACATGTTTATTGTTTAGCCACCATTTCACCTACGCAAAATGCTGCACAACTATTACATTTAAGCTTACCAGAATGTATTAAATTGTTTTCCTTATCCTTATAATTTATCGAAAGTGCACCTAAGTTATTATTAGTGTAGAAAGAAAGGAAATTTATAAACACATGAGTATTTTATCAAACGGAAGAAGTAATAATAGTATGTTTTTACAGAAAGATTTGTTTATTGGTGGTTGAACGGATTAAAATATTTACAATTTATGTTTGAAGTCAGACAGGGTCTCTGAAAAGTAGAGTTAGTATTTACAGCTGTGCGTTGATCCAGGTAACCAGTGCTGGTACTCTAGCCCATACTCCGGGGTAAGCGGCAAGAGCGCAGCCATTTCCCCAGGAAGTGACTCCGACGATAACTCCATTGACGACGAATGGACCACCGGAATCTCCCTGGCAAGCATCAACGCCACCGACTCCCACACGTCCTCCACAGATCATCCTGGCGGTGATGGTGTTGAATCCGGCGTAGGCAGATGCGCAGGTGGCCTGGGCAACAACGGGGAGGGTCACCTTGCGGAGGGTAGCTGGGATGGAGCCTCCGGACTATGGATAAGAAAAAAATTATAATATTATTTAAAAATGTTAGAGTGGCTAGCAAACAGTTTAATGGCATTTCCTTGATGTACTAAATTTGTTAGTAGTTGCATTACAATGAAAGTAACTTACAGAAGTAGTTCCCCATCCGGTGACGAGAGCGCTGGCTCCAGTAGCAACATCCAGTCCGCTGGCTGGCAGGGGTACGAGCCTGGTGTTAAGGTTGTCGATGGAGATGGCAGAGGACAGCTTGAGGACAGCGATATCGTAGTCGAGGGTGTTGGAGTTGTACTGGGAGTTGGTCACTACCGTGGCAACCTTGTAGGAAGCCCCACCAGATGCGTGTTGGCTAGATCCGGCACGGACGTTCCATGCTCCGGCGGATGTTCTGAAATAAACAAATCAACTTAAGACACATATCTTCTTGAAAAATGATGGGAACATTATGGGCGGAAAGGTTACATCACTTTTAGTTTCAAGTGTGCCGAACTCATTTTAGGTAAAATTCCGAACGGAATAAAATTTTATTTCAGAATATAATCGTTATCTTACCCAGTAGTGCAATGGGCAGCAGTCAGGATAACGGTGGCCCTGATGATGGAGCCTCCGCAACGGAGTCCTCCGTTGTACTGGAGAGCCACCTGCCATGGAGCATCCTGGATGGAAGCCTCGGTTCCTCCAACAATGGGGGAGGATCCGATTCCTCGGATTGGACCGAGGACGCCGGCTTGAAATTAAATCAATTCATGAAATTAATAAAAATATCGTAACTCTTTAGCACACTGAGTTTGGGAAAACTCATTTAAAGATTTGAATAGAGTATTGAGATAACCTACCGGAGGCAACAGCCAGGACAGTAGCAAGTACCACGAATTGGAACATCTTGGTAATGATACTCTCTGTTGACTAGATGAAGGTATTTATACTAATTTTTAATGCCGATTAGTTCAATTAAATAGATTAAATCATTAGACACATATTATTTTATTTCGGTAAAACCATAACTTTTTTTATCGTTTCTATTTTTAAACCGTATTAAAACTCGGGATGATACGGAAAGAGTTTGCTGATAAGGTGATTAGAATTTTGATAATCATTTATAATCAATCCAGTCCTTTGGGAAACGTGACTTGATACGTACGCGCGTCACTTTTTAAGGCCGTCTTCCACGGGATTTTCAAAAACCGTAACCCGTGAACATTTGTCTAAAAAAAATGCTTTCCTAAACTCTAAAATCCACATTTTTTCGAATTTTCTACATACGCCACATTAAGGAGCATCACTACTATAGGTCGCCACTACTCACTTTTATTTCAAATTCGAAAAACGAAAATGCGGGAAAAACTGAAGGTATATCAAGCATTTTTCTAATATCTTGCTAGTTCTTCGTCCGTTTTTCTACCGAAACACAAATTTGTAATAAACCCAAATTCTTTTGGGGTAGAAGCAAAATGATTAGAATTTAACCGTGGTTATGTATCTCCGAACCATTTGTATAGTAATAGCAAAAATTTTATCTCTGGAAACTAGTCTCATTTTAGAAGTGTGTGTGAAGTGTATTTCAAATTTAATAATAATTTAAATATTTAACATTATTTTTACTTTTAAGTTCCAACGTTTTTTAAAATATATTTTTATTTTTTATATTCACCAATATTAATATTAAATTGCAATCAGTTTACTTATAAACAAGTTCTGCCACATATTTATTGTTACATGTGACAGCTGTTTCGCCTTCAGAAGATTTGTAAGAATATTTCATCATTAAGACAGTTTGACAATGCCTTCAGAAGGCCAAATAGCTGTTACGCGTAATAATAATTACAAAGCAGAACTTGTTTATAAATTAACTATTTATATAAATTATATAACAACATTATTGAATATACTTAAAAATTATGTAATAATATTATTGAATACCCTATTTTTCAAACATTTCAAATCGAAATATGCACAAAATTCTTCGCTCGGACGTATCTGCAAATCTTACAACGCCCTCAGGAATACCGATATTTTCTACTGAACCCTTGAAACGATTAAAATTTAATTAATCTTACAATGTACTTAAACCAAAACTATTATTTCTTTATTGTTTACTTTTTCTTTTTAATCACTTTTTACTAAAACTATATAATATTATAACTATCAATATCTACTTGCTTCCTAATCTGTAACCATTTTTTGTAAAATCATAAATGAAACTTCACTGGTTTATGTTATATTCATGTTAAACAAAGATATTTAAATACAGAAGAGATATGCTATGGTGTCCGCGCAACTGTTGCGGGACTACGCGCTAATTAGCGTAGTTTTCATACAAAAAGAATTTGTTCATTTCATTGATTTTTTGAAAATGTGCATTAATATTGGTTAACAATATATTGTGAATAAGGAAAGAATTCGTTCATTTAGTTTAACGTTCGTTTGGTTTATTGGTTAATTATTTGTTCTTTTAGTTTATTTGTTAATTGGTAAACAATATCGGCGACACCCGGAAGCGCAGACCCACATATTAAAAACAGCAGATAGCACATCTACTTATATTTCAATATCTTTGATGTTAAATGTAAAATGAATAGGTATATATTTACAACTGTAAACTTAAACAAATAAAATTAAAATACTTATAAAAGAAATAAATAATTAAAATTAAACTTGATAACGTATTTTATATGCTCTATATATTTTTTTATTGAAGTTGTGGCAAGAAGTAGTACCATTTTAAAAATTAAATAAAATTATCTTTGGGAAAATAATATAGTTTAATTTTCATTTTTTTGAAATAAACATTGATATTTCTAAATATTTATATTATAATATCATATATGAAAATGTCAACAAAAAAAACTTTCCGAAATATTTTTAGACTCGAAATATTCGTAATTTTGAAAGAATTAGATTTTTTGGAAAAACATTCCCATTGTCTAGGGAATTAATGAAAAAAACTGACACTTAACTTTTAATTCCGATTATACAATAAACAAAAAAAATAATTTTAAGACTTTCAACTGTCAGCGAAAAAATCTCGGTAATTTGTAATCGAATGAAATGTTTTTACGCGATGAAAAGCCTTTGTCACTTCTCAATCCTCCAATAATCTCTATGCAAAAAATCGATTTACTGCGACGTGAAAGAAAGGAAAATAAACAAACACTTTCTTATTTATGTCTTATATTAGTTAGAATATTTAACACGCTTGGGGTATCCGCATTCAAGCTTAAATATCTGTAATTTACTTTTAAAAAAAAAATCGTTTTTTCTGTGCATTGTTTATTATTATTACATTTTGTGATAAATTATCGTCAAGTATGCTAGACAAGGGATGGCGCACTCTACGTATCAACGTGCCATTTTTCCAAAGAAATGTTTAATGAGGTCATAGACGTGCCATCAAATAATTTTGACTTTGTTATTATTAGGAAAATAATAATAGTAAATACTTACAGTACTTAGCATTATACGAGTAATTTAAATTAAGGTAAAATGAGTGTGACTTCTCTTGTCGCAGGTTAGATGACAAATAACATATGTTAGGGTTGTATAAGATATTAATTTTAGCAGAATGCATGCTGAACTGGAGTCATCTGTCAAACTCTCTCTAACCGACTACAGACCCGGCAAGTTAGAAGGAACTACGAGCCCTGGATCACCTTCAGACAAGCTCGACAAGCGGACAGCCCCGAGACGCTCTCCGGACATCTTGACGCCTCCGTGGACTGCGATCAGCAACCTGTTTCTAGTCTTGTGTGCCTCACCCTGTGCGGTACAGGTACATAGCGTTGGCTTAAAAAACATTGATATTTGAAACGGACGGGCTGACAATATTGTAAAAGTAGGTACATAATAATAAACTTGTAACAATTGGGTGCATACAAATAAAACATATTTTCTTAGGATTCAGTTCGAAAGCTGATGGAAATATTTTTAGATATATGTTCTAGATTTTTTTTGTTACCATTTAATGCACTTAATTAAAAAAAAAATCAATTACATACTTGAAGGACAAAGTATAATTAATACTTCATCAATGTTGTTGTATTGAAATGATTTTAATGAGTTTGTAAAAATGAGTTTTTTTTAATTTTTTTTCGACTCGTAATCAAAGAGTCAAATAGCTGTGTTGAAAATATAGTTGGTTTTCGTAGGATGATTTTTAAATCAACCTCTGTATCATTTAGAAAGAATAAACGCCAAGAGGTTAGTTTTGAAAGTCCCCCCCCCCCCCCCTCACCCGATTATACTATTTCAGGCTTATATTATTATTATATTTAAATGCGTCGCATTAGTATTTTGATAATTTGCACAATAACTTTATTATAGACGAGTTCATAATTCACATAAGAAAATAACACAAAGTATTTTCATAGGTAGTGGCGGTTACAGCTGTATTGCTTTCCTGCGATGATATGATTAATATGGTTGTAGTATTTGTAAGAAAATACTACATAATGTGTGTTATTTTCTTACAAATACTACAACCATATTAATCATATCATCGCAGGAAAGCAATACAGCTGTAACCGCCACTACCTATGAAAATACTTTTTATACTCCATTTTGCAGGGTTTTTTTTCTGCGTCAATCTATCGGGGTTCCATAACTCCACAACGATAAATAAGAACTGTACGAGGATGGAAAAAACTAGCTGTTTTGTCAAAAATACATTTTTTAACTTATTTAGAACATACTAAACATGATTTACAACATACAATACTTCAAAATCCTGTGTTCTTTTTACGTTTGGCGGTTACGACAATATTTAATTTTAAAAGAAACGAAAATATCACTAACACTCAAATTTTACACGTTCGGTTGGTGCTCACAGCATTTTCAAAGATTGCATTTAAGTGCTCGTGGCGGTTACTACATCGTACTGGTATTTGTTTGCTTTCTAATAACACTCGGCTTTACTACAACTTGTCAGTACTTTTTAGAATAAGTTAGTGTGTTTACTACAATTATACAGGTCGTGCGTTATCGTTGTTTGTACGTTACGGTGTTGCTGCAGCTTACTGTTTTCTTCCATTTCTTACTTAGGTACTGCAGTTGTGTTCTTAACGAAAGATTAGAAAAAACTGTATGTTTTTATTAATCTCATAATAAGTACATATTTATCTTCCCTGGTATAACAATGCGTACTGTTAATATTTCAAAAGTTTCAAATAAAGATTGTCAAATACATTTACATCGTTTTCATTTCGAACACATTTTTTTGTATGTTGTAAACCAAACGAATTTAGCCCAAAAATAACTACATGCATTTACAGCTATTCAAAATTTTAATATTGACATACTTTGGGATGTATCTAAGAGGGAGGAGGTAAAAGTAGACGTGGCGAAAGGAAATGTGTTAAAAATTGGCCTATTAGACACTGTTACTGTTTATTTAGTAAATTGGTTTAATTTATAATATTATAAATAAAAAACTTTGTTTAATTCCTCTTTATTATATTTTTCAAATCAATCGGTTTCGGTTCGGCCTGAACCTCCATCAGTGTGAATAAATACAGAGTATTTAAACGAAAAAAAAAAACAGAACATCAACTTAGGGGGGGGGGGGAGGGAGGAATGAGGGTGAGGTGTCTAAGAGAGTAGTAGGAGTGGGGAACGAATAATGCGTGGGAATATGTTAAAAATGGGACTGTTTGACAAAAAAATCATTGCAAATATGTTTAATGTTTTTTTTTTATCTATTTTAAGAGCTTCTAGATTATTAAGGTGTAGACTAGAGGTACCACGAATAGTGATTTTGCCGAATACCGAATATTCGGCTACACCAATACATTTGGCGGGAGGTAGGTTCCGATCTGCATCATTGAAGTGCATGCGGTAGATACGCGGTGGGCATATTTGTTTCATTTGCTGGTGGATCGTGTCACAACACGCATTATTCGTTGATAGTTACATCAAATTGTGTTACTTGTAGTGCGTATATCAAAAATTTCACTGTTTGTTCGCGAAAAGCTTTACAAATTGGAGCCATTTAATGAAAACATCACCTATTTGGGAATATTATGAAATTTGTAGTGAAGACAATAAACTGGCGGATTGTTTTTCTTTCATTATTAATAGTAAAAAATGTAGCCAATAGGCCGAATACCGAACAGTAGCCGAATATTCGTGGCATCTCTAGTAAAGACTTCTCCCATTCCTATGTAGTCATTTAACTCCAAGGACATATTTCTTAAGGGCCCGCAACCCGAATTTCTACCGTTTTCTTACATAAAACACGGTTAGTTTTAAAGCTCTTTAAAAATATATGTTATTCTTGAAGATAATATCTAGACATTCCCCGCGCCGAAATGCAAATTATATAAAAATCCCTCGATAAAAAAAAATCGGAAAGTATGCTCCAAAAATTATTATAAACACCTCTGTTTCAGTTATTTTATAAGTTTCTTTAAATGCTGTTTAAGATAATGCCCGCGAGATTTTGCTCTATTTTAAACGAGTCGTGTTTTATTAAACATGTCGCTGTAAATGTTAGCGCTCTACTCTAACATTCGTAATTTATCCTATCTCTCCATCTTATTCTTTTCCAGCGAAGAATAGTGGTTTTTATATATTAGGCGCGTTGCGAATTCATCAATAGTCTCGGTAAAAACCTATACTATTTAAGCACCTCATGTGTCAGCAACCCTTGTTTGAACATGTTTAGCCATCATTTTACCTACGCAAAATGTTGCGCAACCATTACATTTAAGCTTGATAGAATGGATTAAATTGTTTTCCTTATCCTTGGAATTTATCAAAAGTGCACCTAAGTTATTATTAGTGTAGAAACCAGCTCTTTCTGTAGGAAATTTATAAACTAATGAGTATTAGGCGCGTTGCGAATTCATTAATAGTCTCGGTAAAAACCTATACTATTTAAGCACCTCATGTGTCAGCAACCCTTGTTTGAACATGTTTAGCCATCATTTTACCTACGCAAAATGTTGCGCAACCATTACACTAGCTTGATAGAATGGATTAAATTGTTTTCCTTATCCTTGGAATTTATCAAAAGTGCACCTAAGTTATTATTAGTGTAGAAACCAGCTCTTTCTGTAGGAAATTTATAAACAAATGAGTATTTTATCAAACGGAAGGAGTACTAAAAGTGTGTTTTTACAGAAAGGTTTGTTTATTGGTGGTTGAACGGAATAAAATATTTACAATTTATGTTTGAAGTCAGACAGTCTCCGAAAAGTGGAGTTAGTATTTACAGCTGTGCGTTGATCCAGGTAACCAGAGCTGGTACTCTAGCCCAAACTCCGGGGTAAGCGGCAAGAGCGCAGCCATTTCCCCAGGAAGTGACTCCGACGATAACTCCATTGACGACGAATGGACCACCGGAATCTCCCTGGCAAGCATCAACGCCACCGACTCCCACACGTCCTCCACAGATCATCCTGGCGGTGATGGTGTTGAATCCGGCGTAGGCAGATGCGCAGGTGGCCTGGGCAACAACGGGGAGGGTCACCTTGCGGAGGGTGGCTGGGATGGAGCCTCCGGACTATGGACAAGAAAAAAAATTATTATAATATTCTTAGTTCATTCACACGCAAAATTCGTAAATATACCAAATTATGCCAAAAATGTTAATGTGGCTAGTAAACTGTTTAATGGTATTTCACCGATGCACCTAATTTGTTAGTAGTTGCTTTATAAAGAAAGTATCTTACAGAAGTAGTTCCCCATCCGGTGACGAGAGCGCTGGCTCCAGTGGCAACATCCAGGCCACTGGCTGGCAGGGGAATAAGCCTGGTGTTAAGGTTGTCGATAGAGATGGCAGAGGACAGCTTGAGGACAGCGATATCGTAGTCGAGGGTGTTGGAGTTGTACTGGGAGTTGGTCACCACCGTGGCAACCTTGTAGGAAGCGCCACCAGATGCGTGCTGGCTAGATCCGGCACGGACGTTCCATGCTCCGGCGGATGTTCTGTAATAAAAAAATCAACTTAAGACAAGTGACTTTTTGAAAAATGATGGGAACATTATGGGACAAAAGGTTATATCACTTTAAGTTTTTAGTGTGCCAAACTTATTTTAGGTAAAATTCCGGACGATTTTATTTCAGAATACAATTATTATCTTACCCAGTGGTGCAATGGGCAGCAGTCAGGATGACGGTGGTCCTGATGATGGCCCCTCCGCAACGGAGTCCTCCATTGTACTGGAGAGCCACCTGCCATGGGGCATCCTGAATGGAAGCCTCGGTTCCTCCAACAATGGGAGAGGATCCGATTCCTCGGATTGGACCGAGGACGCCGGCTAGAAATTAAATAAAATCATGAAATTTGTGATGTGTTATTAAAAATATCGTAACTGTTTAGCACACTTATACAAGTAAGTTGAGTTTATGAAATCTCATTAAAAGGTTTGAAAAAAATATTGAGATAACTTACCGGAGGCAACAGCCAGGACAGTAGCAAGAACAACGAATTGGAACATCTTGGTAATGATACTCTCTGTTGACCAGGTGAATGTATTTATACTATTTCTTCAAGCTGATTAGCTCGATTTAGTAGATTAAATTTTAAGACACCTAATGATTAAATTCGGTAAAAACTTAACTTTTTTATCATTTCTATTTTTAAACCGTATTACGGGATGATGATACGAGTACATTACAATGTTTGAATGGCAAGAATTAGCTAATAAGGTGATTAGAGTTTTGAATATTATTAATAATCAGTCCAGTCCTCTGGGAAACGTAACTTGCTACTCACGCGTGTCACTTTTTTTAAGACCTTGTACTATTTCAACAATTCGTCGCTTTAGTTCTTAATTGTCCAATCGACCATTAGAAAATTTTGATGGAGGAGAAGGTTTTCTTTAACTTTTTCATTGAAACCTTATGACACGTGTTTATGATAAAGTTATTTCCGCGAAGGTATAGGTTTTATTAATTTAAATAATTCTTAGTTAAGTGATTGACTATAATTTTTTATACTTTATTTTAAGTTTTAAAGTGGAGATTGAACCAAAACTAAAATGGTCGTTTGGACAATTAGGAACTAAGGCGACGAATTGTGAAACTGATGGCTTTTCCCTACAGCACTATTCCACACGCTTTGTTCCAAGTCCGCGTTCTTCATACCTTCAGAAGACTGGCTAGTGGCTGAGTCGTCATCGTGTTTGGGTCCCGCCTAGACGTCGTGAGTTCAATTCCTCAATCTCAATCACGACACAGGCAACATTTTTGCGCTTACTGTGGTGATAGAAGGAGATATTCAAATACTGTCAGGTTATTCGTAACTTAGAAATTTATTTATTTGTTTTGTAAGAAACAAACAGCATTTACATAATATACAGTG
Source organism: Limnephilus rhombicus (assembly GCA_929108145.2). Classification (NCBI taxonomy): domain Eukaryota; kingdom Metazoa; phylum Arthropoda; class Insecta; order Trichoptera; family Limnephilidae; genus Limnephilus; species Limnephilus rhombicus. The sequence goes on along the minus strand of OV815278.1, from coordinate 15,000,895 downwards.
ATACTTATAAAAGTAAATTGAAGTCAAGCCAAAGAAGTGGCTTATGCTAAAGTTAATTGGAAATGAAGTTTTAATATCTAAAGATTAATTTTCGGTTATAGAAAGGGGAGAGGAAGAGGAATATAGGAAAAGGGTAGGAGATGCTCCCGATACATTACATACTCTCATATTAATAATCGATCGTACGCGTTACTTTGTATCGATATTTCTTTAGGTTATTTGTATTATAAGAAACTATACATACTTTGCAACAAAACTCCATAACATCCTTCCCCAAGACATAAAACTAATAAAAATTGCAATTGAATACAAATCAAGAATAAAAATATGGCTTAAAGAGGTCAATGAGAAAACCCTAGCGAAGACGCTAAAAACGACATAGAAGACAAATGAACTATATTTAAATAACTTTAGTCCGCCTCGGCACGGGACCCCCTAGTGAGGAGGACTAAGAAATACAATATTTTATACTTAATTTCACATTACATTTTGTATGTAATTTTTTTTTTATATAGTCACTATAATAAAAAAAAAATTATATTGTGCCCATACACGAGGAATTGGGGATTTTTTTTTTAAATTTGTTCTAAACGAGGGCAAATAACATAAATCGGATTGTCGCATGTCGAGTTGATCTTGACGGAAGATGAACATTTAATACGCTTGTGAGCTCTGGTGAGTCCAGGCCACTATTTAGAATTTTAAACATTAAGATTTGATCATAAATTATATTTGACTTTCTTTAAAAAAATATGTACACATATATTTTTTTAAAGAAAGTCAAATACAATTTAAACGTTAAATTTCTACGGTTTATTACTATTTTTTACGGTTAAATTTCTTAGAATTGCGGAATGCTTTTAAATATTTTTATTTATTTTTCATTAACGCCCTAATGAGCATATAAATTAAAATTTTACAATTGAGTAAAGTATTTAAGTACGTATGACATAATAAAAATAGTTGTAATATTAAGAAAAAATAATACATACGTAAGAAAACATAATTTATACACATGTAGTGCAAATTAGCAAAATACTAATACGATGAATAAAAATATAATAATAATAATATAAGTAAAAGAAATTATATCATGGAAAAGCAAATGTGAGCGTATACAGCTTCGGTATTAATTATGTATGTTACAAACCAAAAAAATTAAATAAAGAAGATAATTCATGCTCTATTTTATTAATTTGAGGTTGTGGTGAAAAGAAGTACCAAAAGAAGAATAATTTATGTATGAGATCTTTGTGTTTGAAACAAACATTGAAATTTCAAAAAATTTACCGAAACATTTTGACTCGAAACGTCCATAGTTTTGAAAGAATTCTACTCTTAAGATAAACCATTCTTTTTGACTAGGGGAATGACAAGAGAACTGTCACTTACTTTTTATGGCGTTGCGTTGCGTTTTTATGGCAATTTTAAAAAAGTATTCAATTTTTAAACTTTCAACTGTCATCAAAAAAGCTAATTCGATGAAATCAAATTAAATCCAATCGAATCAAATGTTTTTCGAGAATTAAAAGTAGCTAAAGTCTCTTCTCAGTCCTCCAATAGGCCACTTGCATCACATTTTTTTTTAAATTCCGGTTTAGGCAAATATTCTAAGATATTATGTTGTTTTTTTTTATCGTATTTTTGAAACCCTGGCGATTTTTTGAAAATTCCAATCCGAAAAATCAGACCATTTTTTATAAACCGGAAGGACGTGACATAATTTTATAGGTGCGAAAAAACGATAATTACATAGTCGAAAATCATTTAAAAAAAAGAAAGTTTTCCACACGAATGCCACAGGAGAATAACGAGGCATACCAAAAATATTAAATCCCGTAAATATTTTTTTCCTTGATCCATCTTATTGATCATAAATCATTATAATGTTCAACGTCTATATTACTAAATCAAATGTAATATACTTGTACTTGTAAATTATAATAATGATAAGAATATTATAAAATTTGATTTATTTTATTATTTTATACCTCTAAAACACGTACGGACAACGTAAAATGTACGGGGTTCTCTTCATTACGTCTGTCAAAAAATCAAACCAAATGATACGTTCGCAGAGAACAAACAATAAATCTAGTGAACGTTAAATGTCAAATTCAAAAATTCGCCTGAAATCAAAGTGATGCCATATAAAAAAAAAATAAATCAGTGTGAAATTTTATAAAATTAATAGAAACATTTTCGGAGACGAGACATTTTCATGTAGTGACGTCACGAGCCAAAATAATGGATTTATTTATTTAAAAGTAAAAAAAACTACATTTCTAAAAAATTTTACTAACATTTTCGTAATCTTAGTAAAAAAATCTATCCACTCGATTTTTTCCAAGTAGTTATGAAGTCCTTGCAAGTGGCCTATTGTTCCAAAAAATCGATATGTTGAGAAAGAAGGGCAACAAACATACCCGCTTTCGAATTTACAGGTAATATTAGTTATGAAATTTAAACTTGGGGTTTCCACATTCAAGTTTATGTTTTTTTTTATTTTTTTAATCAGTGCATTTCTTATCATCTTTGTTGATAATTTATTGATCACGGTTATCGATGACGTCATCTGCAGTCTGAAAGATACCTTTCACTAGTCAGTAGGGCATTTGGCATGGATTTTTTTTTATTCTTCAATAAATTTGAGAGGCGGGTATGGATACCGCCGCCCCGGGTATCTTTTATTAAGTAACCAACACCTGTACCATAGGTCACTCCAAGTGGTTCGTTGATGACTTAGCAGGGGTGCCCGGGTTCATGGAGTGAGGTCTGACCACTGTTCTCTGATGCGTCTGCCTACCCGCCGTGTGGTGAACAGATCGAGAGAGACAGGTTGACAGAGTCTTTTATCCTCTCTAGCCGGAATTTTTCGACCCATCGGATCTCCTTGCACCGTGGTTGGAGGATTGGATTAATACTTCCGTCACTCTTGGACACACTGACCCTCAGATTCCTACCCAACTCTCATATCTATTTCCTTCCCAGAACTTCCTCTCATTCCTTTCCTTTTATCCACACAGATGTTGTGGGATGGTGTTAGGGGATGCCCTAAGATGACATAGGCCCAAAGGAAATTATTTTCCTCAGGGCCTCCTGTGTGGAGCTAATGTAAAAAAAAAAAGAAATCCAGTTCTTGCATTTTTTATCGGTGTTAGCTGGTGTTAACCGTATGATTAAACTTTAAGATTTTTGTCAAGATTTCATACTTTTAACGTTAGAGTTTGTTTATTCCACTAAAACAAAACCCTGATCGTTTTTAATTTATTTTTATTTTTTAATATTTTAAATTCTTTTAAATATAAAAATATTTTTATTTCATGTACAAAAACAGTTTATTATAAAAAAGTTCTGTCATGTTATTATTATTAGGCCTAACAGCTGTTGCGTACTGTTCGATTTTACAGTTTGATAATGCCTTCGGAACGCTAAACAGCTGATAATAATTACATAACAAACTTGTTTTACAGATTAAATTATAATTTTATTGAATATACAAAAAATGGAGTTCTGCAAAATAAAATTGATAAAAAAAAAATAATAATAGATAAAAAAAAAAAGAAAAACCATACTCAGTATTATCGATATTACTTGCGTATTAAAAAGTCTGAAATGTTACGGCAGTACAAAATGTACCTACTCGCCAGGGCGTTTATTAAGACGTTAATTTTTGGATCTAGGTGATTTTGGTTGTAGTCGCGTTTTTTTTTACATGAGCTCCACACAGGAGGCCCTGAGGATAACAATTTCCCTCAGGGCCTATGTCATCTTTGGGGATGCTGTGTGGAGGGTTTTTTTAAGGAAAGGAAGGAGAGGATAGTCCTAGGAAGGAAAAGGGTTTGAGGGGTGGGTAGGAATCTAGGGTTCAGTATGTCCTGGTCATCCGCCTCCAAGACCTAGACAAACCTCACCCCATGAACCCGGGCACCGCTGCTAAATCACCAAACGTAGCGAACCACTTGGGGTGACCAATGGCAGAGGTGTTGGTTATCCAATAAAGGTTCCCCGGGCGGCGGTACCCATTCCCGCCTCCCAAATTGCCATTTGGCGTGCTGTCATTTTAAAAGTCCCACAAAGGCGAAGGCTGCGCATGGATACCATAGAATTTGCGAATAAAACATCGGTGGTTAAATATAAAATACAGTTCGTGTAGAAATATCAATGTGTTATAATGATTTTAGAGGAGTTTCGCAATATATTTTGTTAAATCAATTAATGTGGCACCATTTTTTTTAAATGAAAATGATTTCCCAAAATAAGTTTGCTCAGCTGTGTTTGAAGAAGTTCTTTTTGTTTGTTTTTTTTTTTTCTCAAAAATATATTTATATAGATAGCCATAGCATATTACATATTTTAAATATTTAGATGTTGATAGACCAAGTATAAATTTCAGGAAAAGGTTAATCAATTCAATTTTTTTTAAGCCAAGCTTTTATAATTTTATTGTTTAAATTTTCAGGTTGGAAGTTAAACTTCAGTCTCATAAATAAGAATAATTAATATAAACCAAATTTTATTTTAATTTACTAAACTACAAAGCCTCTACCTTAGATATACAGTTTTGGACAGGTCTCTCCTATTACACGATCTAAAAATATACTAGTTCTTTCTTCTCAAAACCATTATTTCTTAAATTAGCTTTCATATCGACACAAATCGCTGATGATCAAAATAAGTTGAAAAACCTATATCGATCGACCATGCTAGATACCCAAGTCTCCTCAAATGTCGTTGAGATAGAAACTTAACAAATGTACTCATTTCATTGGGTGCATGATAAGAACATGAAATGATGCAGTCTCAGAATAATTCAAGATGCCAAGTAAAAGCAACAAAAATTTCCAAGGAAAAGAGACATGGTGTGGTTCTTCAATGGCGCTACAGCCCATTTAGAGCCTTGGCCTCCTTCAAAATAAGCCTCCACCGCCCTCTGTCCTCGGCCGCCGTCTTCCAATGGATGACCTGGAGTATTCCTCGTACGTCCTTTCTGACATCATCCTGTCATCTCAGTCTTGGTCTGCCCGCCTTTCGTTTACCACCCGGGTGTCCTGTTAGGACCTTCTTCGTTACTCGTGTGCTTGGCATTCGGTGCACATGTCCGGCCCATCTTAATCTTTGGAGCCTTAAATGGGTGGAGAGTCTGGGAGCTTGGTAAATATCATAGCGCTTATTATTGTGGCGGATTCTCCATGCCTCTCCCTCTCGCACCGCTCCTAAGATTCTTCGAGTACCTTTCTTTCGAATGTGTCCAGCTGTTCCCGCCTCACATCCATAGGCCAAGACCGTTCCAATAATTGTTTAATGTAAGGTTATTTTGGTTTTCCTATGGACGTGATTAAGCGTGTCAAATAATAATTCACTAATTTCAGGCTGAGAAATAACAGAAGACTTGCTTTAAGTACATACTTATATTCATACTGATGCTAATATCATCAAACAACACATAATATGACAGATATAATCTGTCGTAAATTGACAGATCTAAATCTCAATCACTAGATACTAATTTTGACAGTTTTCTAACGGCGTGCATTCGTATTCGCAATACGATAATGATATAATGATATAATTTTATTTATTTATTTTAAATACATAAACGGCTATACTGCCTTTTATAAATAATCATATAATAGTAGTTTTAAACTTTAAAATAACATACAATTAATTTTGTGTATCACAACAATAAATAACAAAAAAGAACAATGAGAAATATCATCATTTCATTTCAACATGTCCATATTGCGTATATAAAGTTACATTTCATTTCAACATGTCCATATTGCGTATAAAAAGTTACATTATGGAAAAATAATTTTTGAGTGCATGTTTATATTGCGCTAATTTTAAGAAATAAATGTCGCCGATGTTAGCATATTCATTTCCCAAAATGTGTAATCGACTGATTGGTGAGTAATAATGTGATAATGTATGTGTGTTATTATAGTAGAACGGTAGAGTCAGTCTATTGTTAGCGCGACCAGGGCAATGAAATCGTATTAGTTCTATTAAATCAGGGGTATCCAGGACCGAGTGAATTATTTTATATAATATTAATAGATCACAGATTTTTCTGCGATCTGATAAATTTACGAGATTAGTCCAGTTTAATAACAAATTATATTCCACGGATTCTCTTGGAATTCCTAATTTAAAATTAATATACCTAAGGAATCTATGCTGGACTTTTTCAATCGCTTGAATATGGATATTGTAATGTGGAGTCCAAATCGTAGAATTATATTCTAAAATGCTTCTCACTAGCGTTATGTATAAAATGCGAATAGTATTACAAAATTGTTTGGTTATTCTAATAATAAATCCTAAAATCTTCATTGCTCTATTAATAATATTATTTATACCTATGGCTAATAAATGTAAGTTTTGAGTTAAAAATAATACCTAGATCATTTATTGTTTCTACTGAGTTTAATATAATTTTGTCAAGATTGTATTCATAAATGATCGATAATGTAAAAGAAAAATTGCAAAACTTTAACAACAACAAAAAGTTTCAAAAACTCTTAAACAATTTCCCGACCCATTTTCGACCCATTTTCCGATTCATTTTCCGACCCATTTTCGAAGCAATTTATTTTCAATTTTTGTAAAAATTTAAAAAAAAAATTATTTAACAATAATCTTGAAATTGTATAGCTGTCAAATGGATTTATTTAAAAATTGTTGTTGGGGAGGTTAGGGCGGAAAAATCCGAATTATATGTCAAAATACACAATTTCTGCGGCATTCTTTAATTTCTTGAATTCTGATTGGCAGTAAATTTCTTAGTTTACACACGGGAAATTGTTGAGTAATAGAAAATAATTTAAGTTAGAGAATTTCAAATGAACAGTGTTGTACGGCATACATATATTATGTAGGCATTCAGAAATGGTTTTTGTTTGAATAGAAAAAAAAGGTGTGATAAGATAATTTTTTCACAATTTCTAATAATTGCTGTTGCACATACAAAGGAGCAAAGCAAATGAGGGAACTATGAGGGAATCAATCTACTATGAGGGAACTTATCTAAATTGGGTAAAGTAAAAAAAGGCCGCCTGCAGGGCCTAGCAGCAAAAATGCAGCTTTTATTTTGGACGTTTAGTTTCCCATTAATTAAAGTGACGATATGCAATATTGATAATGAATAATACTGGCAAATAAAAGGTGCCGCACGTTGGTTGGAATAGTCAGATATTAGTGTTGTTTATATCAATCTGTACATTCTCCATAAACTACATTTTCTTCATACATTCTTCATTTACTTAATTTGTTACTACAAGTAAGGAATTTTGGTTTAGTATTCAAAGTGCTCAGTATTCATAGTAAGTTTGATGTACCTAGTTAGATTGATTTGTAAATGCTTATCGTTTTTCGTTTCAATAACATACCTTTTTTTTGCATTATCTTCGGGCCCTCAGGAAAATAGTTCCCATCAGGGCCTATGTCATCTATGGGGGTGCCGTGTGAAGGGGCTTTTTAGAAAAGGAAGGAGCGAAAGTTCTGGGACGGAAAAGGGTATTAGGGGTGGGTAGGAATCTGGGGGTCAGTGTGTCCAGGAGTGACGGATGAATGAATCCATCCCTCCCACAAGGCGATGATCCGAGAGAGTACGGCTAGAGAAGTCAAAGGGACTCCCCCAACCATTCAGCCTGGTGTGCAGACGTATCCGCCGCCAAGTCATCGACAAACCTCACCTCATGAACCTCTCGAAATATATCGTAATTATTGATAATTATTAATTCCATTGTGATTTTTTCATTTTCTGAAAACTTTTTTCCAATTATGATATCATGACCGTGACGCCCTTGAGGTGATTTTTCACCAAAACGGCTGTATAATTCATCAAATTATTATTATTTTCATATCAAGTTAGAAACGCGGGTTCAAAGCGCTGCGATTGTTTAAATGTTATCTTCTTTTGATTATATTTTTCACAGATATAATGTTTAACGGAGATCCATATTAATTGATAATAATGGAATATTTTTCAAGATTAGAAAGTGTTTTGTGTAGGTGTCCTATCATAAATTAAATAATTAAAATAAATTTAGAAAGATAATTGATAATTACATAGATTTATTTAATATAGCGCAACAACTAAAAATAAAGATTGTATTTACATGTATATAATTTCATATATAATTTCATAAGTAGGTATTTCATTCAGATATAATTTCATAAGTAGGTATTTACATAATCGATTTTTGTTCATTAATCCAGTCAACGAAGACGGTTACTCTGGTCCACACACCAGGAGCATCACCGAGGCCGCAGCTTCTTCCCCAGGAAGTAATTCCGATGAGTTGTCCCAGGATGATGAAAGGACCCCCCGAGTCTCCCTGGCAAGCGTCCTTACCCCCTTCTCCCAACACCCCGCCGCAAATCATCCTGTCGGTGACGGTGTTATATCCAGAGTATAACTCCGCGCACGTTCCCTGGTCCACCACTGGAAGCGTTACTCTGCGCAGAGTTTTAGCGATCTCTCCTCCAGACTATAAATAAAATGATTTTCTGAGTATTGTAAAAGAAACTTGTTGCCGTAACACGATTTGATTTCCCCCTTCATATGGCAAATAAAAACTTCAGTGGCAAAGCAGCAACTTTTGGCACATCTTAGCTCTAATCCCAGAGGTTACATGTTAAAATGCCAACATTGATGAAGAAGAGATTTTACATTAATTGATGTCCAGTTAGTACATATTTTAACCGTACCCCCTTTACTATAGCGAAAAAAGACAACCATAATTATTGATGGAGCAGCGTTTAAAAAATATATTTTACTTTGTTTTGCTAAATAGTTTCAACATTAATCAAAGGTAGGTGTTGATATATTTCACAACATCGGTATATAACAGTACATTTAATTCACTTAACACAAAATAATACTTTATTACGTCATTGATAAAATTAAAAACAAACTAGGCCTAAATGAGATCCTTGTGGTACTCTTCCTGTTGGTACAACTGAGCAAAGTGTCATCAACTCTTGGAGTCAGTAATTATTTTATAATGATTTATTTAACTTTTCTCAAAAGCTTTGCTGAAATCTGTGAAGACAACAATCGCGTGTGTTCTTGATATAAATGTTTGGTATGTTTACGGGAAGAAAAACCATATTCTTCGGCCGATGTAATATCTGTTTAACGTTGAAATAGTTTCGATAACCAAAAATACGTATTTTAGGAAAGCTGACTTAATGTTATATAGGTCGGTAGTTGATGATGTCAGCTTAATGCAATTATTATTGAAGCTAACACCCAGATGACACAGAAACAAAAATTTGTTAACAAAGATTGTAAAACTTTATTTTTTGGATCAAAAACAATTTTTTCCCACGTTTTCCATTAATAAAAAAAAATAACTCCGTCGTCAACAGGTAGAAACAACAGGTTTTATTTTTAGTATTCATTTTTTTACATCAGTGTAATGAATGTTCATCGAGGTTTAATTAAGGGCCCGCAACCCGAATTTCTACCGATTTCTTACATATCTCCCTTAAACACAATAAGTTTTAAAGATCTTAAAAAAATATATGTTTTTCTTGAAGATAATATGTAAATATTGCCCGTACCAAAATGCAAATTACATAAAATTCCCCCGATAGAAAAAAATCCCGAAGTATGCTCCAAAAATTATTATAAACACGTTTGTTTCAGTTATTTTACAAGTTATATGTATGAAAAAATTCACAGTGTTTATTTAAATGCTGTTTAAGACAATGCCCGCGAGATTTTTGCTCTATTTTTAACTAGTCGTGTTTTATTAAACATTTTCGCAATTTTCGCATCGATTTTGTCGCTGTAAATGTTAGCGCTCTCCTCTAACATTCGTAATTTCGTATCTCTCCATCTTCATCTTTTCGAGCCCGGTTGCAGAGCGTTAATAACAAAAGAATAATGTTTGAGATTCTTTATTTGGACACGAATTAAGGTGTAAAAGGCACGTCTTTTATGAGAACGCTCTCTTCTCCTTAGACCACAACGTAATAATCATTATATTCTTAATTTACTTGTTATATTTTTTAACTGTTCCGAACACGCACGAGATATTATCATTGACAAAGTAACGACATCTTAATTAGCTTCATACAGGTGACCCTGAAGAAAATAATTCCTCTCAGGGCCTTTGTCATCTATGGGGATGGTGTGGATGATCTTTTGAGGAAAGGAAGGAGTTGAAGTTCTGAGAAGGAAAAAGGTACGGATGGGTAGGAGTCAGCCATATGAATCTATCCATCCCACTGCGGTGAGAGAGTCCTGCTGGTGAGATCAAAAGGTCTGGGGGTCAGGAGTCAGCCATATGAATCTATCCCTCCCACTGCGGTGCAAGGGGATGTTCCGAGAGAGTCCTGCTGATGAGATCAAAGGTCTCCCTCAACCAGTCTCTCCCGATCGAATTTATCCCTACCACTGTGGTGCAATGGAGAGAGTTCTGCTGGTGAGATCAAAAGGTCTCCCTCAACCAGTCTCTCCCGATCCGGCTTGCCATACAGCTGGTAGGCAGATGTATCTATCGCTAAGACCCAGACAAACCTTACCCCATAAACCCAGGTATCCCTGTTAAGTTACAAAACGTAGCGAACTACTTGAGGTGACCTAAGGCAGAGGTGTTGGTTATCCAATACACGGTTTCCGGGATGGCGGTACTCGTACCCGCCTCCCAAATTGTATTTCTATTATTTACGTAATACTTTCTGTAGTGTATCGTATATACATAGTACACACCGCGCTCGTTCGGTGATGGTCGGGTATTCCGAGCATTCCCGAACGAAGCAAAGTAATGAATTTATAAGCTGGTCGGCAAACCGCCCGCGCCGGCCAGACCTAATTAGAGAGCTCCAGTAAATAGTTGCGACTATGCAATATTACTTCCAACATTATAATTCACAATAAACCAAAACAAGAGCGCTCTTGAGGCGATTTTTCGAAAAAACAGCGCTATATAAGTTGTCCAAATTTATTATTATTATTATTATAAGAACTTACGTTGTAATCATTTACATTGTGGGCTAGTGAGCCACAACAGAATTAAAGAACATTACACTTTCAAACACCATAATTAAAAAAATACCACTGGATGGAACATACCGCGTCAATATACCTAATATACTCGTACATAAAAAAATACTGATTAATCTTACAAAAACGCTTCCCCATCCAGTGACAGCTGCTAATGACAAGGGTTCCACGGCTTGGTCCTGAAGAGGAAGGTTGGCAACTTGAGTGAAGACATCATCGACCTGAATCGCTTCATAGAGCTTCATGATAGAGATGTCATAGTCAAAGGTTGCCCTCGAGAAATGTTCGTGTTCTACGATCTTTATGACGGTGTGAGTGTTTCCTCCTGAAGCGTGCGAGTTGGAACCAGCGCGGACCCTCCATTCTTTTTCAACTGATCTGAGAAAATAAACAAGTGCATTTCATTATTGAACAGATATTGACAGACAATATATCAAATGATGGCCTAGGACACACTTGAAGGGAAAAAATCAGAAACACTGAATTAGGTATTGACACCGACTACACATTGATGAGTAGAAAAAGTAAGTTGATTATTAAGTTGTAGAAGAATACGAAATTATTTTTTTACTTTTTAGTGCATTTTTTTAAGTCGTTTTTTTGGTTTGTTAAAATTTTTGTTTATTTTTTATTTTTAGTGAATCTGAAGTACAGTAACTAATTTGTCTGAATATGGGTAGACCTACTAAACGTGCTGCTCATATGAGACAGACATTACTTGACCATAACGACCTTACGGTAGGTGACTCAAAGATCCGGATAGCCTGTAAAAGATTCGGCCCAGTATCGTTAATTTGCTCTTAAGAATTGAAGAGTTCCATTAATTTCAGAACCTAACCAAATTCTCGTCAAACTACTCTTGAAGTACTTCTTTTCCAATAAAAAAAGAATCATCGAAATCGGTTGGCGTGATATTGAGTTATTCGTCCATTTGTCGCGCACATACTTAATGCAAATTTAAGACTTATATGGTTTTCTCATAGATGCCAGTGTCAAAACTGGACCAAATTGGAATGGTACCACACGGGAAGCACCAGATTTAAAAAAAAATAATTATCAATATCGGTTTACCCAGTCGAAAGTTCTGAGGTAACAAACATAAAATAAAAATTAAAAAATGCAATCGAATTGAGAACCTTCTCCTTTTTGAAGTTGTTTAAAAATCATAGTTACTGACGTTGTGATCCACTGCTGTTCCGATCTTCTACGTTGTCGTCGGAATATACTCGTATGTCCTAAAAGGCTTCAATATGGACGCTACACATAAAAATAGAAAAAAAACTACGTGTGAGCTGTATATTTCAGCTTATTATATGTAGGTATACGAGCTGTAACAATATATCAATCATAAAATTAAAAAGAAAAGCATGAATGGTGCCATGGTACTTTTCAAAAGGCTTCCTTAAAGTTGTTCAATGACCTAGATTTATTTCTAGATCAATTACCTTTTTAGCTGGGCAGAGGGCCAATGAATCCATTTTTTTTTAAATTTGTTCGTGGGCCGCAGGGGGTGGGGTATCTACCGCTTGACATCGTTACAATTGAAGTTGGTGGTGCCGCAAACCTATTTGAATTTTCGAAAACAGGATTTTTTTTAAACAACAACTTATTATAGAACACGTTAAAGTAAATCTCCAAGGCCAAACCATTAAGTGCTGTGGATTTTTATCATTCACAATGTTTTACTTGAAATTTTGGGAAACCGTCGATTTTAATGGATCGGAAATCAAATAAAATTTATTATAGAAAACTTTTCTTATTTTATAAAATGAAAACCCTAACGGATCTCAATCAAAAAACGACTGCGCTGCGAAGGTGAAATTTTCTTCACTTTAAGCTCGAACCTAAGATAAATTGTTTTTAAGAATTATTATAACCCTTTCATCAAACCGAACACAAACTGTTGAATGTTCTTCACAGAATTTTTTTTGATATTCTATTTCAAGTGGGCAGTACGAAAAGGCTTGCGAGCCAGAAGGAATGTACTGTAGTTCATCACTTATCGATCAACCTTTTGAACCAACCAGCCTGACATAATCCATTATAGTTTTGACAGCCTGTCAATCATCCCTGATGACATTTGCACTACAAGGTTGGGCAGTGGACACTGTGATGCTGTTCGAAACGTAAGCTCAAGAAGAAGAAAGAAGCTTAACAAGCTTTAGAACTCCAAAATTTCAAATAAGCAATGCAGTCTTGTTCTCGAAGTAATATAATTAGTGCTGAAATTTAAGAAATACATAATTTGTTTTTTGATCCGTAATGTAATCTTACCCAAAGGTGCAATGCGCCGCTGTCAGGATAAAAGTGCGGCCGATAATGATGCCTCCGCACCGAAGGGTATAGAAACTTATTCCATTGTAGTCATACTCCAGAGCAACTTGCCATGGAGCGTCAGTAATCACAATATCTTCACCTCCTACGATAGGAGATTGAGGAATCCTATGGTTGGGTCCAATTGCCGACCCTGAAATGTCAGAAAAATAAAACGCATTTAGTAACGGAATCTCATTTACAGTGTATGTAAAAATATTTACAAAATAATAGGCAAACTTTCGTTAAAAAATTAAACCTCGAGTAATCGGTGAAATGACATAGAACAGCCCGAAAATCAGAAATTGATTAGCCTCCACGGAGTGGTACGGTTATCGGTGAAGAAATGGGACACTTGATTACCAAAGGAAATTAGAATTTAAAACCGTTAGAATGTTCACAAGTAGCCTACCATAAGCTAGGGCCAACCAAGAAACTAGTAGCACGAAACGCAACATATTGTTAGTCAGGCAAAAGCCAGAAGACACAACTAACTGTTTTGCTTTATCAAAAAAGTAATGCAAAATAATCAGATTTCTTTATCTTCCCAAACAACAATTTAAAGATTAAAGTAATATAATGAACCTCGAACGATCATAAACACTTTGATTTCATAACCAATCACTAGTGATTTATTTGTATTGATTTAATTACGCGGATAATTCTGATTGACAAAATAATGTAGTAATAATATGCCACGAGGTGATTGAGTGCTTACTTTAGTGCTTATTTTTCCTAAATTATAATTATGTAACATACTTGTTCATGCACGTAGATTCATGTATGAACTCTAATTAATGGAAAACCTCAAAAATATAAAGAATAGCCATGTTGTACCTCTTATTTCTTTTCTTTTTGATTGACTTTTAGGGTTTGAAGTCAGGTTGTGTTTCCACCTCCTTGTCGAGTCAATATTTTGGAGACCCTATCAGAAAAGAGATAGATAATTTAGCAGTCATACAGTGTCCCAATAATTTATGAATTCTGGCCAATAGAAGACACAGTCATGCTCTTTAATATCGAATTGTCGCTCTCAGTCGCCTCTGGGAGAGCTCAAAAGTACTTGGGCTCAAATAAGACTCAGTTTTGGGATGATTCGACGATGTTCAGATTAAGTTATGGTTCCTGTTTAGCATATAAAAGCCTTGTCACATTCTGAGCAGCCAAGTTAAAAACTCCACTAGTTTCACTAATAAGCTAGCCTTTGAAGAGCAAATTTAACGGTTATTCCTCGATGATCTGGAGATCTGGCATGGTCGACCGATAAAACCCTATATCAATACGATATTAACCAAATCCGTCATCTATGGTTATTTATCAATATTCGCGTACACGGTCTAAGATTTACACATATATCGACAGATGATTGATAAAATAACTGGCTTATCTAATCAAAGTATTGAACTAACGTAGCTTTGAATTAATTACGCAGATGATATGGTGCTTCTTGCACCGTCACTAAGCGCATTAGAGAAATTACTCAAAATTTGTGAAGACTTTGCAAAAAAACATAACCTTTTGTATAATAGCACCAAGTCAATAGTTATGATTTTTAAACCGAAAAACGAAATCGTCCAAACACCCTCAGTATGGCTAGATTAAAGAAAAATTAATGTTAATAACAGCGTTAAATACCTGGGACATCTCATCACAGACGACCTTAAGGAAATCGAGGACATGGAAAGGCAGAGAAGAGCAATATCAGTTAGAGCGGGTATGCTGTCAAGACGTTTTTACTCCTGCAGCCCCAAAGCAAAAAGAATACAATTTTTTTTTAATGTAGCTATAACTTTGTGGTTATCCATTATATATAAATGAAACAATTTAACTTTCTTTGAACCACTTTTATATTTGAATAAATCCGACCGGTTTCAGAACGACCGTTCCTTCTTCAGTATACATTTGCCCTGAAGAAGGAACGGTCGTTCTGAAACCGGTCGGATTTACTCAAATATAAAAGTGGTTCAAACAAAGTTAAATTGTTTCATTTATTTAGAATATTTACTGATCAATGCTTTCTGTACCCCGCTGTACACATCAGAACTATGGGTTGACTACACTGCAACCCAATGGCGTAAGTTAAAGGTTGCTTACAATAACGCTTATCGCCAACTTTTCAGCCTACCGAGATACTGCAGTGCTACGGAAATGTTCCTCGAGGGACGAGTACATACTTTCCGTGCACTTCTCCGCCACCGCATGGGAAGTTTATGGTGCAGACTGCGCCATTCGAAGAATGCGATCATCACCGCCATGACTGCCTGGATGGAGTCTCCCCTGATTGCTCTCTGGAGGCGGGAGACGATGAAATACCCTCCGTAAACGGCTATTTACGTTCATTTTAGTGTTTGATATATACTTTTTTTTTTCAGTTTCATTTCCATGCTTATTCGTTTTTATTTATTTATCTAATTTATGTGTTGTTATTTACTTTTTACCTTAACTTATTATTTATCTTTTTTTGTTATTTCAAAATTTGGAATGTATTGCAATTTGGGAGGCGGGAATGGGTACCGCCGCCCCGGTAACCTTTATTGGATAACCAACACCTCTGCCATAGGTCACCCCAAGTGGTTCGCTACGTTTGGTGATTTAGCAGGGGTGCCCGGGTTCATGGGGTGAGGTTTGTCTAGGTCTTGGAGGCGGATGACCAAGACACACTGAACCCCAGATTCCTACCCACCCCTTAAACCCTTTTCCTTCCCAGAACTCTCCTCTCCTTCCCTTTCCTAAAAAACCCTCCACACAGCATCCCCAAAGATGACATAGGCCCTGAGGAAAATTATTTTCCTCAGCGCCTCCTGTGTGGAGCTCATGTAAAAAAATAAAAAAAAATTGCACTTCCCCTGCACAATTCTGGAATAAACTTCTATTATTATTATTATTTAGAAATGGCAGTATATGGCGGTATACGCGATCGTTAGACTTAAATAATGCATCTAGTTAATCAATCTAATCAATTTCAACTTCACAAAAATGCTAAAAGACAACCAGATAATATTCTAGTTCAAGAACAATACAAGAAATACAGAAACTTATGTAAAAAACTAATTAATTCCACTAAAGAAAACTTCTACAAAAAATATATATACGAAAACACTATAACTCCAAAAAATTTCTGGGAAATATTTCGTAAAATTACAAAAACAAAAAACAGCAAATCGTCTTTCATACAATCATTGGATATTAAAAATACAAGTACTACTAATCCCAAATTGATGGCTAATTTTGCTAATCATTATTGCACTTCAGTAGGAGCCTCTCTCGCAAATAAAATCCTTGAAAAATGTAATAAAACTGAATCTGAACTAGCCAACACACCTACAACTGTTCTTAATCTTAAAACAGACGAGATTCAAACAACGACTAAAGAAGTCATGAAAATGATAGATGAGCTTAAGTCATCTAATGCCTGTGGGACAGACGAAATTTCCTCAAATCTGCTGAAAGTATTGAAACCACTCATAGCGAATCCTATTGCATACATTTGTAATCTTAGTTTCAAGACAGGTACATTCCCAAACCACCTAAAACAATCAGTTGTTATATTGATTCACAAAAATGGAATCAAATCGGATATACATAATTATCGGCCAATATCTCTGCTCAACTCATTCTCAAAAATTATTGAGAAAATCGTAAAAAATCGTCTCACCCTCTACCTAGAAACTCATAAAATCTTATCTAACAACCAGTTCGGCTTTCGTCCAGGTCTAGGAACAGAAAATGCAATTGCTAAACTGGCGGATATTATTTCCAATAATATTGACCGGGGAAATAAATCTATTGCTCTCTTCTTAGATCTTGCCAAAGCTTTTGATACCATCTCGCATAAAATACTTCTAAAAAAACTAAAGGCTATAGGTATTCAGGGACAGCTACACAAATGGATGGGTAGTTACTTAGCTAACAGATACCAAAAAGTCAAAATTAATGATACTATTAGTGATCCGGCCCTTGTAAAATTTGGTGTACCCCAAGGAAGTACCTTAGGACCTATTTTGTTCAGTATTTATATAAATGATCTATGCAACAGCAATTTTTCCAATCACATTATAACATTTGCAGATGATACTGTCTTAATATTTGAAGGAAGAACATGGCACGATGTACACTGCAAAGCAGAAGATGGAATAAAAGAGCTAAAACTTTGGTTAGACAGTAATCTGTTAACACTCAATTCGGAAAAAACAAAATTTATACGATTTAGTGCGACAGAAGCCGGCCAACCCAAGGAAGTATATAATATTTTTGTACATAAATGCACTGACTCAACTACCTGTACTTGCTATAAATTAGAATGCGTGGACAATATAAAATACCTTGGTGTTGTATTAGACAAATACCTTAGATGGGACGGTCACGTGGACCTAGTCACCACAAAGGTTAGAAAGCTCACGTACATGTTTATGACAATCAGAAATATCTTACGTAAAAAAGAATTGAAACTCATTTATGATGCTATGTGCGGGTCACTTCTAGACTATGCATCCTTAGGTTGGGGTGGATGTGTAAAAACTGTTTTGGACAAACTAGCAAAAGCTCAAAAATCACTACTAAGGGTAATCCTTAAAAAACCATTTAGATATCACAGTGATGCACTATTTGAAGACTTAGAAGTTCTGGATGTTAGACAACTGTACATGAGAAAATTAATTTTAAACACCCATAAACAACGCCACCTCTACCCATCTATTAACCACTCTCACAACACCCGACACTCACGGAGAAATCCAATTGTAACACTCACAACCAAAACATCTCTCGCTCAAAGACACTTCACTTTCTTAGGTCCAAAACTATACAACTTCATGCCTGATGCTTGGAAAAAGGAAAGCACAGGTGTTCTTCGTAAATTGACCACTACTTGGTTTCAACAATTAGGGAGAAAGGAGAGTGAACTTTTACTACATAAAAAATAAAATCAAACACAAACCAAAAACAACAACAAAAATTCCAACAAAAATAAACTAAGTAAAAGATACCCTTTTCTTCTAATCTATATTATTATGTGTATCTACCTATCTACCTATCTGTATGAACCTACCTATTACTTTTAAATTAGAAAACAGCTGTCAATCTTATGTTAATTGCATATTTTATTTTATTCTATCTCTTCTCTTTTTTATTCATATTTATACAAAATATGTATGTAGGCTTATTATATGCAATGTAAACACCAGTTATAAGTATATATATATATACCTATTATTTTATTATTATTTTATATTTATGCTTAGCAAACTACAGTAATAATCAAGCATTAATTGTTTATTTTATTTTATTTTATTGTTTCTGTTCTCTTTCTAGTTCTCACTATGCAAAATGTATTCGTAGGACAATAATATGAAATGCAAACCCCAGTTAGCACCTTATATTTTAAACATGTGCTTGTAAATAAATGTTTATTTATTATTATTACCATTTCAACAACTATGCTAAACAATCCACGACTATTTTATGTTTTAATTGGTTATTTCATTTTTATTTTATTCTTTCTCATCTCTTTTTTTTTCTTTTGCTATGCTAAACAAATAACAGTTAGGTACTATGTTTTAAACTTTTTTTTATTATTTTATTTTATATTCTTTCTCTTCTTTTTATTTGATCTTTTTATCCACATGTTCATACCCATAATTATTTGACTGTCCTAAAACGGGATAATACTCCTAGTTGGGCAGTCAAAATTTAATAAATTATGTATATAAATGTATATTGCTGTGCTAAATAAACAAATAAATAAAAAAAAAAATAAAAATAAAAAAATAATTTTTTTCCGTTCGATCTTCGAGAAACGAAAATGGTCGAAAAATGAATAAAGATCTCATTAACTAGTTAACTCCCGTTCAGTGTCAAAAAGTAGATACTGACTGCCAACACCAGTTAGATTTCAATTCAACATTGCCAATTTATGAATATTTTTACGTAATTGCTTGGCGTTTGACATTTCGTTGTGCCAATTCAGAGAAAAAAAATGTTGTCAGCGTACATTGATTTCTTTTATATTTCCTGTCAATGTCGGTTCGGCTATCAACGGTAAAAGCTTACTCGGGACACCGATATAAAATCATCGGAAGTTACGTCTGCCGGTCCGATATTGTAAAGTTATCGAATTCACAGAGCTTCTAAGATTCTGACAAACTAACCTTCAGTCCGTTTCCTTGCAGGGTTAGGCAGAGAGAACAAACTCGGTCTTGGCATACACTCATTGCCTCTTTCACATTCATACATCGTCTCATACATGCTCTTCTATTATTCTGACTCTTGACATGGCCCGACTCAAGTATCTGATTCAGTGGTAGTACCATGTCTTCCTCGGGCGTCCCTAACTTCTTTACCATTCAAATTACTATCTCTTATTCTCCTTACACTTCTTTCGTCGTTCATTCGCTCTACATGGCCAAACCATCTGAGCGTCCCTTTCTTAATCTTACTCATTGCTCATTTCTACAGCATTCAGTTTATGTACTTTCATCCTTCCTCTGCCAGTTCCACGTCTCACTGCCATACATCAGGGTAGGTACCAGGACTCCATTATGGACGGCTAGCTTCACTTATTTTTTTCTTTTCTTTTCACAGCTTTTTTGTTATCGGCGTTTGGTCCTCCATTAATCGAGTTATCCGCATTTACCCTCCTTTCAAAAGCTCTATTGGCCTTCCCATCTCTCGTAAACATACTTTTCAAATACACAAACTCACCCACTTGCTCTAAGTATTCATCAATGTTGCATATTGTTTTCGTACTCTCTCTTTCAAGTACCATGACTTTAGACTTACTTACATTCATCATTAACTCATTATTCATACATACTTCATTCATCCTAGACACGAAAGACTGTAGATCTTCCATGTTGTTAGAAATCAGCACTGCATCATCAGCATACAACAGGCAACATACTCTCAGATTATTCAATTTCGCGCCCAAACCCATGTCTTTCAATTCTTGTATGCAATTATCCATGTAAAGATTGAATAACCACGGCGACATAACGCAGCCTAGCTTAACACCTTGTAACAGTAATCATCAGTATGGACCTTCTGATCATTCTATTTAATGGTAGAGTGAGAGATTCTCTTCAGGATTGTGGGAATAAACGAATACAGGTTCCAACTTGTGAGGTTTCATTGGTTTAAGCAATAAAAGAGTTCATTTCCAAAACAACCAAATCCCAGTATATTTTTATAAAGAACATAACAATGTTGCCCTTTTGAGGGGCCGGGTATCACATCCCCAAAAACAACAGATTCTGACAATTTAACAGGAACATAATTAAGCAGAAAGAAATGTCGTACCTGCGGACCATGGATCTTTATCTAAATACTTCTACAATGACGCGAACTCTTAATTTACTTGAAGATAGCGCGTTGATGAACCGCGGGCCATAATCTCACGCAATCTCCAGGATGGGAACCAGGAAAGACTCCCCAGGAAGGCCAGAGTTTGAGGACTCCCCGCCAGGGAGTAGGGTCAAGATCAGCACCAGTGCTCTGGTTGAGCCCCTCGGATAACCACGATTTCCGTCAGCACGCCTCATCAGGAAATGAACGCCAAGTAACCATCCGTCACAAATATGAGCAGCAGTGACCGTACCAGGTCATAAGAACTCTCCCTCGCGACGCTCTTCAATATGCCGGTCGCGATTATATAGGTAATTTACAACATCGTTAAGCCGCGGACAAATATCGGTCACAATGGCGGCGGCCAAACACATTAGAAAACAGCGTTCCGATCACATCAGAAAGGAGCGTTCGCAAAAAGTGCATCGATGTGCATCGCGATTAAAATCGTTTTAAACAAACAATTTGTAACAAAGGGATTAACCCATTTTTTAAATCCAGAACTATCACTAAAGTGACTAGTCGAATTTGCACCGGCTTCCTGTACGATGCGAATCCAAAAAGTACCGCCGGAAGTTTAACAATAATGTTGCCAATCGAAAAAATCCAAAATACGGCGATTCAACAATTAAAGTAAGCGGCCAGGTGAAGGTTTACTAAGTCAGGCTAATAATTATTATGAAGTAATAATTATTATCGTGACAACCTTTTGTGATGTTAAACCACCCCGTAAAATTGCCGTTCACCCTAATACATGCAACGCTTCCCTCACACAGAGGTGCAATTGCCTGTATGAAATTCGTATTCACTCCATACTTGGACAACACTTTTCATAGCGTTTTCCTATTAACTCAGTCGTATGCTTTTTGTAGATCCACAAAGGCACAGAAGAGTTCCTGTTTGTTTGCAATAAACTTAGTAAGTATACGCAATGAAAAAATCTGATCCATGCACCCATTTCCACTCATAAAAGCACCTTGCACATTCCATATTTTATCCATTGTTTCCATTCGTACCCTTTCAATTTATATTCTACCACACAGCTTCCGACTGCACTAAGAAGGCTAATAGCCCTATGATTCCCACAATTCATTCGTGAGCCCTTCTCCAATCTATTCACGTATAACCCTCCTCTAGACACTGGTTAAAAGTCCGCACAAACGTGTGAAAATAATACTGCTATCTCCTTTAAAGTATTTGGCAGCAATATTGCCGAAACACACAGCATTACCATTCTTCATACATTTGTGGCGACACATCATTATCTTTTCGCCATCAAAAAGAATAGACGAGAACCATCTAATATTCGCGCGATACCGACTAGCTAATTACCTTTTTACCTACCTACCTACGCCGTAATCGATGTTCCTACGACCGGCCGCTTACCTCCTTTTGACCTCCTTCCAAAACAGTTTAATGTTTTCTTAAAAGTGGTATGTCATTTTGATTCTCTGTTCCTTTACCATTTCCTTATTTTTTTCTTCATTTCTATCGTTCTTTCACTACTCACTTACTCTTTTCTTGCAAACCTTATACACTTCTTTCGATCGATCTCTCTCTTCGCTTTAAGCACTCTCAGTCGTAATCAGACATAACCATGCTTTTAAATTTATTGTAAAAAAATGTTTGTTGCTGAAACTATGATCTATATTACGGTTATTGTACTTTTTTTAAACATTTGTATTTACTTCTGGTTTGTATAACAGCAATTATAATAAGTTTTGTACTGGAG
The DNA here is from genome assembly GCA_929108145.2 of Limnephilus rhombicus. Classification (NCBI taxonomy): domain Eukaryota; kingdom Metazoa; phylum Arthropoda; class Insecta; order Trichoptera; family Limnephilidae; genus Limnephilus; species Limnephilus rhombicus. The sequence goes on along the minus strand of OV815278.1, from coordinate 14,978,492 downwards.
GCGAGAAAACTTTATCTACCAATTCTGATTCGCAGATGTCTTCGCTTGGTTTACCTCTCATGAAATATTTAATATTTATTGTGGGATATTTTTGACGTTATATTGCATCGGTTGTCGTTTTTAGCTTCAGTTCAATGCACTTGCATTTTTAATCGTCTAAGAAAAAATCATTGTAATGGGGTTTTCTTCTACGAACACACAATACAGTGTGCCACAAAGAAGTTACAACATGTCAACCTACCAGAGACCAAATGGGAAAATAATTCACCGACTCCAGATATTTTCATATCAGGGGGTTCGACTGTGTGGAACTCCTAATTGGACCTGTAAATCCTACTTATACCTCAATATAAATATTTAAAAAATCTTTTGTAATCCTACATGCATTTTGAATGAGAAACCTAAGTATAATGCCAGTAGCCGAAATAACAAATGGTAATATTTTTATAGTCTGAGAATTCTAATTCTTTTAATCTCATTTCCTAAATCTGTATTTTTTCTTATTTTTTCAGAAACAGATTTTTGAATATTACTGAAATTTGGAATAGCTGCATCAATAAAATAAGTTATTTTTTTAAAATTTTGTCGTGTAAAACTATATCAGGTCTATTATGACTAATTGTTCTGTCTGTTAGTATAGTTTTATCGTAATATATTTAAAAAAATTCATTTTCTAAAAACAAATTTCGTTCATATTCATAATATGGTACTATATTACGGCGGTCAATCGAGTTACGTTTAGTTACCAAACTTTGGTGGATTATTTTTATAACCTGATTGTGCCTAAATGTATACTCGGACGGCGCTAATACAGAACATCCCGATAGTTCCCGATGTTCTATAGTTTCCGGAAAAGCCAAACATTTTCTGCGTAATTCTTCAATTTGATTTATATCTTTGATTGTACGCTTCCTATAATTTTTAGTATTAATGGCTCTATCTTGAATGGCAAGCATAAATCCTTCTATTTCTGCGTTCAACTCTCCAATAGTCAACCATTTGTTTGACAAAAGTTTGTCAACATACGCTTGGTTGAGATAATTGAAGTGTTTTGCGTGAATAATTTTATTTGACCAGGAATCTAATAATTCCTGGTTAGTATTTATAAGAATGTTGGCATTCTCGCCATATAAATTTAAAGGTGTAATGTTTCAGTCTGCCTTGCATATTATTTTATGCATTTCTGAGCTATTAGTTTTCCTATGGAAAAAAATTTCTAAGCATTTCTACCTGATTATGTTCAAAGATGTTATTTTGACTACACCTCTATCTCCTAAATTTCTAGGTAAATTAATTCGTTCTACAGCTGAATTTGGATGATGGCAATTAAACTTTGTTAACGTAGTTCTAATTCATTGTTCTAAACTATCTAAATCTATATCGGATAATTTAACTATGCCAAATGAGTACGTTAGTAGAGGTATTGCCCATGTATTTATTGCTTTTACTAAATTTTTAGCAGATAGATGGCTTTTTAAATTTTTTCTGATCCTAGTTTGAAATTTAATCCTAATGTCATTTTTAATACCAGTATGATCTTATCTATTCAATATTATCATTTTGAATTATTTTGGTCTTCAATTTTAATGGTTCTTATTTGATTGGTCGATGATGTAACCCTCCCAACACTAAAAGTATGCGTATATAAAGACTGTTTATGACGCAAATAAATCATTTTTAAATGTGTCCATTACCTTGTATGACAATTTGCAAACACCTAAAATAAACGCACAAAATATCGTTGTTGAACTTAATCAACAAATAACTAGATGAAAGTCACTATGATCTTCAGGATCTGGATATTATGTATGTAGGTAGTAAGTAGTATGTCACCGAACGGAAAAAAATAATAAAAATGAGTTTGTATAAAAATATTTGTTTATTAATCGTTGTTCAGCAGGAATAAAATAGGTTTGCAGTCAGATAGAGTCTCCGAAAAGTGGAGTTAGTATTTACAGCTGTGCGTTGATCCATGTAACCAGTGCTGGTACTCTAGCCCATACTCCGGGGTAAGCGGCAAGAGCGCAGCCATTTCCCCAGGAAGTGACTCCGACGATAACTCCATTGACGACGAATGGACCACCGGAATCTCCCTGGCAAGCATCAACGCCACCGACTCCCACACGTCCTCCACAGATCATCCTGGCGGTGATGGTGTTGAATCCGGCGTAGGCAGATGCGCAGGTGGCCTGGGCAACAACGGGGAGGGTCACCTTGCGGAGGGTGGCTGGGATGGAGCCTCCGGACTATGGACAAGGAAAAAATGATTATAATATGTACCAAAAAATGTTTAAGTGGCTAGTATACTGTTTAATGATATTTTCTTGATGTACTAAATTTGTTGGTAGTTGCATTACAAAGAGAGTAACTTACAGAAGTGGTTCCCCATCCGGTGACGAGAGCGCTGGCTCCAGTGGCAACATCCAGGCCACTGGCTGGCAGGGGAATGAGCCTGGTGTTAAGGTTATCGATGGAGATGGCAGATGACAGCTTGAGGACAGCGATATCGTAGTCGAGGGTGTTGGAGTTGTACTGGGAGTTGGTCACTACAGTGGCAACCTTGTAGGAAGCGCCACCAGATGCGTGCTGGCTAGATCCGGCACGGACGTTCCATGCTCCGGCGGATGTTCTGAAATAAACAAATCAACTTTAGACATAAATGTTTTTGAAAAATTATGGTAACATTATAGGACGAAAGGTTACATGACTTGTGGTTTCTAGTTTGCCAAACTCATTTTAGGTAATAGTTCGGATGGAATTATTTTTTTTTTTCAGAATAAAATTATCTTACCCAGTGGTGCAATGGGCAGCCGTCAGGATGACGGTGGTCCTGATGATGGCCCCTCCGCAACGGAGTCCTCCGTTGTACTGGAGAGCCACCTGCCATGGGGCATCCTGGATGGAAGCCTCAGTTCCTCCAACAATTGGAGACTGGCCGATTCCTCGGATTGGACCGAGGACTCCGGCTAGAAATGAAAAAAAAATCATCAAATATCGGATAATTTCGTACAAAACATAGTTTTATTTATTTATATTATCAATGTCATAAATAATAACGTTAGTTCTTCAGTAATCGCTAGTGGCTTCAGGTTAATTTAATGATTATAAATAACTTTGAAAGAAAGAGAACACATTTATCCTGACAAAGAAACCGTCGGTTTTGAAACATGTCGATTATTTTGAATAAATGTTGGTTTATAAAAAGTTTTTTATTTTGATTAAAAAAATGTTAGTTTTTAACGAACTCATAGTTTTAGTTTATGAAAGATCAATCAAGGATTTAAAAAAATGTTTAGATGACTTACCGGAGGCAACAGCCAGGACAGTAGCAAGTACCACGAATTGGAACATCTTGGTAATGATATTCTCTCTTGATCAGGCGAATGTATTTATACCATTTCTGTTCTTCGATTGACACAATCAATTAGATTAGATCAGATAAATAATTAGACGCTAATACGCTAACAATCCTGTACGCTAGTAATGGCTTTTTATCTTTTCCGTATCAAAACTGTCATAGATTTTTATTTGTACAGATAAGATATTTCTGATAAGTTATTCACTGTCTTTCAAATTATTTATGATCAATCTTTTCGGAGTGCTGTAACGAGATTTGTACGGTCGTTTAGAAATCCATCAGAAAGCGCAGTTTAAAAAACATTTGTTCTGGGAACTTTTTTGCCATGTATCATAGATCTTCGAGTATGTTGTAAATTGTTAGATTTTTGTTGTTTTATATATCCTTTTTATACACGTTGTGTGGTCATCTTCGTTAGACTTGAGACTGGCGGTTTATAAACTTTTTTTGTTTTTTTTTTTTAATTTTTTTATTTTGCTTACTATCCGATTTTTGAACCGAAAGACTATGGCATCATAATAATTATAATAATAATTGGATAATTTTTAGAGCGCCGTTTTGTGAAAAATCACCTCAAGGGCGCTGGTCATCAATCACACCCATGATAATATTCTTTGGGATCTGCACAGCATGATTGCATTATATGATACATTTAAGTATTGTACCTACTTGTCGAGTTAAATTGTAAAAAATCTCGAAGGTTACCCATGGAAGAAAAAACTAATGCGTTCGATAAAATATGATTCTTATATTTTAGTGCTGAATTTTGGACGCATGATATATTATTGCAAATAGCGTAAAATACGTATCATTAGAATGTAATGTACGACACGTAAGTAATTTAACACAAGACTTGTGTAATCCAAAAGTGAGATGTTGTTGGTTTTAATGACAAAGAATTACATTGTCTATAAAGTTGTCTCCACAAAAAAACACAAGCTGTAAAAATAAAATAAAACTTTAATATCATCCACAGTGCAAAGTAATACAAATTCATTTAAAATCACATGTGTTGGGCTTGAAAATTTATATTAAATACTGGAAGTAGAACACATCTTGGTTTTTTAAAATAAAAAAGTGATTTTTTTAACAGTCTTTTAATGAGGCTATAAAAAATAAAGTGTTCGGCCTAAAAAAATGCTTTGAGTTGCGAAATCTCCTATTTAAAAACCCCTTTTCGGATATGGTTTTATTGTATAATATAGCAAATTAATTTTCTTACAAAATAATCGGAAAATTTTTTATATTTTTTTCCGAACTCACAAAAAAAATAAAACATGAATTTTGGCTATGTTTTTTTTAGTAAATTAAATGAGGGGTTACCAAATTGCGAATTTCACCCTTCTGTGATCTGCACGAGGACAGAAAGCGCGTCGTATAGTCGCACTTAGTCCTTAGTGACCGCCCAGATTTCGGGCCGAATAGACGTGCCTTGCTCTTTGCGTCGCTTCGTTCTGTAAAAATATTCTCTCGAAATAACAAAACACAGTTGTTGGCTAATGATTATGGTTTTTATTGGTCAACACCCTAAAGTCGCTTACTCCGCCCAATTCCGAATGGATTCAGGTCTAGGGAATCGTCTTAAGTCTGCCTTTTACAGGTGATTTTGGATTACCAATCAATCAATTATTATGTTAACGGTATTTTTAAACACAACCTCATTATTATTATTATTGTTATTTTATAAGCTGACCATCGTAGCAGAGGGTGGGGCTGGAATATTACAAAGTTTTATTAAATAGATTTATTGGACAGAGAGGTGCATATGAAAAACTGATGAGCCCTGTAAAAGGGAAACAAAGACATTATTAAAGTTTTTTAAAATATTTTTCACTTATTTATTTATTTTTTATCAACCACTGTTTAAAAATGACATTGTAAGCCAAAACAGCTGTCACAAAATAAAAACTAAAATACCTGCAATAAAAATAATATTTTTTTTTTAAATTAATTTTTTAGTTAAATGGAATTCCACGAATTAAATTTGATGAAAAAAATTGGAATTCTACGAATTAAATTAAATTAAAACAAAAAACCATTAATTTATTATTAAAGCAGTTTTGAAAAAAAAACACTCTTCGAGTAAATTCCCAAAATTTTCCAAGCTCCATAAAATAAACACATCATCAATAAATAAAAACTGCATTTATTGATCGTTGATACATAATAACAACATGAAAATTCCTTTATTTTCTACACAACAAATGCTTAAAAATTATATTTCCAGGGGGATAAAATATTTTATTTGGTCTTCCCGAAAAACTAATAAAACAGATTTTGAAATATTTAACAAAAAAAATCCTTGTCAAAAATTGGGCATAATATATTACGTCATCAACAAAAAGCAGTTTACTATATTTCTTACATAATTTCATTATTCGATCTATTTTTCTATTATTGTCGCTACATCCTAGAACTTAATATGTAATATCTAGACTCTATATGTAATTTCTAGACTCTAAAATACTTAACCAAACTCAAGTGCTAGTTCTCTCCATTGGCTATAAATAATATTGACTACCTCCTTAGTCAAGAGGTAAGGCTCTCGACTAGCGAACCGGAGGCCGCGGGTTCAAGTCCCAGCGTGGCCAAGTAAATTTTATTTGATTGATTTGGGCTATTTTTGCTTTAACCGTGTTTGACAACCATATCTGAATAGCCAGGTATTTCCCCACCTTCCTCTCCCTCATCTCCTTCCCCTCCCCGTTATCATCAGCCTAACAACATACCCCAATTGGGGATGCCATGGTCCCACGTGTCGTTGGGAACAGTTGGGTCCCTTGTGTTCACATATATAAAAATGATCATAAAACATTTATTACTGCATTTAGTTATGCTATTATTTTATGTTTGTTTTTGTGTATAAATAAGTATATATTTTTTGTATTTGATTTATGTACGTATCTATTTGTATGTGTTATAATTTTTAATAAAAATTTTTATTTATTTTTTATACTCTCGTAAAGGTTATATATTATATTATAGGTACATATATTTTATGTTTCTACAGTTTCTGATCGATGTTGCATGTTAGTATTTAATGATTTCCGATTGTAACCTAAGAGTGTAATAACTCATGAAAACATTACATGTATATGTATATAAATTAATAAAAAATAAACATTAAAAAAATTTTGTGTTCTGAAAACCTGTGGTACATGTTATGTATGAGTGTTTTATTAATTAGTTCATGAGAAGAAAAAGCGTCGGGTGACCATCCAGGTTTCGTGTATTCAATTTATCTGCTAGAAGTCCTCCACCATAAACTGTTCTCAATGTTTAAAAAAAGGTTTCATTTTTAATGTTTTATGTATATCATTATCCGGATTCTAGCAACATATAATCGTATAATTATACTTTCAGTTATTTTGTCAGTTAAAAGAGCGAATATCAATAGCAGAATATGGTTCAGAATTGAAACGTAGCTTAAAATCCATCCACTAGCTTATATTTTTTCATTTTTTTAAAAAAGAAGACAAACATTTTCGGGTTACGAATAACCCAACAATGTTTTAAAATCTCCTACTACCACCACAGAAAGCCGAAAATGTTGCTTGTGTTGTGATGGAGGACTTAGCCAGCCGAGGGATCGAACACGCGACGCCCTGGTGGGACTCAAGCGCTATGCCCACTCAACCACTGACCGATCGACCGATCAATATGGAATACTGCCTTGAAGAAGTGCTACAAATATAGCAGTTGACCCAATTCAAAAGATTCAACAGGCGATAATTAAACTAATCCTGCAAGTGCCATTCTACACAGATTTAAGCGAAATATACAAAACATTACAAGTCATGTCAATAAAACAACTTTATGCCAAATCTGCTCTGCTGCACTTCCTCCAAAACAAACTCCATATTCCAATTCAATCAAAAATAATAATAAAAACTAGGCCCTTAACAAATATTACCCTGAACACACACACCGATAACACACACCACACACGGACAAAAACATTTTCAGTATTAAGTATTACGTAACCAAACTTTTTAATTATATGTCCATTACTCTGAAACAACTACTAACTGCAAATACGTCTACAAACATTCACAAAAAAACATATCACAGCCTGGATCAAAAATCAAGATATTCACCTTATTCAAAATATTTTAACCCCTAACCAAACTATAAAACGTGTAAAATAAACATGTCTTTCAAGAATTGACCAACTATGCATAAAAACATATAGTATGTAAATAATTTATTTTTTTTTTCCTTTAAAATAATTGTACATGCACAATGTAAAAAAAAAACTTTTTACTACAACACATAAAAACTTGTACTTCTCACACAATCATAAACACATAAACACCTCAGCACAGGTTATCCTAGTGAGGTGTTCACAAAACATACAATATTACCAACCAACAGTTTCACCTTCTCAAATCTACCTTACACCCAACATAATAAATTGTAATATTAATATGTAAAAATGTTTTCAAAAAATATAATGTAAAAATGTTAATAATAAGGTAAAAACTGTAATATATAGAAATAAAAAAATGGTGTTAGCCGTGATTGGTGACTATTTCTGAACATCCAGATTATTACACACATCATATTTCATACATCCTCTTACTTATCCTCCTCCCCTCTTCAATTCCTTCAGCCACACAACGCACTCCTATGGGGGATGCAAGTATCTCACCGACTCTAGAGAGTTGGGACTTTTGTGGGGTATTTACATAAATAATATAATTAAAATTTAATTCCAAAGGCTACAAGACGTAACAGCAACATATTATGTACATTTCTAACATATACGTATGTGTTCAAATGCCTAGGTATCTCCTTATTGAGCGCTTCTAAATAATCTACTATTCTTTACCTTTTGACATTGATTTCTAAGATAATAATCCACGAACGTTTATAAAAATTGGGTTTTTTTGACATGTGATAAAAAAAGCATTGACAAACAATCGGAAAACCCGTCATTTGTTTAGGTAATCAATAATAATTTGTTTGTTCATATGGAGCAGATACTTTGTGATGTGACATTATAATTTAAAATAAAACAATAACTTTGCAAACATCACTTTTATTTTATATACTTTATGCCGACCGGGTTTCGCTACCAACGTATTTTCTTCAGGGCAGTATAATACTCTAATAAAATTGAGTTAAATCAAAATGCTTCAAATGGTTCACAATGTTCAAGAACACTCCACAACACCCGAGTGTTCTGGAATGTTCCCGATTCCCTATTCCCGAACATTCCACAACATTCCAAAATGTTTCGGGATGTTCTGGAATGTGGTGGAATGCTCTCGATTACTCTAAACTTTCTGGACTTTTCTAGAAATTTCTAGAGGGCGAAACTTCCAGCCCTTATATTATGTCTTCGAAAGCGCGACTTTCAGTGAAAAATGGGAATCTTTTCCGTGGATAGGGGATAGAGAGCTACCACACTATATAACTCCATTGGTTGTATCGGGACTCGTTTCGGAGTTTTAGCGGGACGGACGCTTTTGTACACTTTCTTATATAATATACTCGTATATTAATTACAAGAGAATTTCATAGTTGAAGAAGTCAATTAGTTACTGTCAACGGTTTTAACTCTTCCCCAATATTAGTTACGTCGGGTGTACCACAAGGATCTCACCTTGGACCCTTACTTTTCTTAATCTTTATTAACGACCTTACATACAAACTCCGCTGTAATTTTTCTCTATACGCTGATGACCTCAAATTATATAAAGCAATTAAATCTATGAAAGATTGTGAACTCTTACAACAAGACCTTAACACAATATCTACCTGGTGTGTTGACAATGAAATGGAACTGAATAAGTGCAAAGTTATAAACTTCACCAAGAACACCAACAAAATTCTATATTCATATAGCATATGTGGTCACAATCTGGAAACAGTTGAATCAATAAAAGATTTAGGAATTATATTGGACAACAAACTGACATTCAATCAACACATTGAATACATTGTGAGTGAATCAAATAAATTACTAGGTTTTATTTTATTTATTTATTTATTGATTTATTGTGAAAAACAGTATAATCCATTTACATTTCACAAATAACAGTTTATAAATTACAGTTTATAATAAGTAAGTATATACATTTATTTGCATGGGTAAGTACATCAATACTATCTGATTAGCCAGATTTGGTAAATAGTATGCTTATTGCTGTCTTAAATTCTCCTTGGTTCAAATTGAAAATGTCAATCACAGAATAAATGTGATTTAACAAAGTAGTTATTCTTCCCAAAGGCATGATCATTGGTAGGTTGGTCCTGCCCCTTGGAAAAATAAATAATCTGTGCTGTCTAGCTCTGATGAAATTATCAGGGACATTAAAAGAAATTCGTTCCAGAATATCTGGATTGCAAATGTGCCCATTTAGCAGCTTGTGCGCCACTAACACCATTGCAATATTTCTCCTGACGTCTAGACGTTCTATCCCCAGCATTCCAGCGAGAAAATCAGAGGGATACAATAAAGGGTAATATCCGAACTCTCGCATGTAGAGGTATCGCATAAACTTTTTTTGCACCTTTTCTACATCATTTGAGTAAAGGGTATCTTCGGGTCCCCATATTATCGATCCACTCTCAAGAATGCTGCGAACCAGAGTAAAATAAAGCATTTTTATGACTGCCGTATTCGTAAAAGATTTCGAATTACATATAACAAAACCCAGCATTCGCATTGCAGAGTTGCACACCGAATCGATATGAGTTCGAAAAGTCAGACGTGTGTCAAAAATGATTCCTAAATCCTTCGTTATCGAGATATGTTTTATAGAGGTACCAGACATTTTATAGTTAAAATATAAAGTACGCTTTGCCCTTGTAATGCACATAATTGTACACTTACTACTGTTAAAAAGAAGTTTATTTTGATGACTCCACTCTACTATACCGTCGATATCGTTTTGTAGATGAATGGAGTCTTCATTTGTCGTTATACAGGTGTATAGTTTAATGTCATCTGCAAATAACAAAAATTTTACAAATCTTATAAACAACCCTATGTCATTAATAAACAATAAAAATAAAAGTGGTCCTAAATTAGACCCTTGAGGTACCCCAGAAGTTGTGGCGTAGAGTTTCGATGTGAACTGCCCGTAAACAACGTATTGTTTTCTGTTAGACAAATAATTATGAAAGAACAAAAGCAGCATGTATGAGAAGCCGAAGCTTTCAAGTTTATTCAGTAATATGAGGTGATCTACTTTGTCAAAAGCTTTCGCAAAATCATTATATGAGACATCTACTTGTTCGTTGTTGTCCAATATATTTGAGACGTAATCCGTAAATACCATTAAGTTGGTCGTCGTAGACCTGCCCTCTCTAAACCCATGCTGCTGGTTTATGAGAAATGGTTCTACTTTATAGTATATACGTTTTTGTATTACGAGTTCAAATAATTTGGCCCGTGCCGAAAGAATTGCCACAGGTCTGTAGTTAGATACACATGATTTATCGCCGTTTTTGTGTAAGGGCGTGACCTTTGAGATTTTCCAACGGTCGGGGAATTTACCGGAGTTAAGTGAAATATTAAAGATATGTAAAAGCGGTACCAACCGGTTATTGTAAGATCAACCAAACTGTTTAAGAATTTTAATAGCCTAATAATTCAATTCAATTCCTTAATCCGAAGTGTTCTTGAGTACGGGTCAACAGTCTGGAATCCACATTATATTACACAGGTATCTAGACTCGAATCAGTCCAAAGAAAATTTACACGGATTTTGTCTTACCGATCAGGTGTCCACCATCTTCTAGACGGGTACGAACAAAGACTTACATATTTCAAATTAGAGAGTCTAGTTAAAAGACGAAACATAAATGACCTCTTAATGCTTTATAAAACTGTGAATAATCGTGTAGACAGTAACTTAGTCAACCAAATCAAGTTATACGCCAGGCCCAAATCTACAAGAACCCATAACATATTTTGGACTGAAATTTTTACGAATAATACTGGATATTTTAATCCTATATCTAGAATGTCTCGGTCATACAACGATCTTGTTAATATACACAGTTTCATAGATATTTTTGTAAATGATGTAACATGTTTAAAAAAATATCTCCACGATTTGTACACCTAAAAAAAAATTTTTTTTGTTGGTTTATTACATTTCAGGAAATACTTCATAAATATTGTATTCTTATAATGTATTTCAATTTTGTATTTAAGTCATGTATAAATAATACTTGTATTGTTTTTCATGTGTTTGCTTCTGTAAAAATTCAAATGTGATTACTGCAGACACATTAGTCTAGGGATATTTATATTCGTATTTTAATTTATTATATATTACCCACAAACATGTTTTATAAATATCCTGTTTGTGCCTCGAATAAATAAATAAAAAAAATAAATAATAAATAAAGTATAAAAAACAAAATGGATTGTATCAAAAAACTTTATTATTACTTTGTGGATTGAGAAAATAGTATCACATTATTGACTTTTTAATTTTGAAAAACATGAATGAATGGTTGAACCGAGCGTTATAATTTACAGCTGTGCGTTTACCCAGTCGACCAGGGCTGGTACTCTAGACCAGACTCCGGGGTAAGAAGCAAGAGCGCAGCCATTTCCCCAGGAAGTGACTCCGACAATAACTCCATTGACGACGAATGGACCACCAGAATCTCCCTGGCAAGCATCAACGCCACCGACTCCCAGCCGTCCTCCGCAAATCATCCTGGCGCTGATGGTATTGAATCCGGCATAGGCAGCTGCGCAGTCGGCTTGGGAAACAACGGGGAGGGTCACCTTGCGCAGAGTAGACGGGATGGAGCCTCCGGACTATGGATTAGAAAAAAAATATCATAACAACCGCTGTTCGTTCGCGCGCAGAGTAGAAAGCCATGAATTAAAATGATTAAATGCATACAAGTGGCGGGTTAGCTTTGTAATAGTTTTTCCTTGATGTATTTGTTAGTTGTTGTAATCCATAGAAAGTTACTCACGGAAGTAGTTCCCCATCCGGTGACGAGAGCGCTGGCTCCAGTGGCAACATCCAGGCCACTGGCTGGCAGGGGAATGAGCCTGGTGTTAAGGTTGTCGATGGAGATGGCAGAGGACAGCTTGAGGACAGCGATATCGTAGTCGAGGGTGTTGGAGTTGTACTGGGAGTTGGTCACCACCGTGGCAACTTTGTAGGAAGCGCCACCAGATGCGTGCTGGCTAGATCCGGCACGGACGTTCCATGCTCCAGCGGATGTTCTAGAACAATCAATTCAAAATTAGACGGTGTCTTTATGTTCAATAATGGAAGCATAGAATCAATATCATTCTAATTGAAATTGCTGTACCCATCAACGGGAAAAGGAAGATGGATGGAATCAAAATAAATTTCAGGAAATTTTATTTAGATATGAGTTTTTGGCTTACCCAGTGGTGCAATGTCCAGCGGTCAGGATGACGGTGGAGCTGATGATGGATCCTCCGCAACGGAGTCCTCCGTTGTACTGGAGAGCCACCTGCCATGGGGCATCCTGGATGGAAGCCTCGGTTCCTCCAACAATGGGGGAGGATCCGATTCCTCGGATTGGACCGATAACGGTGCCAGCTGAAAATAGATGAAAGTTATAAGATCAGTTACACAATATATTTATTTCTGTTACCTTCTACTCCTTGATACTTAAAAGAATTCATAGTCTGCTCTTTCGTAGATTGAATTTTTGGAATAAAACTTTTTTGCAAGATATGCTTTAAAATATTGAGATGATTTAATTGTTTGCGCTCGTACATACGCTATATGAATGTGATAATGCTTTCTTGGCAGATTTGAGTTCGTTTATGGACAAAACTATTTACGCATATTTGTATTACGCAAGCGCGGGCACAAACAATTAATTCAACTTAAAACATGTTATTTGCAAAAAGATTTTTTTCCTTAAATAATCAAACTCGCGCCATCTATGAAACAACAGGTATTATAATAAAATAACTTACCGGAGGCAACAGCCAGGACAGTAGCGAGGACCACGAATTGGAACATCTTGGTAATGATACCTAACATCAATTAGATGGATGTATTTATACCATTTCAGTTCTATTGTTATCTTAATCAGTTAGATTAAAACTAATGAGTACCTACCTAATACTACTAGGTACTAATCATACCATAAATTAATATTATTACTTCTAAGGTTGAGGTGTCGAAGATAAAGTTTGTAGTTTCATAACATACCAGTTAATTTAGTATTTAAAAAATATGCGTACAAACTTTTTCGTATTGTCTTCTAAAATACTTAATTTTTGCTTGTGGTCGCAATCTATGGCAAAAACTTCATACTTTCACATGAGGACTATATTAAAGCCAACAATACCATGTTGATGATATAACTTGATAATTTTTCCAACTGAAACAATCCGTAAATTTTTGGAAATCATTGTTAACAACGACTACTGTTAAAAATTCCAACACAAATTGGGGGATTGCCTGTTAGATGTTTTCCCTACATTTGTTAATGGTATCCTTTATTCACCTACAGAGAGTTCAGTAATTATCTTTTGACATACGTCGTATTATCGTAAAACTGCCCACAAGCACATTTTTTCTCTTAAATTTTGTAACCTTCTCCAAAATAATTTACTGTTAAACTGCTTTATGGAGAACCTGAAAAAAATAAGTTACCTTTGAATCAATGTTTATTAATATTTTTTATGTTTGAATGATTTGCATAATTGATTTGCGCACCCATCATTGGTACCTTTCGAGACCGGATATTAAATTTGTCCGCATTTTAATATCGTGTTAGCATTTAAATAAATATAACCCTCTTTGTAGTGAAAGGATTCGAAATTATTTGTTAGCACAGTAAAGTGCAATCGCCAGCCGCCTAGTGGTATCACTAGAGTTTAACATCAGTGAATGGTATGTTTCTAAACACCAGATATCAATTATTATTATGCAGGGACAAATTGTGGAATTGATAAATAATTCGTTGCGTAAGCAGTGTAATGAAACATCAATAATATTGTACGAGCAAGCTGCTTTGAGAAGTATTATAATCTGGAGTGTTGAAGAGTTACAGCGATCTATCAGGGAATGAGGGTGGGAGTTAAAGCGAGAAGAGTTTTGACAAGTAAAGTTTCTTTAGTCTTGTAAAATAAAATTTATTCTTCACATATTTGTGGAATTATTATGTTTTGTAACAATTCTTCTAAATTATACGATGCTAAACTATTCAGCTCGCAATGCTTTCTTTACGTAAGTGTGAAGACAAAAATATTAAAACGTAGTTACTTAAATACACATAATTTAATTTAAATATACTAGACTCGACCAGAGGCAAGGACACGTTAAATAACCTCTTTTCCCATAGATTTTGTTTAATTTTAAATACATCTAATTGAAATTCACTTTCGTTTTCTTGATTGAATCAATGTATGAAATAAGTTAAATTTAACCCATTTCCCGACATCCGATCGAGCTGAAACTCGGTAGATAGACTCTTTGTTGATGACAACGCATTCTATTAAATTTTTATGACAGTAAGGCACATATATACGGACATATATGCGCTTCTCTGAAATTCGGCGACATTACAGCAGAATATACGGAATAAATATCAGTCTTATCCAATCGGGATATGGCTCAGTTGGTAGCGTGTTTGCCTCGGGTTTTCCGGGTAAAAAGGTTCAAATCTCAGTCTAACCACAAAAAGGATATAAAATGAAGTAAGTCACATTTTATTTGGATAGAAGTATTTACAATTTTAAAAAAAAAATGTGTTTTTAATATTAGTTGGTTAATTATCATTTTAATCTAAGGAAGTACCTAATGATTAAGATTAAATATTAACAGATAAAGTAATTAGACATCGTCATACTGGCTTAGATTATCAAAACGTTACGTTCGACCTTAGTTATAAATTTTTAAAAAACTATTTTTTATACTATAATCATTAGACAACGGAGAGTCCTTCAAAAGTGTGGGAATCAATGATTTTCGTTAATCACTTGAATAATAAAAAAACCTTGATAACAACACAAATGATCTATATCTTTCAATCAATGACAAATAAATAATTGAACACGTCTGGAAGCGTTGAAATATGGAAATACCAAAAGTATAAAGAATTTTATTTTTACTTGGGGAGTAAGCTGGCGAATGCGTGACGAGAGCGTTACGAAAAGGAAGGCGAACGGTAGTTGAGAGGGAGATATAAGTTAGTGAAGATAGAAAGAGAGAGAGTTCCGTTTCGTATATTACTGTAGGGGCAATAGAGAGAGGTGCGAGCACACATTTTCTTTCTCTCTTTCTCTCATAGTCAGTTACGTTTCATATATCAAAGACACAGTGCAGGCGTATTGTCTGTGTCACACTGTAGGAGCAAGAGAGAGCAGTGCGCGCGCACATTTTCTTTCTCTCTTCCTATCAAATAGATGGAGCTAAAGAAGTTTTACTTCAGTCGTGTGGCCTAAAGCACACTCGTTTGTTTTTTTATATTGCCTGACTGCGTGCAGATCCCCCAACCGAATTATTATTATTCCAACAGCCTGACGAAGGGATTCATAATAATTCGGTTGGTGGATTAGCCTACAAACAATCTCATTTGCAGAGACCATGAATGTAGTCCTGCAAGCAGTGCTTTAAATCGGAACGTGAGAAGGGCCTATTATATGGGATACGTTCCTGCCGAGTTGGTAAGCCAAGATATCTCTGGGTTCGATTCCCAGTAGTTGCGACCGTTACTTTTTTTATTTTTCTGTATCCTGTTCTATTTCGCATTTCGTTTAGATTTATTAGGATTATTTCCTTCTTCGGTGATATATTATATTGATGTCTTTTGAGTATAACTTTCAAAAATGATTCCATTAAAAATGAATAATAATAATAGTTTCTCACAAAATTCCGTTGAATAAACTACAGCGCATTGGTATACAAGGTCAGCTCTTCAATATGTGTAGCTATTTAGATAACAGGAGCCAAAGAGTGCTTATCAATGACACTATAAGCGATTCAGCTAATATTAGATTCGGTGTACCCCAAGGAAGTACTTTAGGACCACTTATATTCAATATATAAATAAATGATCTATGAAACAGTTCCTTTGCCGACCACATTATCACCTTTGCCGATGACACAGTTTTATTATTTGAAGGCAAAAGCTGGAATGTTGTTCACAGTAAAAGTAGGTTTAAACAAGGTTAAACAATGGTTAGACAACAATTTCCTCACTCTTAACTTAGATAAAAACAAATTCATCCGTTTCAGTGCAACTCAAGCAGGAAAACCAAAAGAAATAGACATCATCCTTATACACGTCCAGGTCTTGGTGGCCAGTGCGTCTGCCTGCCTGCCACGTGGTGTGCAGGATCGAGAAATACTGGTTGAGTGAGGTCTTTTATCCTCTCCAGCCCGAATCTATCGACCCATCGCCTTGCACCGCTTTTGGAGGGATGGATTCATACTTCCTGGATTCGTTATGACTGGATACACCGACCCCCAGATTCCTACCCAACCCTCATACCTATTTCCATCCCAGACCTACTTCTCCTTACTTTCCTTTAAAAAACCTCCAAACAGCATCCCTTAAGATGACATAGTCCCTGAGGGATATTATTTTCCTCAGGGCCTTCTGTGTGGAACTAATGCATAAATATATGTATATTATATTCCCAGGCATGTAATTTTATCCGCTATTTTCAAAAATTAACATTTAGGTCGATATTGATTAGGATCTTAGTGTAGGAGAGAATGATCATATAAGAATATTTGAAGTTTTTGGAGGCACTTTTTTTTACATTAACATAGATAATCAAGAAGATAATAATATCCCTCGGGACCTATCTTCTTTGTGGATGCTGTGTGGAGGGATTTTTTGAGGAGAGGAAGTAGAATCATGGGTGTCGAAGAGAGCCATGTTGTAGGAGGGAGGAAACACAGAGGACGGCAAATCGTTCCGCAGGCGAGCAGCATAACAAAAGAAACGACCCGATCTCATTAACACATAATTGTGTGAATATATTGCGCCCGTTTGGCGTATATACCCTCCACACAGCATCCCAGATGACATAGGCCCCAAGGGGAATTATTTTCCCCAAGGCCTCCTGTGTGGAGTTAATATAAAAAAATAAAAATTTAAAAAATGTATGTATATTTTTTTTAGTTACATTGTTATTGTCGATTGGGATGACATAATATGTATTATTACAATTTTATGATCAGAGGTTACCGTCAAGCCATATGTTTAGGTTAATTATTCCTTCTGTGACTTTTAAATTTTTTTTTTCTCACATTTTTTTCTTTTACTATTAGGACTTTACCATCGCCATATAAGTTGTAATTTGTCCATGGAGTGGTTTAACAAATGTGTCATTTTACACACAAAATAAATAATATTGCTACCAGAACGGTGCCTTGTGGAACACCGAAATTTGGTTCTTGGTCGCTAGTTTTGTCATCAATTTAACAACGTACAATACAACCCTGTACAAATCGCAAGTGCGCCCCACGGTTGAATTTGGCAGCCACCTCTGGTCTGGAGCTCCAAAATACCTGAAAAATACCCTCGACTCTGTGCAGAAACGGGCGGTCCGTTTGATAGATTCTCCCATCTTAACAGACGGATTGCAATCTTTAGAGCACAGGCGTCGGGTGGGAATGCTATCCTTGTTCTACCGGTATTACAATGGAAGATGCTCCGAGGAACTAGCATCATTGATCCCTTCGGCACCGGTGCATAGTCGGGAAACACGCCAAACGCGTGCCCAACATTTGTACACAGTTGACATTTGTCACATGAGAACGGGTCGTTTCTTCGACTCGTTCTTGTGTTCAACAGCTCGGCTGTGGAATGATTTGCCGGCCTCTGTGTTTCCTCCTTCCTACAACATGGGTCTCTTCAAGACCAATGTTCATTCCTTCCTCTCCTCAAAAAGACCCTCCACACAGCATCCCAGATGACATAGGCCCCGAGGGAAATTATTTTCCTCAGGGCCTCCTGTGTGGAGTTAATGTAAAAAAAAAAAAAAAAAACGTTATGGACGATTTGTCATATAACCAGCTTTTCATTGGACGGCTTTATCTTTGATTTTATCGGAATTAAGTTTTTTAGTAAGCTTTACGTGTTAGATATTGTCAAATACCTCTATAGGTCTACGAATATTCCTGACGAAATGAAATCCTTACTGGAATTGTGTTGAATTATTGATTTGGGGATGGTAGATGCGTCTACTAAACACACAAATGGAATTATGCCTAACGATTTGGCGGTACAAACGAGTCCGTTATTGGCGTGCAACTGGGCACGTTTTCGTTGGGGGTTATCGCTGCAAACAACCCGTGTTGACTTCGAATCCCTTTTTTGGAAATATTGTTGTTTTATTTATTCTG
Organism: Limnephilus rhombicus; assembly: GCA_929108145.2. NCBI lineage: Eukaryota > Metazoa > Arthropoda > Insecta > Trichoptera > Limnephilidae > Limnephilus > Limnephilus rhombicus. The sequence goes on along the minus strand of OV815278.1, from coordinate 14,959,802 downwards.
TACCTAACACATTTAACTCAATCTTATTGAAAAACGTTTATTTTTGGGTTGAGACTATTCATATGTAGTGGAAAACTATTATTTAATAATTGATTTAATTTCAAAACCCTTATAACGTATTTCCACTAATTTATAAATATTTGGAAATAAAATGGTTTTATGATCAAAAATTCATATATATTAATGACGTCATAAATATTCAAACACCAATAGTTAGAAAAACAAAAACATCATGTTTGATTGTGTACCAACAAATGCCTATTAAATTTTATAATTTAATTGGAAAATAATCAAATTCGTTACTAATGTTTAGGGATAATTTTATGTAATATTTTTTTATTCTTTCTTCGAACATAATATTTATGTATGAGGTTGTAGTTTATTTACGTAATTAAAAACCATCACCATAATTGTAGAAATTTTCCGAATTTCACTTTGACTTTGTGCTACGAAAGGTGGCTTAGTGGAGAATTTTCCACCGTAACAATATGTAGTAATGTAAAGAAAATAAATCAAAATTGTGCTGGAGGTTTATCGAAAATTGAGAGCAAATTCATGGATCAAAATAATAAGTTAAGTTAGTTAGTGTTAAGGTTGTCGACGGAGATAGGACGAGGACAGCGATGTCATAATTGAGGATGTTGGAGTTGTACTGGGAATTGGTCACCACCGTGGCTACCAGATGCGTGCTGGCTAGATCCGCCACGGACGTTTCATGCTCCGGCGGATGTTCTAAAATAAAGAAATCAACTTAAGACATACGATTATATCTTTTTGAAAAATGTTGGGAATATTTTCGAGGAAAGGTTACATCACTTTTAGTTTCTAGTACGCCAAACTCTTTTTCCTGATGGGAAGCGCCACCAGATGCGTGCTGATGCGTGTGATGCAGCACGAACGTTCCATGCTCCGGTGGATGTTTGGTGGATACTAGGATAAACTTATTCTGTTACTTTATCGATCAAATTGTTAAATAAATCCCAGCGAAAGCTGGTGCTGATTTTACCAACGTTCGTCCTCTTCCTTCGACGCGTCTTGCTGGGGTGTAACTCTACCACAGGCGAATAAATCATGTAATCTTTGGGTAATTTGCTTTTTCAAAATTACGTTTCACGAGAATTGATGTTGGACACATGGTACATTGGTTGGATGCAAATATAAAAAGTTAGACATTTCTATAATTTCATCGGAGCCATGATTGATATTGTCCGGGCTCGAGGACGTGATATTCTCAATGTCCCATATAATATTTGGAAGGTTGTAGTCGCCCATCAGAATAAATGTATATTGAATAATTTTCTTCGCATAGTTTTAATTTCAATATGCTCTTGATAGTATCCGGATAAATTGTTATCAATTTTAATTTTAATATGCAACATCTATTGACTCTTCTGCAAATCTAGTATGAATATTTATTTTTATTTTTAACTCGACGAGTAAAACCTCAAATTGTAATATTTAATTAATTGAAGACAATATTAGCAAACCTCAATCGAAAATCTGGAAACAGAAAAATCATAAAAAGATATTGGCACCTCTGGGACTCGTACCCAGTTGGTAGAGCTGTGGCCGAAGATGCCAATATCTAGTCCTAATTTTTCACTTTCCAGATTTTCAATTGAGTTTTGCAAATATTGCCTCGTATAATTAAGTATTGTAATTTAAGGTTTTACTCATAAAGTTAAATATAAAAAAAATATTCATCCTAGACTTGCAGAAAAGTCAATAGATGTCGCATATTAAAATTAAAATGGATTAAAATTTAACCATACACTATCCAGATAGCATTTAGTTCGGGTTTGATCTTGTAATCATACATAAAGTCAGAGGCCAATAAAATATGCGTTCAGCAAATGAAGATAATATTGGTGGTTCGTATAAATGATTTCTGATACATTAAATGTTCCTACAAGGCCTTAGTTCAGTTTCAGAAAGATAGACGGCTTGGTTTTTTTTCAAATGTTCCTGATTTTCAACCAGAATGAACTCGCTTTGAATGTTAAGGAGGCAGTCTTGCAGTTTTTCATAAGTAATGTAGCTATCTACCGAACCGGATTATTTATACTTAGCTTATAAAATAATACTTGTCAAACATGATATATGATTAAAATCATTCAAATATACGTTATCTGTATAATCGTTTCGTAATTCTAGTCATCCCTTCCGTATCTTATTAATAGGTTTTCCCTGAAACACGTTTACTCACAATTTGTCAACAGCATTAAAGTTTAAAAAATACCCATTACCTAGACCTAAAACAATATCATCATCTTGCTCTCCTCCCAAAAAATTGAATTCAAAAGAAAAATTACAAATAAAACATTGAAGAGTCATTGGCTACATTAAGTATAGGTGTATAGGAAATGAAACTTTCAGAATGCCTTTTTTCCACCCTCGCGAAGGTTTCTGGATTATTACAACCACATGACAATACATATGAAAAGTTTTTTAATCATTTCAAACTAAACTGTCCAAAATTCCATAATTTGAGAATGATATTTTGCAAACCATCAGTTATTCAATCGAAATTCAATTTTCGAATAAAACTCTTTAAATTAATGAATTTGCTTGAAGTTAGTAAGTAAGAATTATAAGTATTTTAAATAGGTGCCTGTATGAGGTACCAAATTTGATTGATTGTTCTTGTAATACACAAAAAATAAACGTTTGATATATACGAAAAGTGAAATTAAAAAAAATGTATGGGTGGCACGCGAGCTGTTTGAAGGATGAATATACTGGGACTTAATATATGGAACGATGGAAGGGGGTTGGCAGGGAGCGGTCGAGGGTAGAGGGAAGACGGGGAAGGTGGAGGGAGAACGCGTGAGGGCAAGGGGACATGGGAGGGGTATACAGGACATAGAGGCGGCGGAAGGGGAATGTCCGAATGGGAAAGGACACGCAGGGAGAAACAATTTATTTACTAGGTGGCATTGCAACGCATGCTGGGAAATCGCTAGTATGAAATAAAACGAGAAAAATATAAAGATTTCATGATCGCAACTGAAAATCGAACCGAGTTCCAACATAAAACCAAAAACAAATGTATTCCATACATTTTACTACACTGAACAAATATTTGATCCATTCGTATATAACAAACTAACCTTTCCCTTTTTAACGAAATGTTTAAAATCACCCCATTTCTAAGAAACTAATATACCCTACCGCTTATTAAAAAAACAATATTCACGTTTGGGTGTTTTATTTGTATTTTATGACAAACGACATTGCCTAGTTATAAACAAGGGTTATCTCATTTCCAGTGGCGGTTACACGCACGTTAGATAGAGATGGCCTGTAAATATTATCTTTAGAATTAAAAAACGTAAGCGCCTGTTGTTAAAATATTTCATTAATCACGGTTTATTGAAAAAAGAGCAAAAATCTCGTCTTTAGTTTTATTTAAAGAAACGCTGTGAATTTTTTCATACATATAACTTGTAAAATAACTAAAACAAACGTGTTAATAATAATTTTTGGAGCATATTTTGTGATTTTTTTCTATCGAGGGAATTTTCTATAATTTGCGTTTCGGCGCGATAAATGTCTAGATATTATCTTCAAAAATAACATATATTTTTTTAAGAGCTTTAAAACTTCAAATGTTTAAGGGAGATTTGTAAGAAATCGGTAGAAATTGGGAAAACCGAGGCTTAAAAGGAAGAAAACAAATCCCGCAGATGTACGAAAAATCTTATGTTGCTATTTTCCATACAACAAATATTCTTCCCTACATTTAAAGGAATTTCTACACATCCCTTCATCAATTCCTTTATTCGGGAGCTTCCTTAATTGAAATATTTAGTTTATTTGGTTGCCATGTGTAAATACTGGTCGAACAAACTCCAACCTCTTTTCCATCATTCGAGCACATTCTTCAAATCTTAACAAATCAGTACCACCTGCATACCAGTAGAACTGCTACTGGCTGGGATGGAAGATGCATATCTCATAGTACAAGTAATGTTCCTCGGACTACCTTCTTCCCAGGACAATAATACTTTTGGTATTATTTTGCATTTGGGTGACAATACTCTGGGGAAATTTTGAATAATTTTTGGTCAAAGACAGGTATCATTTTTTTTGGTATATAGTGGTGCCACTCACCGGGATTGTAAATCATATCTGATATGGCTCTTGTGTTTGATTGTACGAGTGTATTATTTATTTTTTGTATACATTTGTAATGATTTTTTTAAATAAACTTAATTTCACTTCCAAAGAACTAAAATCTTTACAACAGCAATTCCTACAATACTTCCTAGCTTAATTAATGCTTTCTTTGCCTTTGGTAGTGGGTTAATTTTTTAAGTTCCTGATCCCCAACCAATAATACCGTAGGTTAGGATGGAGTTGTACATATAATTAATAGTCAACATGTTCTAATATATTCTAGCATATCATAGCACGATAACAGGAATCGAAAGAAATTTCAAAAATAATCTGATATATTTAATTACACTTAACGTTACAACTTTTTTTACCTATCTTCGCAAATGCTAAGAATTTCAGCATTATAAAAAATGCATAGCCAGGATTTCGTAAACACACCAAGTATGTGATGTCAATAAACATGTACCAATCACACTTATCAACCTTATTGAACTCCGTCATATGAATTAGTCTGTTAAATTGCAATGATTGCATTTCGTTACATTTTAGCTAAAATTCGGATATCGATATTACGATCAGAAAACACTTGAAACCCTTTACATATGTCTCTGAATTTTCTAATCACCTAATAACAAAGAACAGAATTATATAATACGAGGAATAATATCACTAAAATTTAGTATCTAAAACAATGGATAGGTAATCAACACTCGACTCAAGGAAACATGAAATCAAAGCTTTTCGATAATTATTGTGATCATGATAAATATTGTGTTTATAAGACAACATTTTAGTTCTTAGGACAATATTTTTTAACAATATTTTACCGAATTATTATATTTTATCCTTTTTTGACCATGAATTGATTAATGAACAATTATTACCAAGGGCAGATATAAACGGGGTGGTGAGGGGGGGGGGGGCACGGGGGCACATGTCCCCCCCTAGACGGTATTTTTGTGTGCTGTGGAGATTCCATCACAGTACATGCTTAGAAGCAAAAACTGTCTTTATTTTTCTATTGTTTTGACACCATCATAAACCTTCCTAAACATACTTATAGAAATAAACTTGAAGTATGTACTTCAAGTTTATTTAAAAAAATAAGTTTGTTTCTGGGTTTGTATGTATGTGTATGTCCGCTTTGCGATGCTAAACCATTCATCCGATTGCGATGAAACTTTGGGTATTTGATGTGCGCATGCCCGCGATGGTTTCTGTATACAATAGTGAGCTCTGGCATCTTGAAATTATGCATTGCTAAATCGTTCATCAGATTGCGATAAAACTTTGGGGATTTGATGTGCGCATGCCGGCGATAGTTTCTGTATAAAATAGTGAGGTCTGGCATCATGAAATTATGCACTGCTAAACCGTTCATACGATTGCGATGGAATTTTGGGATTTGATGTACGCATGCCCGCGATGGTTTCTGTATACAATAGTGAGGTTTGGCATCATGAAATTATTAATTAAAACCACCCGCAGGGCCTAGCTGCAAAAAGCTGCGGAGCGGGTTTTTAACTGGTAGTCTTAAATAAAAATACAGAATTTTTATTATTGTTCATAATCAACTAATAAATTCATGAAAGTCGATGATAACTATCCTGTAGAAAATATTATGTAGGTAGGTACTAATGTGTTATCGCACGGCGGAAGAAATAAAAATGTGTTTTACAGAACGGTTTATTTATTGATCTGCTAATAGCAAAACAGTTAATAGATGAACAGGAAAAAATATTTATAAATTTTCTTTGAAGTCAGACAGTCACCGAAAAATGCAGTTAGTATTTATAGCTGTGCATTGATCCACGTAACCAGTGCTGGTACTCTAGCCCATACTCCGGGGTACCTGGCAAGAGCGCAGCCATTTCCCCAGGAAGTGACTCCGACGATAACTCCATTGACGACGAATGGACCTCCAGAGTCTCCCTGGCAAGCATCAACGCCACCGACTCCCAGCCTTCCTCCACAGATCATCCTGGCGGTGACGGTGTTGAAACCGCTGTAGGCAGATACGCAGTCGGCCTGGGCAACAACGGGGAGGGTCACCTTGCGGAGGGTAGATGGGATGGAGCCTCCGGACTGTGAATAAAAAACGATGATTATAATAACCACAGAATGAAAAATGACAAATCATGCAAAGTGATTAAATTAGTGTAGGTAAATTATTTACAGGCGTTATTGTATAATTTTTGGTTTTATCGTAAAAAGAAAGTAACTCACGGAAGTAGTTCCCCATCCGGTGACGAGAGCGCTGGCACCAGTGGCAACATTCAGGCCACTTGCTGGCAGGGGAATGAGCCTGGTGTTAAGGTTGTCGATGGAGATGGCAGAAGACAGCTTGAGCACAGCGATATCGTAGTCGAGGGTGTTGGAGTTGTACTGGGAGTTGGTCACCACCGAGGACACCTTGTAGGAAGCGCCACCAGATGCGTGCTGGCTAGATCCGGCACGGACATTCCATGCGCCGGCGGATGTTCTACAATAAACGTATCAAGTTAGGATTGTATCGTTTGCATGAATGATCGGAGCATCATGGGATGATAAAATCGTACTTACATGTTTATAGTAACCAACTCGTCGTCGGTAAAAGAGAAAAGATTTTTATAAAAAAAATCTGAACTTTTTTAATCATCTTACCCAGTAGTGCAATGTCCAGCAGTCAGGATGACGGTGGCCCTGATGATGGAGCCTCCGCAACGGAGTCCTCCGTTGTACTGGAGAGCCACCTGCCATGGGGCATCCTGGATGGAAGCCTCGGTTCCTCCAACAATGGGGGAGGATCCGATTCCTCGGATTGGACCGATAACGGTCCCAGCTGTAAATAAATTATATTTAAAGGACCAGCAACATTCTTTATTTATATTTATCACCTTCTAAATATTTTTAAGTCAATGACATTTCTTTAACAGGAACAGGGGGTTTAAAATGATAGTACTATGACTTACCGGAGGCAACAGCCAGAACAGTAACAAGTACCACAAATTGGAACATCTTGGTATTGATGCAGACCACTACCTGACCGGACTATTTATACTAATTTCATGAAATACTTGTCAAAAATTGACCGATAAAGCTGATGGATGTCAAAAACACTATCTCAAAATGCACTTATTATATCTGCATGTGCACCGAAAATCATAGGATTACTCCGAAATGTATAGTTTTTTTTTTTTAATTTTAAACAAACAAAAAAATGTGATTGCCATAGGATGTATTTTTCTCCACGCTGGGAGTTCACCTATGTTGTACATTTTTCAAGCTTAAATTGATTCAGTTTAGTGGAAGAATTTAAAATAATAAAACAATAGCAATTTATTATTTTCACGTATACTTTAAATATAATAATTTGTTAATTTTAAAAAGCCAACTTCGCAGTCTGAAAGCCCTTTGTTATCATCATCATGTTATTAGCTGGAAAATCAAAAATAGAAAATTTCGTACTCTCTTTACGAATGTTATTTTTAGAAGAGTTTTTCTTGGAATCATTTTCAACTACATCAACACATCCGTATCTACGGTTCCATTGCAGCTAAGAAAACGGCGTTTATTTTTCAACTTTGTCCTTAATATTACATTTTTTTACAAACTTGCTATTTTATTAAGATATTTTAAGGGAATCGTTTTTCGACCACGTATTATGAACCCAAAAGCTTTATTTTCGAAAACACAAAAAACCAATTTAAGCACAAAATTGTTTTCAGTAGTTTTCACGTATTGAGAATTAATCAAGGGTGTAGACTTACGCCATTCAGGTTCTCGAGACTTTGAAATAAACATTCTGCAGGACCAGGATTAACTCAATTCTTTCGAGCTGATCATTTCGTTGATAAATTTTCGTGGTTCACGAACACTTAACTACAAAAACCATTATTTTATACATATAATATGTAATTCGTTCGCTTATATGACACATTCCAAGACACGTGGAAATAAGTTATAAAGTGTTTTAATCAAAAAAATATGTTCCTATTTAAGTTTACTTAAAAGTTGTGGTGCTTTACGTGCATAAGTTTTCAAAAACTAAAAATTTTACACACTTATTTATTAAGTAAATTGTTACATAAACAATTTTTGCGACATATATTATTTATTAAAATGTTTTTTTGGTGCTTTTCAAACGTAAAAGAAGAACATTTTACTAACCCAATAAGACCATATTTGTCCCAGTTCACGTAGGTCTCATAGAAATCGTTGTGTCTCTTTTACTATTTTTTGTGAACCTGAACGGGTTATAGAAAAGCAAAAGAAAGAGAAACCCGAACTTGTGTTGAAATATTACAAAACCGTGCAATAAAAAGATCATTAACATTCTATCATTTAACAATTAAAATTTCAATAGAATACCGTAAATCAGGAAGGCACACACGATAGAAAAAAATAAAATAGTGATTTTGTTATTAACATTAAATGTATACCTTAGTTTTATTGATCATTGTGAGAAGATTGAGCAACGAAACGGAATAAAATATTTACAACTTATGTTTGATATCGGGATGAGTGCTTGAAAACTTGAGTTATCATTTAAAGCTGTCCGTTGATCCAGTCGACCAGTGCTGGTACTCTAGCCCATACTCCGGGGTAAGAGGCAAGAGCGCAGCCATTTCCCCAGGAAGTGATTCCGACGATAACTCCATTGACGACGAATGGACCTCCAGAGTCTCCCTGGCTAGCATCAACGCCTCCGACTCCCACACGTCCTCCACAGATCATCCTGGCGGTGATGGTGTTGAATCCGGCATAGGCAGATGCGCAGGTGGCCTGGACAACAACGGGGACGGTCAGGGTGGCTAGGACGGAGCCTCCGAACTATGGATAAGAAAAATATGATAAAATTATGATGATAATTGAACCGTAGATTGTTTAAACATAGGATAAATAGAAAGTTATGCTAAAAATGACATAATATATTATTAAAGTGTCTTGTAAACTGTTTGGTGGTATTGCCTTCACACATCAAATTTGTTAGCAGTTATATTACAAAGAAGGTTACTTACGGAAGTACCTAGTTCCCCTCCGGTGACGAGAGCGCTGGCTCCAGTGGCAACATTCAGGTCCATGGCTGGCAGGGGAACGAGCCTGGTTTTTCGTTGTCGATGGAGATGGCTGAGGACATGATAAGGACAGTGATGTCGTAGTCGAGGGTGTTGGAGTTGAACTGAGAGTTGGTAGACACCTTGGACACTGGACACCTTGTACGAAACGCCACAAGATGCGCGCTGGCTAGATCCGGCAGCGTATTTCCAAAGCCTACACCGGTTCAGTCGCGGTAGCGACGATTTTCATTTTAAATACACCATTGTGTGGTTATTTTTTATCACTTAGCAAAAACAAAAATTGTTCTAAAATCTAGATAAAATAATCTTTCCAATGTGTTCACTAGAAATAAATTATTTAATTTCTAAATATTGAAATATTGATATTGAAAATGTAAATTGTCGGTAGCGCGACTGAAACGCGGTAGGGATTGTAGATACGCGATCCGGCACGGACGTTCTATGCTCCGGTGGATGTTCTGGAGTAAATAAATTAACATAGAATTGTGTTTTTTTAACAGTTGAACCAATTGTTGGTAAAAGAAAAATGGATGGAATCAATTTTTTTTAAAGTTCATAATCGACGGCTACATCAAAGCTAAATGCAGAAAACCATCTTGAAGTATACTGTAATGCCAGTTCGCAGTGGAGTGGAGCTGGCAACACGGTATTGCTTCTAAGTACTTAAGCACCCATTTCACCACTAACATTTACACATCTGCCCTGATGATGGACACTGTAATGCTGTCCGAAACATTGGCTAAAGGGGGAGGTAGCGCAACACGGCATAACACCTCATAAACAAATAATAAAAAATCTTGGTAATGATATTTTTTATTGACCATGGGAATGTACATATGTATATAATCTCTGTACTTCGATTAAGTAAATCAATCAGATTAGATCAGATAAATACTCAGACGCATAATCTTTAAATACGGAAATACCAAAATGGTTATCATTTCTATATTTAAACAAATTGATACAGATTGAAGTTGTACGGATATGATGTTGCTGATAAGTTGTTTGCTGCAAATACAAATTATTTATAATTAGTCTTTTCAGAAAGTTGGAAAGAGATGCATACGCTCCTTTTTTCGGCATTTTCCAATTCCATTTTACTTTGCGAATTCCATTGGAAAGGGCAATTGTAAAAATTATGCCTTAGAATTTTTCGAATCATTCGAGTATGTGGAAAACTGTTAGAATTTATTTGTTTTATCAGCTCTTTTTGTGCTTTGGTTTAATCAAATTTGTTGGACATAAATTTATTTGTATTTTGCTGATCCTTCCGCATTTGAACCGTAAGACTGTGCATCAAATCCGTGGTCCTAATCTGGGATATGCACAACATATTGCATCATATAATACATTTAAGTGTTGTGCTTTCCGATCCTGAGAAAAATGTGTACCTTCAAATTTTACCCATGGAAGAATAACTTATATGTTAGATTTGAGCAAGTTATGGATAATCTTTCCATGAGTTCGCCTCAATGCCGATGAAAAATATATTCCTTATTTTATTTTATTTAAACGCCCATAAGGCGTTTACGAAAAATATTAGCTTATATAATTTACTGCTAAATTCACATAGATAAATGTGAGAAACTAGATGTAGGATACATAAAATATAGGAGTTGACAAAATAATGTTATTGAGGATTTTGGCGGACTATCCATATTTATTTTACTTATATTCTATGTTACATATTTTTTAGCTTTTTTTTTTTTAATAATTACATGCTAAAAAATATGTAACATAGAATATAAGTAAAATAAATATGGATAGTCCGCCAAAATCCTCCATAATATTAATAAAAAAAGGTTTAAAATTGTTGTTTTAATAGTTTATGAACTAGGTAGAAACATTTGGCACATATGACGTTTGAATTTTGCCAAGTTCAAATTATCGTCAAATACATTCATATTGTTTGTAAGTATTCATTCATTCATTCATAAGTATTTGTTATTTGCTATGTAAACGTTGTATTGGGGATTGCAAACTAGGTATTGTTGGAATGAGTTGTATACATATAAAATGTTTGTCTAGTTGTTCATATGCAGGAGTTATAACTATATAATTTCGATAAAAAGTTGAGTTCGTTGGTTTATTTTGGTTTGGTTAAATAAATATTCATTTTCAACAGGTGTTGTCATTTTGTATGGAAGAAACTATTCAACATGTAAAAACATTATTTAGGTGGAATTATTTATTTATTATATTATATTTATCATATTTAATACATTTATTTATTATATTTTTCAAGACAATTATGGAAGAGTGGTATAAAAATTTATTGAAATTATTATTTTTTATTAAATTCAATATTATGGAAACCGAAGCATCGCCTTCAACTGATAAGATATATAATAATAATTTTTTTTATTTTAGTAATTTGTACATTTAAGTTTACAAATTTCTAATTGATTATAATATTTCATATTCACTATATTTTTTCAAGTTTTATGTAGCTCCTGCAATACATCTTGAACTTTCCAATTGGTGTGGACTTTAAAGTTTCTGGTAGTGTGTTATACACCTTCATTTATATTTGTACAGTAGACTGTTCTGCGTATTCGCTTTGTCCTTTTTTTGTAGCCTAATTTCCTTGCACGTCCTTGTGTTATATCTGTGAATGTCTTTATTGTATAAAATTTTATTTGCGAAGTATTTTGGTAACGTGTTGTTCAATATTTTGTGGATAAATACCATCGTGTTCAAGGTCAGCATCTGTTTCACGGTCAACCAATTTAGTTCCATTAACATTTTAATTTTTTTTGAAAATCTGTTTCGTCGAAGAATTATTCTCATTGCCCTGTTTTGGAGAATTTGTAACTTATTTTGTTCTCTTTCGTTACATAGGAAAAGTATACTTGAGCAGTAGTTGAAGTGTGGAGCAATAATTGAATTGTATATGGTGATTGCAGTTTTTCTAGAAATTTTTGGCCGAATTCTTCCAAAAAAAGATATCTTTTATATAAAAAGATATATAAAGCATATAGCGCCGAATCAGCTGTTCGACGTTCGCCATTTTGGAGTTTGGAGTTGAAGGGTTGCGTTTCAATAAAAACAACAACTATTATATCTCTAAATCTCTATAAACAGTATGTAAATAAACCAATTACATAAAATGTTGAATGGCTTCAGTCATACGTTTCAATACAACTTCAATATGCTTTCACCAGGTGACCGGAAAATTATGGAGAGCAGTGACGTCAGCACTAAAAATTCAATACCACCGACTTGACAGCGTGTTTTAATGACATGGTAAAACGGACTTTTTAATCATTTTTATTAAAACTCTACGTTTAATATTATTTAATAAAACTTACATATTCAGAATCAGCATTTATTGGTCTATACCAGTGGTTCCTAAACTCTTTTGGCCCATATATATATTTATAATAAGTTTAAAAAAGAATTACAAATAATAATAAGTTTAAAATAATAAGTGTAAGTGTAATAATAATAATTTTTTTATTGTATCAGAAAGAAAAGAATTAGCTTTGATCCCAAAACATATAAATATTTGAAAATAAGTATATTAGATAACCTAATAAATAAACTGCCAGTCAACCGTAGGATATTTAGATAAATAAATACGATATAAAATTTTTCCTTTTGTGAGGGCTTCAGTAACCAAGGTAAACAACAGTATTTTGAGATTACTTTGAAATATATTTTGCAGGTAAATTTAATTATATATTTTATTTTGATAACATTATTCTAAAATATAATATTTATTATAGATTTGTAGTATTGAAGGGTAGTTTACATTAAAATATTTAATTTGGCCAAATTGAAAATTATTTGTTGACAAATGACAGTATTAGGTAACGACGACAGTTGCTTGGTTACTGGAATGTAGGAATAATAATAATAATCATTTCCAAGTTGTTTTGAACGGTGACAAAATGTCATTTTCAACCAACGGAAATGAAAATGGGTTGATTATGTCATCTTTACAGATGAACATTGATAATCTGAGACCCCAAAAAACAAAAGCAGGTATTCCTAGGCAGAGAATGAAATGGACGAACGATGTCAATATGTTCATCGTTCGTTCATATTTTTATGTGACGAAACTAGAAACAGATATGTTATTGTATAGGAAAAAATTACATTTACTTTTCTCACAAAATTATCCGGTTGCCCAAGTAAACGAACAAAGATTAGCTGACCAAAAAAGGGCAATTTTCAAAAATAATTTAATCCCTGTAGTAACATTAAATCAGATAAAAAAGGAAATAGGAGATAGATTGCAATTAGAGAATAATTTAGAACAAATTAATACGAGTAGTAATGTTATATTAGATACATTGAATGAAGACAGTTTAGATAATATTCTAGTAGAAGAATCTAATGATATTACAGTAGATTCAAATAACTTAGACGCTATTCATAATCTTAGGGAAATCAACATTGCAAATTTAAACTTACTAGATGATAATGTAATAGAATTAGCTAACTTGCTTCATAATAATATAAATAGATATATAGATATAGAGCCCACAGTTAGACCAAAATTACCAAAATTGCATACGTCAAAAAAATTATCTAAATTAATTTCTGAATTAAATAATTTAATTTTACCAAAAATAATATTTGACGATATTAGTTTTTTAGATCTTCATACGTTAGTGTACGCTAGTGCTATCACTATATGTACTAGGTTAGGAGTTAAATTAACATCCTCTGATGATAGATCATATAATTATAGTAAACCAGAATGGCAGATTAGATTAGAAAATGATGTAGTATTTTTAAGAAGTAGTATAGCTAGAGTAATTGAATATAAAAATGGGAATAGAAGTAGAAATATTTTGAGACATGTAGATGAAATTGGGAGAAAATTTGGTTATAACATTGGTAGTAATAATAATGAAAATATAATCAATGATTTATTAGATTTATTAAAACAAAAATTAGGTGTAAAAGCTAGTAGATTAAAAAGATATAATTATACGTATAATAAAAGAAATAATAATAGATTATTTCAAAAAAATGAGAAAATATTTTATTCCAAACTTGATGATAAACAAAATATTATTTCGAATAATAATATTCCGTTGCCATCTGAATCAGATATGCGCGATTTTTGGACAAACATTTGGAGTAAAGATATAAAACATAATGAGGCAGGTTCATGGATAGAAAATGAAGAACTCAATTGTTCAGACATTGAACAAATGAGTTTTTCTGATATATCGGTTGAATTGTTAGCCAAAATTATAAAAAATACTCATAATTGGAAAGCCACGGGTTGCGATTGGATACATAATTTTTGGTACAAACGTCTAACTACTTTACATCCTCTTTTTGCAAAAAATCTTTCAAAACTTGTCAAACAACCTCAAAATTTTCCTAATTTTCTAACTAAGGGCATTACTTATATGTTACCTAAAAGCGAAAATATTAATAATCCCTCTCAATATAGACCCATTACATGTCTACCGACAATATACAAAATTTTAACCTCTTGCTTGACAGATTTAATATATACTCATTTGGATGAAAAAAATATTTTATCTGAACAACAAAAAGGTTGTCGCAGAAAACATATGGGATGTAAAGAACAATTAGTTATTGATTCTGTAATTTTAAAACAAATTCAAAATCAAAAGCGTAATTTACATACTTGTTATATAGATTATCAAAAAGCTTTTGATAGTGTCCCGCACTCGTGGCTAATAAAAATATTAAAAATATATAAAGTTAACCCAATTATAATTAGCTTTTTGAAAAATATTATGTCCTTTTGGAATACAGATTTACTAGTAAATTTAAAAGGTAAGAAAATAGTAGTACCGGGCATTTCAATAAAAAGAGGGATTTTTCAAGGAGACTCATTGAGTCCTCTTTGGTTTTGCTTAGCATTGAATCCTATGTCTAAAATGTTAATTAAAAGCAAGTTTGGAATAAAAATTAAGGGTAATACAAGAGAGAGTAGTATAGTTTCACATCTATTATATATGGATGATATAAAATTATTTTCAAATTCTGAATCAAATTTAGAAAAAATGATTAAGGTAGTTAAAATTTTTTCAGATGATATTAAAATGACTTTTGGTTTAGATAAATGTAAAACGATCCATATAGAGAAAGGCAAAATTGTAGATGGAGACGAGGGTATATTTAGAAATTTCAAAATTAAAAGTATGAAAGGGGATGAGGTTTATAAATATTTAGGATACCCGCAATCGAATAGATTAGATCACACTAGTATTAAAAATGATATTAGGATTAAATTTCAAACTAGGATCAGAAAAATTTTAAAATGCAATCTATCTGCTAAAAATTTAGTAAAAGCAATAAATACTTGGGCAATACCTTTATTAACGTACTCATTTGGCATAATTAAATGGTCCAATACAGATTTAGATAGTTTAGAACGATTAATTAGAACTACGTTAACAAAGTTTAATTGCCATCATCCAAATTCAGCTATAGAACGAATTAATTTACCTAGAAATTTAGGAGGTAGAGGTATAGTCAAAATAACATCTTTGAAACACAATCAGGTAGAAATGCTTAGAAATTTTTTCCATAGGAAAGCTAATAGCTCAGAAATGCACAAAATAATTTGTAAGGCAGATAGAAACATTACACCTTTAAATTTATATGACGAGAATGCCAACATTCTTATAAATACTAACCAGGAATTATTAGATTCCTGGTCAAATAAAATTATTCATGCAAAACACTTCAATTATCTCAACCAAACGTATGTTGACAAACTTTCGTCAAACAAATGGTTGAGTATTGGAGAGTTGAGCGCAGAAATAGAAGGATTTATGCTTGCCATTCAAGATAGAGTCATTAATACTAAAAATTATAGGAAGCATATAATCAAAGATATAAATCAAATTGATGATTTATGTAGAAAATGTTTGGCTTTTCCGGAAACTATAGAACATATTATATCGGGATGTTCTATATTAGCGCCGTCCGAGTATACATTTAGGCACAATCAGGTTTTAAAAATAATCCACCAAAGTTTGGTAATTAAACATAACTTGATTGACTGCCGTAATATAGTACCATATTATGAATATGAACCAAATTCATTTTTAGAAAATGAATTTTATAAAATATATTATGATAAAACTATACTAACAGACAGAACAATTAGTCATAATAGACCTGATATAGTTTTACATGACAAAATTAAAAAAATAACTTATATCATTGATGTAGCTATTCCAAATTCCTGTAATATTCAAAAAACTGTTTCTGAAAAAATTAGAAAATACACAGATTTAGGAAATGAGATTAAAAGAATTTGGCATTCTCGGAATATAAAAATATTACCATTTGTTATTTCGGCTACTGGCATTATACCTAGGTCTCTGATTCAAAATTTAGGCGTATTAGATTTGTCAAAGAATTTATACATAAAAATGCAAAAATCGGTAATTTTAAATACATGTAGGATTACAAAAGATTTTTTAAATATTTATATTGAGGGATCAGTAGGATTTATAGGTTCAATTAGGAATTCCACAGAGCCGAACCCTCTGATATGAAAATATCTGGAGTCGGTGAATTTTTTTTCCCATCTGGTCTCTGGTAGGTTGACATGTTGTTCTTGTATTGTTTTGTAATTATAATACATATAGTGCAATTGCCTAACGTGGATTGACCAGATGATCATTTGGGAAGTGTGTGAAAGGGTTTAGTTTTTCCTGTGGGGAAAATTAAACCCGGACATTTAAATCTGGTGCGTAAATAGTAAATATTATTATTATTAAATAAATATAATATTAATAATATTAATATTGAAGGATATATAAATAATAATATAAAGATAATAATATAGAGGGATTTTTCAAGGAGACTCATTGAGTCCTCTTTGGTTTTGCTTAGCATTGAATCCTATGTCTAAAATGTTAATTTATTTATTTATTTATTTATTTATTTATTTATTATTACATTTATTACATACAAGATAATAACAATATAAAAGGAAGCTTTGACTGTCCAACTAGGAAGGTTTCCCGTTTTAGGACAGTCAAATTGGCAGGTTGCATGTACATAATTTCACATTAATGGATTCAATAATAATAAACAATAATGGTACATATTGGGGGAGTTACTTAGATATTAGGTACAATATCAGATAAAAGTTGTGTTATTCTAGGTGTACATCAGTAATAAACAATAAAATCCAGGTAGGTACATGTAAAATATAAAATAAAATAAAAATATAACATATAAATGTAAGAATGAAAAATAAAAATAAAAGTATTTTTTTAGGAAAATACTAATTAGCAGTAATAAACAATAAAATCCAGATAGATACATGTAAAATATAAAATAAAAAAATAAAATATAAATGTAAGAAAGAAAAATAAAAAAATATTTTTTAGGAAAATACAAAATACAAAATCGAAGAAATCAACTCATACTACGTTTTTTAATATTTTTTCGGAATCTGTCCTACCTAAGTCTAATAACCATTTTGTAATTTTAGTACCGAAGGATGATAAATCACACAGTTTAAATTGAGAGGGGATTTTGTTGTATATTTTTGGTCCCAGGTATGAGAAAACTTTTTGATAAGCCGCAGTATTGCTTGTAGGAAAGGAAAGGTCGTTTCTGCTCTTACTTCTGGTTTGATGATTATGATCGACTGTTATCGTTTTGCTTATATTTTTGTGGACGCAGATTGTTATTTTTTTTATGTAACACTGTCGAACATCAAGCACATTAAACTCCTTGAAGAGAGCGTCGCTCGAGTATCTGAAGGGTTTTTTCATAATGACGCGTAGAATGGATTTCTGTGCCTTCAGTAGCGGGTATAATATTGTTAATCCTGTTCCACCCCATCCAATGCAACCGTAGGTTATGACGGAGTTACAGAGCCCGTAGTATATTTTTTTAATGTCTTGAGTTTTTATAATTTCCCGCAATGCTATAAATATATAAATAAGCTTGCGCACTTTATTAGCTGTGTTTTCAATTTGTTGTTTCCATTTAAGGTGGTTATCCACTATTATACCTAAATATTTAATAGATTTAACACATTCAAGGGTTTCGCATTTACAAGTATGGTTATTATTTCCAAGGCTACACTTAATATTGTGTATTGTGAGGTGATGAGGTGTTTTGGGTTGCCCTGCAAGGGTAGCGCTAAATGTGAGATATTTTGTTTTTTGTATGTTTAGTGTAAGCAAATTACTGTCCAGCCACTGTTTTACTCTGTTTATACCTGTGTTCGCAAGGTGGTGTGTTTCTTTCCAATCATCTCCTTCAAACAAAATAACTGTATCGTCAGCGAACGTGATAATTTTGCCACCAATGTGTTGGTTACAAAGTTCGTTTATGTATATAATAAAGAGAAGGGGCCCAAGTGTACTTCCTTGTGGTACCCCAAAAGTGTATTTTAGTGAAGTGCTAATAGCCTCGTTAATTCTGGTTTGTTGAAATCTATTAGATATACAACTTTCTATCCATTGAAAAGCTTTTCCCTTTATTCCTATATTTCTAAGTCTCTGTAAAAGAATTTTATGAGATATTGTGTCAAATGCCTTGGCCAGGTCCAGGAAAAGGGCAATAGTTAATTAAAAGCAAGTTTGGAATAAAAATTAAGGGTAATACAAGAGAGAGTAGTATAGTTTCACATCTATTATATATGGATGATATAAAATTATTTTCAAATTCTGAATCAAATTTAGAAAAAATGATTAAGGTAGTTAAAATTTTTTCAGATGCTATTAAAATGACTTTGGGTTTAGATAAATGTAAAACGATCCATATAGAGAAAGGCAAAATTGTAGATGGAGACGAGGGTATATTTGGAAATTTCAAAATTAAAAGTATGAAAGGGGATGAGGTTTATAAATATATAGGATACCCGCAATTGAATAGATTAAATCGCACTAGTATTAAAAATGATATTAGGATTAAATTTCAAACTAGGATCAGAAAAATTTTAAAATGCAATCTATCTGCTAAAAATTTAGTAAAAGCAATAAATACTTGCGCAATACCTCTATTAACGTACTCATTTGGCATAATTAAATGGTCCAATACAGATATAGATAGTTTAGAACGATTAATTAGAACTACGTTAACAAAGTTTAATTACCATCATCCAAATTCAGCTATAGAACGAATTAATTTACCTAGAAATTTAGGAGGTAGAGGTGTAGTCAAAATAACATCTTTGAAACACAATCAGGTAGAAATGCTTAGAAATTTTTTCCATAGGAAAGCTAATAGCTCAGAAATGCACAAAATGATTTGCAAGGCAGATAAAAACATTACACCTTTAAATTTATATGACGAGAATGCCAACATTCTTATAAATACTAACCAGGAATTATTAGATTCATGGTCAAATAAAATTATTCACGCAAAACACTTCAATTATCTCAACCAAACGTATGTTGACAAACTTTCGTCAAACAAATGGTTGAGTATTGGAGAGTTGAGCGCAGAAATAGAAGGATTTATGCTTGCCATTCAAGATAGAGTCATTAATACTAAAAATTATAGGAAGCATATAATCAAAGACATAAATCAAATTGATGATTTATGTAGAAAATGTTTGGCTTTTCCGGAAACTATAGAACATATTATATTGGGATGTTCTATATTAGCGCCGTCAGAGTATACATTTAGGCACAATCAGGTTTTAAAAATAATCCACCAAAGTTTGGTAATTAAACATAACTTGATTGACTGCCGTAATATAGTACCATATTATGAATATGAACCAAATTCATTTTTAGAAAATGAATTTTATAAAATATATTATGATAAAACTATACTAACAGACAGAACAATTAGTCATAATAGACCTGATATAGTTTTACATGACAAAATTAAAAAAAATAACTTATATCATTGATGTAGCTATTCCAAATTCCTGTAATATTCAAAAAACTGTTTTTGAAAAAATTAGAAAATACACAGATTTAGGAAATGAGATTAAAAGAATTTGGCATTCTCGTAATATAAAAATATTACCATTTGTTATTTCGGCTACTGGCATTATACCTAGGTCTCTGATTCAAAATTTAGGCGTATTAGATTTGTCAAAGAATTTATACATAAAAATGCAAAAATCGTTAATTTTAAATACATGTAGGATTACAAAAGATTTTTTAAATATTTATATTGAGGGATCAGTTGGATTTATAGGTTCAATTAGGAATTCCACAGAGCCGAACCCTCTGATATGAAAATATCTGGAGTCGGTGAATTATTTTCCCATCTGGTCTCTGGTAGGTTGACATGTTGTTCTTGTATTGTTTTGTAATTATAATACATATAGTGCAATTGCCTAACGTGGATTGACCAGATGATCATTTGGGAAGTGTGTGAAAGGGTTTAGTTTTTCCTGTGGGGAAAATTAAACCCGGACATTTAAATCTGGTGCGTAAATATTGAGAGATCAGTAGGATTTATAAGTTCAATTAGGAATTCCACAGAGCCGAACCCTCTGATATGAAAATATCTGGAGTCGGTGAATTATTTTCCCATCTGG
This sequence comes from Limnephilus rhombicus, assembly GCA_929108145.2. Lineage (NCBI taxonomy): Eukaryota > Metazoa > Arthropoda > Insecta > Trichoptera > Limnephilidae > Limnephilus > Limnephilus rhombicus. Next base: position 14,939,150 of record OV815278.1, on the reverse strand, counting down.
TCTGTGGTAGGTTGACATGTTGTTCTTGTATTGTTTTGTGATTATAATACTTATATAGTGCAATAAGGAACTCCAGTGAAAAATATTATGGCTTTAAAAAAATATGTTCATATAGACCAAGAAACGCTGATTCTGAATATATAAGTTTTATTTCATAATATTAAACGCAGAGTTTTTAAAAAAATATTAAAAAGTGCATTTTTAAACCTCTTTCAAAACACAGCGTTAAGTTGGCATTACTGAAATGGTTAACTGTGACGTCACACTTAACCTGTCACCTGGTGATAGTGTGTTGACATTTGAAATGACTTGAAGTGCACACGTACCTATGCAATTCAACATTTCGTGTGTTTGGTTTATTTTCATACTGTTTATAGAGATTTAGATAAATAATAGTTATTGTGTTTATTGAAACATAATTTAGGCCCTCAACAATTAACGAAAAGGGCTATATTTGCGGACAATCTTCGATAAATTTTGGCTATTTGAGGTTAAAGTCGTGTCATATTTGACATTGTATTTTCAAATTGTTTTTAGTATAGGGCTTTTTATACAAGTTACTACACAATCGTCATGATCAGTGTATTATAAATACCAGTGTTTCTGTATGTGTTATACTTAAAACAATGTACAAAATCACGCCTGAACACAAAATTGAAGAATGATGTCACTTGTATTTGCAATGAAAAAGATGATTTATTATTTTTATATTGCACTTTGTTAAAATACAATAACAGTAGCGGTGAAATGTGGACATTTTATCAATGTTTTTCTATATTAAAAGCAGTTAATCTAAAATAAAAACGCCTCAATTTCTCACACAAAAGTCATTGAGTCATCCTATATTAATTTTATTCCGCCATTTTCTTAAATTCAAAATCAGGGATGCTCAGCCCAAGAAAATTATTTCCCTAGATTTCGAAGTGAAATTTCACATTTACGCAATTACCTACGTAGCCACCCGATTGTGTAACACTAATCCTGTTATATGTTAATTAATATGATAATTAATTGGAAAGATATCGGAACTTGGTAAATATACTAATAATACCGTGATTTTCCAAATAAAACACTTTTTGCTACGTGAAGTAATAATTTAAAAGTACGAATACACTCACCACTGAATTAGAAACTGAATTCCAAAAAAAAAAAACACTTTGCAAAATAAAAATCATAAGCAACCCGCCGCTCATTTGTACCAAGCGTGGTATTTTGAAGACCCCCCCCCCCCCCCCCCCCGAACGTGTCACGTAGTATGGGTACGTTCCATAATATCATTTTGAGTTGTCAGTGTTAAAAATAACATTGCATGTAAGTACATGAACAATAATTAAGATTCATAGGAATTCTAAAAAATATATATACGTATATATATATATATATATATATATATATATATATATATATATATATATAAATATTACCAGTAATATTGTCATATGTAATAAAATTTTTGCCAGAGTTCGAAATTTCCCTAGATTTTGTCCTGATTTCCCTTATCCCTAAAAAATATTTTTCTCCCCTAGATCTAGGGAAATTTCCCTCGACATGACATCACTGATTCAAAATGACAACTTAAAAAGTAAAAAACTATGGGTGGGTGAAGACCACCATAGATACGGTGCGTTTCTGGGAGTCTTTAAAAATTAAAACTTTGACAATTATTTTAACGTTTAAAACTAACTATAAAAATAAAAATAAAAATGCAGTTATTTAAGTTTGAAGGTCTTTATTCATTAAAAAAAATAAAAAAATTGGACTGGAGTTCTCTATTGCATAACGTGGATTGACCAGATGATCATTTGGAAAGTGTGTGAAAGGGTTTAGTTTTTCCTGTGGGGAAAATTAAACCCGGACATTTAAATCTGGTGCATAAAGTAATAATAATAATTAATTTAAAATAATACGTTAAAATAATAATAATAAGTTTAAAATAATAGTTCCCATAATAAGTTTAAAAAAGAATTACGAAAGTATGTCTACCTCAATTATTAATGTCTTTATTTGTTTGTAATATTTAAAGAATGATTATGTTTGCCAACCAATGTAAATGCTTATATCTTTATAAAATATTAGTACACACAAAGATGTGAGCTAACTTAAGATTAATAAATAAATAAATATGGGTACCACAACGGAGGGGGCGGAACGGGATAGGCAGGGACAGCATATTTACCACAACGGAGGGGGCGAAAATGGATATGGGGTGGGGCTAAATGGATCCCGCCCTATCCCATCCCTTTACGCCCCTCCCCCGGCGAAACTTCTTATAAATAAAAATGTGTCAAAAGGATCCTGGGGACCCCTGGGGGTCCGTACGGACCACTCTGGGAACCACTAGTCTATATGAACACATTTTTTTAAAGCCATAATATTTTTCACTGGAGTTCCTTATTGGAATATTAAAGTTTAAATCATATCAGATAAGCTATAAAGTAGGTAGCAAAATTATTTAATTAATCAATAATTCCTTAAAATGTGTATCTCATACTTTTGTTTAAATGTTTGACAAATACTTAGATGAATTAATAGAATGCTGTAAATTTTCAAGTTTACTAGCAATCGATAGGTATATCTCTTCATTTTAAATGCAATGATCGTAAATAATTATTTTATTAAATACTTTCAGTTTCACCAATCCTACAATTATAATATTCTGTAATTTTTAAAGGGTCTGCGCTTGTACTCAATTGTACTGTAATAATAAATAAAATATCTATATTGAAAAAGAAGGATAGCAAAACACGAGACAGAGTAGTTGGAAGGGTAAAGATGGGTGCAAGAATGTCGTAAGTTAATTTATTAACAATGATTTTATCGTGGTGACGGTTTTTCCATATTTATGAGCCTCCAGATTTTCTATCAAGGTTAATTGTTTGTCATTGATTGTAAGATATTGTTTTTTTTATTTTTATCAAAGCTGGGGTTTTTTCGTTATTCATGTAATTGACGAAAAACAATGATTCTAATTTTAAATCCATCATTTTTATTTTAAGTCTCTTTGTACTGCAGTAATCTAGTACAAAGTATTTTCTTTTTACAATTTGGAACGTTGAATTTAGAACGTTAAACGTAACATTTTAATAATTGAAGCCAGTATGACGATGTTTATTTACTTCATCTGTTTATATTATTTAATATTCATCATTACTCATGCAGATCAAAAGAAACCATGATAACATTTTTAAAATTGAAAACTATGTTAGGTACATAATACCTAAAAACAAATTTCATTTAAAATATTGAAAATATCAATATAGAAATAAAATGTAAAGTTATAACGTTGAAACAATTTAAATGAACTAATTATTATTTGAATTGCTTGGATTATGTATGTTCTTTTATATCATTTCAAAAAAAAGTTTGTGAGAGGCTACAAATTGTATTTGCTTTCTGTTATATGTATATTGCAAATAGAAGAAAACTTGGTAGGTTGCAAATTAATATTTTATTACTTCTACGCAGAGAAAGTTATTATTATAACAACTATTGCTTAAAATGACATTAAATTGCACTGACAAAGAATGGGCAAGAACCATTTTTGAAGTTGATCAAAATTATTAACTTGTTTCATAACTTTATAATTTTTTTTTTAAATAGTACCAAAACTATGGGAAGATACGATATTCAACTACCTAGTTCGAGCTACTAGAACTAGTTCGAGCGACTTGGGTTTTCAAATAAAATTAGGTGTAGTTAGTTACCTGCATTATAAGATTTTTTTATTACATTACAATGCACACATCATTACATATAACCGTACATAACCCACAATATTTGCCTGTTTTTTTTTTAAATTTAATTTTTAAAAAACGTTAACTCACGATGATGTTTTCATTCTCTGAGGACTGTTGTGGGAAGAGCCATCCGAATTATAATATTGTTAGGATTTCCCTTCCATCTTATTAAATAAACTTTCGGAGTTTTGAATCTGAAAATATTAAGAAATGCTATACAGCTCACATACAATGATGTTTCCGAATGTTTTATCAATGATTTTTTTCCTATCACGTGTTGAAAAAAACCCAATTTTCATAAACGCCTGAGGATAATTGTGTTACAAATCAATGTCAAAGAAAAAAAAATCTGATTATTTGGAAGCACTCAATATAAGGAAATACCCATGAATTATATTGGTTTGAAAATAGAATTTAAAACAAGTAAATAACTGACTTCATCTGTTTTATGGAAAATTTTCTTGCATTTGCAAAAAACTTATGAGTTGTGTATTAATTGACAAATCTCATCTCTTGTGCAAGTTTCAAGTCACAAAAGGAATTACAGATCTGAATTTTAAGCGGATAAGATTACGGAAGCCTCCAAGCTGCATATAACTACAAAACAAGGTTGGTGGATCTGTTATTTTCCCTGGAGTTGTCTGATTGTCATTCCTTGTGATATTTTGTTCGCGCAAGTAGATTTTCATTTAATATGGCTAAAATAAAATTATACATGCATTTATCGAACGACAAATTTGGTGCTGCAGTCAATTAATGCAATTTAAATTTCATCCTAACAAAATGGCTTTTTATAATATAAACCCAACTTGGGTCACCCCAAGTGGTTCGCTACGTTTGGTGATTTAGCAGGGGTGCCCGGGTTCATGGGGTGAGGTTTGTCTAGGTCTTGGAGGCGGATGACCAAGACACACTGAACCCCAGATTCCTACCCACCCCTTAAACCCTTTTCCTTCCTAGAACTCTCCTTTCCTTCCTTTTCCTAAAAAAACCCTCCACACAGCATCCCCAAAGATGACATAGGCCCTGAGGAAAATTATTTTCCTCAGCGCCTCCTGTGTTTTTTTTTTTTACAGTGAATACCGCACAAGAATCTCAACTGCTCCCGTCTGGAGCCAGTGAGACTATGGCATCCCCAATTGGGGTATGTTGTGAGGCTGAAGGTAGTGGGGAGGGGAAGGAGGTGGGGAAGAGGAAGGTTGGGAAGTACCTGGCTCTTCAGATCTGGTCACCAAACACGGCTAAAGCCATTTTCAAGCAACGTTTCAATTCTGAATGGTGGTCTTACACCAGGGCGATACTGATAGTATCTTCCACTCTGGAACATGCCGCAAATATACTATATATTATTTTAAATGAATTAATTGTGAAATAACACAAATTAATCAAATAAAATTTATTTGCGCATGCCGGGTTCGAACCCGCGACCTCCGGATTGTGAGTCAAGAGTCTTACCCACTGGACTACGGAGGTCGTGTAAAGTCTGTGTGGAGCTCATGTAAAAAAAAAAAAAAAAACTAGCTGACCCGGCAAACGTTGTTCTACCATATACATTATTTCTGTTCTGGATGAAAGTTCGATGAGGCGGACGTAGCACCATCTGTCATAAATAATTTCGTTCTGTTTGAAATACAAACGACGGTAAAATTTGTTTATACAAAAACACTAAAGTCGCGATTAAAATATGGGAGCGCAGGGAGGGTGAAAATTTGGGGTTAAGGGTATTTTTTGATGCCAAAAAAATACAAAAAAAAATTGCTGCAAAGAGAGAAGTTTTTTTCTGGATGGGGTATGAAATATACTCTTTGATCTATTCTCATACATACCAAATATACATAAAAAATTTCATAAAAATCGGTCGGGCCGGTTCAGAGGAGAGAGACCATAAACACCGTGATACGAGATTTTTATATATGTAGATTGGGAAGCATGTAATATTCAGTGAAAATAATATCTAAAATTTATTTTTAAATCACGACAAATACAATTATTTTACGTTAGGAAATAATTATATATTACAGTTTTATCCAATTTTACTTCAAGTACGGAACGTCAAAAAAACTGCTAGATATTTTTTTAGCCTTTTACTATTAATACTTTATTAAGTTGCATTATTGCATTTATAACCTTGTACTTTACAGTCAATCTAACGATTATGTAAATGGCATTATTATATTAAGTTCTACAAATAACAGCATGTACCAACCAAATGTGAACTAAACCAGGCAATTTGACTGTCCTAAAACGGAAAATCTCATAGTTGGACAGTCAAAACGCTCTTATAGTATATATGCATTTTGTTAAAATAAATAAAAATAAATAATTAAATAAATATTTTACTTCAAGTGCTAGATATCTTCCATACATTTGGAATAAAATGATGAACCTTTTCGGGTGGGCATTACAGATTTTAAATCCAAAACATTGTAATCCGGGCCTGTTTGTAACTTTATTTTGGATGAAACAGGCCCAGAGAGCCTTCCTCTGGTATTTGCGAAAAATTTACTTTTTTAAATTTATTTTTTATTTTTTTTATTATTTCATAAATGTTTACATGTTACAGTTTTTGCCATTTTTAACTACCATACTAGGCCATTGCCCGTGTTGTTATTTACTGTCATTTATTATTTATTATTTGTAATTTACATATTTACGTACTGTCTGGATAAACTTTCCTGAAAATGAAGAGTCACGCATAACACCGATATTAAAACTTTCATAAAAATATTTTTCATTTTAAAACCCTTGTAACGTATTTTAACTAAATATAAGGTAAAATGTTTTTATAATCAAATGTTCATGTTTATTTTTTTACATTATCTCCACACAGGAGGCCCTGAGAAAAACCTTTCCTTCAGAGCCTTTGTCATCTTTGGGGACGCTGTAGGGTTTTTTTAGAGAAAGGAAGGAGAGGAAATTTTGGGTAGGAATAATTTAAAAGTATGAATCTTCCCCTCCCACTGCGGTACAAGGCGATGCATTGAGAGAGATCGGCTGGAGAGGTCAAAAGTTGTCCTTCAGATTGATACCAATTTTACCCATCGAGTGCGCAGTAGGTACTGCACTATTCATTATTCTACTCAACGCTGAATTTTCTTTTAGTCTTCGGGTATTTTACCCCAAATATTCACTCAACATTCTTTGAGGCTTTACTGAGTGTTTGGCTAAGGGACACGGAAGCTAAGTGTGGTTTATGGTCAGACCGAATACTATTCACATTTTTGTTCGTAAGTACTTGCCAATTGATTTGAGATTTATTATATTTTTTTATGTTCTCCATTTTAAACAGGTGTTTGCAGTTTTTTTTACACGATGCAATGCCACCTCATGGAGGAATGTGTTTTTTGCCTTGTTTAATTCATATTTGTGTACACTAACCTATTATTTGCATTTTGTTTTTCCTGTTAAGCACTTACAGTTATTTCTAATAACGTATACAGGGACACTGGAGGGCTAGATTCGTACAAAATAAATAAATGTAGCTTCGTTTAAAAAAAAAAGAATCTTGCGAGAGTCTTGAAGGAGTAACCATCTGTTAATTATACCAGGGCGATTAAGAGGTGGATAACCTCCAATGCACTATTACGTACGTACATAATACTAAAATCATGAAATGAGAGGTAAATATTTTTCATTTCATTAGCGAAGTTTCAAACCCAAACTCACCCATTTAATGTAAAGAAAAAAATTATTAGAAATTAACAATTTTTTTTAATATTTATTGGAAATTGAGAGTAAATTCGTAGAAAAAATAATAAGTTGTTCAAAGATGTCCGTTGATCCAGTCGACCAGTGCTGGTACTCTAGCCCATATTCCGGTTAAAGTAGCTTTTAACTGTGTAATAGTGTTTCCTAAACATATTTGTTGGTACCAAAAATGAATATAGTTAAAGTAGAAAGTAGCTTATGGAAGTAATTCACCATCCAGTGACGAGAGCGCTGGCTCCAGTGGCTACATTCAGGTCCTTGACTGGCAGGGGAATGAGCCTGGTGTTCAGTTCGCAATGGAGATGGCAGAGGAGAGGATTAGAACAGCGATGTCGTAGTCGAGGGTGTTGGAATTGTACTGGGAGTTGGTAGACACCCTGGATACCTTGTAGGAAGTGCCACCAGATGCGTGCTGGCTAGATCCTGCACGGACGTTCCATGCTCCGGCGGACGTACTACAATAAACAAAATCAAATAAGGGCTGTCTTTTAATTTATGATGGAAGCGTAAAAGCATTATTATTCCAATTGTTATTGCCAAACCCATTATCGGCAAATGAAAGTTGGATCGAATTAAACAATTACTTTTTGCCTTACCCAGTGGTGCAATGTCCAGCGGTCAGGATGACGGTGGTGCTGATGATGGAGCCTCTGCAACGGAGTCCTCCGTTGTACTGGAGAGCCACCTGCCATGGGGCATCCTGGATGGAAGCCTCAGTTCCTCCAACAATGGGGAACTGGCCGATTCCTCGGATTGGACCGACGACCGTGCCAGCTGAAAATGGTGGTTACGTAACATAATTAATTTATTTTATCACCTTTTACTTTTCGTTTGAAAGAAAGACATTTGCCAAATAGACTGGAGGTTCGAAATAACACCACAATAACTTACCGGAGGCAACAGCCAGGACAATAGCGAGGACCACGAACTGGAAAATCTAACATCTATCGAATTGGATTATTTATATTGTTTTATTTATTTAAAAAAATTTTTAAACTTTTTGAGTAAAATCTTAAATTATAATATTTAATTAAATGAAGTTTAAAAAAATAAAAAAAATAAATATTCATCCTGGACTTGCAGAAAAGTCAATAGATGTCGCGTATTAAAAATAAAATGGATAAAAAAAATTATCCAGACACTATCTAGAATGCATTTAGTTCGAGTTGAATCTTGAAATCATATATATAAAGATAGCAGCCAATAATATGTGCGTTAAGAAAATGCAGATAATGTTGGTAGTTCTTAGTCGAAGTATGATACAGTTAAAAGTGACCGAATTTCATATGGGTTCCGTAGCTCAATCGGTAGTGCTCTTGCCATGTAAGCAAAGGGTTCTAGGTTCGAGTACCAGCGGAGCCAATATCTTTTCTGATTTTTCTGTCTCAGATTTTCGATTGAGTTTGGCTAATATTGTCTTCATTGAATTAAATATTTATATTCTATATTTTTGAATGTAGCTATTACTTTGTGGTTATCCATTATAATAAAATGAAACAATGCAACTTTGTATAAACCACTTATAAAATGTGCAAATCCGACCGGTTTCGGAACAAACGTTCCTTCGTCAGGGAAAGCTTATACTAATTTGACAGTTTAGAACAATGTTTTATTAGGGTAGGGGTGGAGCCGTTGTTAGTTAATAATGTAGATTGGGTGGGTAGGTATTAGTGTAGAGTGGGTGGGTAGGGGAACAAATCCATGATTGGGCTATATGACAATATTTTTTGTTTGTTGATAATAGATTCATTATTTTTAAGGGATTTTTTAATTTCCAAAGCTTTTAAGTTATCTAAACGTTTTCCTTTATGATTAATATGAAGAATATTTATCCCTGTATTTTTTTCAAAACTATGGTTATTTTCAATGATATGGTTAGCGAACTCAGAAAAATTATTATTATTAAGACACCTTAAATGTTCTTTGATTCTGATTTCAAAATTACGAGTTGTTTTTCCAATATAAAATGAGGGACAATCATTGCATTTGAGTTTATATATTCCGGAATTAGTCAATTTATGGTCTTTATCTTTAGTATTTCTCAAAAAATTACCGATATTATTTCTTGTATAAAACGCTGGTTTAATATTAGAAGGGAAATTTTTGCAACATTGAACTGAAAAATTTTACGCCATTCTTTATCAATAATATTATTAGAATTGTATAGATATTTATTTTTTGAAATTTTGCTAAGTTTTTTATTTAGGATGTTATCAATTAATTTTGGTTCATATCCGTTATTTATAGCAATTTGTTTTATTATAGAAAGTTCAGAAAGGAAATTATTATTAAACATTGGGACATTTACTAAGCGGTGTATCATGGAATGGAAGGTGGAGTGTTTTTGTGAGACAGGGTGGTTGGAGGTCTTATGAATTACTATGTCAGTGTATGTTGGCTTGCGATATATACTAAAATCGATTTTATTATTTATAATAGATAAAGTTAAATCCAAAAAGTTTAATTTTTCATTGCCTATTTCTATCGTAAATTTTATTTGATTATGAAAGGAATTTAAAAGGTTAAGAAAGTTGTTGAGTTGACGTTCGGATCCTGTCCAAATGACAAAGATATCATCCACATATCTCTTCCATAGTAAAACATTGTTTAAAAGGGTTGATTTTGAATTAAAAATAGTTGTTTCCAAATCATTCATAAATATATCAGCAATAAGAGGGCTGGTGGGGGCTCCCATTGGAAGGCCTTCTTTTTGTTGGTATATGACATTATTGTATTGAAAATAATTTTGATTTAAAACTAACTAACCATATCATTGAAAATAACCATAGTTTTGAAAAAAAATACAGGGATAAATATTCTTCATATTAATCATAAAGGAAAAGGTTTAGATAACTTAGAAGCTTTGGAAATTAAAAAATCCCTTAAAAATAATGAATCTATTATCAACAAACAAAAAATATTGTCATATAGCCCAATCATGGATTTGTTCCCCTACCCACCCACTCTACACTAATACCTACCCACCCAATCTACATTATTAACTAACAACGGCTCCACCCCTACCCTAATAAAACATTGTTCTAAACTGTCAAATTAGTATAAGCTTTCCCTGACGAAGGAACGTTTGTTCCGAAACCGGTCGGATTTGCACATTTTATAAGTGGTTTATACAAAGTTGCGTTGTTTCATTTTATTTATATTCTGTTTATAAAATAATAATTATCAAACATGATTTGATTAGAAGTCATTCAAGTATACGTTATCTCTATAATCGTTTTCAAGTCTACTACTACCTACCTTATCTTATGAATAAGTTTTGTAGGTTTTCCCTAACACGTGTTTTCCTACATTTTTGACGTAAGCATTAAATTTAAAAAAAAAATCCATCACCTAGAAGAATCTTCTCATTATGCTCTCTTCCCAAGGACATTGCATTTTTTAGCATTCTGCAAGAAATTGAATAAAAATATATGTATTTTTGTAGGTATATGCGTAAAAATTGTTACCATTTTTTTCCACGTCATGCCCATTACCAATTGAACTATCGATTGATTCATTCGTATACCTTTCCCTTATTTCATGAATTCATTAATCACACAACATATAAAAATCTTACAAAAAAATTATTAGAAAAAATTACCCCACCTCTTGAGGTGGGGTAATTTTTTATAATAATCAGATTGAGGTGTTTTGAAGGTAACCTCTAATCGCATTTGAAGAACGATTTACATATGACTGCTTTGCTATAACGAAGGGTTGTCTCATTTCCAGTGGTGGTTCGTGCCCCGTCATTGGTCACAATCGGAGGTTCAAAAAAGGAAAAAAAAAATCTCACAGGTGTATGAAAAAATATTATTTTAATCTTTTCCATATTACATATATAATATGTTGATAGGTTTAATTCCTTTTTATTAATTTCTAAATAAAACACTTGTGTTGCAAAGTTTTTTTTAACTAAGAAACGACATTTATGTTTATTAATATCACTTTGAATGGTTTTTTCTAACAATCAAATAATAGAATAACAAAACAAATGACAATCGATGATTGCATTCTAATTGACATTATAGGATTCAAATTTAAAGGGAATATATTTCCCTTACATCTCCCCCCCCCCCCGCGGGAAAGAAAATTATTGCAAAAATTTTCATTCATCTTCGATATCCTCTTCATGGTTCATCAATGCAGGTGCTGGAATTAATTTCGAGATGTGGAAAAAATTTGATTCTAATTTTTTTCGACCAGTATTTATCTTGTAAATTGAGTTTGATAATTTTTTCTATTATTTTGTAGGGTCCGATTCTCAATTCGTCGAGCTTCTTCCTGTTAAGTTTGTTTCTATTCTCCACAAAAACAGTATCACCAACTTTGAAGTTAATATGTCTCCTGGTTTTATCGTAAATCATCTTGTTGTAATTATTTGACTTTATAGTATTTTCCAGAGCTTTTTTTCTGTCTTGAATCAAATCGATGTCAGTCTTCTTAAGTTTTAACTCATTTGGCAAAATCGTAACATCTGTGCCGTTAAGTAGGTACTGAGGCGCATAACCAGTGACAGTGTGCTCCGTTTCATTATAGTTTTTTACACAATTACGGGCTATAGTTGTCCAAGCCACTTTTAAGTCATTTTCGTTGATTTTGCATCTAATTTTATTGACTAGCGTTTGATTTAATCTTTCATTTAATCCATTTGAGAAAGGCGAGTTTACTGCAGTAAAAATGATTGGAATATTTTTTTCATCCAAAATTTTTTTGAATTCTCTAGAATTAAGACCCGGATATTGGTCTGATAGTATCATGCCAATGTCATTAGTTTCTGTGGAGTTTAAGAGTTTGATGAAATCGTTGGTATTTTGAGTTTTTGACGTCAAAATATATGCAAACCTCGTGAAATGATCTGATAGCAGGTGCAAGTATCTCTTTGTTTTTTTTTTTTTTTTTTTTTTTTAATGCCGGCAACCCGGTCGTTTATTGTAATAATAATCATATACACACAAGTTAGTAGCCCGCCTCACTAGACTAAGTCTGTTCCGAGGCGGGTACATATATATATATATATACATAAACTTAGACACATATACATTTACATATATATACATGCATATACACAATATTGTTCATACACACATACACGCATATGCGGACATACTTACACACAGGTATTCGCATACGTGTACATAATCAAACTCATAGATACATATTAAAACCTAAATACATATAATCAAATAAGAATTATTGGGAGTTGAAATACAGTTATCAAGGAATTGACAAATTTCCATAAAACCAAAAATTCATCAAGTACACATAGTAATGCTAGCGTCTAAATCTAGAACTATAAGATTTCAACAAAATAATATACATATGAGGTAATAATAATATAAACTTTCGCAAAACAAAAGCAGTATTAATAATAAAAGCATTCGTAATACAAAAGCAGTATTAATAATTAAGATAAAATTTCTATAAGTAACCAACACATATAAGTAAATAAAGAGTGAGGATTATAGACTAAGATGAGATTACTAATAACTTGGTGATGCTTGCCCTTTTTTTGTGTAGTAACCATGTATTGAAATGTTTGTATAACCAGTTTAGGTTGTTTTTTGTGGTACAGTAGGTGGTTTCTTTTAGGAAGGTGTTGAAAATGTGAGGTGCGAGGTAAGATTCGTGTTTTTGGGCAAAAGTTGATTTAGTTTTAGGCACTAGAAGTAGGTTACACGATTTAGCTCTTGTGTTTTTCGGGTGAGTTATGTGGCATGGAGAGGAATTTACGCAGTTTATTTGTATGATCTTTTTAATGAACAGCTTCCTGATATCTAGTATGTTATTAGTAATAAGTATGTTTTCCGTCGGGTGAAGAAAAGGTTTTTTGAACATGATCCTAATTAATGTTTTATGAATTGTGTTAAGCGGTTTAATGTACTTGTCGGCAGCTCCCCCCCAAGCAGAAATTCCATAAGTTAGGAGGCTTTGACAAAGAGCGTAGTAAACATTTTTTAATTGTTTTAGTGGCATAATGTTTCTAATAGTTTTGAAAATAAATGTTAGTTTACGGATTTTTTTAGTTAGTAAGTTAATATGAAGTTCCCAGTTTAATTTACAATCCACTGTTAAGCCTAGATACTTGATATTATCAGTATGTTCTATTTTTTCGCAGTTGTGGTTTGAGGGATTTGAGGTAATATCAGGGTGTAGGTATAAAGGCGGAGTGATTTTTGGTTGCCCGGTAGTGATTTTGCTGAATGTTAAGTATTTTGTTTTGGAGATGTTTAAGGTAAGAAGATTTTCGTCCAGCCAATTTTTTATTTCTAACATACCAGTTTCCGCACTTTTGAAGGCCTTTTCCCAACTCGGTGCTTTGAATAGAATTACCGTGTCATCTGCGTAACTGATTACCTTGTAGTCGATAGAAGCCATTTTAATATCGGTAAGTTCATTTATGTAAATGAGAAATAGAAGGGAACCAAGTACACTACCTTGAGGGACGCCATACTTGATTTCTTCCGGATCACTGTAGCATTTATTAAGTTCAACTATTTGTTTCCTATTTTTAGTATAGCTAATAAACCATTCGAGCGGCGGACCGTTGATACCATTATTTTTAAGTTTTTCGTACAGAATGTCATGAGAGATAGTATCAAAAGCCTTAGCCAGATCTAGAAAAACTCCGATGACTTTGGATCCTACATCTGTATTTTTGACAATGTAATCAGTTAATTCGGATATAGCCTGTTCTGTGCTCATTTTAGCTCGAAAACCGAATTGACAATCTGAGAGTAAGTTGTGTTTATCGAGGTAGGATATTAGCCTTTTTTTCATTGCTTTTTCCAAAACTTTCGATAAAGAATTTAATAGTGAGATAGGTCTGTAGTTAGATATGAGAGATTTGTCCCCTGACTTGTGAATTGGAGTTATAATGGCAATTTTTAGTTTATCCGGGAAAATCCCATGGCTAAAGCTTTGATTGAATATGTGTAGAAGAGGTATAACAATAAATTCTCGCAGATTAATCAGAATTTGGTTTGAGATTTTGTCCGGGCCCGGAGCGCAATGTGGTTTGAGAGATAAAATAAAGTCGGAAATTTCTGTTTTATTGAGTTTATATATATTAAAAGAGTGTAATGGTTGCTTGGTAGGGCTGTGTTTAGATGAAAGTTTTTTTGCAGTGTGGTGATTGTTGAGGATTTTGCTTGCTAGATTTAGGCCTACGTTGGAAAAATGAGAATTAATATAATTAGCTAGTTTAAATGGTTCGTTCTTAGTTTCAAGGATTTCTCCATTAATTGACAGTTTCTTGATATTATTATTCTTCTTGGGTTTTAAATATGCTGCTTCATTAATGACTTTCCAAGTTTTTTTTGGATCCGTTCTGGCATTTTCAATTGCGTTCCTATAAAATTTGTATTTGGCCTGCTTAATTAATTTGTTACATAGATTTCTATATAATAAGTAGTCATGATTAAGTTTACCGTCATGTGGGTTTTTATGTACTCTCATGTGCATTGCGTTTCGATTGTGAATACTCTTTACTAGCCCTGCAGTGATCCATGGTTTAATTTGCAATGTTTTGTGAGCTTTGTTTTTATGGGTTTTTATTGTAGTGTGCTTGTTAGTGTACTTTTCCATAGTTATTAGGAAAGCATTTAGAGCTTTGTTCGGGTCTTTTTCTTTTTGTGTTGAGGTCCAGGATTCATGACTAATTTCTGCCCTAAGTGATTTGAAGTCTATGACGTGTTGTGTGGTGTTTGTAGGCATTTTCGTTTTATTTTTGAAGTTCGATCTAATGCCGAGTGAAGTAGTGTAGTGATCGGTGACCGTTGTGTGAATAATGGATGAGATGGTTATTTTCTTGGTTTTAGCAAAAATGTGATCAATGCAAGACTTGGACTCAAGGCTTATTCTTGTGGTAGAATTAATAGTTGATTTAAGGCCATAATGACTTAAAAGACTTAGATATTCGTTAGTTTGAGGATTGCAATTCAAAATGTTTATGTTCAGATCACCCGCTAAGATGAGTTGTTGGGTATTTGTGTTATCATTCAGAAGTTTTTGTAGAGAATTTAGGAAAGGTGTAAGATTTTTAAAGCAAGGAGGTCTATAAATCGCAAATACAGATAAATCAGATCCAAGTGATATTTTTAAGCAATTTGCTTCCGTTAAATTTATTTCAGAGATAAAGGGATTCAGCGAATCTGTTACGAAGATAACTATCCCATCATTTTGGTTGAGTTTAGTAGTAGTATGGAATGTCGAATATCCAGGTAAGTAGATATCGGTGTAAGAGTCATCTGTCCAGCATTCACTTAAAATTATTATATCAAAGCGGGAGTCGAGGTCTTGTAAAAGAATTGTAAAACTGTCAAAGTTCTTGCGAATGCTTCTAATATTTTGGGATATTATATTTAAAGAGTTATTTGTGTGGAATACTTTGAAATCTTGAGAATTTTTGAATATATGTTCTTCATGATAGGGTGGTTCAAAATCAATGTTTAGTAGTGAGTCCATTTGTAATAGATGGAGTTACCTATACAGTAGACAGTTAAAAATAATGTAACCAATTAGATTATGAGCTGTAAGTCGTTGACATGTTTTACGTTTATTATTTTTGAAGTATGATCAGAGTTCTTTTTAATGAGGATTTTATTATTTTTGAACCAAGTATACATATAATTATTATCTTTAGCTTTTTGTTTTGTTTTAGCTTTTTGTTGACCGTGAACCCCCAAAACCACCTATCGTATCAATAGAACATATTTCAAAAGGTTTTGTTGCGGGACCCAAGTAGGACATCAATCCATATTTATTTTGACCTCTTGATTTGTTCTTTAAACATACTGCACAACTTTCGCAAGTTCTCTTTATATTGTTTGTCATGTTTTCTGATGTGTACCATGAGCTTATCATTTTTTGCATTTGATTAATTCCTATGTGACCTAGGTCTGTGTGAACATTTTTGATAAAATCTATGCTGAATTTTTCTGATAGAATTATTTTTTCTTTTTTTTTTTTTTACTTTCTTGTAATAAACATTATTCTTCGATATCAATTTATCTTTTCTGCACTGTATCTTCTCATTTTTGACCTGATCTTTTAAGATATCTTCTAATTTTATTAAGTTGACAACTTTTAATTGCTCATCTTGGTTCTCATCTGGTTCTAAGACTGGGTTTCTGCTTAGACAATCAGCTTCAATATTGTACTTTCCTGGAGAATATTTAATTTGAAAATCATATTGGGATAAGTAATATGTTAAGTCACCAAGCTCTTCATCGGTTCTAGATTTGATATTCATATTTTCCAGCGGTTTGTGATCTGAATAAACTGTAAATGGTTTTCCTATCAACCAGTATTGCCAGTATCTCACTGCCTCTTTTATAGCTAAGCATTCTAAGTAAATTGCTTTTTTCTTTTTCTGTGCGCTGTTTAATTTTTTCGAAAAGTAAGCAACAGGTTTTTCTTTTCCATCAGATTGTGTCTGTTTTAAAATAGCTCCAACACCCTCTAGAGAAGCATCTGTATATATATTAATTGGTAAATCTTGATCAAAAATTTCCAAGATCGGTTGTGAGCATATTAGGTTTTTCATCGTTTCAAAAGCATTTTGGCATTTATCAGTCCAAATAAACTTTTGATTTTTCCTTAATAAATTATGCAAAGGATCTAGTATTATTGCACTCTTCGGAATGTACTCATGATAAAAGTTGATTTTTCCTAGAAATTGTCGCACATTCTTTTGTGTTTTTGGAATAGGAAAATTCTTTATTGAAATCAAATTATCCTTTACTGGCTTGACTGAATTATTCTGAATTATATGACCCAGATATTTTACCATATCTGATGCAAATGTGCATTTTGTAAATTTTAATCTAAAACCTTCTGTTTTGATTGCATTCAGCAGCTTTGTCAGATGATCAATGTGTTCAGCAAAAGTTTTTGAAAAAATAAGAATGTCATCTATGTAATTGACAGCAAATTCGTTTAGTTTATATTTTCTCAATATATTGCTTAATATCCTCTGAAAAATTGCCGGAGAAGTCTTCAATCCAAAAGGCAGGCAGGTCCATTGATAATGTCCCTCCTGTGTTACAAATCCTGTTTTTTTTTTGTCTTCAATCCGCAATGGAATAGACCAAAAGGCTGAGTTTATATCCAGCGTTGAAAAAAATTTGCAATTTCTGGTCTTTGTCATTAGGTCTTCAATCAATGGAAATGGTTGAGCTTGAGGTATTACTATTTTATTTAAGTCTCTGAAGTCTATGCATAATCTGGATCTTTTGTTTTCTTCTTTTTTAAATGCTAGAGTGACCGGTGCAGCAAATGGACTGTACGACTCTTCTATCAGTTTATTGTCTAATAATTTTGCTATTTGCTCTTCTATTTCCTTTTTATCTTCTACACTGCATCTGTAAGGCCTCTTACTACAATATTTATCCACTAATAAGTCTATCTTCGCTTCATATCCATTGACAGTGCCAACATCATATTTACTCTTCGCGAACACTGATGTGTATTTGTCTATTAGTTCATTTATTTCTGTTTTTTGATCATTATTTAAATGATTCATTGTTATTTTAAAATCTTCTTTTTTAACATGTTCGTTAAAATTAATTCTGTGTTTTTCTATATGATTAAATTTAGTATTCGTTTTCATATCTGTAGAATATTTTTCTTTTTTATTTGTATTATTTAGGCAGAGTTTCTGTGATATTTGTAAGTCTTCACTTTGGATAAGTTTGAAGTCTTTTATCATGTCTAATCCAATCAAAAAATCATACTTGAAATTGTGTTCATCAATAATGTACACATCAACTTTATTCTCCAATTCAAAAATTTTTATGTTTAACGTTGTCAAACCACTCGTCTTTTTAACACCATTAATCGTTACTAAATTTGCTTCATTCAAATTGTTTCCTTTTCCTTTTAGTTTCAATAATTTAGAATTAATTAGAGAAACATTTGAACCTGAATCATAAATTCCGTATATTTTTAATTTATCATTTAGTAATAGTTTGACTTTTATTAATGGTGTTACTATTAGTTTTTTTGATCATTTTCATTTAATTCAGTTTCTATCACTGAATTGTTTACATGTTTAATGGCATTTCTCTTAAATTTTTCATCCTCTTTTGTTTTGAACCAGCATGTAGCTTCAGGGTGGTAACGAATGCCCTTATTCAATTTTTCACAAATTTTACATGGATTTTTACCCCCATTTTTATTATGTTCTGCATTTCCAAATGTTTTCTTATTAATAAATCTTTTTTTGTTGACCATATGTTCATACTTGTTTACTTCATTAAACAAATCTACAGTATCTTGTAATCCTTCTCTATCGATCTTGTTAAGTATGAATTCTGGTAGTCCGGAAGCAACAAGATCTATCAAAGTACCGGTGTCAATTGATCTTCTCACATCCAATAGAAACATCTTTTCTCATAGCATAATCCAACAGAGAACCATCTTTGTATCTAAATGATAGTGCGTATGTGACAGGGTTCCATCCTTTGTTTGCAAATGATTCACAGAATTTGTTTTTCCATGTTGACCACTCTGAGTTCATTGTTAGTTTTATAATCATGGAACTGTACCAGTCTATACAAGATTTATCCATGAACAATCTGAGTATTTCTATTTTTTTTCCATCCATGGTCACATCAAACCGCAAACATTCTTTTTCAAACACTTCCATCCACTGGCTTGCATTTGTATTTTTAGTGCAGAATTTTTCTATAACAAACTTCTCAGCAATGTTTTTTAAGCTCTGTTGCTTATCTTCCATTAACTTTTCAATTAATTTTCCTAATGCATCTTCTTTTTGATGTACTTGTAAACTTTTTTCGTCCAATTCTTCGAGGTATTGGTCTCCAAACTGTAGGTTTCCATCTTCGTCTACATATGTTTTTTTTAGTTCTTCTGTCATGGTTAACCAGACTCTTCTAACCTGGTGTCTTTTTTTCAAACTATTTTTTATTTTTTCCAAAAGCACTAGTTTTCATTATCTCCTCGTGATAGCTGGCGGATCGTAGCATTTCTGGTATTGTAAACACTTTTCCATCACTTGTGACTATTTTTGTAATGCTAATAATATTTGATCTGCCATCGCATCCAGGTAATAGCGTAAATTCGAATTGAATTTTCTCCATTTTTGGTTTAAAACGAAATGTCGTTTTATAATATGTTGATAGGTTTAATTCCTTTTTATTAATTTCTAAATAAAACACTTGTGTTGCAAAGTTTTTTTTAACTAAGAAACGACATTTATGTTTATTAATATCACTTTGAATGGTTTTTTCTAACAATAAAATAATAGAATAACAAAACAAATGACAATCGATGATTGCATTCTAATTGACATTATAGGATTCAAATTTAAAGGGAATATATTTCCTTTACACATATATTAAGGAATTTCATCACATCACCGCACCAGGGATTAGCGACCTGGCAACAATATATAATTTGGCGATTCATTAAGACTGTGGCTAAAGAATTCAACGTAGGTTATAAAAATTAGTTTCGTACACTAAAATCATTATTAACACAACAAAATGTTTTTTTTTAAATAAAAGAGCAACACCTTCAGGAATTTCTAATTTACACCAACTTAAAATATGATAATCTTCTCCTTTCCCGCAAATTACTACTCCATACAAATTTGATGTTATCGAATCTCCTAGTCGCTGCGCACCCAGGCAGCTAGTCCAGTGGGATTGGCAAAAATTGCTTAAAAATGGGAGGTGTCAGTGGCCGAATTGGTTAAGGTGTGGCGGCCACTTTTGCCGAATTCATTGCGCCGCCACGGGACTCCACTGAATGCGCTAGAAGCACACCTACCTACAGCGGTGAATATTCCGCCACTTATGCGAAAGGCCTATAACGTGTGGCTGTGCAATACAAATGCCCGCAGACGGTTCGAGCGATATCTCAGCTTTGCCTGAATTCACCCAGCATTACCTAAGAGTAATTACTCGCCGCGGCTATATAAGCAGCCAATTCGCTCGTCCGCTCCAGTCAGTCAGTACCTAGTCTCAAGTCTAGTTCCCATTCATCGGTCGAGTAAATCAACACAGTCCGACCAGTGCCGCGACCAAGTACGTGCCTGCGAGGGGCACTTGTCCACGCAGTCAACAGCAGCGAATAACATTTGTCCAGTGTGACTCCAGGAACTTTTCCAACACCTTCGAGGATTCTTTCTCCAACCACCATCCGCTGTCCGGCCCATTCGCGCCTCGACATGAGATGTCTCCGTCCGCAGCACATAAAGCCCACCGTGCTTTCTGCTTGGGATGCAACCCGTTCTTTGGCAAATCGAAACCCATCGCGTTCCGCTGCCAGAGATCATCCTCATCGCCTCTCAAGGTTCCTTCCTGCGTCACGTGTTTGAGCCGACTCAAAGGACACACGCTGCCATATCTCGTCAGCACGACGACGATCGACCGCCTGGACCAAGGTCACTTCTACACCGCCATGGTGTAGAGCAACACGCCGGCTCCCTGAAGACCAGTGATCTTCACCGCCGTAGTCTCCGACCTTCTTCACTCATCAGCAACGCAGCAGCAACACTCACGGCACCACTGTCACTCCGCTCTGCTTCGACCTTCGCTACGTAGCTCAATAAAGACTGACTCATTACACTGACTGACGCCTTTCATTTCTCGTCCCGTCTCTACCGATCCGGCCCGCTCCCTCAAAGGCATACATCCTGGTAAGACGAGATATCCTGGGTTCGAGTTCCCGCTGCGACCGTCAACTTTTGATTTTTCTGTCTTGTTTCTCTTCATACTTCGTTTAGATTCCTTAATATTATCTACTTCTTATGGTATATTACACTGATGGGAATAACCTTCTTAATTTATATGCAACATCTATAGGCTTGCACAAAAACTGTAAATAATAAGCGCCGGCACACAGAGATACCCGACTATTGCAATGTCTTTATAAAGATGTTTTCTCGCTTTGACAGCTGTTGAAGATCCGGGTAGTGCGCAGCAGGGGTACGGAGAGACCAGCCGGTTACCGAAGCATTCATGTTATTCGGGTATCATCGCGGCCGAGACAACCACCGGCGAACTCATAAGTAGACAGGCTTATCATTATACATATCCGGCACCAGCATCCAGGGTTGGGAAGGTCGCAGCAACTCACAAATCGACTGGCTTGTCATTATTTACATTTTAAACGCATTGAAGCCATCCACATAAAATTGTCCGTCATTTAGATTAATATTGGTTACCATGACATAAACAGCTCGATGGACTTTAAAAGATTGAAGAGACTCCGCAGATATAATATATCTCCATAAAATTATCAATGGCTTTATTGATTGTTCGCCCCTTTTGTCTGAGATAAATTTTAGAGTCCCAGGCATTAGACTAGAGAATAATCACTTTTTCATCTTCAAAAATGTTCTACTAGTCTCAGACAAAATACTTTTATATTCAGAGCATGCAATATATTTGATAAGAATTTTAATGATATAGACGTATTCTCGTGTAATTTAAGAACCTTAAAAATGTCATAGATAAAATAATTAAAAATAATTTTAAATACACTTTTGCAAGTTATCATGTTATTGCTGTGAAACCTTTCCAGTTGCTTGCTTTTCACTTGTAATGTGTTCACTTTAAGTTGTACCCGTGGGTACATTATTATTATTATTGTTGTTGTGTAGTGTGAATCAATTTCTGAATAATTTATGTTTTGAAATTTATTAAGCTGGTTATTAGTTTAAATCTATGTTCTTACATCTTCTTTATTCTTTATCATTTTCTGTTTTGTATTATTATTAACTTGTTAGCTTACGGGTACAGGACTCCTAATTTTTTTATTAGAATTACAAGTTATGTAAAAATCTAGCTTTGGATTTTACGTAAATTTAATTTTATATAAATGTAAATAATCTGTTGATTTTCCCAAATAAATAAAATAAAAATAAAATTAATAAATTGCATGGCGGCGGGTTGCTACATATCCTAGGCTGGGACGTTCACAGCAACTCACATGTAGACTGTTTTTTTTTTACATTAACTCCATACAGGAGGCCTCGAGGAAAATAATTTCCCTCAGGGCCTATGTCATCTGATATGCTGTGAGGAGGGTCTTTTTGAGGAGAGGAAGGAATGAACATTGATCTTGAAGAGACCCATGTTGTAGGAAAGAGGAAGAAGACCCATGTTGTAGAAGGAGAGCCGGCAAATCATTCCACAGCCGAGCTGTTGAATACAATAACACTTTGACTTCGACTTAGTCGAAGAAGCGACCCGTTTTCATGTGACAAATATCAAAGGTGTACAAATGTTGGGCACGCTGGGCGTGTTTCCCGACTATTCACCGGTGCCGAAGAGATCAATAACGCTAGTTCCTCGGAGCATCTTCTATTGTAATACCGGTAGAACAAGGATAGTATTCCCACCCGACGCCTTTGCTCTAAAGATTGCAATCCTTCTCTTAAGATAAATGGCTTGTTATTGCGTGGCGGTGGGTTCTTACATATCCGGCACCAGCATCTTAGGCTGGGGCGGTCGCAGCAACTCACATGTAGACTGGTAGCGCAGGCCTAAGGGTAACATCATGATGATTGCACTCTATTGGGCGTACAGTATGTGCATGGCAAGCATTTCTTGCCTTCTTCATTATCATCAGTGGCGGTGGCGGTGGCAGCATTCGGCGGTGTCATCGGTGTCAGGTATGACGACATCATTAGAGTAGAGAGGTGTGAGGATCCGGGCAACGGGGCTCCGGGCTAAGAAGCCCAGTGCAAGATGGCCAGGGATAGTGGGCATAGCGACTTCAAGGGCTCGGTGAGCGTTTTGTAGATGTTGTTCCGTCAGGTGCTTGAGGTGAAAAAGCGTCACCTTTTTGTGGCATTCTATTTATAGTACCGGGTCGAATTATTTCACATGATTCAAAGGCGTTCTAATTTTCGACGTACGTAACGTTGCACATGGTCATCTCAATGTGTTATGATAAAATTGGTTTAATCATCACTTTTCAAAACGTTGTGCTGTGAAACACCTGGAAACGCCTTGTAAGTGTTGTGAAATACCTAATATCAAAATCGTTATTTCTGTGACGTGAAGTTCGGACGTAGAACATTCTCGACGTATTTTTGAAGAGTTTTGCCGAAAGTTATAGTCTCATTAGACTCACCAGTCATTACTGGATCCTCGAAGTGTTGATATGTTAAATATTGAGATTCATCCTTCGCGAAATAATCTACACTGAATAATCGCAAAACCAACTGTCGTGAGTAAATCTGGTGACATTGTTGTTATCAAATGCCAATTACCAAATGTTTAATCTAGTCTGCATAACTCGTTCGATATATGAGTAAGTTATTATAAATGAAATTTATTTTGATTTAATAAGATATATTTAATTAAGGAAAATATTTTCCAAGGTTGGTGACTGTAAAATTGACATTTTTTCATAATATGACCATAATTTGTTGGTTAATAGTCAAAATATTCCGATTTGGGTAATCATGTGATATGGCATCATTTCTACGGGCGTTGTTTTATAAATTGGTAAATATGCAGTTAGTCCACCTCACGGATAACACGGAACGTTCGTGTTGTCGAAGTTTGATGCACGGATAATACGGAATGTTCCTTTTTTTAACTAATAGACAATCAAATATGACATTTTTCGGAAGTACCAATCTTATAAAATAAATTCTCAAAAAAAACACGCTTTTCATCATGCTTTTAAAAAACATCCCAGGTTTTGAATGGTTTGTTGGCAAAGCAGGGTTTGTCTAGCGGGTTTGTGTAATTATTTTAATACATTTCTTTCCACGTTCTACGATTATAAATACAGGTACAAACTTGTCAATGATGCATATACTTTGTTTTACGCAAAAATATTTTTTCTATGATTGGCAGCATTGTCTATGAAATTTTAAAATAAAAACGATGAATAAACAATGCCGTTACCGCGAGAGTGAATTAATTTTAACAAAATTAAAATGTTAAATGCATATTTTTTGCATGTTTTTTGGTCTCCCCGACATAAATACTCACTTTTCGTAAAGCTAAATCTAACTGTTTGGATAAAAAGTATTCCGTATTAACGAGTAAGCGGTTTAATGCATAAATAATCATAAATGTTCCAATGTAATGAATTCATAGTTAAACCTGAATGTTTTTTTTTTTTAATTTTGAAGTCTTCTCTTACTACGATTACTACGATTTCTATCAAAGATTTGGAGAGGTAAGAAATTGTTTTGCGTATTTCGCAATGGCGTCATTTTTATAAAAAAATTAAATAACAAACTTTCGCAAACACCACAAATCTTAAATAAAAATAAGTAATTATTATTATTGATCTTAATCAACTAACAAATTCATGAAAGTCGATGATAACTATTCTGTAGAAAATATTATGTAGGTACTAATGTGTTATCGCACGGCAGAAGAAATAAAAATGTGTTTTACGGAATGATTTATTTATTGATCAATGTATAGCAAAAAAGTTAATAGATGAACAGGAAAAAATATTAACAAATTTTGTTTGAAGTCAGACTGTCACCAAAAATGCAGTATTTACAGTTGTGCATTGATCCAGGTTACCAGTGCTGGTACTCTAGCCCATACTCCGGGGTACCTGGCAAGAGCGCAGCCATTTCCCCAGGAAGTGACTCCGACGATAACTCCATTGACGACGAATGGACCTCCAGAGTCTCCCTAGCAAGCATCAACGCCTCCGACTCCCAGCCTTCCTCCACAGATCATCCTGGCGGTGACGGTGTTGAATCCGCTGTAGGCAGATACGCAGTCGGCCTGGGCAACAACGGGGAGGGTCACCTTGCGGAGGGTAGATGGGATGGAGCCTCCGGACTGTGAATAAAAAACGATGATTGTAATAACCACAGACAGAAAAATGACAAAATATGCAAAGCGGCTAAATTTATTATATTATGCAGTTTTATTATATTATGTTTGGTTTTATCGGAAAAAGAAAGTAACTCACGGAAGTAGTTCCCCATCCGGTGACGAGAGCGCTGGCTCCAGTGGCAACATTCAGGCCACTGGCTGGCAGGGGAATGAGCCTGGTGTTAAGAACGACCACGGCTCAGCACCACTATTTGTATTTAGGTGTAAGATGGTACAATATATTATTATCCAATAACAAAATTAATATAACAGATACACTGAAATATGAATTATTCAAAAAACAAATTAAGTCCCTTAAATTGGATAATGACAAATTGTACCCTTAATGTTTACCCTTTATGTAATTAATTAATTTACCCTTACTTAAACAGTAATATTTAATATTTAAAAAAATTGTATTGATATTGTCTAAATTGTCTAAATTGTGTACCTACCTAAGATATTTATTTCATTAGTTCTTTGAAAATTGTTTACATAATGAACATCATTATAATTTTTTTGCATGTAAAATACTCCTCCCATAAACACGAACTCCTAGAGCTCAACTTATGGAGTAGTAGAATAAAACATGAATTATTTTGTAATCTTGCATATATTATCATTGTAATGTATAAACAAAAATCTTGAAATAAATAAATAAATAAAAAAAAAAAATAAGGTTGTCGATGGAGATGGCAGAGGACAGCTTGAGGACAGCAATATCGTAGTCGAGGGTGTTGGAGTTGTACTGGGAGTTGGTCACCACCGAGGACACCTTGTAGGAAGCGCCACCAGATGCGTGCTGGCTAGATCCGGCACGGACGTTCCATGCTCCGGCGGATGTTCTACAATAAACATATCAAGTAAGGATTGTATCGTTTAGAATCTTTAGATGAATGATCAGAGCATCATGGGGTGATAGAATCACACTTACATGTTTATATTAAGAGGGAATAACCAGACAAAACCGGAAATATGTCATTTTTAAATCGAATATTAGACGTATTCACTCTTTTTCACAAAAAAAATTAAATTTATCTGGTAAACCTATATTTTAAATTTTGAGAAAATATGTTTATTTTTACTACAATAAGGTTTTACCGCAGGTCGTCGGCAGATTTGTTAAATTTTCAAACAAAATTTTGTATTATACAACACACATTTCAAATCATGTAATCATGCAGTAAAATAAATCAATGAATTATCCGGGAAAACTATTATTTAGAATTTTAATATAAATTTCAATAAAATCATTTAAAAAAATATCCGCACACGTCTTTTAAGTTTTTTTATTTATTTACGGTCTTACAAACTAATATATTTATGATTTGTTGTACGTTCTTAATTTGCTTGCTTAGACATTATTGAAAAATTATAAATACTTGTGATCAAAAAATAAATACAAAATGAACATCATGTTAATAGTTTTATCATCACACCTTTCAGTTGTAGGTAAAAATTAAAGCATATTTTGAATGAAATAAAATCGATATTGAGTTATTATTTAAAAAAGCTGACACGGAGAATAATTAATCTTTCTCATTGGAACCACCCTGTAAGATCGTAAGAACATCTTTCGACGAAATATGAATTCTCGGCCGCCGGCTGGTTAATGGCCCTTAACCAATCCGTCGTCAGTAAAAGAGAAAAGAATTGTTATTAAAAAATCTAAATTTTTTATCAGCTTACCCAGTGGTGCAATGTCCAGCGGTCAGGATGACGGTGGCCCTGATGATGGAGCCTCCGCAACGGAGTCCTCCGTTGTACTGGAGAGCCACCTGCCATGGGGCATCCTGGATGGAAGCCTCGGTTCCTCCAACAATGGGGGAGGATCCGATTCCTCGGATTGGACCAATAACGGTCCCAGCTGTAAATAGATTATAGTTAAAGGAACAGCGACATTCTATATTCATATTTATTACCTTCTAAATATTTTTGAGTCAATGACATTTGCTTTAACAGGGGGTTTGAAATGATATTACAATGACTTACCGGAGGCAACAGCCAGAACAGTAGCAAGTACCACGAATTGGAACATCTTGGTGTTGATGCCGACCACTACCCGACTGGACTATTTATACTAATTTCTGAAAAAACTTTGACCGATAAACTGATGGATACCAAATGATTATCTCAGAATGCACTTATTATATCTGCACCGAGAATCACAGTCTTACTCTGAAATGCATTAAAAAATGTATCGTTTTTTTATCATTTTAATCAAAAAAAATTTCGTAATTACCAGAGGATGTATTTTTCTCCACGCTAGGAGTTCACCAGTGTTGAACATTATCAAGCTTAAATTGTTTCAGTTCAGTGGAAGACTTTAAAATAATAAAACAGCGATTTTAATTCAAATTATAAAAACTGTTTATTTACACGTATACCCTAAACTAAATAATAATCATCAACGGCGTATTAACCGAGTTGGTCAACACGTCGTGAAATCAAAGAAGCCTTAGTATCAATACAAACCTTAAAAGTTCCACCCACATGAAATAAATAGACAGACAGATACATCATCGACAGATTTGATCCACCGAATGAGATGCTTCTTGTCATTGCAATCCTGAATATCAGTCATCTATTTTGCCGAGCCAAGCAGGGCAATCGATTTTGTCAAAATTTGCTAAAATATTAAAAAATTTGTAGCTTCTTCGCCCTCATCGCATCTTTAAGTCAATTCCACCAAAAGTTATTGTAAATAGTTACTAAAAATGGATTTGATCTTAGTATTCGCTCGTAAAAATCCGAAGTTAGATCATTACCGAACACAAATTAAATATCGGCATATGTCTTGGCAGTTATCGTGGTCCTTTTTGTGGATGCCTGGATTTCGATTTTTTCCAGGTAACATGGGGAAATTTCCCTTGAGATTCCCTATTTCGATTGAAAAATAATTTATAAAATATTATATGAACTAATAGCTTTCTATAAACTGATGAAAATTCACAATTCAAATAGTATGAGCTTTGAAGTAAATTGTGAGATATTTACAGAGTTTTAAAACCACAATATATGTTATTTTTTCATTTAAAAAAATATAAACGGCAAAAAGTTAACCAAGCACTATAAAAATCTGTCTTCTCAATATGAAAAGTATTAGAGGCATATTGATTTATTTTATACGCGAATCGATATTCCCACATTTTACAAGTAAACTAATTTTCCAAAAATACTGAAATTTTTTTCTGCTTACAGAAAATCTAGAAGTACACCTGCATAGCGAATACGCCTTATGACTTATGATGAATGCGTCTGCCAGTTGAATAATCGCGAATACCTTGGGCTGTCCCAACTTCGAAATGTAAAACACCGTTGAAAAATACATTTGTTTATTTAAAAGTTTATGTTTTTACATTAAGTAGTCGTTATGTATTATGTAGTTGTTATGTATTTTTTTTAACGCACCAGATATTTTTAATTCACCGATTCCAGATATTTTCATATCAGAGGGTTCGGCTCTGTGGAACTCCTAATTGGAACTATAAATCCTATTGTATTTAAAATGACTGATTTTTGCATTTTTATATATAAATTCTTTGACAAATCTAAAATGTCTAAATTTTGAATGAGAGAGCTAGGTATAATGCCAGTAGCCGAAATAACAAATGGTAATATTTTTATGGTCTGATAATGCCAAATTCTTTTAATCTCATTTCCTAAATCGGTGTACTTTCTTATTTTTTCAGAAACAGATTTTATAAATATTACAGGAATTTGGAATAGCTACATCAATGATATAAGTTATTTTTTTTAAATTTTCATGTAAAACTATATCGGGTCTATTATGATTAATTATTCTGTCTGTTAGTATAGTTTTATCATAACATATTTTATAAAATTCATTTTCTAAAATAAATTTCTTTCATATTAATAATATAGTACTTTACGGCAGTCAATCAAGTTATGTTTAGTTACCAAACTTTGGTGGATTATTTTTAAAACCTGATTGTGCCTAAATATATACTCGGACGGCGCTAGTACAGACCGATATAATAATATATTGTATAGTTTCCGGAAAAGCCAAACATTTTCTATATAAATCACCAATTTGATTTATATCTTTGATTATATGCTTCCTATAATTTTTAGTATTAATGACCCAATCTTGAATGACAAGCATAAATCCTTCTATTTGAGTTCGTGACGTCACTACATGAAAATGTCCCGTCTCCGAAAATGTTATAAAATTCCATACTGATTTATTTTTTTTATATGGCATCTCTTTGATTTCAGGCGAATTTTTTAATTTGTCATATAACATTCACTAGATTTATTGTTTGTTCTCTGCGAACGTAGCATTTGGTTTGATTTTTTGACAGATGTAATGAAGAGAACCCCGTACATTTTACGTTGTTCGTACGTGTTTTAGAGGTATAATGATAATGGTGCAGATTTGAACAAAATCAAATTTTATAAGATACCAATGAGGTTTATACGATGTGCGATTATTGCTAGTTGAAAACTTTTATAATATTCTAATTATTATTATAATTTAGAAGTACAAGTATATTACATTTGATTTAGTAATATAGACGTTGAACATTAAAATGATTTATGATCAATAAGATTAATCAAGGAAAAAAATATTTATGAGATTTAATATTTTTGGTTTGCCTCGTTATCCTCCTGTGCCATTCGTTGGAAAACGTTATTTAAAAAAAAATGATTTTCGGCTATGTAATTATCGTTTTTTCGCACCTATAAAATTATGTCCCGTCTTTCCGGTTTAAAAAAAATGGTCTGATTTTTCGGATTGAAATTTTCATAAAATCGCCAGGGTTTCAAAAATACCTACGATAAAAAAAATACAGAATGTCTTAGAATATTTGCCTAATCCGGAATTTTTTTTAAAAATGTGATGCAAGTGGCCTATTCTTGAAGTCTTTAAAGTGTGGTGATACAATTGAATATTTTTGGCATATCATTTATTTTCTTTGTGTTTGAATCTGCCAAGAAATGATTTTTTTTGCGATTCCATCAAAACTGTACGGAAAAAATATATTTAAAACGAAGTAAAAATGAATTGAATCATGTAAACTTTTGTAATTGTTTGAAAAAAACATTTACATATAATAAAAATAATAAATTTGGACAACTTATACAGCGCTGTTTTTGCGAAAAATCGCCTCAAGAGCGCTGTCGCTCTATATATATGCGGGTTGCGTAGAATCAACACACTTCTTTATGATTTATAACTTTAATTTTCGATTGAATCACTAATCTTGGTAGTTGATGCATGGGTAAGTACCTAATATGAAATATCTCTAAATCTCTACATTTTATAAATCCGCGTCGTCTGTCTGTCTGTCTGTTCGCGATAAACTGAAAAACTATTTAACGGATTTTCATGCGGTTTTCATCAATAGATAGAGTGATCTGTGGGGAAGGTTTAGGTTTATAATTTGTTAAGGTTATGTGTAAATTGGTTGAAAAATGACAATAAATTGTTACAGTCGTCGGAAAAAGTCAAGCCGCCAGGTAGCTCTCATCGAAAACACTGCCTAATCCCTTTGAGATATAACAAAATAATGCATGGTGGGATATTCCTCTTTTATAGATCTACAAAAGCAAAAATTTTAACAAAACAAAAAAATTAGTTAAAAAAATGCACTAAAAAGTAAAAAAATAATTTCGTATTCTTCTACAACTTCATAATCAACTTATTTTTTCTACTCATCAGCATGTAGGTACGATTTTTATTTTTGGAGTCGGTGTCAGCCAAGGTAGGTTTGTAACTACATACCTAGTTATAGGTGAGTTGTGCTTGTGTCGCAAGAGCGACTTGGCAAGGCGAGAGGCGAGAGGGGGCCGCGGCATGAAGGGAGCTGTCAAGTGAACACGCCGGGCCGGGTACTTACCTTTGCTGACACCGACTCCAAAAGTAACAATCGTACCTACATGTTGATGAGTAGAAAAAGTAAGTTGATTATGAAGTTTTAGAAGAATACGAAATTATTTTTTTTACTTTTTAGTGCATTTTTTTAAGTCGTTTTTTTTGTTTTGTTAAAATTTTTGTTTATTTTTTTATTTTTAGTGAATCTAAAGTACACTAACTAATTTGTCTGAATATGGGTACTTAGAGCTTTTAAACGTGCTGCTCATATGAGATAGACATAATTTGACCATTACGAAGTTAGGGTCAAATTAAGAGATTCGGCCGAGTATCATTAATTTGCTCCTAAGAATTGAAGAGTTCCGTTACTCTATCATGGATTCCATAATCAGAACCTAACCAAACCCTCATAAAACTACCCTTGAAGTATATCCTTTCCAATAAAAAAAGAATCATCGAAATCGGTTGGCGTGATATTGAGTTATTCGTCCATTTGTCGTGCACATACTTAATGCAAATTTAAGACTTATATGGTTTTCTCATGGATGCCATTGTCAGAACTAAACCAAATTAAAATGGGACCACACGGGAAGCACTAGTTTTCAAATAAAAAAAATCAATATCGGTTAACCCAGTAGAAAGTTCTGAGGTAACAAACATAAAAAGAAAAAAAAATACAGTCGAATTGATAACCTCCTCATTTTTGAAGTCGTTTAAAAAATTCCGCGATGGTATACATCTATGTTTTACGGATAGCTTACTATCTTTACATCTTCTCTACATTTTATAAATTAAAGTCCCCCGCGTCGTCTTTCTGTCTGCCTGTTCGCGATATCTATCTTTTACGGAGAGCTTTCCATACCCATTCTGTCAAAAAAAATGGTCACGTACAATTCGGTAATTTGAAAGTTATTTAGACTGATACAGTATTAATCCTCATCAACTTAAATACGTTAATTACCTCAAGCATTTCATGCACATTATTATAATCTTTCGCACCATCTCTACGTATTGTAAATTAAAGTCCTCCGCGGCGTCTGTCTGTCTGCCTCTTCGCGATTAACTCAAAGATGGTGGTGGTTATAAAGGTTGGATAACCATCCAGTAGATGGCGTTGTGTTTAGTTAGCCAGTTAATTGAACTTTTAATTTTCAAAATTGGAACTACTTATTGGAAATTCTTATCATATTAAACAACAATAAATTATGTACCAAAATTAATATTATTTTTTTTCTTAATTTGCAGATTGCTCACCGCTGGTCCATAATAATCCCTAACTAATTAGTAATAATACGTAATAATCCATAGTCCATAATAATCCCTAACTAATTATTAATAATATTTGATTCATGGCTAGAATTCGAATACAGCTTCTGCCAAAATCTCAAAAGTTAGTACTCGGAGATGTGTGACTAATCAACTGGACGGTCAGTATATTTATGTTAAGTCTTTTGCGTCAATAATAAATTTGATTAAAAAATATTTAAAATACGTATAGGGTAAAGGGGGGCAACGTGAAAGGGGCGGGCAAAGTGGAAAGTTCACATAAAACAAAAAATAGCGACTTCCCCCCCCCCCCCCCGTTGCGCTCACTTACCGCAAGTCGCATGCCGCCCTTGTGCCCCTGATGAAATTTAGCACGGCTGCGGCGACCTAGCGCGGTGCACGTGTAAGTTGAGTGATTTGTGCAGATTCCTTACGAAAACATTCAAACTTCAAAGATTGATTTTTCATTGAAAGGTGAGGATTTAGTTATATGCTATTTATTATTGCATCGCATACAAGTATTGTCCAACGTTATTTTAATACGTCTGTGATATTTTTATACGATTTTTCGATACATATTTTTTTTTGTTCCTTTCACACCATTTGGGCAAAGTGGAAAGTTGTATGTGAGGGCAAAATGGAAACCTTTCCACTTTGCCCGCGCTAGTGAGTTGTCCAGTTTTACTCTAATATAACAAAAATCAATTGGAAGAAAAAGTAGCCAAAAAAGTGAAAATTATCAAGGAAAGAGAGCAGAAAGTAAAAAATACAGAAGAAAATAAAAATTGAGAAAATGGAACAAAAAAAGAAAATTTCAAAAAACAAAAAATCTGCAAGAAAGATGAGAAACCATTTTCTCGAAGAGAAACAAAGTTACAGAGAAAATTAATTTTCAACCTCAGCCTGGCACATCAAAACAACAACATTTTACACTTTGCATGTTTTGCAAAAAAATTTACATTGATCCTCCAACTGAAGAATGGATTTAATGTAATGTCTGTCAAGAATGGGCACACGAACTGTGTGTCGATATTGACAATGGTGGAAAATTTACCTGCTTTAATTGCCAATTCCATTAGGGGAATCATGCTATCGTATTCTGTATTTTATTGTTCTATATTATATGTTTCCACTTTATCCTTTCCACGTTTCCACTTTGCCCTGCTATGCGGGTAAAGTGGAAAAAAGTTAAGTTTTCAAAACTGGGTCTCCATTACCAAAACTGTTCTTTTTCAGTGTTATTTTTTTTCAATTAGCAAAAAAATGTAAGTTTCTTGTTTTAGTAAACTTTTAAAAACTAAAAAAAAATTAAATTTTCTTAATTAATCTGTACACTGAAGTTAAGTTTTCCACTTTGCCCTCCCTTCCCCTATTGCTCCTTGATACGAGTGACAAACTAAGTCTACGTGCGATTTGGAATGATTAAAATTTAGGAATGACAATGACAAATTCAAGTGAACCTTTTGTTTGATCTTAGGTTTTGGATTTCCCTAGGATTGCCAAGGTTGTATAATTATATAATGCGGGGATTAATTTATTATCTTTACTTTTATCGCCAATTAATCCCGATAATCTGTAAAAGATTTTGCTGGCTACTGTTTTTATCATAAAACCTTATTTGATTTCACGAAGATTATTCCTCGATTTTTTTTATCACTGTTGTATAAATATTTTACAAATTTTATTGTAATATCTTTTAATAGCTTTTCATGGTTATTACCCATCAATGCAATGTATTTTTTATGTTTTTTTAATTTTTTTTTTATTTTTTAAGAAAGACAAACATTTCCGGGTTACGAATAGCCCGACAATGTTTGAAAATCTCCTACTACCACCACAGAAAGCCGAAAATATTGCTTGTGTTGTGATGGAGGACTTAGCCAGCCCAGGAATCGAACACGCGACGCTCGGGTGGGACCCAAACGCTATGCCCACTCAAACACTGACCGGTCGTATATGACTGATGTATATATGTACTACATTACATTAAAAATATCTAATAATACCTCGCAAGAGTCTCAGCTGTTCCCGTCTGGAGCCAGTGAGACTATGGCATCGCCAATTGGGGTATGTTGAGAGGCTGAAGGTAGTGGCGAGGGGAAGGAGATGGGGAATAGGTAGGTGGGGAAGTACCTGGCATTTCAGATCTGATCACCAAACACGGCTAACGCCATATTAAGCAACGTTTCAATTTTGAATGGTGGTCTTACACTAGGGCGATACTGAGAGTATCTTTCACTTTGGAATGTACCGCAAATATACAATACATTTTTTTAATGAATTAATTGTGAAATGACACAAATTATTCAAATAAAATATATTTGCTCACGCCGGGATTCGATCCCGCGATCTTCGGATTGCTAGTCAAGAAGAGCCTTACCGCTAGACAAGGCCGGCCGTCATCATCATATCTTTGAAGTAGAAGATAATACTAATATTATCCCAGCAAAACATGAAACAGAATAAGGCACCGAAAAATAAAATTCGAATAG
Source organism: Limnephilus rhombicus (assembly GCA_929108145.2). Taxonomy (NCBI): domain Eukaryota; kingdom Metazoa; phylum Arthropoda; class Insecta; order Trichoptera; family Limnephilidae; genus Limnephilus; species Limnephilus rhombicus. The sequence continues at coordinate 14,904,274 of OV815278.1, read as the reverse complement.
GTAGCTGCCAAGCAAATGGCGATAATTCGTCGAAGATAATATTGTTAATTCTGAGTTTTAAATATGAGATCAACGAAAATGACAGAAAAATATAGATCCCCAATGGCCGAGTTGTTTAGGGCGCTATGTCCTAGTAAGATAAGGGGTCCTGGGACCGAGTCCGAGTTGAGACCGATACCTTTTCATTTTTCTGTGTCATGTTACGTTTCATGTTTTGCTTTGATTTATTATCTTCTCCAATAAACATTTTACTGTTTTTCACAAGCTGATAATGTTTTCCATTCAAGACCGTACGAGTACGATAGTAGAATCTACAAATATTTATATATAATCAGTAGTTGTAATATTAACTTATTAGACTAATAAATAAATTATAAGGCAATCTTTTGTTTAGGTAATCATTTTTAATCAGCATTTTTCATGGTCTAATTTATTTTATTTAAGAAAACACGGTAATTTACAATTGATAAGCTGTACGTCAAATTATAAATGGTTAAATTACCTTTTATGAATGTCCATAAAACATTTTTGTAATTTAGCCTGAGAAGAGAATGGTTCTCAATCTTAACTCTCGAATATTACATAAATAATATTAATAAAATGGATGAAAATGTGTTCTTTGTAGATCGACAAAAAGCATACGACCGAGTTGAAAGGAAAAAGCTATTGAAGGTGTTGTCCAAGTATGGAGTAAATACGAATCTCATTTACTTATTTATTTTATTTTATTTATTAACAGAAACAAACAGTACTTTAGATAATTTGGTTAAAAAAATTACAATTAATAAGTATATTACATGGTGGGTACCTATTATGTGTTTTATTGTAGTGTCTTATTTATGGTATGCGTCTTAAGTAATTACCGGGTGATATATGTAGTGGGAAGGTGTGTGTGTGTGTGTATGTGTATGTGAGAGTATGTGTGTATGTATGTATGTATGTATGCGCATTGAAAAAATTATAATATTGACACATGATGCTCTTTTTAAATTTGGGCAGTGAATCGGAGAAAATGTCGATGTTAGAATTTAGACCAATAATATTGAACATATGAATGAACGTCTTAATGGTATGTTCAAATTAACTAGGGAAAGAAGTTCGGTACAGTCAATGTTATTATTTAAAATTTTGTGTATAAATGTCAAATCAGCTATTGCTCGCCTTTGTTGCAAAGTTTAAAATGTGCATTCAAAGTTATTGTTGAATTTGAAGGTAAGATATTTTATAAATTTGTTTTGAATATGTTCTATGCTATCTGTGTATACGTTCCAAATCGGCGAAGCGTATTCCAGTGTACTTCCGACTAATGCAAAATATAACATTATTACTGTACGCGGATTATTGAGGGGGGGGGGGGGGGGGGGGGGGCTCATCAGCTCTGTGACGTAGCATGTAAAAAAATTTGAACTATTGTTTTGATTATTTTTAGATGTAAACTTGCAAAATATGTGACGTAAATATGACGATGTGTGACAGGGTCGGGGAGATCAAAAAATCATGAAATTCGTGTGACGTAATTAATGGATGACCCCTAAGTTTTTGAAAAAGAGAGCACGAAGACAATGTGCAACACAGTTGTGAATGATGAATACTTGGAGCAGGTGGATGTGTTTGTTTATTTGGGAAGTATGTTTACGAGAGATGGGAAGGCTGATAGAGATATTGAAAGAAGGGTGAATGCAGGTAACTCTATTAACGGAGGACTGAACGCCGTTGGCAGCAACAAAAAACTGTCCAAAGAAGCAAAGCTAGCCGTCCATAATGGAGTACTGATATCTACCCTGGTGTATGGCAACGAAGCATGGAATTGGCAGAGGATGGATGAAAGTAGACTGAATGTTGTAGAAATGAGATCCCTGAGGCGTATGTGTGGTAAAACTATGTATGATTGTGTGAGAAACGTGGAGATCCGCAAAGAATGCAAGGCTTATGTAAGCGTAATGAGTAAGATCAAGAACTGAACGCTCCGATGGTTTGGGCATGTAGAGCAAATTAACGAGGAACGGCATGTAAGGAGAGTATATGAAGCAAATGTGAATGTTAGAAGAAGTCGGCGACGCCCGAGAAAGTCATGGCACATGACACATGTCAAGAGTCAAAACAATAGAAGGGCATGTATGAGACGATGTATGAATGTGAACGAGACAAGTAGTGTGTGCCAAGACCGAGTTGTCTCAGTCCGTCCTCTCTGCCCACCCTACGGGGAAACGGCTTGATAGTTAGTTAATTTGTTATAATATTGATATGACCAGATGTAAAAAGAACGCATTTACGTCGAATAAATTAAATACGCATCGTCACTGTGTACTGTTGTTTGTTCGTTGGCGATCTGCAGACATGGTCGGGAACGATATAAATTTCTCTTCAATATTTACCGTGCTAGATACCCAGGTGTAAAAGGTTGAAAAGATAATTATTTAGATTTGAATTACAATTACAATATTAAATGCAAAAGTTTATTTTTCAATGGGAAGTCGTCTCTTTGGGTTTTTTTTAATGTGAATACCGCACAAGAGATCAAACTGCTCCTAATCGCCTGAAGCCAGTGAGACTGTGGCATCCGAATGTTTTGAGGCTGAAGATAAGTGGGGAGAGGAAGGAGATGGGACAGAGTTAGGTGGGAAATTGGCTATGCAGATCCAGTCATTGCTGACTGGATCCAGTCATTGGTGACGGCTAAAGCCATTTCAAGCAACGTATAAATTCTGAACGGAGGTCTTACACCCGGGCGATACTGGCAGTATCTTCCGCTCTGGAACGTACCGCAAATGTACTCCATATTATTTTTTAATAATGAATTTTGAAATAACACAAATTAATCAAAATAAAATGTATTGCTCGCGCGGGGTTTGAACTCTTAGGTCTCACAATCTCAACTTTTTTAGAAGGCTGAACTGAACTGCACCTGTCTGTTTTGTAATGTCTTTTTTCCCCATCTGGGGGTGCACTAGACGTTGTCCCTTCATCGACAAGAGTCGGACGACGACGGTACGCTACCCTCTAAAATCATTTGCGCCACCCCTAGCAACATGTACAAGCTTGAGGTTTGGTCGGGCGACCTTGGCTTTCCTTCGCTCTGCTTCCAGCTACTCGAAGTGGAATTCTTAGGGTCGTGGGGCATTTCCCCGAGTCTCCTATTTACTTTCTTTGAGACACCACCGATGAACCTGCTAGGGAAGCTGAGTGTGATTTACGGCTCGACCGAACGTCATGCGCGTTTTTGCCGGGATTGCCAATTGATTGGAGAGGAATCCCACCCGTTTTCTAGCGCCATACCCTTATTATTTATGTAATGTGTCTTCCTCCCATACATGTGCTTGCAGGATACGCTAGAAACAATCACCCAGCGTCACCAACTTGTGTCAATGTCTTGTTTATACTTTGATATACTAACATTGTATCTTGTATTTCCCGCTAAGCACTTGTATACTGCTTACTAACAACGTATGTAGGGGCATCGGGGGTCTTGATTTGTTCTAAACTAAATGTAGCTTCGTTCTTCCAAAAAAATAGAGTCTTTGCGAGAGTCTTGAAGGAGTAACCATCTGTTATTTATACCAGGACGGGTAGGTAGTGGATAACCTTCAATTACAGTATCTTCGAGTCTGAAACGTTCCGTATTTTATTTTAAATGATAAATTGTGAAAATACAAATAAATCAAACAACATTTACTCGCGCAGGCCGGAATTTTATTTTAAATGATTGCCGGGATTGATATCCTTGCACCTCGACCACGGAGGTCAATCGGTGAGCAATCATTTCAACTAGGGATGAGGGTAAGTGAGAAATTTTTGCTCATTTCGTAATAGGCAATTATTATTGATGTCTCCTTAAATTCTTCAATAATTTCAAATTTACTGGTTGGGTTTAATTTCGTGAAATAAAAATTTTAACAAAACAAAAAAACGACGTAAAAAAATGCACTAAAAAGTAAAAAAATAATTTCGTATTCTTCTACAACTTAATAATCAACTTACTTTTTCTACTCATCAATATGTAGGTACGATTGTTATTTTTGGAGTCGGTGTCAGTCAAGGTAGGTTTGTAACTACATACATATAGGCATATAGGTGAGATCTGCTTGTGTCGCACGCGCGACTTGACGAGGCGAAAGGCGAGAGCAGGGCCGCGGCGGGATGGGAGCTGTCAATCGTTAATTTGCTCCTAAGAATTGAAGAGTTCCGTTACTTTGTCATAGATTCCATGATCAGAACCTAACCAAACTCTCATTAAACTACCCTTGAAGTACATCCTTTCCAATAAAAAATGAATCATCGAAATCGGTTGGCTTGATATTGAGTTGTTCGTCTATTTGTCACGCACATACTTAATGCAAATTTAAGACTTGTATGGTTTGACAGAACTGGACCAAATTGAAATGAAACCACACGGGAAGCACCAGCTTTCAAATTAAAAAAGAATCATCAATATCGGTTCACCCAGTCGAAAGTTCTGAGGTAACAAACATACAAAAAATAAATAAAAAAAATACCATGGAATTGAGAACCTCCTCCTTTTTGAAGTCGTTTATAAATAACAATTCACTGCAGTTTCATAAAAATAATAAAATATTATTAATTTGCTTAGTCAATTAATAATCTGAGGATTAGATGATTAGTTTCCTCAATTTTATTTTGTAGAAACATATAATTTGGTTAGTTAGGAATTAGTAATAAAAATGTTACAAATTACAGGAAGATTTGTTTATTGATCAATGTTTAGCATGGTTTTTATTGGATGAACGGGAAAAAAATATTTACAAATTATGTTTGAAGTCAGTCTCCGAAAAATGGAGTTAGTATTTAAAGCTGTGCGTTGATCCAGGTAACCAGTGCTGGTACTCTAGCCCATACTCCGGGGTATCTGGCAAGAGCGCAGCCATTTCCCCAGGAAGTGACTCCAACGATAACTCCATTGACGACGAATGGACCTCCAGAGTCTCCCTGGCAAGCATCGACGCCTCCGACTCCCAGCCTTCCTCCACAGATCATCCTGGCGGTGACGGTGTTGAATCCGCTGTAGGCAGATACGCAGTCGGCCTGGGAAACAACGGGGAGGGTCACCTTGCGGAGGGTGGCTGGGATGGAGCCTCCGGACTGTGAACAAAAAAGATGATTGTAAATATCGCAGAATGAAAAATTACAATATATGCAAAGTGGCTAAATTAGTGCAGGTAAATTGTTTGCGGGTTTTATTGTATAATGTTTGGTTTTATCGTAAAAAGCAAGTAACTCACGGAAGTAGTTCCCCATCCGGTGACGAGGGCGCTGGCTCCAGTGGCAACATCCAGACCACTGGCTGGCAGGGGAATGAGCCTGGTGTTAAGGTTGTCAATGGAGATGGCAGAGGACAGCTTGAGGACAGCGATATCGTAGTCGAGGGTGTTGGAGTTGTACTGGGAGTTGGTCACCACCGTGGCAACCTTGTAGGAAGCGCCACCAGATGCGTGCTGGCTAGATCCGGCACGGACGTTCCATGCTCCGGCGGATGTTCTACAATAAACAACTCAGATTAGGAGTGTCTTTTTGATAAATGATTGACGGAATTAAAATTTTATTTCTGAACATTTTTACTGGCTTACCCAGTGGTGCAATGTCCAGCGGTCAGGATGACGGTGGCCCTGATGATGGATCCTCCGCAACGGAGTCCTCCGTTGTACTGGAGAGCCACCTGCCATGGGGCATCCTGGATGGAAGCCTCGGTTCCTCCAACGATGGGGGAGGATCCGATTCCTCGGATTGGACCGAGGACGCCGGCTAGAAATAAAATAAATTTATTAGATTTCGGATAATATGATAACAAAGAACACAATTTTATTTAATTTATTTATAAGGTTGTATCACCAGTGACATAGTTAAATAATAACGTTAGTTAATTTAGTAATCGCTTATTCACTTTATATCTGTTAATTATTGATTATTATAAATAATTTCTATGGAAATGATTTTAAATAATATCTGAGAAAGATTACAAATATTTTTGAACTAAAGAAAATTGATCAGGGAACAAAAGGTCAGTAACTTAATTTACATATTTAATTGCCTTCTACTTTTAGTTTGGGACAAGATATTTGGCTTAAGAGGAAATTTAAAACAATATTACAATGACTTACCGGAGGCAACAGCCAGAACAGTAGCAAGTACCACAATTTGGAACATCTTGGTATTGATGCTGATTACTACCCGACCGGACTATTTATACCATTTTTGTAAAAAAACTTATCAAAAATTGAACGATAAAACTGATGCATATCAAAAATATTATCTTCAAATGCGCTTATACAAGCTTAACGTGCACCGAAAAATCACAGGCTTACTCGGAAATTTAACGAACACTCTGTTTTTTTTTCATTGTTCATTATTACATGTCCACCTCGCTTGGAGTTTCATCTGTGTTGTGGAGCACATTTTTCAAAGTTAAATTCATTTAGTATAATGGAAGACTTTAAAACACTAATTCAAAAGCAATTTAAAATCAAATATATGATTAGTTTTCATTACGGCATACGAATTTTCATTACGGCATCTTGAAGAATAAAAGCAGCCTTGGTATTAACAGAAACTTTCAGTGTTTTATCCTCCTTAAATTATTTATTTAGTTATTTGTTTATTTTAGGAAAATAGACATAATATTCAGAAAAGGTAGATAAAAAAAGGACCAATTAGTATTGTTCAAGATTTTTAGAATTGTAAACTAAGTACTTAATGCGTGTAAATTAATATGAGTATATTAAAAAAAATTATTAAAATTTTAGTACAAAAAACATATTAAGCCTACAATTCCATAATGTACTACACAACAATTTGTGATTATAACTGTACCAAGATAGACTGGGAAATAGGTATTGGGGTTGAGGTGGGAAAGGGGAGGAAAGGGTTGACGCGATACTGCCGCGAAAGTGAAATGAAAATTATAGGTACCATAAATTTAAATTAATTATTATTTTTAATTGATAAACTAATGCTTAAGACAAGATTTTTATGTTTAACACAAAGAGTAACAAATATTACCAGTAATAATTATTAGCCTGAAACACTCATCTTCATTGAAAAAATCTCCCATATCAGTGGGAGATATAGAAAGAAAAAGTCGTAAATTATTTTCAAAATAAAAAATAAATAAATTCTTTATTCATTAGTTAGGTCACGTCGGTGGGAGATATAAAAAAAATAGTCCATACGCGAATCGACGAGAATTGTACTAATGAAAAATAATTAATAAATTACTTAATCTCACGAAACGGAAATTCGAAAAAATTATACGAAAAAGATGTAATTGAGCACAAAGGAACCATTAACATAAAAAATTAAACAAATGGACATACCTAAATAAAGGATGAAATGGAAACGCATTAAATCGACAGAACATATTGCACAAACTATTAAAATAATACGGAAACTTCATTACATTTTCTTCAATCTAAGAAATGTTCTTCAGAAAACTACGATGCAGGTTTACTACGAATTAGCCCAATCAATTATTCAATATAAAATAATGAGCCGAGGACAATGGAAAAAACCAACTCCCCCCCCACCCCCCCTGGAAATAGTCCAAAGAAGACCCATTAACATATTTCTATTGAAGGATTTTTAAGTTGTCCAATAAAGGAGAATCCAGCAAAAAGTATTATTACTTTAATTCCACTGAAAAAAGTTAATAATAATAGAGTCATTGAGCACCAAACCGAGAACCACGAAACAAACAATAATCTATAAAATTAAATGAAGACAATATAAGCGAAACTCAATCGAAAATCTGAAAACAGAAAAATCAGAAAAAGATATTGACATATATATGTCAATATCTTTTTCTGATTTTTCTGTTTTCAGATTTTCGATTGAGTTTCGCTTATATTGTCTTCATTTAATTAAATATTACAATTTGAGGTTTTACTCATAAAGTTAAAATAAAAAAAAAATAAAAAAAAAAAAACAAACAATAATCCCTTAATTCAATCTAGACCTAAACCTAAATCCCTAATGGCCCAACTCTATTACACGTACTCAGCAAATAAATGTTTTAGAAAACTCCCTAAAGAAATACGAGCAGAATTTTTTTTTTAATTTATAATCCACTTTACCTTACTAATTTGGTTATGTGGTATAATATTTTATGTATTTCGAAATAATAAATAAACTGTGTACTAAACATGTATCTTTAAACAAATGTGTAATTTTCTTTAATTTAGTGTTTATATCTGTTTTTCTGTACTTGTATAATCAGTAATTTGGATGGCTGTGTTCATGGCAGTATTCCAAAATGTATTTCATGAACTCATGATTTTACTCCATTCTTCAGACCGCGTTATTCTCAATTAAGAAGGTATTAATCATCAAGAAACATATGTTAATCATTAATTTAAAAATAATGCACTTGGACTATCCGGATCGCTTTATAATTCCATGCAATCCGATAAGGATTGTAAAAGTTTAACAATTTTCGTGTCATCTGCGTATAATACGAAGTAACTTTTTTTAAATTTCATTCTCATAATAGAATCCCATTTGACTTCAGGATCGAGCTTAGAAGAACATTGGAGGAAGACACTGGCTCCCATAACCCCAGACTGATTTATTTTTATTTTTTGCTTGTATTTTTATTTTATTTTCTTATTATCATATTTTATAAATATCTATGTGTTTTATGTATGTACTTACACACTATATAGGATGTGTGGGATTGCACTCACTTCCCCACATTCTGGAATAAAGACCTTTATTTATTTATTATTTATTTATTTATTATATTTATTTATTTAAAGGATCGGCTAATGTGATTTATGTAAATATTAAATAAAGATGGTCCTAGATGCGACCCCTTGGGTACACCTAAAATGATTTTCTTTTAGCCAGATGCAAAACCGCTGACAATCGTGATTTTGTGTCGATTACTGACATGTAATGCGCTCCGTTTATAAAGATCATAGTGAATTCCTTTACCTAATAACTTATATAAAAGAATATAGTGATTAACACGGTCAATTACTTTGGAGTAATTTATAAAAATGGAATCTCTCAGGCACCGTATACCCATTTGACCATGAAGAAAATTTGTACAAAACCCAGTATTTTAAGTTGTGGAGAAATTTTTCATGACGCCATGCCATCTTGAATATTTAAGAGTGAGGGTGGCAAACCAGAATATTATTTTTCGTAACCAATTTTTTACAATACTCAGTAACTTCTCGTCGTTCCCTAGGACAACTGCAGATCGCCAACGTAGAAATATCCTCATCATTGAATCTCACCCGACTTTAGAATCGAGCATAGAAGGAAGGAAGCATTTCAGGAGAAACAGAATTTTATTTTAAAAGTATTAATCAATCATGTATATTACGCTTTATATTCATTATCCAATTAAACTTACCTAATTAAACTATTTTCTTTCGTTTTGTCTTTTATTGTTTGTTTTAAATTTATTCTATCTGTACTCTTATTTATAAATACCTATATTTTCACTATAAGTATGATGCTCTCTATGGGATGTGTAGGATTGCAGTTACCTCCCCAGAACCTTGAATAAAGACTGTTATTATTATTGAGATTATTATTACAAACAACTGTTGACGTCGAATATATTTGTCATTGTGAACTGATATTTATTCGTTGGCGATCTGCAGTCACACTAGCGAACAACAAGAAGTTTCCGAAATTTATCCATACAGTCCTCCTCAAACGATCGTACTAGGGGTAAAGTGTATTTTGATCAGAATTATTTTAATTTGAATTAAATTTACAGTGTTGAATCTATTTTTTTTTTCTAATGGGAAGTCGCCTCTTGGAGTGTAACAAATTCAAATATATGCGTACGGGAGAAATTACTTTGCGTATGGCGCAACAGAAAATCATTATTTAATCTTTCTTAATTCTTAAAAATATGAAATGTATCACTGTGCGTGGTTAATTCATTAACCAATTAGGTACTTTGCCATTGACATTTTTTGTCTTAAACGCGCTGAGAGATATATAAAAACTTTGTGTTATTTCCGCTTCGCAATTAAAGCTCAATAAATTTTAAAATTTCTGGATATAGCCGAGTACTAAAAATGTTTTTGAAAGGTTATGAAATAAGCTTTCAAATGGTATTGTTACAAATAAATATTTAACATTTTTAAATATTAAAATTTAGAACTCAAACTTAAAAAATTATGAAAATGACTCACGTGATGTTTTTATGTGAAAACGGTACTAAATCACGGATAATGTAGAAAAAACACTTTTTGTATCGTATAAATGCATAATAAACAATTTTGACCTCTAACTTTTTTACCATTTTACACAAGAATATTTAATAAAAAAATAACAATGTCTACCGGCGAGTAGACAATTTTGGCGGGGGAAAACTGTTGCTACAAAGTAAGTTTTTTTATGTATTTCTATGGAAAACTTTGAACAGAGATGTGAAGCTTGATTTATCATAAATCTTTTCGTTTTTGTTTGAGGGTTGTCACTAGAAAAATAGCGGAGTTATAATGATTTCTGCGGGAACACACGCATTAGCTTGAAAAAAGCTTATAGGCCAGTCAATGAATGGACCAAAAGGAGGTATAGAATGCGTGAGCAGGGACCAAGGCGATTCCTTCAGAAATTTGGAAATGGTGCTTAGGGTGTGAACATACCAAAAGTCCTGACATCTAGGTGGTGAGCTAGAGAGTCCCCCTGCGACGCACCGTTTTCGAGATATAAGCGGAAACTCGAAAATTGGGACTTTCCCCTCCCCCTCCACACCCAAGAGCTCACCACCTAGACGTCAGAACTTTTGGAATGTTCACACCGTAAGCACTCTGAACAAGTTTCTAAAGAAACCGCTTAGGTCCCTGCTCACGCACTCTACACTTCCTTCCTTGACTCCCCCCCTCATGCCAACATCACCATAACTCCTAAAATTGTTTCTCATGATTTTAATTGCATCCATAATTCTGTGATACAACCATGCTCATGTAAAAATATTGAACTAGTCTCTAAATACGTATATCTAGGCTTAACAATTGATTGTAATTTTAAATGGGATGTACATATACAAAAAGTTTGCTCACGGCTTAGAGCTATAGTGAGCAAGCTTTATAGACTGAAGTTTTTTGTTCCACTAAATACTCTTAGATTAGTATATCTGTCATTGGCGGAATCCCTAATAAGATATGGAATAACCACATGGGGACATTCAACAAAAACAAATCTTCTTTCAGTGCAAAACGTACAATATTCTTTGGTAAAATTATTATTAAAAAAAACTGAATACGAACAAAGACATGATATACCAAAATCATTATTATACAACTCTGTAAATGTATTATCTGTTCGTGCTATATTGTGGCTTAAAATTGCGAGTCAGCATACATCTCAATCTGAATATAATAAACTAGTGGTTCATGTTCATAATACAAGACTAACTGCAAATGATGGACTTATAATTCCCAGATACCTAAATAAATACGGTCAAAGAACTCTAGAATACCTTGTTCCAATAATTTACAACATGTTACCCAGCGCAATAAAAAGCTGTGAATTGAGTTTCAGAAGGAAATGTGCGCTAAAAAAATGGTTAAGTGAAAGAACTTTTTTGTACTAATTTCTGTTATTTTCCGCTTTTCGTTTTAATGTTTTATCCATTATTATTTTCTCTTGTCTTTTCTTTTATTTCTTTCATTTTCTCTGTTCTGTATTTCTTATAAATTTTATTAACAATTTTTTTTTTCATGTACCTGTATATTTTATGTACCTGTCTCTTCGACTTGGTCGAAGACCTGTCTCAATTTAAAAAAAAAGTAATTGTCAAAAGAACCCGTTGACAAACTGATATCAATCAGTTTAACGGGACTTAATTTAAAAATGTAAAAAACTGTAAATAAATAATAAAGGAATTTTATTAATAAAAAAAAAATAAAAAAATAAAAACTGGACTATTATTGGAGTTGACTGCTCTTGTTATATTGTCGTGGATACAAGCTTAGGGGTCGGAGTGGTTTATAAGTGGTCTATTTTATAAAAATGATTAAATATAATTAATTTACTTAACCATTTGTACGCATAAGCTTATTTTCAGGACAATATAACATTGCCAGACAGTAAGAGGTATGAGGCGTACCTGACTTATCAATTAATTAATTTATTTATTAATTTATTAATAACCTGATGATCGTGGGTAATTACCATCCTCAAGATTATTATGTAGAAACTAGCAAGTTACTTAGGAAGTAGTAATAAAAATTTATTTTACAGAAAAATTTGTTTATTGATCAATGTTTAGCATGGTTGTTATTGAATGAACGGAAAAAAATATTTACAAATTATGTTTGAAGTCAGTCTCCGAAAAATGGAGTTAGTATTTACAGCTGTGCGTTGATCCAGGTAACCAGTGCTGGTACTCTAGCCCATACTCCGGGGTACCTGGCAAGAGCGCAGCCATTTCCCCAGGAAGTGACTCCAACGATAACTCCATTGACGACGAATGGACCTCCAGAGTCTCCCTGGCAAGCATCAACGCCTCCGACTCCCAGCCTTCCTCCACAGATCATCCTGGCGGTGACGGTGTTGAATCCGCTGTAGGCAGATACGCAGTCGGCCTGGGAAACAACGGGGAGGGTCACCTTGCGGAGGGTGGCTGGGATGGAGCCTCCGGACTGTGAACAAAAAAAGATGATTGTAATAACCACAGAATGAAAAATGATAAAATATTCGAAGTGGCTACATTATTGCAGGTTAATTGTTTGCGGGTTTTATTGGACATGTTTGGTTTTTTAGTAAAAAGATAGTAACTCACGGAAGTAGTTCCCCATCCGGTGACGAGAGCGCTGGCTCCAGTGGCAACATCCAGGCCACTGGCTGGCAGGGGAATGAGCCTGGTGTTAAGGTTGTCGATGGAGATGGCAGAGGACAGCTTGAGGACAGCGATATCGTAGTCGAGGGTGTTGGAGTTGTACTGGGAGTTGGTCACCACCGTGGCAACCTTGTAGGAAGCGCCACCAGATGCGTGCTGGCTAGATCCGGCACGGACGTTCCATGCTCCAGCGGATGTTCTACAATAAACAACTCAGATTAGGAGTGTCTTTTTGATAAATGATTGATGGAATTAAACTTTTATTTCTAAATATTTTTACTCGCTTACCCAGTGGTGCAATGTCCAGCGGTCAGAATAACAGTGGCCCTGATAATGGATCCACCGCAACGGAGTCCTCCGTTGTACTGGAGAGCCACCTGCCATGGGGCATCCTGGATGGAAGCCTCGGTTCCTCCAACAATGGGGGAGGATCCGATTCCTCGGATTGGACCGAGGACGCCGGCTAGAAATTAAATAAATTCATTAGATTTCGGATATGATAAAACCAAACATACTTTTATATACTTTATTGTAAGATCAAGAAGGTTATATCACCAATAACATAGTTAAACAATAACGTTAGTTAATTTAGTAATCACTTATTCACTTTATAGCTTAATGTTGATAATTGATTTTTATAAATAATTTCGAAATAAAGATTATAAATAATTTTTAACGAAAGAAAATTGATCGGGGTCCAAAGTTAAGTAACTTAATTTACATATTTTAACACCTTCTGCTTTTAGTTTGAGACAATATTTGGTTTAACAGGAATTTTAAAAGAATGTTATAATGACTTACCGGAGGCAACAGCCAGAACAGTAGCAAGTACCACAATTTGGAACATCTTGGTATTGATGCCGATTCTTACCTGACGGGACTATTTATACCATTTTTGTAAAAACTTATCAAAAATTGACCGATAAAACTTATGCATATCAAAAATATTATCTTCAGATGCGCTTATACAAGCTTAACCTGCACCGAAAAATCACAGGCTTACTCGGAAATATAACGAACACTCTATTTTCTCTACTTTTGAATGTAGCTATAACTTTGTGGTTATCCATTATAGATAGATGAAACAATTTACCTTTGTTTGAACCACTTTTATACTTGAGTTAATCCGACCGGTTTCAGAACGAACGTTCCTTCTTCAGTATACATTTGCCCTGGTTCAAAAAGGTTAAATTGTTTCATTTACTCTATTTTCTTTTCATTGTTAATTATTACAAGGTAATGCACAATGTCCACCACGCTTGGAGTTTCATCCGTGTTGTGGAGCACATTGTTCAAAGTTAAATTCATTTAGTATAATGAAAGACTCTAAAATAATAATTGAGAGTCAATTTATAATCAAAAATATGATTAGTTTTCATTACAGCATATCCACTTACAGTTGTTCATACCATCTTGACGAAATGGTAATATCATAATTTTTGAGTGTTTTATCCTGATAAAATTATTTATTTGTTTATTTTAGGAAAATAGACATAAAATCCACAAAAGGTAGGCAAACGAAAGACCAATTAGTGATGTTGAAGATTTTTAGAAATATTAAACTAAGTACTTAATGCCTGTCAACTAATTTGAGTATATTATAAAAATAATAAAGTACAAAAAACATATTGAATCTACAGTTCCATAATGTACTAAACAACAATTTGTGATTATAACTGTACCAAGATAGACTGGGAAATAGGTATTCGGGTTGGGATGGGAAAGGGGAGGAAAAGGATGACGGGATACTGCCGTGAAAATAAAATGAAAATTATAAGTACAATAAATTTATATTTTTGAATGTAGCTATTTCTTTGTGGTTATCCATTATAGAAAAATGAAACAATATAACTTTGTATAAACCACTTATATAATTTGCAAATCCGACCGGTTTCGGAACAAACGTTCAAACAATAAATTTAAACATCATTAATTTGTGTCTGCACCTAGAATGGGATACATGGAACATCTTTTACGATATTAACTTGCCGTGAATATGTCAGCAAGATTCGTTTTGTAACAGTAACATGTCCTTTTCATAAATTTATTTTGATTGGAATTGGTGTTGCATCTATCGATGTAGAAACTGGTATTCTGGGAAATTTATTTTGTTTAACAACTCCAGGGAGTTAATTTAGAGCTAATAATTTTGTATAAGGACATCTGATTAGCGATAATCCTCCTGTTGAGCAGTTTTGTGATTCTAAAATGTTTTCTCGATTTCCTCGTAAGAGTTGCATATTATGTTGGATGATTTAAAACTGAGGAATTTGAGAAATCGCTCCTGAACTCATTCTTATATGTTTACTTAAACCAAGTAGGGCGGGTTCCAATCCAGTGAAACAGTAAGCCAGGTGTGGATGAAGATGTGAATTGTAGAGAATCTTGTAAGGTTTATTTTGTTGAAAAATTTGTAAGTTTTAGATTTTTTGTTACTTTGGAGTCAATATGATCTTAAAAGTTTATTTGTTATCAGTGATCTAGAAATAGTGTAATCATGCAGCTTTTGAAACATTTCGTGGACAAATTTCATCTACCTCCCGGTTTGTTTGTGATCGGATGGTCAATGTTGACTGGTCAATTTCTCATCGATCGGATGGTAAATTTTTGTAATATATTCAGTTTTGAGCCAACATACTGAATACTTAGGGCCAGTTGTTTCGGAAAAAATCATGTCTGACGAACCGTCAAATCGCAAATAAATCGTCAATCAACGAAATTTGGGTTGTTTCACCGTCCGTCAAGCGAAATTTCAAATGAAATTTCATTTAAATCTAACCGCCCGAAATCCGCCGGTTAGTGGAGAATTGATTGAAGGCGCATGCGCAGACGTGCGAAAAATTTCAACATGACAGGTGTCTGCTTTTCCGTTCTAATTCCCGCCAGTTTCCTAGTTGATTTCAGCTATTGAAACATTGACAAAAGCGTTGTTTATTTCTAAATTCTGCCGATAATTCATTGTAATTGTCTGTACCTATATTAGATATCTTTTCAACGTATAATATTGTCGAAAATCGTTGGTTAGAGAGATTGAAAATGACATAAACACTGGTGAAAACGTTGAAAAATATACAAACTTATTTCTCGTGTAGACCTGTGATGTTACAATATATTGCCATGTTATATTTATACTGTAATAATTTATGATTCTACAATAATTTATAATAAAAGAAATCTGGCATTTCCCATCAAATTACTTTCCTAATTACCTTGAGAACATGGAGATTTTGTTGTCCGTACGCGGAGACAACTAAAGGTTGATGATTTTTGGCTAAGCACCTGTATTAAAAACAGCGCTTCGAGCCACAGTAGAGATCATAAATAACAATAAAGGACACTGGCGCCATCGTACTATTCTACATTATAGTATAACTGGTTCAACCCTCACAAAGAAAATTGCATAGTTTGGGAACTGGAGTTATGACCTAGCATATTCCTTTAATTATATGATGTCTAATCAAAGATATTAAGATAAACCTTTAATAGACATTAATAAGGCAATTAAAAACACATTTCTTTATTAGGCATTTAAAATATGTTGTGTAAAATAATCTTGAGTTAATCACCTCTAATCATAGCTGATAAAATTTACAAAATCATAATGTGAATTATATTTTATAATAAAAAGCCTTTTGTGTTCAATGTTATAACTTTATTTAAATACAAAATAAACGAAACCATATCAGTCACGATACACTGACGTGTAATGCGCTCCGTTCATAGAGATCACCGTAAATTCCTTGACCTAATAACTTCAGTAAACAAATATTATAGTATTTAAATAAATGAAGACAATATAAGCCAAACTAAATCGAAAATCTGGAAACAGAAAAATCAGAAAAACATATTGACACCTCTGGGACAATATAATATTTTATTTTTATTAAAAATAAAATATTATAGTGATTAAGACGGTCAATTTATTTTGAGTACCTAATCCAGATAAATAGCATCTCTGCAGCGTGTACCCATTTGACCATCAAGAAAATCTATACATGACCCAGGATTTTAAGTTCTGGAGTCATTTTTTATGAAGCCATCTTGAATATTTATGAGTGAGGGTGGCAAAGTAGAATATTATTTTTCGTAACCATTTTTTTACAATGCTCGGTAACTCGTCGTTTCCTCAGGACAATTGCAGATCGCTAACGTAGAAATATCCTCATCATTGAATCCAACCTGACTTCAGGATCGAGCATAGAAGGAAGGAAGCATTGGATGAAGGTATTGCCTCCCATAATCTCAAATCCGATGGACCAATAAGAGCTCAGAAAACAATTTAATTTTAAAAATATTATGCATATTACGCTTTATATTTATTATCTAATGATACCACTCTATATTCTTAAGTTTTCGCTATTTTATTTTTATTTTTTTTGTTTTGAATTTGTTCATTGTTGATAATCTCTATGGCATGGGATGCGTGGGATTGCACTTACCTCCCCACATATTAAGAACACTGAGTGATTATAACTACTATTTATTCATTAGAGATCTACAGTCACACAAGGAAACGATAAGAAGTTGTCGAAAGTTATCCGTATAATCCTTATAGAACGACCTTAAAAGCGCTAGAGGTTCAGATGTATTCTGATCAGATTTTTTTTAATTGTATTACATTTACAGTGTTGAACCTAAAAGTTTTTTTTTCTAATGGAAAGTCGTCTCTTGGAGTGTAATAAATTGTAGGGGAGAAATTACTTTGCGTATTTCGCATCAGACAATTATTAATTAATACTTCTTTAATGATTCAAAAATATGAAAATCGCTGTGATTAATTCATTAAAAAAAATTTCACGGCTATTTCATAAGAATGATAAAATATTATTAATTTGCTTAACCACTTTGACCCATAAGCATGTTTTCACGACAAAATAACATTGCCAGATAGCAATGACAGCAGACCTCAGGTATGAGGCGTACCTGATTAATAACTACTGGAGTGCTTTTTGCCACAATATGGCAATTTTTAAAATACCTCGGATTGCTTTGCTGCCAATTTTGGCAAATTTTCCCTTATTTGTAAGTAATTAAGTGGTTGTTAAAGATTTTATAATTTTTTTTACAAATCATACAATTATGTGACAATCGACCAAAGAGAGGTGAATTCATTAGCTATATAGAACTACAATCAGTTTGTATGTTTTCATATTTATACTCGAAGATATGATTTTTTTTGTGGGCGGAAAAGATTCAAAATGATCACCAAAAAATCCCAAGCAATCGGAGAAAAAGGTTTTAAATTACACTGTCACTCCAGTGATTATTTAATCAATTAATAACCCGATGATCGTGAGTGATTACCATCCTTAAGATGATTATGTAGAAACTAGCAAGTTAGTTAGGAAGTAGTAATAAAAAAATATTTTACTGAAAGATTTGTTTATTGATCAATGTTTAGCATGGTTGTTATTGGATGAACGGGAAAAAATATTTACAAATTATGTTTGAAGTCAGTCTCCGAAAAATGGAGTTAGTATTTACAGCTGTGCGTTGATCCAGGTAACCAGTGCTGGTACTCTAGCCCATACTCCGGGGTACCTGGCAAGAGCGCAGCCATTTCCCCAGGAAGTGACTCCGACGATAACTCCATTGACGACGAATGGACCTCCAGAGTCTCCCTGGCAAGCATCAACGCCTCCAACTCCCAACCTTCCTCCACAGATCATCCTGGCGGTGACGGTGTTGAATCCGCTGTAGGCAGATACGCAGTCGGCCTGGGAAACAACGGGGAGGGTCACCTTGCGGAGGGTGGCTGGGATGGATCCTCCGGACTGTGAACAAAAAAAGATGATTGTAATAACCACAGAATGAAAAATGACAAAATATCCAAATTGGCTCAATTAGTGCAGGTAAATTGTTTGCGGGTTTTATTGTATAATGTTTGGTTTTATCGCAAAAAGAAAGTAACTCACGGAAGTAGTTCCCCATCCGGTGACGAGAGCGCTGGCTCCAGTGGCAACATCCAGGCCACTGGCTGGCAGGGGAATGAGCCTGGTGTTAAGGTTGTCGATGGAGATGGCAGAAGACAGCTTCAGGACAGCGATATCGTAGTCGAGGGTGTTGGAGTTGTACTGGGAGTTGGTCACCACCGTAGCAACCTTGTAGGAAGCGCCACCAGATGCATGCTGGCTAGATCCGGCACGGACGTTCCATGCTCCGGCGGATGTTCTACAATAAATAACTCAGATTAGGAGTGTCTTTTTGACAAATGATTGACGGAATTAAAATTTTATATCTGAACATTTTTACTAGCTTACCCAGTGGTGCAATGTCCAGCGGTCAGGATGACGGTGGCCCTGATGATGGAGCCTCCGCAACGGAGCCCTCCGTTGTACTGGAGAGCCACCTGCCATGGGGCATCCTGGATGGAAGCCTCGGTTCCTCCAACAATGGGGGAGGATCCGATTCCTCGGATTGGACCGAGGACACCGGCTTGAAATTTAATAAATTTATTAGATTTCGGATATGATATCACCAAACATTTATTGTAAGATCTTAAGAAGGTTGTATCACCAGTGACATAGTTAAATAATAACGTTAGTTAATTTAGTAATCACTTATTCATTTTATATCTTAATGCTTATTATTGATTATTTTTAATAATTTTTAAGTAAAGATTATAAATAATTTTGAATGAAATAAAATTGATCAACGTTCAAAAGTTCAGTAATTTAATTTACATATTTTATCACCTTATTCTTTTTGTTGGTCAATGACTTTTGGTTTAATAGGTAGTTTAAAACAGTATTACAATGACTTACCGGAGGCAACAGCCAGAACAGTAGCAAGTACCACAATTTGGAACATCTTGGTATTGATGCTGATTACTACCTGACCGGACTATTTATATCATTTTTGTAAAAAACTTATCAAAAATTGACCGATAAAACTGATGCATATCAAAAATATTATCTCCAAATGCGCTTATACTAGCTTAATGTGCACCGAATAATCACAGGCTTACTCGGAAACATAACGAAAACTTTGTTTTTTTTTCAACGTTAATTATTATAAGGTAATGCACAATGTCCACCTCACTTAGGCCTTGTACGCACTAGCGGCTAGCTGCGTAGGCGGTCAACATGCCCATGTCAAAGCTCGACATGGGCTGTAGGGCCATCGAAGAAGAAGAAGGAAGACATTATTAATATACAGTTGACATTATTAATATGCAGGTAGACAAAAGATAGACCAATTAATAATGTTCAAGATTTTAGAAATGTTAAACTAAATAGGTACTTAATCCATGTTGACTAAAATATAAAAATATTAGTGCAACGAACATATCAAACCTACAATTCCATAATGTACAACACAACAATTTGCTATTAAAACTACCTTTTTTTATTATAGCGACTATATAAAAAAAATTTACGTACAAAATGCAATGTGAAATTAAGTATAAAATATTGTATTTCTTAGTCCTCCTCACTAGGGGGTCCTGTGCCGAGGTGGACTAAAGTTATTTAAATATAATTCATTTGTCTTCTATGTCGTTTTTAGCGTCATCGCTAGGGTTTTCTCATTGACCTCTTTAAGCGATATTTTTATTCTTGATTTGTATTCAATTGGATTTTTTATTAGTTTTATGTCTTGGGGAAGGATGTTATGGAGTTTTGTTGCAAAGTATGTATAGTTTCTTTGTCCAAATGTGGTTTTATAACTTGTACCATACCAAGACATAAAATTAATAACCTATACCAAGATAGACTGGGAAATAGGAATTGGGGTTGGGTTGGTAAAGGGGAGGAGAAGGATAACAGGATACTGCCGCGAAAGTACAATGAAAATTTTAGATACAATAATAATATTAATCATCATTCATTTCTGTCTGCACTCATAAAGTGATATGCGGAACTTCTTTAACGATATTAACTAGCAGTGAATATGTTAGCATTAATGCCTATGTTTGCATGTTTCGTTTGGTAGCAGTTGGAGGCGACTGTTGCAGGAGGCCAAAGCTCGAGATGGGCTGTAGCGCCATCGAAGAAGAAGGAAGACATTATGAATATACAGTTGACATTATTAATATGCAGGTAGACAAAAGAAAGACCAATTAATAAACCTCCAAGTTATATGCCCTTTTCATAAATTCATTTTGATTGGAATTGGTGTTGCATCTATTAATATAGAAAATGGTGTTCTGGGAAATTTATTTGGTTTAACAAATCCGGGTGTTAATTTAGAGCTAATAATTTTGTATAAGGACATCTGATCAGCGACAATCCTCCTGTTGAGCAGTTTCGTGAATCTAAAATGTTTTTCCATTTTCTCGTAAGAGTTGCATATTATGTTGAATGATTTAAAATTGAGGAATTTCAGAAATCGCTCCTGAACTCGTTCTAGCCTGTTAACTTAACAAAGTAGCGTGGGTTCCAAAACAGGGAACAGTATGCCAGATGTGGATGAAGATGTGAATTGTGGAGAATTTGGTAAAGTTTATTTTTATTGAAAAATTTGTAAGTTCTCCTTAGAAAACCTAAATTTTTTGTTGCTTTGGTGTCAATATGATCAAAGTGGTTCTTAAAGGTATAATGTTTATTTGTTAGCAGTGATCTAGAAAAAGTGTATTTGTACGGGAAGGGGACTGTAGACGTCAGCCGCACAGAAGATGAAGTGGGGGGGGGGCGGCGCTGGTCGTTTCGACGCCTAGGGAGAAAGGGAGAGGTGGGGAGAAGGCGACGTAAAATGGGAAGAAAATATAGGGAAAGGGAGAAAGGGATCAAAGGCAAGGGGTAGAAGGGAGGTAGAGGGAAGTAGAGGGGAAACCTGCGCCTTGATAAAGGCGTTCGAACACTTGTATCAGTCTTCTGGTTGAGCGGTTTGGCTAGGGCCAAGAAGAAGTCCAAGTTGTAGTTCGATCGGGGATGCAGGGCAGGCGATGATGTTGACGAGATGACTTATTTTTTTTTTATTTTTTTACATTAACTCCACACAGGAGGCCTTGAGGAAAATAATTTCCCTCAGGGCCTATGTCATCTGGGATGCTATGTGGAGGGTCTTTTTGAGGAGAGGAAGGAATGAACATTGTCTTGAAGAGACCCATGTTGTAGGAAGGAGGAATCACAGAGGCCGTCAAATCATTCCACAGCCAAGCTGTTGAACACAAGAACGAATCGAAGAAGCGACCTGTTCTCGTGTAACAAATGTCAACCGTGAACAAATGTTGGGCACGCGTTTGGCGTGTTTACCGACTATGCACCGGTGCCGAAGGAATCAATGACTCTAATTCCTCAGAGCATCTTTCATTGTAATACCGGTAGGACAAGGATAGCTTTCCCACCCGACGCCTATACTCTAAGAATTGCAATCCGTCTGTTAAGATGGGAGAATCTATCAAACGGACCGCCCGTTTCTGCACAGAATCGAGGGTATTTTTCAGGTATTTTGGAGCTCCAGACCAGAGGTGGCTGAAAAACTCAACTGTGGGGCGCATTTGTGATTTGTACAGGGTTAGCAGTTGTGTACTGTTAAAGTATCTGCGGGCCCTGTACAGTACGCCCAGTTTTTGAAAGGCTATCTTTACTCTGGCTTCGATGGAGCCCCCATATCTGAGCTGGTCACTTAGGATTACACCAAGCATATCATGGAGAGCTTGTTCAGAAGATTGCTTCCGTTGAAGGAGACTAGATTTTCATTTCAATCCATTTTAGACGTAATCAGACAAGATTGGGTCTTTGAAACATTAAATTCAACGAGATTAGTTTTACCCCAATAGAAAACATTCTCCAGGTAACCGTCCATTCTTTGCTTCAAAGCCCACCGATCCATTGGAGTTTTTTATCAAACAAAAAGCTATCGTGGACTGTACTGTCATCCGCGTAACAATGAATTGGTGCACATGACAAAGGGTCATTGATGTGCAACAAAAACAAAGTCGGAGACAGAACCGATCTCTGTGAGACGCCAGCGTTTATCGAGTGCGAGGAAGAGGTGAAACCATCGGCTACCGTCTGAATCGACCTCTCCCTCAGAAAGTCGGCAATCAACGTACACAAGAATGCGGGAAGTCCGTAAGAAGGCAGTTTGTTGACAAGTCCTCGGTGCCAAACCCGGTTGAAAGCCTTGGAAATATCCAGTGCAATCGTTTGGGTCTCACCGAAATGTTCCAGGCACCGCTCCCAAACATGCGTCATATAAGCGAGAAGATCACCGCACGAGCGGTTCCGCTGGAATCCGAATTGACGGTCGTTAATAATTTTGTTCTTCTCGAGGTATGTGAGCAGTTTATCGTTGATCACACGTTCCATCACCTTAGACAGAACCGATGTGATCGATGTGGGGCGGTAGTTGGCCGGATTGGAGCGGTCACCCTCCTTTGGTATAGGATGCATAACTATTTTTTTCCAACCAGAGGGCACAGAGCCAGACTTCAGGGACATTTTAAAAAGCTTCATCAAAATTGGAGCTATTTCTGCACCGCACCTCTGCAGTACCAGGACAGGTATTCCGTCAGGCTCAGCTTTATTAATATCAAGCCCTCGTAAAACATGGAATACTTCCCGATGCCGGATCCTCAGTTTTTTCATACGAAAACCGCAGTGAGGAACCGACGTCGGGGCAGCACCTTGGTCATCGAGGGTTGAGTTATCCGCAAACATTTTACCTAATAATAATAATAATAATTAGTCTTTTCGGTGGCGGGTTTGCTAGTGAGAAAACACCGCCACCGATAAGTCAGTTCTAAACATATAGCATGAGTACTTAGACTAGCTCCCCTAGTCCGAGAAAAAATTCTCTACTAATTGGGTAACCAAAAAACTGATGATGCCAATTAGTAGAGTTCACAATAATAAAATTAAATTAATTAGTAAATTGTGACCATTTACTTTTTTTCCAAAAAAAACTTAGTCATTACGAACTGCTATTTATTCGTTGGTGAACTGCAGTCACACTAGGGAACGATAAGAAGTTTCCGAAAGATATATATATATATATATATATATATATATATATACAATTTTAAAACAAACTTTGAAGCTCATACACTAATAAATAGATTACATTATTTTGTCAATAAATTTGGGAATATTGTAGACATGTTTGCAGATTCCATATTAGTTATAAAACGAAATCTTTATAATTACTTTAATGAAATGTATGATTTTAATTTTAATTAATTTTATTTTTCATTATTATTTTAATCATTGTATATTGTGTACTACATACCTGCCTAACTGTTATTATCTATCTTTGTAAAAGCCCACTAGGGCGTAAATAAATAAATACATTATATATATATATATATATTCTTAGTAGTGCTGCACTATTATATATATATATATTCTTAGTAGTGCTCTTCAAGCAAACGGCTTCTCCAAATATTTAGTAGACAAATCCATAAATAAGCGCAAAAAAACTATTCCTGAAACGGAAGAAGAACCCCTTTCTATAGTAATTCTCCCATTCATCAAAGGCTCGACAGATAAAATCAGTCGAATCCTCAAAAGCAATAAAATCAAAACTATTTATAAATCAGAAAATAAAATCTCGTCTCTATTAAGAAGTCCGAAGAACCATATTCCACTTGAGTCACATGGTATTTATAAAATACCTTGTGGGGCATGTGAAAAGGTGTATATTGGACGTTGCAATAGAAAAATATCATGTAGAATTGCAGAACATAAAGTAGATGTCACTAATAAACGCTTAAATTCATCCATAGTACAACACGTCCTTAATGAAGGTCATAAAATAGACTTTAATAATACAAAAACAATAGCTTGCATATACAAAGAACCAAAAAGAATTTTCCGCGAAGCAATAGAAATTTATAAACATAAAAATAATATGAATACTAGAAATGACTCAATCAGAATTCCCAACACCTCCAAAGTCCTAATCGATGAAAATCCCCCAAAAACGGCATTGCCAAAATTACCAGTAGTGTCTCCGATTAGCTTAACCAATCAGGTATCTACTGCCAGCCCCGCCCCCCCACCCCCTCCACCATCAAATCACCTGCAACCCGGGTACTTCGTTCTAGACATAAGAAGTGACTTGCATTCACTTAAGTTTTTGCTTTTGGACCGAACAGACATGCGAAAGCTATCGGTTTGAGACAAAAACTCAAGACATAAGGCCTATGAAGATGGACAGTGTGATCTGTCCGAAACGTCAGGAGTTAAAAAGTCCTTTTAAGGACTACGTTAAGCCGGTAAACCGAGAAAATTGTTCAACATCTTACACCCGTGAAAACCTTAATCATAACATATGTATATAATCCTTATCGAACGACCGTGCTAGGCGTCCAGATGTATTTCGATCCGATTTTTTTTATTGTGTTGAACCTAGAAGTATTTTTCTCTAATGGGAAGTCGTCTCTTGGAGTGTAATAAATTCAAATATTTACGTAGTGGAGAAATTATTGTGCGTATTTCGCAACAGACAAATATTATTTAATCATTCTTTAATTATTCAAAAATATGAAAATCACTGTGCATGGTCAATTCACTAAATAAAATAACATTTTCACGGCTTTTTCCTAAAAACGTTAAAAAATTATTATTAATTAGCTTAACCACTTGGACCCATATGCTTGTTTTCATGACAATATAACATTGCCAGACAGTATGAGGAATGGGGCCTACCTGACTAATTAATCAATTAATAACCTGATGGTCGTGGGTGATTACCATCCTCAATATTATTATGTAGAAACCAGCAAGTTAGATAGGAAGTAGTAATAAAAATTTATTTTACAGAAAGATTTGTTTATTGATCAATGTTTAGCATGGTTGTTATTGGATGAACGGGAAAAAATATTTACAAATTATGTTTGAAGTCAGTCTCCGAAAAATGGAGTTAGTATTTACAGCTGTGCGTTGATCCAGGTAACCAGTGCTGGTACTCTAGCCCATACTCCGGGGTACCTGGCAAGAGCGCAGCCATTTCCCCAGGAAGTGACTCCGACGATAACTCCATTGACGACGAATGGACCTCCAGAGTCTCCCTGGCAAGCATCAACGCCTCCGACTCCCAGCCTTCCTCCACAGATCATCCTGGCGGTGACGGTGTTGAATCCGCTGTAGGCAGATACGCAGTCGGCCTGGGAAACAACGGGGAGGGTCACCTTGCGGAGGGTAGCTGGGATGGAGCCTCCGGACTGTGAACAAAAAAGATGATTGTAATAACCACAGAATGAAAAATGACAAAATATGCAAATTGGCTCAATTAGTGCAGGTAAATTGTTTGCGGGTTTTATGTGATAATGTTTGGTTTTATCGCAAAAAGAAAGTAACTCACGGAAGTAGTTCCCCATCCGGTGACGAGAGCGCTGGCTCCAGTGGCAACATCCAGACCACTGGCAGGCAGGGGAATGAGCCTGGTGTTAAGGTTGTCGATGGAGATGGCAGAGGACAGCTTGAGGACAGCGATATCGTAGTCGAGTGTGTTAGAGTTGTACTGGGAGTTGGTCACCACTGTGGCAACCTTGTAGGAAGCGCCACCAGATGCGTGTTGGCTAGATCCTGCACGGACATTCCATGCTCCGGCGGATGTTCTACAATAAAAAAACTCAGTTTAGGAGTGTCTTTTTGACAAATGATTGACGGAATTAAAATTTTATTTTGAACATTTTTACTCGCTTACCCAGTGGTGCAATGTCCAGCGGTCAGGATGACGGTGGCCCTGATGATGGAGCCTCCGCAACGAAGTCCTCCGTTGTACTGGAGAGCCACCTGCCATGGGGCATCCTGGATGGAAGCCTCGGTTCCTCCAACAATGGGGGAGGATCCGATTCCTCGGATTGGACCGATAACGGTGCCAGCTAAAAATTGATCAGGGTTATGAGGTCAGTAACTTAATTTATTTATTTTTATAACATATTGTTTGATTGAGACAATGAAATATGCCTTAAAAGGGGGTTTGAAACAATTATACAATGACTTACCGGAGGCAACAGCCAGAACAGTAGCAAGTACCACGAATTGGAACATCTTGGTATTGATGCCGATCACTACCTGACCGGACTATTTATACCAGTTTTGTAAATAACTTATCAAAAATTGACCGATAAAACTGATGCATATCAAAAATATTATCTCCAGATGCGCTTATACTAGCTTAACCTGCACTGAAAAATCACAGGCTTACTCGGAAATGTAATTTATTTATTTATTTAAGTTTTTATTCCAGCAGGACTGGGAGGGTAGTGCAATCCCAGTCTGCCATATTACATAAACAACTATAAACTATAAAAGAAAAAAAATGTTTACATATTAGGTAGGTACCTAATGAAAACATAAAATGAAAACAAAATTCATCACACAAATAACAAAAAATAACCATAAAATTAAAATAAATAATAATTAATCAGAATTAAAAATAAAAAGATATTTTAGGATCGTCCATCATGGAGGTCGCTTCATCATCTGCATCCATCGCTCATTTATTGGGGAACTGAGCCACTCGGATGCAGCCACGATAATGATATTGGTTGAAGTCCGTGTCCTGCTCCAGAAGCTGGCTAGTCGGTGGCGAAGTAAGGCTGGGAATGAGTGCACCCTCCCTTCGGTGAACATCGTGGAGGCACTGCAGAATCTCGGTAGTTGCATAAGTTGCCTATATGCTTTATTTTAGCACACCCTCAGTTTGTCCCATTGCGCTGCTGGGTATTGTGTCTACAGTTCAGACGTGTACAGGGCAGTACAGTATGTCTTGAATAGTAATTTTTTGACATGTCGCTACAGTGGTAGAACCGCCTTAATGAATGCGTTTTTTTTTTTCAATTTAACTAAACAAGATAATGTACAATTTTCTCTTCCCTAGGACTTCATCTGTGTTGTGGAGACCATTTCTTAAAGTTAAATTGTTTTAGTTCAACTCAAGATTTTAAAATTATTATTCAAAAATAATTTTCAATCAAATATATGATTTATTTTCATTTCCACCTTAATTAATAATCATGAACAGCATATTATTCACTTACCTGTTCATACCATCTTGATGAATAAGAAAAGCCTTGGAATCATCCCAACGTTTTATCCCCCTTTGACGTTTTATCCCCATAAAATAAATGCCAATTCGCAACCTCCCATAAACGTGCAATTGCAATACATGTGTTTCATAATTTCTAAAATATTAAGTACCAGCTGGTTCCCGGCATGCGTTGCAATGCCATATTCAAAGAAATAAATTAGTTTCTCCCTGCATAGCATTTCCCGTGCATCCCCGTTCCCCTCCCGCGTCCCCGTTCTCCTCCCGCGTCCCCTTCCCCTCCCGCGTACCCTTTCCAGCTTCCCCGCCTTCCACTCCCCTCTCCCACTCCTGCCCGCCAACCTTCATCCCGCGTTCCATGTATTCTGTCCCGGTACATCCAGTTTTCAAACAGCTCGCGTAACACCTATTACAATTTTTTTATTTCAAATTTTAATGTTCATGTATTACAAATATTCATTTTTGTATATTATTAGAACAATTAAATATTATAAGAACAATCAATCAGATTTGGTACCTAAAATAGGCACCTCTTTAAAATATCTATAATTCTTAATTCGATTCAAATTATTATACAAGTACTTCCAATTAATTCAATAATGTAAAAAGTTTTGAAAATAGAATTTTGATTTAACAATCATTGTTTTGTAAAATGTCATTTTCAAATTTTTGACAAATTGCAAGTATTTGTGATATGATTAAAAAAACTTTTCAGATGTTTTGTCATGTAGTTATAATAATCCAGCATCTTTCGCCGGGGTTCAAATAAGGTATTTTGAAAGTTTCAAACATTTCCTATGCTTAATGTGGTAATACACAATACACTTATTCACAAACACATTTTAATTTTTATACATATTTTTTTATTTAATATAATAGTATCAATTACATGTTTATATACATTAAATAAAGTTTTAGTTTTAAAATACATTTAATAATTTAATCATATATATATATATATTTAATATATATATAAATATTTTTTTATATCTTTAATATATAAAACAAAATCGGGTTAGTTTCACTATTTATAACTCGAGAACGGCTGGACCGATTTTGATGATCTTTGATTTGTTGGATTTGTGTCCGCCCCGGATAACAGAATAACCATTAAAACATCGCAAAAATTCACGAAAAAGAAAGTTATAAAAAAAATTAATTTCCCCATACATTTTGTATGGAACGAATTTCCATCTTTTGAAAGAGCTGTAACAATGTTGTGTTGGTTGAATTTTGCGTGAATTCCAGAAATTCAAAAACGTCAAATGTCAATGCGCTGATTGTTTCGCTTTTGTTCTTTAACATAATAATAACCAACATTAGCATAAGAAACTGTTTTGGCTTACCTCATGTATAACTCATCCTGTATATAAATTGCTGTTTGTTTCTTACAATAAATAAATAAATAAATAAACATATAATGCTTAGTCTCTTTCTTACACACTAAATGTCAACAGTCGAAAATGAGACAAACGGTTATTATAATAAATTTCCCTCACACGTATAAAGAAAATGAAACGCGATTCCCGTAAGGGGTCATCCATAAATTACGTCACACATTAAGGGGGGGGGGAGTAGAAAGTGTGACTAGAGGTACGGGGTGGTCATCAGCTCTGTAACGTCACATGTAAAAAAAAATTGAACTACTGTTTTGATTATTTTTAGATGTCACACTAGGGGGGAGGGGTCTCATAAATGTGACGATGTGTGACAGGGACGGGGGAGGGGAGGTTAAAAAATATCACGAAATTCGTGTGACGTAATTTATGGATGGTCCCTAAGTAAGTGGAAAAGTAAGAAAATCACAAAATATAAATGCGTACACAAGGTCATCTCTGATACAAAATACGGACAGTTGGGGATCGATAATTTCTTCAGTGTGTAATTTTTAACTTAATAAAAAACTGAATTTAATTCAGCTAATAAATTAACCCAACAGTTATTTTTTCTGAGGGGGTACGAAGTTCTCCGGGTCAGCTAGTATATGTTTAAAACAAATAATAGATAAGAAAAACAACAGATTGAAGAGGAGGAGATAAAAAAATAATGAGAGAAAAGGGATAACTAATATTATAATTGAGTTGTTATGTTGATAAGTTATATAAATACAGTTTTTATTGAATTTTTGAATTTTTTGTAATTTATTTCCAATCTTAATTTCAAGGGTAATTCGTTAAACAATTTAACTCCAATATATTTGTAGAATTGTTGGGCTATGGTGGTGTAACAGCGCGGTATAGTCAGAGAACCAAGGATATTTGTTCTATTGCTGTTCGAAAAAAGAGTTAAGTTCACATTATTGAAATAATCTTTGTGTATTTGTAAAAGCGTATTTTTTTATAAATAACATGAAGTGAAAGGACTTTAAATTCCTGAAATAATTTTATGGTAGGGTGATTCTACACGTCACGATTTTATAAGTAAAAAGACAAATAAATTTTAGTAAATGTTTACCTATTGATACGCTCAATACACACTTTAAAAAAATTGTACTAGGTAAATAATAATTATTAGTAAGTAATTCAGTAAACGGAATTGAAAAATATACGTATTTTGTTTACATTAAAATCGCGAAATGTCATTTTTCACAAACCGCCATTTTAATAATTATGTTTTCGAAATTCCAACTTTTAGGGGTAGTTTTGTGGTAAAAAGATAAAATTAGACGGGCGTGTGCGACCAGCTTTATTGTTTTCCGCTATTACGATACGGGCCAATCAAAGCCATGCAATATTGCCGCAATCGTGCTCAGCAGGCTCTCAGCAAGTAAGATCGTACCTCACTTTAAGGATTTTAATTAGGTACGTCTTTTTGTATGGGATAAAATGTTGGAATTTCGGAAAAAGTTGTTAATCTTTTTTACTCCTTCCATCATGTAGAATCACCTCTCAAAGTTAATGCACTTTACCCCCGGACACCCTGTATAGATGCATTACATTTTTATATTTTGTTTTGATTAAATTCTGACGTTTTTCTTGTTTTCTATTTTAGACAGATTACCTTCGAGGGTTGGGTTTTCCGAAGTATTTGAAAGATAGCGGTAGTATTGCATCATTCAAATCTGAATGTCTAGTGACAATGACTTTACATATAATGTGAATGTTTTAATATTCAAACAATATAGATATGAATCAAGGTGACTAACATGATGATAAGAGTGTTTGTCTAAGGATTGTTATCATAAACGTAATATGATTACAACGCAACGAAAGATTACTAAATCTGTGTTACCTGATTGCAAAATCGAATTAAACTAGATTATTTATTGCAAAAATCATTTTTATTCTGTAGATAAAAACATTATTTTTCCTTAATTTATTTACTAAAAAGGTGTGTAGGTACCTATAAATAGTTACCACAAAGAAATGGGAATTTTAATACATTGATATTTATTTACTATATTTAACTTCTTTATTAAATCACTTTAATACGATTGTCTTGTTTTTTACATTAACTCCACATAGGAGGTACTGTAGAAAATAATTTCCCTTGGGCCTCACGTCATTGTGTGAAAGGTCTTTTATGATTTTATAAGTAAAAACTACATTTTATGATATTCACTGACACCCAGCTACTTGTACATAGTACTGGGCGTTAAAGATATTTAGTAAAACCGCCAAAGTTGGCGATTCTAAAAAAAATCACTATTATTGTTCAACATAACCGTTGGAAACAACTCCAATAATGACGCGACGTTAAGAAGGGTGCCTAACACAGCTATAAACTACACAAGAGGTTTGCTACGTTTGATGACTTTGGTAACTTTTTTTGCTACATTAGTATTATAATACTAATGTAGCAAAAAAAGTTACCAAAGTCATCAAACGTAGCAAACCTCTTGTGTAGTTAGTATTATACACAAGTATTATTTTTTGCTTGTGTGGCGATATTTAGAAATAAATGTGTTTCTTGATACTATAACAATTCGTCAATAAGTAATAGGGAAAACCTAATCTTGACATTGATTATATTATCATTATTTTGATAAACATAAATACCATTGGTAGGTACTTAACGTTTCAAAAAATAAAATGATGGATTAATTAATATTATTTTATTCTTTTCGTGGGAAAAAATGTTAATTGTCTAATAATAATAATAATAATAATTTGCAAAAATAATTTGAAAAATACCCTCAAGACTGTTGTTTTGGTGTTTTGTGAAGTGGAGAAAACTGTTTTTTTTTTTGTATTATTAAGTTAAAAGAAATACAATATTTCGCTTTCTTAACTTTATACAGAGCATATAAAGTAAAGTAGTAACATTTTTAATTTTGTTCCGACATCTTAAGTTTAAATAGTTTTTTTTTTAAGGTTTTTATATTCTTTTCCGTTTTTAGGTTATCTGGAAGGAGATTATATATGTGAACTCCCCCGTGGCCAATACTTCCCGTGCCACTTTCAGTCTTGACAGTATTTGTGTACAATTTATTTTGTTATCTAGTATAATGTTCGTGTACTTGTGATGTTTTTATAAATGTTGTGTTTGTGTGTATAAGTCCATTTGTATTTTTTAGATTAAAAAACATATGTTATATTCGTTCAATGTTCTTATTTTTAAAAGGTTCATTTCCTGGTATAGTTTTTTTGTGGGAGTGTCTGGGTTATAATTGAAGAGTTTTTTTAATAACTTTATTATGTATTATTTGTAAGTCATTTAAGTACGTAATGTATGTGTTTCTCCATATTTCTATTAAATAATTTAGGTAAGACTGAATTAAGCTAAAGTATAAGCCCCTCTTTACCTCTGTTGGTAGAAGATGAGCAATTCTACCAAATATACCAATTACTGGGATGATTTTTGTTTTTAGTTTTTCTACGTATTGTTTAAATGTCAAATGTTTTTCAATATATAAGCCCAGGTATTTTTCGCTATCTAGAATTTGTAGGTCTCCTTCTTCTACTTGTAATGGTTTATGCGATGGTATTATTCTTTTTGATCATGTAACCGGTTTTATTAATATTTATTGTTAATATATTTTTTATTAGCCAATCGTTTAGTACATTAAGATCCGTTTGAGATTGTTCAAATAGACTTTCTTTTTTATAGAAGTTTTTGGCGAAGTAAAATATTCCCGTGTCATCTGCGTATAAGAAGATTGGACGAGAAGTTGACTGGACAACAGTGCAAATGCATCACTGTATCGAAAAGTCATTAAAAGTGATAAAAAACTACATTTACATACTAACACTACGGGCATACAATTGGATAATTTAGAAATTTTAGAAATTAGAAAAACATTAATTAGTAAATTAAATATTATAAATAACCAAACATTTTTTTTAAAATAGCCATCTTTTAAATTTATTTTCTTATTAATACTTACAATTAATTATAATTATTGATTTTTTGATTTAGACTAATTAATTTAATTATTTGTTCTTAAAAGTTTTTTATTATCTAAATGCAATTTTATTTTTCCTTAAATAATTTTTATATTTAATTTTGTATAACTATTTTTATGATGTGTAAGTAATTAATCACCTCTACTTTTTAATATTTTGTCTATGTTATAGTTTATTCTAATTTGTCTTTACTTGTTTGTCATTTATTTTTCTTTATATTAACATATCCTGATGAAGATAACATTGTTATCGAAACATGTATATATTGTTTATAATATAGTGGTTTATACAAAGTGATCTGTTATTCATTATATAAAAAAAACTAGGTTAAATAGGTGACGTTAAGATAGGTTATGGACTATTTTTTTTCAATTTTTCATCGCTTTTAATTAAAAGGGGTGTGTTGAAATGCCACTTTGTTGAGATATCACGGAACCGAGAAAACTACATTTCTTTCGGCGTCCGATGTTATTTCGCTATTTTTTGTGTCCCATCTTCCTTTGCTATTTTCTTTGTGCCCTACCAAAAGAGTCCCAGCTGCCCCGAGCCGTGCAATTGCGGCACTTCCAAAATAGTTTTGTAAGTCTGATACATATGGGGAATGAGGATATGAAATTAATTGGTATGGAAGATTAGAAAGTACCTGAAAAAATATTATTTTTCCGTGTGAACCGCACAAGACTACAATTTCTCTAAGATATGTTGTGAGGCTGAAGGTGACGAGGCGGGATAGGAGATGGGGGAAGAAGTAAATTGGGAAGTACCTGGCTATTCACATCTGATGACCAAATACGGCTAAAGCCATTTCATGCATTCTTACAACGAATTTTTATATTTATTTTTATTTCTTCAGGTATTTTACCTTTATTATTCAACTAACTTTCTTTGAGGCTTCACTGGGTGGTTGGCTAAGGACACAGATGCTGGGTGTGGTTTGTATCAGGCTAAATGCAATTTACATTATTTTTTATTGTTGCTTGCCAAATGGTTTAAGACTTAATTGTTTATCTATGTTCTCTATGTATTTATACAGGTGCTTACATGAGCTTCTTGAACGAGTTTTATTTTTGCTTGTATTACTAACCTGATTTGTTGTAATATGTTTTTTTCCTATTAAGCACTTGCATACTGCTTTCTTACAACATATCCAGAGACACTGGAGGTCTAGATTCGTTCAAAATAAATAAATGTAGCTTGTAGCTACCCATTTTTGTACAAAATGTAAGGTGAATGTTAACGGCCTACGGGATTTGAATAAATATATATAACTTTTTAATCAGTCATTTCACTATTCACGGATACAATAATAATACTATCATGATGTACCCAGTAGATAAAGAGTCCAATTGAGTGGAGTGCACCTGATTTAAAATAAAATTGTCTCAAAGTTCGGACGTACTTATAGTTTCACGTGTTGATTAAATCAATCGGATGCCTACAATCATATATATTATGAGGACTTCGAATAGAAACACATCGTTAGGAATAATATTCTTATTCTAGTTTTTCTATTATTAGGTGCACTACTGTCACATTTTTCCATTAAAATACAAATACTGTACACTAATACATATTTTGTTAATGTATTGTATAACATAGGTAATCATTATAGTATATTTGTGTACACTTTTGCACTTATTTGTACATACAGGTATATATTTGCTTTACGGGTGTTAAGGACTGCACTAACCTTCCCACGTTTTAGAATAAAATAGGTAATTATTTATTATAATTATTTTGGTTAAGAAATAGCGGTTCCATACTTAAGTCAAGTCATCTCAACACCTCTTAGAAAAGTCATTAAAAGTAATGAAAAAAAAAAATTCAAATTAGTCCATAACCCTAACCTAACGTAACCAATTTAATCAAAAAAAAATTTCGTTACTTGTTATGACTTTTCAAAGGAGGTTCTGAGTGGATTTCATTCTGAGTTATTCGGTCAACAAAATAACATGGGTTCAATGGGAGATCCTTAGAGTAACCCTAACAAGAATACATCCATCTTTTTCTGACAAAACGTATTTTTACATAAGTTTTAACATGTTATAAGTCCGATTAACCCACCCAAATGGGCAACGTCATTTTAATTTTGAAATAAAAAAAACGGCTAACATAATGATAATGTTGTTTAGCTGTCTCCAGCTAATTAATAAGTTAAACTATAAACTCAAATGCAATGATTGTCGCTCATTTTATATTGGAAAAATAACTCGTAATTTTGAAATCAGAATCAAAGAACATTTAAGGTGTCTTAATAATAATAATTTTTCTGAGTTCGCTAACCATATCATTGAAAATAACCATAGTTTTGAAAAAAACACAGGGATAAATATTCTTCATATTAATCATAAAGGAAAACGTTTAGATAACTTAGAAGCTTTGGAAATTAAAAAATCCCTTAAAAATAATGAATCTATTATCAACAAACAAAAAATATTGTCATATAGCCCAATCATGGATTTGTTCCCCTACCCACCCACTCTACACTAATACCTACCCACCCAATCTACATTATTAACTAACAACGGCTCCACCCCTACCCTAATAAAACATTGTTCTAAACTGTCAAATTAGTATAAGCTTTCCCTGACGAAGGAACGTTTGTTCCGAAACCGGTCGGATTTGCACATTTTATAAGTGGTTTATACAAAGTTGCATTGTTTCATTTTATTTTTAATTAATAAGTTGTTCGCGAATTACTAAAATTTCGACTATTATTAGATTAGAGTTATATTATCCATCCATGGAACCGATTTTTTTTACGACCAAAATCCCATAAGCTTTGCAGATATTTTTTTTATTTTTTTAGATTTTGTTAAAAGCTTTTGATGATATTAAATCATCGTCATGATTTAAATTGTGTTTTCTACTGACTTAAGAGAAGCAATCATCATCTGCATACATCTGCCCTGATGATGGACACTGTAACGCTTGGCCGTGAAAATCTAAAATTATTCTCGAGATGCAGCAATGTCGTTTTAATAAAAAAAATATTGATAAAAAGCTGTTTTCGATGCATTTTTTTTTAACAAAGATATAGGTAATAATAAAAGTAGTGGTATACGTAGGTCAGTGCACTGGCGGAACATGCTAACAAATAATACTTGTACAATTTGATTAAAACTAGATTATAAATGAAGACATATGACGTGTATAGTTCTGTAAAATTTTCAATAAAAAACACATTGTCAATTTTACGAATGGCGTGAACCAAAAGGTATCAAGTGGATTAGATATTGATGGAATTGAAAAAAATGGAAACAAAAAATGGAAAAAAAATGGAAACAAAATAATGGTAATTACTATTACTAAATGTTGTAATATACTATTACTAAATGTTGTAGTAAAATCATGCCTTAGATGGGTTAGTCAAAGGGGATAGAAGGCCGTTCAACCTCGTATTGAAACACACTTCTTGTTTCATTCACATTAATGTTTCATCTTAAATGTTTTATTTTCTGTTTTTCTTACTCTTGACATGACTCTACCATATAATTCAATTCAAGTAGTGGCATGTCTTCCTACTTCGTCCCTGAATTTTTCTTAATTTATCATTTTCTTTTTAGACCATGGTTTAATGAACTAAAATTAAACCTTTATTTTATTGGAAGTGCTATGGAGAAATCGACCAAATAGTATCCATGCATAATTTTATTCATCATAGAAAATTGTTGGAAAAAGTCAATCTGATTTTATGGCATAAAGTTTTTCAGGAAGAACAAGGTCATACTTTTGTTTTGTGGTGGTAAATATTTTAAGAACGATGAATTTTTAGAAATAATTATATCTTTTAACAATTCTTTTGTGAAAATATCCCCGTACGAGTACATATATTATAATGACAGCTTTTTTTGTAATTATTGGGTTTTTTCGCCGGTAAAACCAATAATTATTTTGCACTGATTAAAACATACTAATTATAGATTGTAATATTTTGATATCAGTATGAGGTTTACAAATAAATACCTAGATTTTGACTTTGTAACAAAGCTTATATGCCTATTTATCACAATCAGATGATATTTTATAATCCATCGGTATGACCGATTATAATAATAATAAGTACGTGAAAATATGAAGTGTTTTGAAGAAAGCTGTAACTTAAGTTTGTCGTTTCCGATGAAATGGAAAACAAATCTACGAAAGCAAACTACTTGGGAAATTTCATATATAATATGAAAACGGTTGAATTTCTCTCCAGTAATATACCTCGAATCATGCTGAGAATTATACTGTTTGCAGTTTTCTTTGTTACTATGGAAGGTAATGTATTTCTATTTTTTTATTTGAACAAAAAATAGAAATACATAATAAGAAAGCTTTGACTGTCCAACTAGGAGATTTCCCGTTTTAGGACAGTCAAATTGCATAGTTTAGTTCACATTAGATAGTTGCAGTAATCTAATTTAAAGTTTCACAGCAATAACCAGAAATATATGCGTAATGTTTTCATGCACAAAAACAATATTAAAATATATATTTTTTAACATTTGGTATTTCCATATTTTAATGCTTCCAGACATTTTAAATTATTTGTCATTGATTGAAAGATATAGATCATTTGTGTTTTTGTCAAAGTTGGGTTTTTTTTTTAATTATTTAAGTGAT
The DNA here is from genome assembly GCA_929108145.2 of Limnephilus rhombicus. Classification (NCBI taxonomy): domain Eukaryota; kingdom Metazoa; phylum Arthropoda; class Insecta; order Trichoptera; family Limnephilidae; genus Limnephilus; species Limnephilus rhombicus. The sequence goes on along the minus strand of OV815278.1, from coordinate 14,866,564 downwards.
TAGCGAAAATCATTGATACCCATACTTTTGAAGAACCGTCCGTTGTCCAATGATTCCAGTATAAACATGAGTTTTTTTAACAATTTATAACAAAGGTCAAACGTAACGTTTTGATAATCTAAACCAGTATGACGATGTCTAATTACTTTATAATATAAACAATACAACTTTGTATAAACCACTTATATAATGCGTAAATCCGACCGGTTTCGGAACAAACGTTCCTTCTTCAGGGAAAGCTTATACTAATTTGACAGTTTCGAACAATGTTTTATTATGGTAGGGGTGGAGCCGTTGCTAGTTATTAATGTAGTTATTAATACCTACCCACCCACAATGTTTTATTATGGTAGGGGTGGAGCCGTTGCTAGTTATTAATGTAGTTATTAATACCTACCCACCCATTCTAATAAATAATAAAACATTGTAAATTGGTTGGGTAGGTGTTAATAACTAGCAACGGCTCCACCCCTACTATAATAAAACATTGTTCGAAACTGTCAAATTAGTATAAACTTTCCATGAAGAAGGAACGTTTGTTCCGAAACCGGTCGGATTTACGCATTATAAAAGTGGTTTATACAAAGTTGTATTGCTTCATTTTTCTATAATGGATAACCACAAAGTTATAGCTACATTCAAAAATACTTTATAATATGTTAATTTTTAATATTAATCATTACTTACCTAAATTAAAATGACAATTAACCAACCAACATTAAAAAAATATATTTTTATAAATATTATGAATACAATTCAAATTAAATGTGACTTTCCTAACCTTAGAAAAGAAAACCATTTAACTGAACCGATTAGTTGCTTAGTCCTGGTTTCAGTCAACCCGTAAATTAATTTATTTTCAAATGTCTTTTAAAACATAAAAAAAAACTTTTTTTATATTTTACAGTTTATTATGCTGTACTGTCATCGAATTTCAGAGAAATACGTAGATATACGTCCGCGCATGTATGCTTGATTGCAACAAATATTGATAGAATGAAATATATGCCAGTTGAACTAATTTACCAAAAAAAACTAATTCATCTAAGTTTTAGTTATTCAAATTGATTTTTTCTGTTTTATTGTTCTTGCTGTTGTTTCCGACTGTCAATATTCTGTTACATAATGCAGTGTCATTCGTAATCGTTATTTAAACTAAAGTACAGAATTATATAATAATACATTCATTAGCTAAATTAATGATTGCTGAGTAGTATTTTCCTAATACTAAGTGAAAAATGTAATCTAGGTACATGTCAACACAAGGGAGAAATTATATAACGAATTACAATATAAGATATATAAATAAGGTAGGCATCTTAAGGGCCCGCAACCCGGATTTGAACCGATTTATTACATATTTCCCTGAAACACGGTAAGTTTTAAAGCTCTTAAAAAATGTATGTTATTCTTGAAGATAATATCTAGACTTTGCCCGCGACGAAACGCAAATTATATAAAATTCCCTCGATAGAAAAAATCGCAAAGTATGCTCCAAAAATTGTTATTAACACGTTTGTTTCAGTTATTTTATAAGTTATATGAATGAAAAAAATCACAGTGTTTCTTTAAATGCTGTTTAAGAAAAGGCCCGCAAGATTTTTGTTATATTTTAAACAAGTCGTGTTTTACTAAACATTTTCGCATCAATTTTGTCGCTGTAAATGAAGCGCTCTCCTCTAACATTCGTAATTTCGTATCTCTCCATCTTCTTCTTTTCGGGTCCGGTTGCAGAGCCTTAAAGATTTGAATAGCATCCTCAAATGGTTGATAAAATCAAACAGGTGCTACTTACATGCATTTTCTAGCATTTGATTTATTTAAATCTTCGTATATCCAACCCTTTGATTTTGTTGATTCTTCGATGTGATTTTTTTATTGGGCCCTTGTCCCGTGTAAAATGCCCCGAAATTTTTGCTCTATTTTAAACGAGTCGTGTTTTATTAAACATTTTGGCAATTTTCCCATCGATTTTGTCGATGTAAATGTTAGCGCTCTCCTCTAATATTTGTAATTTCGTATCTCTCCATCTTCTTCAAAATGTACAATGTTTCAAAGTGTGATAATTTTTGCATAAATCTATTTTTTTAAAGAGTTACCTTGGTTTTGAGAAATATTTATAATATATATTAGGTGGAATTTTAGGAAGTAGGCGTTTATGAACTAACTTATAGCATTAAAAAATTGTGTGAGCGTTTAGAACATTTTTGATCTGTTAGTAATCATAAGCTCGCTTTCGACTCTCCCTAAGTTCGGAAGCCCATCATTAACCAATTTAGGCAGAATCCTTACACTTTGGTCAATCTCATACACTATCGGGTATGAGATTGACAAATTTTGGGCCTAAGAAATAGAATATGGGCCCTTGTCTTTGGGCAAGGGATGTCACAATATTAGGGGGAACTACTGAATTTCTCCTTGAATGTCGAGTGTCGTGATAATGATCTATGGAGGGGTAGTGGTGACGTTGTTTTCGTGTTTAATATATGTTTTCTTATGCAAGGTTGCCTTATATCAAGAACTTGTAACTCTTCGAATCACTGGGGTCCCAAAAAGTTTTTTTTAAGTGATGACCTTTAGTAGTAGTGATTTCTGTGCTTCTGCTAAGAGATCTAGTATTATTTTAGTACATCCGCCCCAACCTAAAGATGCATATTCAAGAACTGAGTTTTAAATGGCATAGTAGATTCGTTTCAGCTCTTATAACCTTCGTTTACCTACTCGCGCCTAATGGCATAACATGTATACTCGCGTGCGGTGTCTCAGACCGAGAATTTATCTCGTCTGTGTTATTTTAATTGTGTACTCTTTAAGCATTATTGGTATTTAAAGGGGTATAATTACAATAAAAAATATCAACTTTACTTTATTTGGTAGAGAAAGACTTTTCAGCCTCTTAAAAAGAGCAAACTTTTTGTACTCTAACTTTAAAATAACAAAAATAAAGTTTTTCACGTGTTAATAAAAAAAACTCTGAAATTTAATAAATGAAAGTATCAGAATAATAAAATATTTTGAAAATAAGAATTAATCATTGTTAGGATTTTTGGGTAGTAATTTTTATTTATTAGATCAACCAACTACGAGGTTCATCTAGAAGTCAAATTCTCAAGTACTTGAAAATGTTCTTTTTAGCAACATTGCAAAAAACAAAAATTGCAAAACTACTATAATTATATGTACGTCTTCTCTATAACATAACGTTTACATGTATAGGTTTCATTTTGGTACCCATTTCATTTTTTTGGAAGCATTTATTTGTATACGTATTTCCCATAGATATTGAAATCGTATATGACATTATTTTTTCTGGATACACGTATTGATATAATTACATAAAAAACACTAATGTAATAATATGCTTCCGTGATAAATCGGTAGAAATTAAGTCCAAATTTTATCAATTTATTGAATGTTCGTTATCTTTAATAAATTCTCTAATACGACCTTGAAAAATGATTTGTTTTAAAAAATACAAACATGATTAATTAGGTGGTTTTCTGATTGCTTTCTTTTTATTTTTCGCTCATGGTGAGTATTACTAAGGGTCAGATGTTACATAGAAATTCAAAAATGAAATTGTCACCAAGGTCCCCGTTAATTCTGATTATAGGTCAGATTCAGCTTTCTATCAAATTTTGAACAACTAACAAGTATAAAAACAAAAAATTTACGCTGATCACAATTTAATAGAAAGTGTCCCCGGATCTACAATCAGGGTTCAACGAGGATCTTACAAATGTAAAAAAAGTCATTTGATGACAATATACATTTGAATTTCTGTGAAACACCCCGGTATTTTCTTCACTATTTGTGAATAGGTGTTTAAATAACCTTATGTAATCAAACATTTCAATTATAATTATTGGTCGAACTTGGAGGAGGAGCGGTTTATAGACGAGATGGGGGTGGTAGAGTAGGGGGGGGGGGTGAAGATGCTGCCATCGAGGATGCACCCTATCAGGCTGGCCTTTTCCTGCAGGACAAACTCGTTTGCGGAGGCGCTATAATCAGTTTTCAGGTTATCATCAGTGCAGCCCATTGCGCAACTGCGTAAGTTGAGACATTATATAAATTTCAACAGGAAATTTTGGAGTACCGCAAGGTTTCCGTTTCCATAATTATTGAAAAGGAGAAAAGATTTATTCGTACGATTCAGTGCTATGTAGGGAACAGGCTTGGGCAGAATTGTAAAATATAGGTCAGACTTTTGAGTAACCTGTTAGATATGCCTTTTACCTTTACTGCAAATTGATTTAACGCCTTGACTTCTTTGTGTGACTTATAACTTATTTGTAATATGGGTTGACGTTTAGACTTATGGAACTTAAAACTTCACTTTGTGGTTCTGTAAACTGTGAAATGGCGAAAACTTCGTAGATGCATGTGTTAACAAAGATAAAAATACAGATTTGTTCATTGTAGATTACTGTAACGAGAGCATTAAACTTTAAAAGAACTTGTATTAAATTTTAGACAGCATTGTCAATTGCTCTGTAGGCTGAAGGGAACAGCTTCCACAGCGAAGGAATAATATTTTGGCGGTCAAATAAAATTGTTTTCTGTGAAAGCACAAAGAATTCCATTGGGTAACGTTTTGCTAATACGTAAGTACTAAAACGATATTATTTGCACCAACTCTTTAATCAATGTGATCTAAATAATAAGATGAGGGAAGTAGAGGTCCCAACAACTTTCTAGTGAATTTCCAACCTCGCCCCCACCCCTTCTTCACCTCCCATGGATTAAACCACTCCTTTAGAGCCCAACCAACCAATTTGTTTTCACAACTATTTTTTATACAAATTATCAACACGATACAAAGTACACTGAAAATTAAGATATATAATTACCTATAAGTTGACAAAAATGTTACAATAATAATAAAAAACCTACTCTATTCTGAAATTTAGAAAGTTGAGGTAGTCTTCAATGATGAAGACATTTTTGAAAATTTATTAGGTAATGTTACCATTTGAAAATATTTTTCCAGATCGGCAAATGAATGGAAAATCCTTGTTGGAACCAACAAAAACTACGATCCAAACAACGAAGATGGCCAGTTCGTTGGTGTCAGGAAAATCATCGCGCACGAATACTACGACAATTGGGACATTGACTATGATGTAGCTTTGTTCTTCACGACCACTCCGCTGGTGATAGATAGTATCAAAGTACGTCCCATTGGCCTTGCCACCCAGGGTCAGATATTCCCGAATGGTACCCTCGTCACCGCTACTGGAATGGGGAGATCTACAGGTATATATTAATCTTTATGACTACGTGTCCAACAAATACTAACATGACTATCCTATTGAAAAAACTTGCAAATAATATAGTAAAACATAAAAACACGTCTGGAGCAAAAATAAATGTACTTAAGATGTTCCAGAACGTAGTAACACCAATCCAAACATAAAGTTTCAGTTTCTTTTAATAAATGTCGATAGGTTCATCCCCATCCCAAAATACGGCAACTGAAGTAGAATTGTTAAAGCAGTACCATCTATCGCCGTTCGTGTCTTCGGCACGTACAGTTACGATGAGGGCCGAAGGCTCCACCTGACAGTGCGTTCTTTCGCAACAGCGAAACAATTTAGTAACTAGCTTAGTAAGGACGTTCGTCCAGAATAATATTGTAAATATCCACGATTACCAATTAACAAACTAGTAACCAATCGAACCTTAAACTTATTGGAAATAATCGAACACTTCTCAATTTGTCTGATAATAGAAACAAAATACACTATAGATATATTCGATCCATGATATGTCAGAAATGTTTGTAGACTGTTCTGCATCCCAATGACAGAAACAAAAGGTCACAACGCATATTTCAAAGTAACGCCTACTGAACTACTGCAGCGCCATATTTATTTCTTTAATTCTATAAATATTTCTGTATAAACCAGCGCACAATTTCAAACCATTTTTCAATCACCGTACGGGAATCGTACAGGGCAGATTATAGAATGCCACCAATAATGCCGTTTCTGATTGATGGAAGAGTTCCCTCTACTGGCCGCCTAAAGACAAAGATGGTCAAATAAAAAAAACCCTAAAGACACTTTGTTTCATGAATACCTACATACTAAATAAAACTCATTTTACCACTTAATTTTCTAACATTGCATTGAGTTATCTTGAGAGAAATACTAATTATCAATGTGTTTCTTTTATCAAGCTCAACGACATTTCATATTTTTATATAACATTAAATAATCTTGATCCACCGTATCAATTATTTTCTACTATCTTGTGCTAATTTTATATCAGTCATAACACTGTTACATGAATGTAACATGAATGATTCTG